>CM053594.1:92053848-92074881 GCA_028646575.1 Pseudocheirus occidentalis
GCTTAGGGAAGAAATGGCATAAACTCTAAACTGGGCATCATACCATACAGGAGAGTAGGGGGCATGGGGATGAGAGGGAGGATGACGGAGGGGAGGGCAGGGTCTGTGGGATTTGTGCTGGAAGCATACACTTCAGTAAATGGACAGGGACAGGGTAGAGAATAGAATAAGGGGGGGAGGGATAGGAAGGAGAGACAGATGGTCACTGTCACAATATGTCCACTATGAAGGTGTCCTGTATAATCACACATCCACAGCCTGTATTGAATTGAGTGTACTTCCAGTGGGGGTGGGTGACAAGGGATGAATGGAAAGAATCTAGAATTTAAAGTTCTGCAATACCTGCAATTAGGAATTAAGATACACAGGGACTGGGATAGGGAGATCCTCCCTGCCCTAGGAGAAAATAAGAAAGCAGAGCAGGGGAGGGGCTTTACAGTGGGATTGCTGTAGTAGGGGTGGGGCACGGGCAAGAGGGGGAGAAAATTTGTAATTCAAAAATGTAATGGAAATGAATAATGTAAACAAGAAAGCAAATAAAAAATAAATAAATAAAATAAAAATAAGCTGCACAAGGAAATTGCAAAACAATCCACTATCTTTGCTGAGAAAAGTCAGGAAAAGTCAGACAGGACTGAAATGACTAAAGATCACTAGCCCTGGGCTAGTGTCTTAGTCTCTCAGAAACTTTAAGCAAATCTTTAAGAGTCTAAGTTTCAGAGATAGGTGTCAACCTATACTGGTAGAGAGAATTTACTTTCCCCAAATTTCCTTCTGTCAACAAAATCAGGAATCCAAGCCCTATTCCTTTTTTTTCTGAAGGGGCTGAGATCAATGTTTTTAAGTTAGATGAGACAATGATTGCTGATGAAGAAAAAGTATAGTTGCTTGACTCTTTTTATGCTTTTGTTTTCTTTTTCAAGGAGAATGATCTTTGTATTGAAAAAGAAAGAAAAATAGTTAATAGTAAATTGAAAACTAAGATCAGCAAATAAATAGTAAGAGAGAACATGGTTATCCTTAATAAATTTAAGTCCTCTCTCCCAAGGCACTGAAGGAAAACAAACAAAAAGTAGAGGATATGATAGCTGTGCTATGGTTCATGATCTTAAAAAAAAATCACAGAAAATGGGTGACATACCTGAGGATTAAAGCTAGGAAAGCATTATTCTGATTTTCAAAGCAAAAGAGTGAAATATGTAAATTAAAAGTGAGTGAACTTGACTTTTAGTCCTGGAACAATTCTAGAATGTCTTCTTGAAAATTATGGATGGTGAGCCTCTGCAAAGGAATGCAGTGATCAGAAAGAGGCAACTTGCATCAACGAATACATGTTTCTTCTAAGTTCCTTTTTTTCTACTAAAAATATAAGCTAGGCAGGGAGAAGTTGTTGTACTGAGTATTTGCCAAGGACATGTTTCTCCTCTGCCTCCTTGATTTAATGTAGTTGTGCATCACTAGATGCCAACTGATCTCCTCATTAGTCTGAATGGTTAATACCTATGTCAAGTAAGGTGACAGACAGAAGTGATTATCGATAGCTCACATGATCTCAAATTTGGTAGCTTTGGCAGCTACATGGTGCAGTGGATAGAAGGCAATTGGGCTGCTAGGTGGCACAGTTAGAAAGGGCACTGAAGCTCGACTCGAGTTCAAAATCAGCTCCAGATACTAGCTGTGTAGCCTTGGATGGAATGGAAATGAATAGGTGACAATAGTGAATAAGTGGCTGGGCCTGGAGTCAGGAAGGCTCATCCTCCTGGGTTCAAATCTGGCCTCAGAAACTTACTAGTTGTGAGATTCTGGGTAAGTCATTTAACCCTATTTGCCTATAATGGTGATGGAAATTTGAAGATCTTCCCTGCACCTTAATAGGTCATATGCAATCACATGGAACCTATGGAAGGAGGACTTTGCTGAATGTATGGAGTAAAGTCCAGAGGAAGCTGGGAGTCAGAGCAGTTAGAATGGAGGGAGCAGAGAAGATGTAGGTAAGCAGACAGCTTGGATTGTGTTTGTGGGAAGACTTTGGTATGGTGTTGCTCTCTACAGTGTTACTATGTATAGATTTCTTTGTTGCTATGATGAATTAGGTTTTCTGGTCTTGGGATTTGACTTTATGGTATCTGAATAAATGTTTTGCTTCTGAGTTCTAAGTGGAGAGTCTCTTGTATTTTGCAATTCAGAATTATGCGAGCATATTCATAGTTGCTGCCAGTACTGTGAATATAATGTTGACACTACAATGCCTCAGTTTTTTCATCTGTAAAATGGGCTAGAGAAGGAAATGGAAAAGCATTCCCATATTTTTGCAATGGAAACCCCAAATGGGGTCAGGAAGAGTTGAACCAGACTGAAACAACTGAACAACCACAAAAACTCTGGATGATTTAACTTAGCTGACTACCTCAGTTTCTTCATCTGTAAAATGGAGATAATGATAGGATGGCCTTAAAGGGTTATGGTGAAGATAAGAAGAGATAAGATCTCTTCAATGCTTTGCAAACCTTAAAGAATTATATAGATGCCAGCTATTTATGTTTGTAATTTGGCATTAATCTAATATAAACTGTACTGGGCCAGCCATCCTCTTTGTAGCATTCCTCCAAGTGTCACCCAACCCAACATAATGGCCTCGAGTAAGAAGGGAAAGAGAAGGGAATACATATATTTATTGTACTTACTATGTGTCAGGAACTGTGTTAAACACCTTTCACACATATTGTCTCATTTAATCCTCATTCACAAGAACCCTGAAAGATAGATGCTCTTATCTCGGTTTTACAGTTGAGGAAACTGAGGCAATCATTGGTTAAGTGATGTGCCCAGAGTCACACAACTAGTAAGTTCCTGAGGCTGGATTTGGAGTCAGGTCTTCATGTACCACCAGAAATAACGTACCACCTCCCAAGGCAGTCCAGTCCACATTTGGATATGTCTAATGGTTAAGAAGTGAGCAACCATGCCCTCTTCTCCTCTCAGGAATATGACAAGAAAGTCTTATGAAGGATAAACCAGACGATAGTCTTGGAGGTGGAATCAGTGTTTAGACATGATCGTCATTTGTACTCACAAAAGAGAGCTTAAGAATTCAGAAAGCCTCCAAAGCAAGGCAGTATGGTCTTTGCAGCTGTGGCTGGTTTTCTAGGGAGGAAGAGAACATAAAATCTTTGTAGGACACAAGGTGTACTGAATTTTGTTAAGGGGACAGGTTTCAGAAGTGTTCTTCACAACTTGTTATTGTTTCCAACTCTTTGGAAAGGAACAACAGCACTGAGCAATATAGCTCTCCCTCCTCTTCTATCCTCCCAAGCTAGAATTACTGGCCAACTGTTTGCATGTTAGGCAAACAGAGCCACATGGATGGGAGGCAAGTGCCAGGGAGCTGAACGATGTTGGACTCTGATGGAAAGCAATTGTTTATTTTCACTTGATGGCTCTCCAGTGACTTTGGAAAGTATACAGGTCCTGGCAAGTGGAAAAGCTTTGCTTTCTATTCCTTCCCTTTGGATCCTTCATCTCAAATGAAATGTCCTGGCTTCCTCCAGCAACGCATACAGGATAGGGGACTACTCTTTAGATAATCACGTCCTCACAGGCAGCTTGGGGATTCAATTGGCTTTGGAAAAAGTAAAGGCTGGGGCTACAGGGAGTATAGGATGTGTCTACAACAGGTCTTCTTCCATAGATATCCCAGATGGGTGATTGTATTTCCTTAATGCTGGAAGCACAAGGAGAGTGTTTCAGAAACTGGAGAAGAGCGGAAAGTTAGGTAATCAAAGGAACTGGTGAGCAATCCTCTTCTAATGCTGAGTCACTCCACCATTATTTAAAAAAAGGACTTGGATTTCTCTTTTGAAAAGGAATGTTTCATTATACTGAACTGTGAAATTCATAGTTGGCTGTTGCAGGGAATGTTCTATTCTTTTTTTGCTTCCTTCTCAAGATGATCCTCTCTTCCATGTAGCTCTCACAATTCAAGTGATTCCAGCCGCCATCTGTGCCAGTTCTCTGCCTCCCCCCCCCATGAATTGTGGCATGCATAAGTAAATAAAATTTCCCATTTTTAATGGCAGCCAATACATCATTTGTGCTGATCACCTATGGCCTTGGGCAGATGGTAATGCAGACTGGGAATGCTCACAGGCTCATCCTTTTGGAGCCAGAAGGGACCTTTTTCATGCTCACAAGATTGTAATTACCTCCAAATTTATTCACCTAAAATCAGTAATGAATAGACAACAGAGATAGAAGCAACTACAGGGCTCTGTGTTCTTAGGTTCATGCCAACTCCTGGGAAAAGAGGTTCTGTGACCTCTTCCTCACTTGGATGCCCTTAGCAGGGCATCCTTTTTCTCCAACCATCTAGTTGAACTCTCTTCTTGTTATAGATGAGGAAACTAAGGTTCAGCATATTTAAGTGTCTTGCACTGGTCAGGAAATGAATAGCCAAATCACAACTTGAACTCAGGTCTTCTGATTCCAGATTCAGAAATCTGAATATTATGCAGAGATTGTGTTAAGTTTGAACCCACTCTCCTCAGGAACTGAAGTAGGGTGTGTGTGTGTGTGTGTGTGTGTGTGTGTGTGTGTGTGATGTGGTATAGTTTTGTTTATTTTCTTTTCTATATTAATAAAACAAATATTCCTTTGTAAAACTTAATTGGTGTTTAAATTGAATTGTTTAAATTGAATTAAAGAGTTAATTATAGGTAGTAAACAGTGGACGGAACATATTGGAATGGAGGCTCTAATCATTAGCATTAGAGGAGAGATATCCCTTTGAGAGTCCCTAGAACCTGGAGGAAGAGATGTAACCCAAAGAAAGCAAGGTAAGACTTTGTTAGGAAAGAATAAAAAACATTAATATAAGTAGAATAAGAAAACGGTCAAATGAGAAAAGAAATTAGGGATAAGCATAATGATGGGCAAAGCATTGATCTGTGATCTCTTTGGTAGAATGAACTCCTGGCAGACAAAGCTCCTTCAACTTTGATTCTCAAAAATTTGCCTAATGCAGTGAGAGTTGAAATGGCTTATGCAGAGGTAGCTCTTGAAAATAGATCTTCTTGACTTTGAGATAAGCTCACTATTCACTATGCAACACTGCCTCTCAGAGGAAAAAATAATCTTCACTGTCAATCTGAAATACAAGATACATGATATAATATATAATTCATATATGTAATAATATATGTGTGATATATATGCAATAGCTGTGATATATATGTATCACTTATATGGAATTGACAAATAATTGTACCAATGAAGTTGTTCATGCATACTATATTTCTTTAAGGATAGAGACAAACTGAGCATTATATATAAAGGGATTGTACTTTGAGATGACACTTCCTCCCCTCCCAACAACCATGCGTTGGGAACAATAAGGCATTTCAATACTATCCCAAAGCACAAGTCCTTCGGTCATTAGATGGAAACATGAATATAAGTGCATTCTCCATGGTCCCTGCTACAGATACAAAAGACAGAGAATAGAAACCTTCCCCCCCTCAAAAAAATGAACAAATGGCTTTTGGAAGAAGTAGTGCAAATTGTAGAACATCATAGTAAAATGCCATATTAATAACACAAAAGGTGTAAATTTAAAAAATCTGAATATTTACCTCAGGCTCAGCATGTTTCAGTGATGAGAGAAAACTGAAATAATCAGTGTTGAAGGACTTATGAGAAGATAGGCACACACAAAACTACATTGTTAATAACATGAGTTATTCCTACCACCCTGGAAAACAACTGGGAAGTATGCTAGAAGAAATGACTAAACTGCATATACTTGACTCAGCAATCCCTGTGTTGGGCACTGGCCCTAAGGAGGTTGGAGACTGAGAGAAAGGTCTAAAATCTACTGCAATATAGTCATCCTTTTTGGGTAAAAAAAAAAAAACCAAACAAACCAAAACCAAAACCTGGAAGTAAAGTGGATGTCAAGTAATTTGTGTCTATTGAATAAATTTTTATTGAATAATGTGGTATCTCTGCTATCAACTGTGGTACTTAAATGCAATAGTATATTATTACACAGTGAGAAATGAAATGCATAAAGAATCCCAAGAAATGTAGGAAGATTTATTTGGACTGATGGAGAGTAAACCAAGCAAATCCAGAACAGTGTATTCAACTACTACAATAATATAAATGAAAGGAAAATCATAAGGAAGCCAAATACTAGTAATGATCAATGTTATTCTGAAAGAACTGATAATAAAACATATCCTTTTCCTCTGGGAAGGCTGACTAGTGGGCTACAGGGACACAATGTTGCATATATTGTCAGACATGATTGCTAAATTGTTGTTTTGATTCTTTCTCTTCATTCAAAGTTTTGAAGATGGGAAAGAAGTTAGAGGAAAGAAATGAATAAAGGGATAATATTTTAAATCAGTGGTATCAATGTTAAATATTTAACAAAAGGAGATAAAAGAGGGAAAGGTTACCAATGATAAAAACCTTTTTTGGAGAACTTTTAAATAATAGCAAAAAACTCTAAACATCATGAGTTTCTTTCAGTTAGGAGATGACCAAAATAATTGTGGTATATTAACATAAAGGAATATTATTGGAAATATTATAAAGTAACAACATAAAGAAATAGCATAGGGAAATTTTTGGAAGATTTGTATGAATTGGTAATGAATAATGTAAGCAAAGCCAATGTAAGCAAAGTATTCTTAACATTATTCTTAATAATTATAACTGATATTACTGTAGCTCTTTCAAATTTACAAAGGTTTTTCTCCATATTATTTGATATAACATCCCTATGAGTTATTTGTGATTATTTTCCCCATTTTATAGGTAAAGAAACTGAGACAGATGAAAAGAGGCTAAGTCACTTTTTCAGTGTCATGCACTTAGTGACTCAGTCAGTTGAGTACTGGATTTCATGCCATACATACATTGCTCATTGCTCTCTAGTTATGACTTAATTTTGTGACTTTTAGGTGTGAATATTACTTAAATGTAATATTATAACTCTTAAAGAGTACACTTAAATGACTGTTAGAGATATTGCAGTGACAGTTGGTGTAGGCAAAGTGTTTCAAGACTCATTCAAGCCTATAATGAAACAGGATTAGTCACATCTAAGAGCAAAGGAAAATGTGGTGAAAAATATAATGTAATACTTATTATTGGCAAACTATCATCATGAAATAGGCTAATCTATTTTTTCAGAAAATAAACAAAGAACTTTAGAGGTACCTGGCGGTTGGAAGGGTTGCTATTGATTCCTCTGGAGGAAGGAATGGACATCTTGAATTTAAAAGAACAGTGAAAAGACCAAGGAGGAAAAAAAAGTGCTACAAAAATGAGTAAATGTCAAGACTAGAACACTGAAATTTGGAAAATGGACATTTTTGCCAATGAAACTCACTTTTGCATTCAAATCTGTCCCCAAACCATTTGAAGAAGTTCAAATGATCCTAAAAAGTCTGGGTATCTTTATCAGTCTCTAAAATATCTATGCAAAAAAGAAGTTTTGGGTGATTTTGTTTTACATTCATTGGCCTGGAGGTATTGTCCCCATGGAGGAAATGATAAGTAAGCTCATAAATCAAAATGCATAGTTATTCAAGAATTACAAAAATTCCCAAATGAATCTGGAATACTCCATCATGGCCTTGTACCATGGCACACATCACAATGGCCTTGTACCATGGCACACATCACAAAAGTCTAAGAAGTTAATCCAAGTTATGGAGCTAAATATTCTCCAGTGTCCTAGGAACTCAGATGAATACAAATGGAGAATTATACTAATCATCAAAAATATACTTAATATTCAATGTAGTTTCACAGCAAGGAATCAAGCAATATGTCAAAACTGCATTAACTCACTGTCAAATTATATAAAATAAGTGATTGCAACACAAGTAGGAAAAATTGAACACCAAAAAATTTTTAATATAAAAAGTTGTAAATTTTGTTGTATATCAATTAACATATTTTATTATGAACTAAATAATTTAAGTATCATCATTTTCATCTTACAGATGAGGAAACTGAGGCTCAGGGAGGCAAATTAATTTGTTCTGGTTTATACAGCTAGCAAATGGAGTTGGAGTAAGAGTCTCTTGTTCTTGACTCCAAAACCCAGTTTTATTTTGAAATCTTCTGCTGCCTTTTAAACCATGAGGGTGAGCTAGAGTTGTATAGAGTCTCTACACATGGAGTGACAAATTAAAACAACCAAAGCAAACTTCCTAGAATAGTCCTTCATATGGAGTTGGTTAGTATTTTAAAGGTCAAAAATAATATTTTCATGTAAATACAAAATTATATCATACTTTATAAGGAAATGATGTCTTTGTCATAGGTAAAAGACACTCTGATGTCTGAAAGGGAAAGTAAGCACCTTGGTTTAATAAAAACTGCTAAATAAGAAGAATTGCAGTTTTTGTACAAGGTTTTAAAAAGTTTGGACAGTAAATGAAAATAAAGACTTAAAGATATAGGATGATGATATATGTAATTGAATCGATAGTTTTGAGGCAGAAAAGGAGAATTTTATTAAAACCTTCAAATGTAAAAAAGAGGAAGCAGTTTCAAAGCACAGAATGAGATGAAGGACCATGATGGGAATTTAGAATTGCAATGTATTATGGTTCCTATGCTCATTTGCATTTAACTCTTTTAATGATTTTGAGGCTAAAGCTAAGATAAATTTTAAAAAAATTGTATGAGATTTGGAGACTGGAGTATTTTATAAAAGATGACATTTTAAAAGGGAAATGTATCCAGGTGTTACTTTTTAAGTAACACATGTATCACTGAGTTCTAGGAATCTGTCTTTAGTCACAGAATAGCATAGGAGAAAAATGATAGGAAGTTCAATATGACATTGAAGAGATTAAAGAACCTGTCTGAAGACTTAGAAGGGAATGATAAGCAACTTTCAGCAAGAGAAGGAAGCTGACAGATTTCAGCCATGTCATTACTGATTGAGTGGAGAGAGGCTGAATCCCCCTGTTCTAGAGCTCCAGTTGCAATTAATTCTCTCCAGACCATTCCTGAACCCTGGCATTTTAAGAGATGACAGCTCTCAGAAGTATCTGTTGATCTTTGCTGCCCTCTCATCCCCCTGATTTGAGAGGGAAAGGCAGAAGAAAGGGGAAAGAAATATGTCAGCAACTGTCCTGATATGGGTATTTAATTTGGAGGATATAAAATTTTGGTGAGTAAAGAGTTGACTATGGCTCTTTTCCTCGTTCATGTTGAGCAGTTTTTGCTAATTTGTGTTGATTGGATAGTTCTGCATCCTGGTGAGTGAACAGCTGGTTGGATTGGTCTGTAGTACTAATAGGTACTTTGATGACCTTTGCAGGCCTCTGGAATAAAGGGTAAATTCAATTCAAACTTTTCCAATGCTCTTTTAAAAGTTATTGTCAATCTAAAGATTTTATAAATATTATAGTTTATTGGAATATAAAAGAAAAGAGAATTTCAGAACAAAAGTTATCAGAGAAGCATCTGTCAGTCACTCAAAAGATATTTACTAAGCACCTAATATATACTAAATATCATATTATGTGCTAACGATCCAAAAAGGAACAAAAACAATCCATGTCCTCAGGAGTCATGGGGAGACAACAAACATGTCCAAACAAGCTAACTACAGGATAAATAGGAAATGATTAAGAGTGAAGACGCTAGAATTAAGAGAAACTGGTGAGGTTTCCCCATAGAAGATGTGATTTTAGTTGAGACTTGAAGGTAACCAGGGAAGGTAGTGAGTAGAGATGAGGAAGGAGAGCATTCCAAGCATGGAGGACAGTCAGAGATAATGGGCAGAGCTGAGAGATGGAATGTCTAGTGTGGGAAATAGTGCAGAGGCCAATGTCACTGGACTGAAGTGTAAGTGGTGGGGAATAAGGTAGAAGAAGGCTGGAAATATGGGAGGAGGTAGGTTATGAAGAGCTATAAACACCAAAAAGAGGGTTTTGTATTTTATTCTGGAAGCAAGGGGGAGTCAATGGAGTTTGTTGAGTAGTGATATGGTGGGACTTGGGCTATAGGAAAATCATTTTGATAATAATTTCCAGAATAAGCTCACTTCTAATCTTATCACCAGCCTGTTAACTCAATATTTGATTGGAACCATTTTCCTTGGCCTCCTTTACCTTCTGGTTGGAGGGTGAGTACGAAACTCATCCCAATGTTTTCCTTGATGGAGGGCAGAAACTGAACTTTCAACTCACTCCACTTTTTATCTGCTGCTCTGCTTCATTTCAACTCCATGCAACAAAGCGTCTCCACCCCACTCCCCATTTTCCCCTTTTCCTATCTTCTTTTTTGTGTTGTTTCCCTGATTGGATTGATAGTTTTCTCAGAGTAAGGAATGTGTTTCTTTTTTTTATAAGTTTTATCTCCAGCATTTAGCCCAGTGGTTGGCAGATAGGAAGTATTTAATAAATGGTTATCGGATTGGATTGGTGGCTGAATGGGGGATAGATGAGACAGGCAAACCCACCAAGAGGCTATTACAATAATACAGATGGATGAGATAAGCACATTCACCAGAGTGGTGGCAGTATCAGAGAGAGAAGAGGCATATTTAAGAGATGTTGCAAAAGTGAAATTGACAGGATTGGCTATAGATTGCATATGAGGGTGAGACATAGTGAGAAGTCAAGGACGATACTTAGATTGTGAGTCTGAGCAACTGGGAGAGTGATATTGTCCTTTACAATGATAATTATGTGGCAGAGGGAGGTTTAGGGGGAAAGAAGAGTTTGGTTTTAGATGTGTTTAGTTTAAGATGTCTACTAGACATCCAGTTTTAAACATCAGCTAGGTAGTTGGAGATGTGAGATTTAAAGTCAGCAGAGAGGTTAGGGCATGATACGTAGAATAGAGAACATTGGCAGAGAGATGGTAATTAAATCCATGAGAGATGATGAGACCCCATATGAAATAGTATAAGGGGAAAAAAGAAGATGGCTAAGGACACCTCTTTGGCATCTTTCAGATAGCAAAGTGTGGGATACCTAAGGTTAAAGGGCAAGACCTGAAGATCTAACAAAATGTACTGAAAAGAAGTGGTTATATTGGTGGAAAGAGAACAAGAAGAGAGTGGGGTCTGGAAAACATAGAGAAAAGAAACATCACAGAGGAGAAAGTGATCAACTGCAGAGAGGTTGAGAAGAATGAGGATTAAGAAAAAGCCATTGGATTTGGTAATTAATATATCACTGGTAACTTTAAAGAAAGTAGTTTTGATGGCAACATAAGGTCATAAGTAGGTATGTAAAGCGATTTATATAAAGAAGTATATAAAGCATAAAAGATTGTAAGAGGTTAAAGAGAGGTTAAGAAGAGAGAAAATGTATTGTGGACATTGTGTTCAATGAGTTTAGCTTAAAAGGGCAAAAATAGATGATAATGAGAGGGATAGAAATATCATGCAAGATTTTTTTGAGGATGAGGGAAACGTATTTGTAAGCAGAAGGGATTGCCTTTAGACAGGGAGAGATTGAAAATTAATTAAAGAGTGGAGATAATGGAGAGGGCAATGTGTTGGAGGAGATGGGATGGAATGGGGCTGTTTGAGGAAGTAGAAGCATTAGCCTTGGTAAGGAGTAAGGACCTTATCATGCAATACAGAGGTGAATGAGATAGTGATAGAAGGCATATGAGGGATATAAGGAAAAAGGGGAGAAGAGGAAGCTCATGATGAATGGGATCAATTTTTTTCTGTAAACTAATCTCTTATCTGAGAAGTTTGTGGAAGGGAGAGCCTTGGGATGTTTGAGGACAGGTGAAAATATTTGGTAGAAACTGTGAAGAGTGGGAGAGTGAGAAGAGAAGAAACTATAATAAAATTATGTAGCAACAGTGAGTATCTAGTTGGGGTTGCATAACATAAATTTGTAGTGGACGTAGAACAGTTGTGTGATTTTTTTTTCCGTCTTCATTCAGCAACACAGATTGAAAGCAATGAATGGTGAGAATGATGTAAGGCTCAAGCTTGGCAGGGCGCAATTGGCAAAATGATAAGGGCATTAGGGACTCAATAAAAGAGGACAGCATAAAGCTGAATTAGTTCACCAACGGTACAAGGTGAGGAAAAGAAGAGAGTGGCTATTTCCGAAGAAATGATATGGGAGAGAATTGAGGGGTTAAATAATTAGAAGGCAGAATGAGAGAGGGAGGGTCAATATATTATAATTAGAAAAAAGGATTCTAGAGTTCTTGAAAAGAACTCTTGGAAAGAGTACATTTATGGGTGATGGCAAAAGCAAGGGTATGACCATCTTTGTGTGAGTGTGATGTTTAAAAAGCTTGAAAGGCATACTTTCTAGGTAATTTGTAAATTTATTAATGTTAGCATTTCACTAAAAGGTCATAGGTACTCTTGAATGCCAAAGACAATCATGGCAGTGGGTTCAGGGATTATGTGCCCTAAGAACAGGAGTGTTCCTGAGGGTGGCAAACAATTTTGATTGGTTAACAATTAGTGAGAGAATAAATATTACAATGAGTGACTGGACCTATTCTAATGAACTTTGATCATGTTCTTTACTTCCAAGTTATGCCCAGGGTTGTGCAATCTATTCATAGAATTTCCCACTCAAACTTGAGCTAGTTGGGTGGAGCAGTAGCAGCAGAATGAGGAGGATGTTAATCCTATCATCTATCATCCCTGTCCTTGAGAAATTGGACAAGGAAATGGAGCCAGAGAAAAAAAACTGGGGTTTCCTTAATTTTAATAATTGAATATTAATATGAAAGAGAAATAATAATTCATTGATGAAGGAAGGGGAGTGTCCTGGAGGTATGTAGAAAACAACTACGAGATTTTTGATTGAATGATAGCTGTGGATTGTATGGATCTCCAAAGAGGAGAAATTTCTCAGTGATGGATGTAGAGAGAGAACCTGGAAGTAACAATAAGGAGCTAGAAGTATTCCAATTTCCCCACCTTGACCAATGAGGACAAGTGTTGGGGGCCAAGACTTTCTGGGATCTTGGCACACTAGCTCCCCAGTTCTACAAGGGCAGTAGCCAGATATGCAAGGAAAGCATAATTTTGTTGGGTGGATGCTCTCATTGGTTTTGTGAATATCTAAAGACTGTACTGAAAGTTAATTTGCAAGTCCTGATTAGGACACCCTGTCTATTGTACCCCCTGAGGTGGTTTTAGGATAAAGATCTTAATAACTGATTAGCCTTGGGCTGAGGTTGAGGAAAGGCAAGACCCAAGCCAGGTAATCACCCCTGAAATAAGGAATATAAGCTCTATGATTTTCTTGTATCTTCGGCTCTGTATGAAATAGTTCTGCAATAAACAGACTATGGAATACATCCCCATCTCTTTCCCCCTTTTCTTATGCAGCTACAAGCTTTCTCTCACTTTCTCTTTATTTTCCTCAGCTGGTAGCTAGGCCTAGACTGTGCTGGCCACAGCAGACAAGGGAGCTAAAGAAGGTATAGTCAATACTAAAAAGACTGACTAGGAATACTGTCATTGTGGGGGAGTCAAGTTTTTAATAACATATAAAATATGGGAGGAGTGGATGGGGAAAAGATTTAGAATGAAGGGAAATGTATTGCCTATTGAATAGACATTCCAGAGGGGACAGAGCAAGAGGTAGGTGGTAATTGGTTAGAACTTTGAGGCAGGAGAGTTAAGGGAGAATGGCATAAAGAAATAGTTGGTGAAAGATGGAGAATGGGGTTTGGTTGATAAACTAGAAATTTTCAGAATCACTGAGATAAGTAGGGGATGACTAGGATTGAGAATGTTCATCTTTGAGTGAAAGTCACCACTCCTCTTCCCAAAGGAGGCTGGACATCTGACTGGAGACAAGTGCAGCCTGAGATGCTTGGAGGCTTCATTCAATTGCTTCTGTTTCATTGGAAAACAGAAAATTAGGCAAAAAAAATGGCATAACAGTAGATGAAAGTTGAACTTGAACATCAGGAGAAACAATACACACTCTCCTCTCAATTTTCCTTTTGTTCCTTCAACAGACAGGTACACATCCACAGATGGAAGGCTTAAGGTCAAAAGAAAGGTTGCTTACACTGGAGGTTTTCCACATTGTGATTGGGAGACAAGACTGGCAGCAGGAAGTAGAAGTTGCCTGTGCTGGCACAGACGGAAGTGTTTTATGTGGTGCATTGAAATCAAAGTCAACAGTCCAGGGTTATGAGTTACCATAAGCAATCGTGATTTCCTCCTTCAAGTACTTTTGTATTAGGTTCCTTTAAATGTGTGCCTACTCTTCTGCATTCATAGTTGAGTGCATTGGTAGGATAACCATGTAGATGTGACACAAATTTTTGTGTGGCTTGTAATGTATCTTATTGCATTGTACCATCTTGTTGTTCAGTTGTTTCAGTCATGTCCCATTTTTTGTGACCCCATTTGGGATTTTCTTGTCAAAGATGCTATAGTTGTTTGCCATTTCCTTCTCTAGTTCATTTTATAGATCAAGAAACTGAAGGAAACAGAATCACAGAGTTAGCAATTGTCTGAGGCTAGACTTGAAATCAAGTCTTTCTGAGCCCATGGCTGGCTCTTTATTCACTGCATCACCTATCTACCAGTTATTATTATTATTATTATTTTAGAATTATTAAAGTTACTTTTCTCTAATTTATAGTAAATGATTATTTTTTAACATCTAAAATGGTGCTAATGGTGAATGTAGATTGGTTTGTGTACATGGAGATACTTCTGAATACCCTCAAGAGGGTAAATTGGAGCTGGTAAGTAGAGTACTGGACTTGGAGTCAGGAAGATCTGAAGTTGATGGCTCTATCAAATACCAGCTCCTGGGGGAGTCACGTAACTGCTCTTAACCTCAGTTTCCTCACATATAAATAGGGGGAGAATAGTAGCACCTTTTTCACAGGGTTTTTATGAGGATCAAATGAAATAACACAGTATTTTGCAACCTTAAAGCACTATAAAATGTTAGTTATTGTTAGCTATTAAGGTGGAGTATATTAAGGAGTATATTCCTCTTTACTACATTAACCATTAGGACCTCAAGACAATAAGCATGCATTGTTGGTCTTTTTCTGGGAAAGAACACCTTGCTTTCCATCACCACTTTCATATTCTCTCTTTATCACCATCACAAAGTAACCTTTCCTCCTTTGAGTTCCATACAATTTACATTTGCAATTCAATAAAAACAATTGGTAGCTGTCATCTACAGGTCTCCAGAATACTCTTCTTCCTTCTTCAAGTAAGTTGAGTATCTGGCTTACAATATGTATTTTTTTCTCCAATTCCTACTCTCACACTAAGGGGCTTCAACATACCTACTGATATTCTTGTGAACAGTTTAACCTCATACTTTCTCACCTTTCTCATTTCCCATTAGCTATTCCTCTACCCCACCTTAGCCACACAGAAAGATGGTCACGTAATTGAAATCACCAACAAATACTTCACCTTCATGTTCACGAACTCTGAAATTCCGTTATTTGAATATCAAACCCTATTGCTTTTTTACCTCTTGTCTTCAAATACTGAACTTTGCTCTTTGTCCACATCATGACTTCCAATCCTTTGACCTCTCACTTTTCTCCCCTGCATTAATCAAGCTCTCCTCCTTTCCATATCTTAATCCTTTGGTGAACCAGTTTTCTTCCCTTGAGACACTTGTTATTTTATTATATCTCTGATTGTTTCTTGCTAAATTCCATAATCTACTGCCTTTGGTCCTACATATGTGCTGCTAAATGAAGGTAAAACAAATCACACAACTATTCCGATAGGATCCATCAAAAATTTATGTTATATAACCTCAACTGGGCCCTCACTGCTGCCAGGCAAATCTTTTTAAGTCACGCCTCCTCTCCCCTACCACTTCTCTTCCTCAGACTATCTCAACTGAAAACCTTGCCTAAGGATAAAAGGGGATCCTGTGCATGAAGTGCTTTGTAAAGCTTAAAGAGTTAATATCATTATTATAAGGGAAAATGACATAGAAAATCTTTTACCATCTTAGGGTTCTATTGTTCCCTAAGCACTACAGTTTTTTTCCCATATGCCCTGTAACTAACCCCCCCTACATGTGTTACTTCTACTTATTTGAAGGTAAACTCCTTGAAAGCAGAGCCTAAGTCTTCCATATGTATCTCTAGTGCTTCACACAATTCTTGGTACTCAATAAATAAGTAAATGCTTATAATTCGTTATTCATTCATTCATTCATTCATGGAGATTTTTAAATTGATTCAAGGACTCATATCTCAAATGCTTACAAAAGTAGCCATCTTGGGGGCACTGAGGGATTGAAACTACCACTGTGGTTCCATGAACTCATTCTACTGAAAGCATTCTGTCTTAAAACAAAGATCTTGTGAATAGTAATGGAATGGCTTTACTTTAAACACTGAAATGTAGGCTTGACCTTAAGTGAAAATAGAAAAACTAGTGGGTGTAAAGATAGCTCTAATTGTTTTTAGCAACTTGTTGAAACAATGATGGTGTGATAAAAGGTCATGGAAAGTGATTGGCACTGATTTCATGTTCTGCTACTGGATATTATAAGCAAATATTAATGGGGCCCAGGTTTCACTATCTGTTTTGCCAGGACTTCCTGCTACTTACAACTCATGATAAAAAATCATGGGAACTAAATGTGTGCTCCATTTCTAATGTCATTGGCTTGGCCAGAACATGGCACCCATGTGAGGGTGAACAGGACTATATTTTCTTCATCCCCTCCCCTTTTGAAATTACTTTAAATTTACCTTGTGTGTATTTGCTCTTTATCAGTGTACATTTCTCCCCTACTAGTAAGAAGGTAATCTCCTTACTGACTATTTCTTTTGTCTTTGTATCTCCAAGGCTGAACTTAGTGGCTGCAAATTAGTCAACACTTAATAAATGCTCAATGAGCAAATGAACTGATAATCAAAATCCAATATTGCTTCTAATCTCAACTCTGGCATTTACTGGATATATGACATTCAGAAAGCCATCCTCCCTCATCTGTAAATTGAACCTACATTGGATTATGCACCAGAGTATCTCTAAGATCCTTTTCAATTCTGCAATTCTTTAACTCTTATGAAAGTATAATTTGATCATTGTTTAAAGTAAATCACGTTAAGTGTTAATTTCCATTAGGGTCACAGCATAGTTGAATCATAGGTTTTATTGTGTATACCCTTTGATCTAGCAATTATTACTACTAGGTCTATATCCCAAAGATATTAAAAAAGGGAAAAGGACCTAATTGTATAAAAATCAATGCAATAAATACATTTATGAATAATAGCAATGCCAATTTAGACTACTATGAACATATATGGTGTCTCCCAATCCCAGCGATACATAGAAGCAAGATTTGGGAGCATCATTCAGGGAAGGGTATAAGTCCTAATTCTTTTTCTCTCTACTAAAATTGGAAAGTCTTCAAGAGCAGTATTGATATCTTTTAAGTTCTTTTGTTCCTTCCAAATTTCCAGCACAGCCTCATTATCTATTCAAAGGGATTCAGTGCATCATAATAAAATCACTGGGGAGCAGCTAAGAGTACTGGACAGGAAGCCAGGAACACTTGGTTTAGTCTTGCCTTTGCTAGTAATGAAATGTGTGATGTTGGACAAAGCCCAGATGAGTTTATTCCTATTTGTTTGACTTTGGGAAATTCAGGGTCATCTTTAGACTTTAGGATTTTTTAAAAACATTTATAAAATTATGATAGTTAGACTAGGTGAAATTGAAGTTGCCTCCTAGTTCGAAGTTGAATGATCCCTCATTTAAACTTGCTGGGCCTTAATTTTCACATTGGAATGATAAAGGCATGAGAACAGCAAAGCTACAGAATCATTAAATATGGATGTCAGAGTTAATGTAATCCAACATTTCTCAGAAGCCCCTTCCCAGTTCAGGGACTGCAATGGTGATCCCTGATGCTTTCCACATGCTTTGTTGGGTCCTTGGCTATCTTCCTACTCCTGGTCATTCATTTTTCCACATTGCTTTCCTTATCCATCCTGCTCCATTTTTTGAGGTTATTAGAAAAGCAGATATTTATCAAATTTGTAAGGACAGAATTTAATTATAGATATTTTTCATGTGCCACCCATATAAATTAAACTTTGATTGACCTAAAAGTTCTTTCGACATCCAGCACATTCCTTTCTTTTCACTTCAAAAACATTATTTCATTTATTAGGAGAAAACATTAATTATATTCAACTGAAAATCTAGCTCTTACAATCACCTCTATAACATGGGAGGAAATTCAACAAAGAGACTCCTTTCTTAAGGAATTTACTGGTTGTTAAAATCATGAACTTTACATCAGGAAGAGGTAACACTGGAAGTTCTGACTATAAGTCCACCTCAGTTGTCCGAGAATTTTTTTTAATGTAGAAATGTACTTGAATAAGAAGTGAATCATAATGAGAGTTCTTTTCTTCTTTTTTTTTCTTTTTCAGACGCCAGCATAGCACAGTATACTCTTACTCCTAATAGGTCTTGAGGTGTGTGTGTGTGTGTGTGTGTGTGTGTATTTGTGTGTGGTTGTTGTTATTGATGATGATGTTGTGTCTGATTCTTTGCGACTCCATTTAGGGCTTTCTTGGTAAAGATACTGGAGTGGTTTGCATTTCTTTCTCCAGCTCATTTTACAGATGAGGAAACTGAGGCAAACAGGGTAAATTAACTTGCCCAGGGTCACACAGCTAGTAAGTGTCTGAAGCTAGATTTGAACTCAGGAGGAGAACTCTTCCTAGCTCTGCTCCTAGTACTCTATTCAATGTGCCATTTAATTGCTGCAATGAGGCAAATGTGGTAGTCTCTATTTCTTGACTAGTGAGAAAGGGAACTTTTGATGAGTTGTGAACAAGTTCCAAGAGTATTGCAACATCCTCTATTTCTTCACTCCTGCTAGACAATTTTCTAAATGAGAAAGCAGAGGACAGAGGATGGAGATGACTTTAGCCAAGAGAATGTTCTAGTTCACCTAACTGAATCTTTTTATTTGCCAGATGGGGAGAGGATGGCTTTATTTGTCCATATTTCCCATCTCAGCATGTGTTATAACACATAGACCAGAAATCAAGATCTGGAAGAGTCACTCTTTCATGTGTAAGACCCCACACAAAATTTATTACTGATTGGTATTTGGCTCAGTGGATTATTATATGAAAGATCAGTTCCAGTCATTTTCTTCCCTCCTAGGCCACCCCACCAGCCACCATGCTGTGTCCCTTTCCCAAATCCCACCACTTTCCAATTCTAGAACTATAAGCAAATCAGCTATGGAAGTTGGACACATCCAGAAAAAGAGTATTAATTTTCCCCTTCATGGTTGCATTTACCATCCTTATAGCTTTCCAAACCAAAATATCCTTCTGTGGCTATATATCTTCTATTTAAGTTTTCTCTCATTATAATATTATTATACTTACTTGAGGGAAGATGCTGTCTTTGATTTTGTATTTGTACTCTTAGAACTTAGTACAGTGCTTGGAATATAGTAAGTATTTAATAAATACTTTCTAAATCCATCAATTGATTTGTTGTTGCTATTGTGTAGTTTCTGAGTTATTTGACTCTTCATGACCCCATTTGGAATTTTCTTGGGAAAGATACTGCCATTTCCTTCTCCAGCTCATTTTACAGATGAGGAAACTGAGGCAAACAGGGTTAAGTGACTTGCCCAGGGAAACATAGCTAGTAAATATCTGAGACCAGATTTGAACTCAGGAAGTGAGTCTTCATAACTCCAGGGCTGGCACTCTATTCACTGTGCCATTTAGTTGCTCTAATCTATAATACATTTTGCAAACTGTGTTCCTTTGGTCTTTCAGGCAGTTGGTGAATTCTGTGTTGTCTTTTGCAGTCTTCCTGCTATTAGGTTACTTATAGACTTACTATAACTACTGCGGTGGTCAGGGAGACCAGAACAAAACTCTTGACCATTGGTTATTGACTTCTCTTCTCCTTAATAGTCTATTACCTCTTTCTTCTATGTGACATAAGTGCTTTTCCTATGTCTCTGACTACTCTCCCTCTGTCTTCCTTATAATGTCACCTTAAATATGTCAGTAAACAAGACAGATCTTGGTTTTTCTTCTTTCTATTCTCTTTCCTGGTAAATCCATTCACTCAGTTGTCTGTAGCTATCCTTATTACCCAAAGGACTCTCAAATCTCTCTGACATTATTTTTCTCCATATATGCATATGACCATTTCAACATTCCTAACCCATTCAGAATTTCTGAATTAGAGTGAGTGAATGCCTGCCATTTCCTTCCTGCCTTAAGGGGTAGACAAGGTTCCCCATGCTCTCAAATATTAGAGAAAACTAAAGGGAAAGAACAAAAACTGGAGGTTTCTGCTGCATACCAGCAATCAGGTAAAAACTCTTGCTTGGTTCCCAATACTATATCTCTGACCCTGCCCTTTCTCCTGGGGTCCTGTTCTCCACTGGCAATTATTTACTAAGGGCATCACTTGGATGCTCATTTTTTCCTCTTTTTTCCAGAATTTATTTATTTTTAGTTTTCAACATTCATTTCCACAAGATTTTGAGTTGCAATCTTTCTCCCCATCTTTCCTGTATCCCCTACCCCAAGATGGAAAGCATACTTATTACTCCTTCCCCCAGTCTGCCCTCTCTTACATTTCCCCATTCCTTCCTTTACCCCCTTACCCCTTACTTTCTTATAGGGCAAGACAAACAATTCAACATAGGTTGGTTATACATGTGTAGTTATGCAAAACATTTCCATAGTAGGCATATTGTGAAAGATTAATAATATTTCCATCCATCCTATCCCACTCATTTATTCTATTTTCTCTTTTGACCCTGTCCCTTTTCAAAAGTGTTTGCTTCTGACTACCCTCTCCCCCAATCTGTCTTCCCTTCTATCATTCCCCCCTCTTATTTACTTTTCCCCTACTTTCCTGTAAGGTAAGATATCCAATTGAGTGTGTATGTTATTCCCTCCTTAAGTCAAGTTCAATGAGAGTAAGGTTGACTCATTCCCTTTCACCTCCCTTCTCTTCCCATCCATTGTAACAGTTTT
>CM053594.1:92075381-92133604 GCA_028646575.1 Pseudocheirus occidentalis
TATATATACATACACATACATATACATATATAAATACTTGCATACACATATATGTGTATACATATATACATTTATACACACATATATACCTAAACATACATACATACATATATATGTATATACACACACATACCATACAAACACACATAAATGTATATATCTCTATCTGTCTTTTTGTCTGTCTAGCTATCAACTACCCTAATATTGAGAAAAGTATCATGAGTTACAAATATCATCTTTCTATGTAGGAATGTAAATAGTTCAACTTTGATAAGTTCTTTATGATTTCTATTTCCTGTTTGCCTTTTCATGCTTCTCTTGATTCTTGTATTTGAAAGTCAAATTTTCTGTTAAGCTCTGGTCTTTTCATCAAGAGTTCTTGAAAATCCTCTATTTTCTTGAATATCCATATTTTCCCCTAAAGTATTATACTCATTTTTGCTGGGTAAGTGATTCTTGGTTTTAACCCTAGCTCCTTTGACTTCTGGAATATCATATTCCATGCCTTTTGATTCCTTAATCAAGAAGCTGGTAGATATAGTGTTATCCTGACTGTATTTTCACAATATTCAAATTGTTTCTTCCTGACTGCTTGTAATATTTTCTCCTTGACCTGGGAACTCTGGAATTTGGCTATTATATTTCTAGGATTTTTCCTTTTGGGATCATTTTCAAGAGGTGATTGATGAATTCTTTCAATTTCTCTTTTTTCCCTCTTGTTCTAGAATATCAGGATAGTTTTCCTTTATAATTTCTTGAAAGATCATGTATAGGCTCTTTTTTTGATCATGACTTTCAGATAATCCTATAAGTTTAAAATTATGTTTCCTGGATCTACTTTCCAGGTGCTGACCTGGTTTTTCCAATGAGATATTTTACATTGCCTTCTATTTTTTTTTCATTTATTTGGATCTGTTCTATAGTATCTTGATTTCTCATAAAGGCATTAGCTTCCATTTTGTCTAATCTAATTTTGAAGGAATTATTTTCTTCAATGAGTTTTTAAAATTCCTTTTCTGTTCGACCAATTCTGGTTTTTAATGTGTTCTTTTCCTCAGTGGCTTTTTGGACCTGTTTTGCTGTTTGAGTTAGTCTATTTTTTAAGATGTTATTTTCTCCAGTATTTTTGGAGTCTCTTTTAGCAAGCTGTTGACTCACTTTTCATGATTTTCTTGCATCCCTCTCATTTCTCATCCTAATCTTTCCTCTACTTCTCTTACTTGATTTTTAAGCTCCTTTTTGAGCTCCTCCATGACCTACACTCAGTTCACATTTTTCTTGGAGGCTTTTGATGCAGGAGTTTTGATTTTGCTGTTTTCTTCTGGTTCTATGTTTTGGTCATCTTTGTCACTAAAGAAGGATTTCATAGTCTGATTTTTCTTCCTCTGTTTGCTCATTTTGCCAGCCAATTAATTGATGCTTGAACTCTTTGCCACAGCAGAATTCTGCTTCCAAAGTGGAAAGTTCTGTGTTTCAAATTTCTGGGGGTTTGCACAACTGTTGTCAAAGCTTCTTCTAGGTACCTGCCTCAGAACTGTGAGGAGGTGCCCTTTCCACAGCTGCCACAAGTTCTGTCATGTTAGTGCTCTTCATCCCAGGACTACCACCCAAGACTATTACCCTAATCCAAACAAGGTAGATGTATCAGCAAGCACCCTAGTATACCCAGAGTGGCTGCTAGGACAGGTTCTTAAATCTGCTTTTCTAAAGGAAAGCAACTCAAAATGGGTTAACAATCTTACTTTAATCAATCAAACCTATATCATTTACCTAGTTCAGGGGAAAAAGTAAGCACCCTGAACTTCAGAGAATACAAACAGAAGTTACGAGCAGACAAAGATATCAGCAGACAGGCTTCCAGCTGTCTGACCATTACATCCATACCTAGTCAGTTATCAGAGAGGGAAGCACCAACATCTGGATTTTCAAAGCTGGGGGTTTCAACAGCTTCCCAGAGTCTCGTCTGGCCAAATCACACAACTCTTCTCAAAGTGAACCCCAAAGCAAAACCTCAGCAGTATATATAGCCTTCTCGGATCAGAAACTGTCACAACCCTCTTGACCCATTGCCCAATCACAAAGCAATAAGGCCTGGGCATTCCTGAAGAACAAGCCTCCTGCCACAGGTTCCATGTAACCACATTCAGCCTATTAGGGAGCAGAATATACTATCAAATCAGAGAAGATTCTCAGAGCCACTTAAGTCTATCAAAGGGCCTAGGGGCAGGGAAGGTCTTCAGATTCCCATAACAGTAGAATGAGAGAATCCTGCTTCAGATCCAGTAAAGAGATTCCTGCATTTTCTCTCTGGTCAGCCTCTTGGTCCCCCCAACATCTGTGGACCTGAAACTCCTGAAGCAGCCACTGCCACGGTGACTATGGGTGCCACCACGTTTGCCACCCCAGAGGCAGGGACTGGACAGGGACTGCTCTTCTGTCACCCATGTTCAAAAGAGTTTCCATACTGACTTTTTACTTTCTCTTTGGTGTTTATGGGTTGAGAAGTCTGGAAACTGCCACAGCTGCCAGTGATTCAGTCTCCTGAGGTCTGCTCTGGCTGGTCTGTGCTGTAGGTATGTGCTGGCCCATGTGGGACTTTGCTCACCTCCCAGCCGAGTGACATTTCCTGTTGGTCTGTCAGGTTGCCTTCAGTGGGAGATTTATTTCACTCTGTCATTTTGTGGGTTCTGTAGCTCCAAAATATGTTTAGAATAATTTTTACAGGTATTAGAGGAGATTGGGGTGCAAGATCAAGCAAGTTCCTGCTTTCTACTCTACCATTTTGGCTCTGCCTCCCTGTATGCTAATTTTGTTAGATGTATTTTTCTTTAATTAAAAAGCAATAGGTTTTTATTATATGCAGAATACAAAGAAAAGCAGAGAGGAGACATAAGAGCAGAAGAGATAGGCAGGTAGATTTACAGTATAGTTGTTGTTTAATCATGTATGCCTCTTCACAACTGTTCAAACCTGGATTTGAACTCAGTTCCTGACTGACTCCAGACCCAGCATTCTGGCCATTGTCACACCTTAGCTGCCCCTTATACTTCACTACTGATATGTAACGAGAAGAGTAGTGTTGTCATTTAAGACTTTTGGAGTGGTTCAATTCCCTATTTTAACTGGAATGTTGTTGTGACAGGATTGTTGTTTAAATGGCTCTTCAGAGTTTTTATTGGAGAAAGGTTGCTTTGATGAAAGAGGACTCTATGTATTCCTGTTCAGTTACCTTCCTTCTTGATGCATAATGGAACCTTGTTCCGTTGCTCAAAGGCCTTCAAAGGCTTTCCATTATCTGAAAACCCATAATAGACTGAGGTGTTCTTAAGAGGATTTCACATTCTGATAAAGACAAGAATTACAATGGAGATGATAGTAACAATACCAGTGAAAGCTCTATTGCTGGTAGCAGTGGGCATGCTCCCAGGTGGGGATATAAGATAGGTATTGCTATCTCTGAAATAAAGGAGCTGTCTCCTCTGGATGGAGCCTCTGGTAATTTCGGAGATAAACAGGACAATGCCCCAGAACATAGGCCTAGATGTTCAGTTGGGACTTATTCTTCTGCAAAATTTTCTTGACTTCCTGGGCCTCAGGACTGGCTCCTGTCCAGGTCAGGTTTTCCAGGAATAAACTAAGGAAGTCCTGTCTATTGTATCCACAATTCCAGAAGCCCTTAGCATAGTTGTCCATTTGGAACTCACAGCCCAGAATGACATGGAGAGTATGAAATCTTTCATTCTTCTCACTTTTTTGATCAATGACCCAAAGGATTCCTTCCAGCTTCTTCTTCTCTATGAGATATACAATAGCTACTTTTTGCAATGACTTCAAATCCCCATTTCTACTCTTGACATCACAGGACAGGAATTTCTTGTCATTTAAGTAGCCACAGATGGTATACAAGAACTGTTTCAGTTTAGGGTCAAAGATTGCAGTTAAATTGTACCAAAGCTTGAGGGACCCTGATGGTATAGCTAGGACATCGACGATCTCTATTCCCAGAGTGGTCAAGAATCAGAAAAGGTCACTCCAGGTAGGGGCCATTGGCCTCCTCCCACTGGTAAACTCTGCATAGACTAGGCTTTTTCTCCCATGTTACAGATTAATCTTCACATACAGCTATTGGAAATGGACTGCTCTTAGTTGTAGCAGAGCTATTTCTCTGTTATACAAATTAAGAGACGACATCATAAAAGCTAAATTTTGGAGTTGGAGAAAACCTTAGAGAGCATCTTGTCTAATCTCTCTCTCTCTCTCTCTCTCTCTCTCTCTCTCTCTCTTTCTCTCTGTCTCTCTCTCTCTTTCTCTCTCTCTCTCTCTCTTCTTCTGTGTCTGTCTGTCTGTCTCTGTCACAAGCGTTCACGTGCATACACACACCAAACACAGTGAAAAAAAAACACAGAACTTAAGAAATTAAATGACCGAATTGTATACCTAGTTACAGCTAGGACTAGAAACCACTTCTCCTTATACTTGCCAAAAGTGCTTGGTGCTCAACTTGTCCAAAAGTGAATATTCTGCCTTTCCCTTCTCCCCCATACTCCACTTCCTTCTATTCTTATATTCATCCTTTTCTTTTGATGTTAGCGCCAACTTCTTTGCTACCCGGGTTTAAATCCTTGAAGTTAGTTTTGCATTCCCCTCTTCCCCATTCCTCACTTCTATGTGTCAAATTACAGTGATATATCTTTTATTTGTTTGTTCTTTCCTTTCTGTCATTATCCTAGTTCATCATTTTTTTTATTTCAAGTTTTCTTAGGTCTCTGCAGGATGGTTTCAATTGTAATATTCTCAAACGTGTCTCCTCTCTCCTTTCTATTATAAGTTCCCTGAAGGCAAGGATTGTGTTTTATTGATTTCTTGTTCCTCACAGTGCCTTACACAATGCCTAACAAATCACAGATATGTAATAAAATATTTACTGAACTCCAATGAAATTGGCATAGTTTTTTCCCCCTTTTCCCCATGGTCCTTCACTTTACTTGGTAAAGAGCTCTGAGCACAAGGAGTCAAGCAGTAACTGCTTAATCTTCACTTTACAATTCATTAGAAGGACAGTCTCTTAAGGAGAGGGAAGGTTTTCTTCCTGTACCTAACAATATGTCTTAAACAGGGGCTTACAAATGATTTATTGAATGGAATTCATGTATCTCAATAGCTCACATTTACACACGATCTTTACGTTTATGAAGCGTTTTCCTCTCTGTATTTCTGAATTGGGAGTGAAAAATAATAACTATTATATATCGCTTTAAAAAAGCAAACCAACATTTGTTAAGGACCTACTACTATGTGCCAGGTACTATGCTAAGCACTTAAGAAACATTGCCTCATTTGATCTTGACAACAAACCTGGGAGGTAGATGCTAATACTATGCCCTTTTTATAATTGAGGGAACTGAAGCAAAGGTTATGTGACTTGCCCAGGACCACAGATCTAGTATCTGGGGCTAGATTTGAACTCAGGTCTACCTGCCTCCAGGACAATGCTCTGTGTATAAGGTGCCACCTAGCTGTCTCTTTGCATATTTTGAGGTGTGCAAAGCACTTTTATCTAGGTGATACCTAAGTGGTAAGAATAAGGGACTTGAAGTTAAGAAGATTTGAGTTTGAGTCCTGCCTCAGACGCTTACTTGCTGTGAACTCTGGAGACTTCACTGCTCTCTGTATCTCCTTTTCCTCTATCCCTTTAAGTTCTAAATCTTTACTAATAATTTTATAACATAAGTGCAATAAAATACTAAATGAATTCATGACCCCCCCAAAAAAAGTTTAAGCACCCCTTTATTAGGAGTCCCTCATTTTATAGATGATGAATTTTTGGTTACAGAGTTTATTGTTATTATTAATTATAATATCTAGCATTTATATAGCACTTCAATGCTCACAAAGTTCTTTACATGTGATATCATTTTGTCTTCACAACCTTATGAAGTAGAGGTTTTGGTTATCTCCATTTTGAAGATGGGAAAATAGAATCTGAGCAGTTTAATGACTTGTCCAGGGTCACACAAGCAGTCAGTGTCAGAGGTGGAATTTGAAACCAGATCTTTTTGTCACCAGAATACTAAGCTCTATTGTACCTCTCCATTTTCCTATATGAAATTGCATGGGACAGTCAGGCTGCAAATGTGTAGACCGTGTGAGACTCCCTTGTGGTATACAGGGCTATCCCATGTGACAGATTCGTGTGGTGTGTGGCTGACGTTGTGATCCATGTAACCCTCTACTGAACAGGCCTTTCCAGGGCAGATGCTGTTAATTACTCTGCACAAACATGTCAGATTGCATGTGGTCATTTTGCATTGGAGGACAAATAGTTGGCACTTAACTCAAATCATTCCAGGAGCCTCATAACTGATTCCCAGCTGTGGAGGCATGGACGTTTTCAGCAATCCAGCGCTTCCAACTCAGAGTGAATCCTTGAAATTGTCCTTTTCTTTTGGCAGGAAACAAATTTGTTGTCAGTCCAATGACAAGTCATATTGGACACAGATTCTATGGCCTGAATCCAAAAGTTGTTTTTCTTCACCAGCATGGAAATCCTAAAGAGACTCTATCACCAAATGTCAACAGAATTCTGGCTACTTGTTCAGATGAGAGTCATTTTTTCGCATGGGGTTTTAGTAAACAAATAAACATTTGCATCTGTGTGATAATTTGGTGTAGTGAAAAAAAAGTGAAAAAAGGAGGGATTCTGGAGTTGAAGGACCTGACTTCACCCTCTGCCTCAGTTCCTTAGTTGTGTGAGACCTTAGGGACATCATTTAACTTTTGTGGTCTTCAGTTTCGCTATCCACAGAATGAGGTGATTGGATTAAAGGGTCTCTGAGGTCCTATCCAGCTCTAAATTATTATCCTATACCTAGGGCCTAATAGAAATCAAAGTGACTCATGAACATCTGGGCTTGTGTGTCTTGAAGAGAAGTGGAACACACTTGGCCTCTCTTTCTTTTCTGATCATTTTATGTTTATCATCAGTGAGTGGGTTTACATCAAGGTAGCAGAGCTTGTTAAATAGGAAAAATTTGTATGGAGAAGAACTGAGTTTGAATTCTTCCTCTAATATTTACTAGTTATGTGCTGTGTGACCATGAGTAGTTTGACTATGAGTCCCTCTTTCCTTTTCTAAGTAACTGAAGTAACACTAACACTCTAGAGTTATTATGAGGTTCAAATGAAATAATGTGTTTAAATGGGTTGGTAAACCCTAAAGCTCTGTATTACCAGCTCTTAATATTATTCCATATGGAATTTCTTAGTGTATTTACTTAGAGTATCTCTTCAGGGGCCAGTGAGGTGGCACAATCCTGGCCTGGAGTCAGGAGGACCTGAGTTCGTATTTGATCTCAGACACTTAACACTTACTAGCTGTGTGACCTTGGGCAAGTCATTTAACTGTAGTTGCCTTGCCTTCCCCCCTTCAAAAAAGACACAAAAAAGAGTAACTCTTCCTTTATGCTATAGTTTAGAGGGAAAGAAGCTGGACCTGGAAGAGTCACAAGATAGAAAGCAGGACATTCCTTGTTATCAGAGCTATAGAATTCTAGAATGTCAGAGATGAACATCATTGATACAGTGGGAAAATCACTAGCTCAAAAACCAGATAAACTGGGTACTGATCTACCCAATTACTAATACTTTCCTTCTCCAAATAGCTTGCATCTACTATTTGTTGTTATAGAGCAATATTGATATTACTGTGTATAATATATTGTTATAAATACACACACATTACTTATATCTAGCAATATATTTATTATAAGGTCGAGCCTTATAAAAGGTGTCTCCCAGATAGGATGTAAGCTCCTTGAGGGCAAGGATTCTATTTTATTTTTTGCTTTATAAAAAAGCTTTTTTGCTTTAGCACCAGTGTCAGTGCTGGCACATAGTAGGCACATTGTCACCACCACCACCACCACCACCACCACCACCACCATCATCATTATCATCACTAGCTTTAAAGTTTGCAAAGTGCTTCATTATTATTATCTCATTTTGACCTCACCACAGCCATGGGAAACATTATGCCTATTTTACAGATGGGGAAACTAAAATTAGAAAAGGTTAAGCCATTTTTTTCCCCCAGGGTCACATAGCAGATTAGAGTTTGAATTCAGATTTGAACTCAGATCTTCTTGACTCCAGGTCCAACACTCTATCTGCTACAACCTGTAGTTGACATGCTCGCTGATTGTTTAATTATTACTTAGTGATCACAGAACTTTCCCAGTCCTCACTTCTAGGAAATATATAATGAACTAGTTT
This sequence comes from Pseudocheirus occidentalis, assembly GCA_028646575.1. Classification (NCBI taxonomy): domain Eukaryota; kingdom Metazoa; phylum Chordata; class Mammalia; order Diprotodontia; family Pseudocheiridae; genus Pseudocheirus; species Pseudocheirus occidentalis. The sequence continues at coordinate 92,083,653 of CM053594.1, forward strand.
TATCAGATTGTCCCTGAGCCACCTTCTAGCTCAAAATCTATCATTTTATGAACATCTGGTCCAATACTCTTGCTTTACACATGAGGAAAAGGAATAAAGGAATTCAGCAAAAGAAGATATGACTTGGCAGAATAAGGACTAGAATCTGGGTTTCTTGACTTTTGACCCAGGAGTGTGTATTCTGCTACATTGCTTGCTAATGTGTGAAGGGGGTTGGGAGTGGTATTAAGCAGTGACAATTTTACAATCCAGACAGAACTTTTGTGGTTGAGAAGGCTTTACAAAACTATGTGTAAGGGCAGCTCCCCTTTAGAATCATAGGTTTTGAGCTAGAAGAGATCTTAGTAAGTGTCTAATGAAATCTCTCATTTTACAAAGAAGATAAAGGCCCAGAAAGGAAGATGGAGATACTTGTTCAAGATCACACGGGTCCTAAGAAATAGATCCTCAATTCAAATCTAGGTTCTCTAGCTCTAAATCCATATCTTTTCTCACTAAACCATATTGTCTTTTATTTTCACACTCATTTAATTTCATATGTAATCAAATTCTCTCTATGTTTATCAGCTAAACTGCTTGGGTTTTCACTCTAAGATCATGCCTCTACAGAATTAACTTATCATTTGAAAATTCATCATGAAGCAATAACTGAGCTTTAATACTCAACAACCTCAGTTGCCTCTCCACTGAGTGGAGTAAAGAAGGGTGGAACAATTTTTGTTTTTCCTAGTTTGGGGGGAGGTCCAATGAAATCAAGGTATGATGTCTTGACTCCTGCGTGAATTGGATTTGTGAGGCACAGTTGCACAAAATCATCAGCCTCCTTCTGTCTTCCAGAGTCAAAGTCAAGATGACTGGCAATGGCTCAGAAAGCAGTGAATGACCTTGGCATCTTCAATGTCTGACCAAGCTCAAAGTGCTCCATGGCACCCGTTTTAGCTACCTTCATGACCACTGGAATATATTGTTCTCCTCTGCCCATTCCACCAACTCCTCCTCCCCAGCTTATCCTATTTCCTCTCTGCCACTTCCTTCCCTTAGTCTTTGAAATTCTTACACTTCATCTCTGGGTGACTTCTTAGGTCTCATTGTTTCTTGCTGCCTACTTACACAGTTATGAAAGATGTCATTTCCAAAAAGCCAAGCTGTCGCCAGTGATTAATATAATAGTTGGAATAAGTCTGTTCACTTAGGCACCCAGCTACATGGGAACACAGAATAAGAGATAGATTCTGGGAAGACTTAGGAAATTCATAGAATCAATCAACTGCAGTATTTCAGTTAAAGGAGCATTAACACCATTTGATCCAAACTGTAATAGGACTAGAATCTCTTCTTATATTTACATATTATAAACTATTTTCAAATAGTCACTTGAACTTTTCTTGAAGGTGTATCAAGGCAATAGAGGGAAAGACTAAGGTAGCTCATTCTACTCTTTTTAATAACTCATCTTTAGAAGTTTTTAGATGAATCAAATGTGTATCTCTGTCTCTATAGCATTTCACAACTGATCTTGAATCTAATGTCTGGAAACAAACAGAGCAACTCCTCCCTATTCAACATGACAGTTCTTCACATTTGTAAAGGTAGTTAACACGCTCTCCTCTCTGCTTACCCCTCAAGTTACCTCTGATGAAGGGTAAAAACCCCAAATTTTATAATCTGATACTTGTGATCTCAAACCCCTTTGCCATTCTGGTTACCTTCCTTTGGACACTTCAGTTATGAATGGCTTCCCTAAACCATGGCATCCAGGACTGAAAGATATGATATGTCTAAGATATAGTATGTCTAACAGAGGAATTACAACAGAGGAATCCCCATGTCACTTTTATAGATGAGGAACCTGAGGCAAACAGAGTTAAGTGACTTGCCCAGGGTCACACAAGTAAGTGTCTGAATCCAGATTTGAACTCAAGTCTTACTGACTTTAGGCCTTGCACTCTATCAACTACACTATATAACTGCTCTATATTTGGACATTATATTTCTCCAAATTCAGACCAAGTTTGTATTATCTTTCTTGGCTATGAACTTACCTTGATTTTATAGTCCAAGAAAATGTTTGTTGGTCATCCCACTTAGAATTAAATTTGATAGACTTTTAAGAGTTGTTTAGTGAGGAATGCTGGGAGACCTTGGGACTGCAATCTTAGCTTACTCCTTTACATAGACTGGACTCTGAGCTAGAATGAAGGTTCTGAAAGAGATATAGCCACAAGTAATCAGGTCACAGAGTTAAAAAAACAAATTCAAGCCTGAAAACACCAGTACCCAGCTGGGACTATGTGTTCCAAAGGGTTTGGCTTCTAGGGCAAGGACTCTCCTTCCATAAAAGAAAACCGGTTCAACTCCCCAAAGGCTCAGGAGAAGAGATACCATAAGAGATATCATATTTATGGGAAGTAGAGACACTGCCAGGTTTTTTTTTCTCCTAGTCTGATAACTAGGTGTTTCAGGGCTTTTTTGTCTTTCTAAAAGTACTACAGCAAACAGAAGAAAAGAAAAAGAAGAGAAAAGAAGGCAATAACAAAACTCTAAATCCATAGGCTTTAAAACAAATGAGAAATTAGTGGTTACTTATCTTTCTGTGGGAAAGAGATGGCCTCCATCTGAAGAGAGGACATGAGACTGTCTGGAGGCCCTGGACAAGAATCAGGAATACCTATGAGAGAAATGATTACCAATAACTAATGATTTGGGGAGATCCAGAATTTGCCCCTTCTTTTAAAATCCTAATTTCAAAAGTCCAGTCTATTGAAGGACATTACTGATAATAAGATTGGATTAGCTTTCTTACCAATTTTTTTCAGATCCCACCCAGGTGGGAACATCATTGAGGTCTACTCAGGTTTGGGTAGGGATAAATTCATTGAATAGATTGTGCAAGGCTACCAAGGGGGTAACTTAGAAGTAAATGATATAATCAAAGTTCATTTGAATAGGTTCAGTCCTGTGTAATATTCAGTCTCTCATTAATTGCTAACCAATCAGAGCTGATTGGCGCCCTGTGGGACATCCTTCTTGCAATGGGTACATAAGCTGTGAGCCTACTGCCTGACCTTGGTTTGAGAGCCAGCCAAATGACCACTCTTTTGCTAAAATGCTGGCAATATTAATAAAGTGATTAAATTACCCAGAAATTATGTCTCTTGAACTTTTTAATCACTAGACCTAAGTTAAAATCCCATCTTTGTCACTTACTACGTAATTTACCTGGGACTATAGACAAGTCCCTTCACCTTTCTGCCTTTTAGTTTCCTCATTTGTAGAATGTGGATTTAATGGCATTTAATGTTCACTTGGACTTAAGTCCCTTACCATCTCTAAGTCTGTGACCATATGACTCCAATTAAAGACAGGAGCTGGAAGGCTCTCTCTGGAGACTCATGCTTATCATACCTGTGTCTGGCAGTGACAACAGTCTGTGCAACCACAGTACAAGGGGGCAACTTTGAACTATAACAACATGGGACCAGTTGATAACCGTGATCTAGAAAGACTACAGATTTGTCAGAGAATATATTTTTAGTATACACTGCACTCCATGTGTGACCAGAAGAGGTCAGGTTTGATTGGAAGAAATGTGAATCCATAATGAGAAGACCTTCAATGCAAGAGGCATGGCTTTCTCCTTCACACTTGTAACCTAGTCATACATGTTTCCCATATGCCTACTATTACTACTACTACTACTACTACTACTACTACTACTACTGCTACTATTACTATTACCACTTCTACTACTACCACTAATACTGCTACTACTACTACTACCAAGAGTAGTAACAATATCATTTATATATCACTAAGGTTTGCGAAGCATTTTGTATGGCATCTTATTTGATCTCCACAATAATCCTGGGAAGTAGATGCTATGGTTATTCCCATTGTACAGAAGAGGAAACTGAGGCAGATAGAAGTCAGGTGACTTACCCAGGGTCTCATAGCTGATTGGAGTCTGAGGTGGGTTTTGAACTCAAGTCTTCTTGATTTAAAGTACAGAACTCTATCCATCATACCACCCAGCTGCTATTCTTAACACTGATAAGGTTTGTATTTCAAAGGAAGGGATAGTTTTTAGAGTTTTTAGAGTAAATGTCTTACAACTACTTTCCTCACTAAGCTAATTCATTAAATGCCTTTGCTTTAAACTAGTTCTGCCCTTCGGCTTCAGAGTCATGGTAAACATATCAGTGACAACTCCTCAACTATTTGTCTTTGAGTGACCAAAAAGCCTGTGGAATACCTTTAGAAGAATATCGTTTGGAGAACCCAGTATGTGAATTTGGAAGGGGATACCCTGAGCTTCTATGATTTACTTACACTTTCTCCTTTGAACCTCACAGTAAACCTGTTAGACTCAAATGAATGGTATTATCTCCATTTTACAGAGGAGAAAACAGGTTTAAAGAGATTACATGACTTGCTGTTTGAATGCAAAGACACTTTGATTTTTGTCCTGGTATTTCCAGTACCGAGTACAGCACCTGAACTTGTTAGTTGATTGATTGTTCCAAATCACTAAGTTAACAAATTTCAAAGCCAAAACTTGAGCCCAGATTTTTCAGACTCCTACTTCAGTATTCTTCCTGGACAATATTACACCCTCATATGCCTAGAAATCTCAGTAAGCAGATTTTTAAAATTTTATTTTGGGGAGATATCCAGATCTGCAATTTTATCAGCAAATGATATTCCCTCTATGGAAAATCCCTCCCTGGCACTTATCACTAAGCCCTCTACAGTTTTACAGTCATAGAGAATCCTTAGGAAACTAAGAGGTTAAATGATTTTCTCAGGGTCACAAAGATACCAGATACCAGATTTGAATTCAGCTCTTTCTGATTCAGAAGTTGTCTTTCTATCTACTATATCATTCTGCCTGTCTGGTAAATAGGTACATAGTAGTTATTTGTTGAATTGTATTGTAGAGATCAGTCCCCTTTACCTTGAAGGACATTTCTTTAAACCTATAATGCAGTTACTTATGACAAAACATAGATCTTCCACCTGAGGCAGCTCATATATTAGATTTTCTCTTCTCTAAAGTTCTAATTATACATCTTTTTTATTTTTTGTTATGTCTTTCTTCCATTAAGACAGAACATCCACACATCAGGCTCCACTCATACAATAAAGCCTTGCAAACCCCACATACTGTTGCAATTAAGGAACCCCACTACTTTTTGCTCCATCAGGAGCCTCTATATGCCGACAAAACTGATGAGTTTATGCTGCCTTCTTTGCTGGGAATTATGACAACTTGGTTTTCTCTTGAAGCTCTGCCAAGCTCCCTCCTTTCCCTGTGGACATTTCTTGGCACATGTAATTTGCAACTTTCACAAATGACTCAGTGCCCAGTAAGTGTGAAATCTCTTGGAAGGTTGCTAAAGGGGTACTTGTGCCAAGATGTTAGATTTGTGCATATTCTATGAGGACTGCACATCTCCATTCATAAGTGTTCCATAGGTGGGTGGGCCAGGAGAGGACATTAGCCTATTAGGTCCCTTCATTTTCAAAAGCTAGTGCAAATGCAAAAACTGAATTCCCTAGAGGCTCAGTGCCTTCTTCCTCCTTTTTTTTTTCCTCCTCTCTCCTCCCAAATAACTTTTTTTTTGGTACTCATAAACAACGGAACAGAATTTCTGCAGGGCCCTCTGTTCTTGATATCTGGTATTTGCTTTGCCAACAGGGAGAGGTTTCGTTGTAACTGAGAATCAAAGGCACAAGGCAGATCAAGCTGGTGTCTTCATTCTAAAGGTTGTTTTACTTCTGAATCAGAGCTGACCACTACCTCTTGATTCATTTCTTAGATCTCAGGCCTCTGGACCCCTCAGAGACTGGCTTCCTTCACCTGGCAACCTGGTCACTACTTGTAAGGAGAGATGCTTTAAAATTTGCCAGCTCTTTGGTCCTGAAGCCTTTCAAGTGTAAAAAGAGAAGATGTAATGAGAATGAAGAACTTGCTTATTTAACTCATGGTATTTTCATAAAAATCCTTGAGAACTTTTTTGTTTGTTTCATTTTTAGGGAGGTATGAAGGAGTGCAAACCAAAAGTCATTAAAGTTAGAAGCACCTCATTCCTTTCTATTACTTTAAAAAATACTCCAAGATCATTTAATTGGACGTATCAGTTGTCTTATATTCAAATTTTCCATGACCTTTGGTGTGCAGAAGTTAAGCATTTATTATTATTTTTTATGTGTGAAAATCCCATACCAAAATCGTATGAGTCCCTGAAAGACTTAATAACAGAGCTTTGATTATCACCTCCATGCCTTCATCTCCCGCTTCCCCGTCCCCCTCCCCCAACAATCCAAACATCCCGTCACATGCTTTACTTCCAGGCCTACATAAATAGTACTACTTGTCTCTCCTTCATGCTCCTCAGAACTACCCAGTGTGCAGTCTGGTGAGCTCGGGGAAAACATAAGAGAGCGGAAAAGCTGCCACATAATTTTTGGGGATAATTAAGTCTACTGAATTTTATGTTGTTTGTTCTCTGATACTTTCTTGACATCACAAAACTTGCTATTTTAAATTGCCCGCTTGTTCCATTATGATAAGAGGTCTTAGTGATTTTTCATGGCTAGAATTAAACAGGAAAAAATTCTTTTAAGTACAGACTTAGACAAGTAAAGTATCTGGAAATCAAATCTTAAGGTGTCTCTTGGGAAGTAATGTGGAAAACAGTTCTGGGGACAAAATTCAATTACATATACATATATATATAATCTACATATTTATCATGCTGTTTTATGACTCAGTTGATAATAGTCAAAGCTCTGTTATTAAAGCTTTCAGGGACTCATATGAGTTTGGTATGGGATTTTTACCCATAAATAATTATATTCTGATATTTAGATCAATACACTGCTTATTTCCATAATGGATTGTAGAGAATGGTCAGAGTTAATCACGTGTTATCTCACAGATGTGAGAAGGAAATCAGGAATCATACACTGAACCCGTTGTTGATGAATTCAGTCTGATATCTGCACATTGGCAACATTCATATGTCTGGGGAGCATGAAACTCCCTTCAACATCAGCAAGGCTTGACAAGACCCAAGAGAACTGCTCTGAGAACTTCTTTCTTTTCTTCCTTGGCCAACACCTCTTCTGTCCTGACTTTCTAGGATTCACTTTTGGAACTTCGTAACACCATATATCACCAATTAGCCTCCATGCTGGGATTCTCATCAGTTGTTATGTCCTTTATATCAGCTCTTCAATGGTGTTTGTCATTGTCGTGGATGATGTCCAATGCAAAATCCAAAAAAGTGTAGAGAGATTGATGAGTTCTTCCAGGATCTTTCATCAGAAGAAGACATTTTGTTTCACCAATCCACAGAATAATACAAAGCTTCATAAATGAGATCTATAATCAATCCATAGTCACTCAGTTTTTAGCTTAACTTCCCAAATATAAGTAAACAAGAAAAAGAAGTGGATGAAACTCTATATGCACAACTTAGTTTCTTGAACCCCACATCCCACTTGTGTATACATTTTTGATACGGAAAAATGAACCCTGGATTTAGTGCCCAAAGGGAACAAGGGACTTACAGTATGAAACCTCAGAGTCACTTATAACATAAAGCATAATGGTTTCTTAGCTAAAGTGAACTATTCACTGCCCTTTATACATTTTATACTTTCAGTTTTCTGATTCTGTCCCCTCTTTCTGCAATGCCATCTCCCACCATCTTTGCCTCCTCAACTTTAACTTCTCCATTCATACTCTCTGAAAGTGTTTTGATTTAATATTTGAGGTTATTTGATTAAGAACAGTTGAAAAGCCATTGAGCAAGGTACTGAATTCTATTTTGTCAACTTATTGCTTTAAAGGTATTGAGGCATGTCTTTGGAAAATAAAAGTCACTCAGTTTTACTTAAAGAACAACTAGCTGTTCATAGTAGATTTGCAGTTTCATGTGCAATCATCTTCTTTATTGTACTGTTATAGAAATGCTTGTTTTATTCTTTAAATTAAAAATAAACTTTAATAAAAATATACACATTCAATTATTTTAATAATTATAAAATGAAGTAGCTATTTCATAGGTGAGGATATTTCTTTTACCTTGCTTTCATGACTTAGTAGACAGCAATTTTCTTAGATTCAGGAGACCTGGATTTGAGTTCTGGCTCTGATGCTGACTGGTTGTATTTCAGCTGTGAAATGGAGATAATAAAATTGGAATTATTTCCCTTATGCAGCTGTAGTAGGGGAAAAACGTGTTTTTACAAATCTTACAGTGCTATAAAAATGTAAGTTGTTTTTATTCATTACTTTCTTGATCCCTTTCCCCTTTCTACCCCACCCAATCATCACTTGTTGGTCAAATTTCTGTTGATAAACACAGACATGTGGTTCATTGCTGAGGCCACAGTTAAATCCATTTCATTTTGGAAAGTTCTACCAGAAGATAAACTGTGTTGGTTCAGCTGCTGAGCACTTACAGATAATGCTAATTCCATGCTATGATGAAGCGAAGTGCAATATCATTTTATTAATTGAAATAGAAAAAATGTTCTTATTTTGATAAGGATTAAAATATTCAAAATTCCCAATCTGGGAGTTCTGAGTGAAGGTCATCTAAATTTCAGGCAAAATGAGTATTCTGTATTCCATGTTATGAGGCTATGGAACCACTGTCAATTTCCAGTTTTCCTTTAACTTGCTTTTTGAGGGGAGGAGGATAAATCTGCAAATGTAAAACTAAAAATAACACCAAATAGTTCAAGAAAGCTAGTGCTTTCCTTTAGTGATACAAGTGTCATCCCTGTAAAATAGGCCTGATGAGAGGAATGATAATTGCCCACTTTTAATTTGGGGCATTGTTTTTGTCATTAATAGCAATAGATTATACCTCTATAAAATTTGGCAAAGCATTTTCCTCAAAATATTACACTTAATTATCATATCAGCAACACAGGTAATGATAATGATACCAATAATAATCACAACAACAATAACAATACTACTACCACCACTATAACCACTATTTGGAGGATCTCAATTTAAAACCAGCCTCAAACACTTATTAGCTATGGGTGTGACCCTAAGTAAATCACTTAGTCCCTGTTTGACTCAATTTCTTCCTTGTATCAGCAATGCAGCTTTCACAAACAATGCCTACAGCAACTATAAGTATGCTGATATGGTGATTAATCACAAAATGTAACAGGCTCTCTACATGAGAAATACAGTCAGAGCATTTATTCAGATACCAGAAGACTGAGTCTCAAAACCAGAAAGTCAAAGCCAACACAGTAGTTATGAAGTTGGCACACGTAGTTTAAGTAGTAAACACCCACATTCTCAAGCCTTCAAAACAGGACAGGTAACCTCAAGCAAAGATCCTCCTCTCCTCACTCACAGCAACTGCTCAGCATCCAGGCAGCGTGCTCCCAGCAGCTTTGGCCCCTCCGCAGTTCTCTGGAAGTCCTCAGCAAGAGTCCTTAGCAGAGATCCTGACTGGCTCAAAGAAAAAGGAGTTCACACTGCTGCCACCACTTCCAGTCACCAGCACGGAGGGTAGCTTGGTTCCTGCGTTCTCTTGCTCCACCCCTTCCTGCTATGTCAGCAAGTTCAAGGGGCATGGAAGATCTTCAAATCTCAGTATCATTACACTCCTCTGTGAAATTAAAATGTTAGCTCCTTCTTAGTAGGGATTATTTCACTGGTCCTAGCACATGGTAGTAGGTGTTTAATAATTACCTTTTCATTGACTGGTAAGTTGATTCACCTGCTTTCATACACCTAGCAAGTTGCTGAGTAGGGCTTTAACTATTTCTTTTGATTCTTGATCCAAGCTTTTAAAAAATGTATGCTTCGATCTGTTCAGACACCGTAAGTTCTTTCTCTGGGGACTGATAGCATTTTTCATTACAAGTCCTTCAGAGTTATCTTGGATCTTTGCATTGTTAAGAATAGCTAAGTCATTCATTGCTAATCATTTTATAATGATGCTGTTACTTTGTACACAATACATTTCACTTAGCATCAGCCCATGCAAGACTTACAAGGTTTTTCTGAGTGCATCCTGCTCATTGTTTATTTTAGTAAAATGTTTTTTTTCCATCATAATCACATGCCACAATTTGTTCAATCATTCCCATATTGATAGATATCCCCTCAACTTCTAATTCTTTACCCCAAGAAAAGAGCTATTATAAATATTTTTTTCTACTTTAAGCTACTTTTCCATTTTTAAAAACAACTTTTTTGGGATGCAGATCTAGTAGTGGTATTGTTATATCAAAGGGTATGCATGGTTTTATAGCCCTTTGGGCATAGTTCCAAATTGCTCTACAGAATGGTTGGATTAGTTCACAATTCTACAACAGTGCATTAAAGTCTTATTTTCCCCACATCCCTTCCAACATTTGTCATTGACCTTTTCTGTCCTATTAGTCAGTCTAATTGGTATGAGGTATTACCTCAGAATTATTTAAATGTGCATTTCTCCAAACAGTAGTGAGTTAGGGTATTTTTTTATATGACTGTAGATAGCTTTGATTGCTTCATCTTAAAACTGATCACATCTTTTCATCATTTATGAATTGAGGAATGGCTCTTATTTTTATAAATTTGACTCAGTTCTCTATATGTTTGATAAATGAAGATTTTATCAGAGAAATTTGTTTCAAATTATTTTTCACAGTTTCTATCACTGATAGTACTTCCCTCCATCCTTTTCCCCCCATTTATTCTATTCTCTCTCTCCTTTCACTCTTTCCCTACTCAAAAGTGTTTTGCCTTAGACCACCCACTACCCCAAACTCCCCTCCCTTCTATCACTCTCCTTCTCTTATCCCTTTCCCCTCCTACTTGCCTGTGGTATAAAGAAAGATATATTTCTATACCCAAATGAGTATGTATGTTATTCCCTCTTTTAGTCAATTCTGATGAGAGTGAGGTTTACTCACTCCCCCTCATCACTTTCCTATTCTCCTCCTCTGTCAAAGCTATTTCTTTTCCTTTTTGTTATTTTTTTTGGAGGGGGGAAGGCAGGGCAATTGGGGTTAAGTGACTTGCCCTTCTAACTACCCCAATAATGAGAAAGGTCCTAAGCATTACAAATATCATCTTCCCATGTAGGAATGTAAACAGTTTAAACTTATTGAGTCCCTTATGATCTCCTTTCCTATTTCCCTTCGTATGCTTTCCTTGAGTCTTGATCTAGATTTTTTTGCCACTGTATTGTGGTGGCAGCTTGTTGCCTCCCAAACTGAGAAATTCAAGGGATATGATGGAATAATATAGGTTCTTGGCCTGTCTCTACTGCCTCATTTTCCTTTCTCTTCCTTTTTCTCTCATTCTATTTTTCACGTCAATGTCATATTTCTTCCTTCTTGATCATCTTTCCTCTTTTAAATACAAGTAATCAAAGATAATCTAAAAATAGGGGATGATTCTAATACAAATGTGTTTGAGTTTGGGGGTACATTTTTCGTGTTTTTCTAAATATGTGATTATGTGTGCTATCAAAGTGGCTTCATTTTAAAAGAAACAATGACCATTGATTACAATACTGTTTAATTTTTTTCCCCATACAATATATTGTTCATAAGTGTTTTGTTCCTCAGTCATAGCCACCAGGGAAAGGGAATAGGCATTTATATAGCACTTATTATATGCCAGGAACTATGCCAAATGTGTTAAAATATCTTAGTTGATCCTCACAAAATCCTTCTAGGTAGATGCTAATGTTATCTCCATTTTATAGGTACAGAAATGAAGAAAAGAGGTTAAGTGATTTGCCAGGGTCACATAGACGTTGTGTTTAAGGCTAGGTTTGAATGTAGGTCTCCTTGATTTTAGACCCAGTACTCTATACACTGTACCATCTGTTGCCTCATGTTAGGGAGGCCATCATGTTACGTATATTGTAGAGCAGAATGTTAAAATCAGATACTTTTTCATGGCACATAAAGTTTGCTTATTTTTAAGAAACTTTTGGATTACAAAGCCCTTTGGTCTCATTCCTCTACTGAGTTTGCTTGCATTCTCTTAGCAGTTATTCCTTGCTTTCTATTAGCAGTTATTCATCCAAGTTTTCCTTGCTTTCTCTTAGCAGTTATTCATTAATCATAAATTTAGAATTGTCACGTACCTTGGACATCATGTAGTTCACCATTCTACCCTTGTTTTACCAATTATAAAACTGTAAAAACAAAGATTTAAATAGATTAAATGATTTGCCCAAGGTTATCCTGGTAATCAGTACCAGAGTTGGAGTTTGACCCCAAGTCTTTAGCCTCGAAATTGAAAGCTCTTTCCACACCATCACATGGTCCAGTTCCCATTTAGTTTGTCAATGAATCTTCACATGCACAACATACAAGGCAACTCAGTGGTGCAGTAAAATGTTGAATTCAAGTCATGAAGACCCAAGCTTGAATTTTTCTTGGGACATGTAGTAGCTATGTGATACTATGCAAAATTAATTAACTTCTATCAATGTCTTCTATTAAATAAAGAGAGTAATTGTCTTTGAGGTTGTTGTTTGGATCACCTGAGATAATATAAGGAAAGTACCTTTCAGTCCTTCAATTGCTATATATAAATACTAGCTTATTATAGGTTTGGTACAAGAGAGAAAAACATGTGCCTTATATTCAGTTAATCAGTTAAATTTGATATTGAATATCAAACTATACATCTCTACACAATACCTCTTTATGCAATAAAAACCTATGTGATATCTGAAATGAAAAAAGTCTTTTCTCTTTCCTCCTACATATATATGTATGTATGAGTGTATGTGTGCATAAACACACACAGACTCTTCCTGTTTACATATACATATATAAGGGGAAATTTTGCAAAATTAAATCTAGCTCCAGGTCTCTGAACTATAAATCTTTGTAAATGATAGCTTTTGGTATTGCATAAAATAATTAAATTCTTCTGTCTGGCACTTAAAAGAAATAATGATGCCAATCGACATTCCTTCAGGTTGTATCATAAGAAGTGAGAGTCAAGAAAAGATGTGTAGTAATCACAGAGCTACACTGTGCTGCCATTGAAATTCTTAAGTCACTTGACATTCTACTCTCTCTGTCTCTGTCTCTGTGTATGTGTGTGTCTCTCTCTCTTTTCTGTCTTTCTCTCTTACGTTAGCATTGCCAGTGATATGTAGTAAATCATTCTATATGGATCATTCTATAAGAAGATCTTTGAAAATAACTTTATTGATAACTTTGAAGTCTCTTCCATTTTTCTATGTATTTTACTCTCTCTTTTCTAGAAAGCCATCCTTTACAACTAAAAATAAGGGAAGAAAAACACACACAATATTTGAACAAAACTAACCAAAATTTAAATAAAATTTATGTCTGTATATTACATATGTGTATATTTTACATCATATGCAGTTTTCCACACCCATCATGCATCTTCTCTGAAAAAACAGTATGTTTTTGTAGGGGATGAAGAATGTCCTTTTGCTTCCCTTTTATAATTTAACAGCTTTCAATTTCTATTGCTTTGTTGTTCTTTCCATTTTAACTACTGTAGTTAGTGTGAATATTGTTTCCTACTTTATTATTATTACTTCATTTTCCAACAGTTCATAAATGTCTATTCATTTTTCTCTATGTTTATCATATATTGTAGCAATTCATATATATATATATATACACATACATATATATATATATGAACCACAATTTGTTTAATTATTCTCTAAATAATGGGTGTCAGCTTTCCCCCCCAGTACTTACAAACTATGAAAGATATAAAGCACAATCCAGATGCTAAAACCTCAGCAGGACACTTAGTAGGACAGCGACTGATTAACATTGTAATATCATTATTTCCTCCCACATAACAATCAAATATTGATTATGTAAGGAAATATGCAAAATTATTAAAGCACATCCATTCATAGTCACTTGAGTAAATGATATGTTCTAAACACAACCAAAAAGCTACCTCTCCATCAGTCACTTTTCCTTGTCCTTTCACCATCCTACTCTCCCAAATGGGGAAATATGAAATTATACCGGGCCAGCAAAAACACAGCTTTCCAACATAGAGGGGGGAAAACTAGTGAGATTCATGCAAGGAAAAGGGTTCCCCTCCTATACTTACTCTTTGTTGAGACATCAAAGAAAAAAAATTATCAGGTTTGACTTGATCCTAATTATCTTACCTCACTGTTATTTTAAAGAGTTCTTAACTGGTTTCATGAATGGAATACTTATTTGAGCATGTGATTTAGTGTAAGGTTATACACAAAGATATAAAATCTTCCCTGACCATTAATAGACCTCACATGGAGCCAGGATACAGAGCTAATTATGCTCTGGACCACAGGGATCCCCACACCTTTCCAATTAAGTGCTGATTTCCAAGTTTCTCAGCACTAAGTTAATTAAGTATTTGATTGATAACAGTCAATATATTGTATTGCTTGGAGGGAGAGGCATGGACAGAGAGACACGGATGAGAGAGAAGCAGACAGAGGGAAGAATTATTCTAGGGAAACTTGCTTGTGTGGAAGCTTGACAGATAAGGCTTGGGATGTCAGCACTCCCTGGATTGGTGATGAGTATCTTACTAAACCTTGCTTTTTGGTGTACTAATAGCAATGTCCCAAATAAATATTTTGGTTTTATTTGGAGGTGAAGGTTTTATTATATTTTGTAAACAAACCCTGGGAATACATATGTATTGGCATAATAGACAGAACCCTCTTGCTCCACTGAGTTGGGAGTTGTAATGGTAAGGGAATTTGAAGATCTTCCCTGCCCCTGGAGAAGGCTTATATATACTTCCTGAGGTGAGGTTTTGCTTTGGACCTCACTTATAGGAAGAGTTGTGTGATTTGGCCCGGTAAGACTCTGGGTAACTGTTGAGGCCCCTGGCTTTGAAAACCCGGATGTTAGTGCTTCTCTCTCTGGTAACTAACTATGAATGTATTTATTTTTATGGTCAGATAGCTTGAAGCCCTTTCTTTTGGTCTCTTGAATTGTGTTATTTTCTTTGTCTGAATTTCTTGTCTGCTTGTAATTTCTGTTTGTATTTTCTGAAGTTCAGGGTGCTAACTTTTTCCATTGTTCATCTGTGCCTCTCCATTAGTATAAAGGACTACGTGGAGTGTAAACTCTTTGAAGGGAAACATTTGCTTTATTTTCTTGGTATTTTCAGCACCTAGGACAGTGCCTGGAATATGGTAGGCATTTGTTTAATTAAGTGGAAAACTGATCACAGTTGTCCAGCTCTAGCTGTTAATAAGAATTCATTCTAAATCATAATTTTATGGTTCTTTTCAGAAAATATAGTTCTGATGTGCCTTTTATCTCAGTGCCTTTAGTGTTGTAACAAGGAAAGAAATAAGCATACTTATTCTTTTCTTTATAGGAGTTTACAATAGAAGACCAGAGCACAGAGTAGAAAAAATAAGATCATTCTCTTAACATGTTACTACTGACCAGCTTTTAACAGAGCATGTACTTTGAGCTATGTTTGTGTGGTAATTGTGGATTTAGTTAAATTTGTATTTAGGGATAGATCTTAGACCTAAAAGAAATTTAAGAAATTATTTGGTCAAATGAATATTTATTAAATATAGCATTGATTATTATATATAATTAATCAATATAAGTATTGACTTATGCCAACACACATATTAAGCATCTGCCTTATCAAAACACTGTGCTACTTGTTGCCTTGCTTATTGTGGTGGCTACTTTATTTAAGCAGGCAAACTTCCATTAGAAATATTGATGTCCATAGTCAGTGTTGGTAGTTTTGCGTATTTCGTATTTTTCATAGTCAATAGAATTTCTCTACAGGTTTAAACAAATTGATTACTTATATGGACTGGGGTACTACATTAAATACTGCCTCATATTTATTCTCTCCTCCAAATCCCCCAATTTGTTGTGAATTTTTCTTTTGCTTTAACTAGTTGATAGTCTGATTGCACACGGATTGGTGATTCAGTCATTATTTACACTTTAGTGGCCATTTCTTTCCTGCTTGTAAGGTTTACACAATTTCAATTTTTATAAACTTAGATTTTTCCATATCCAGGGGCTTCTAACTCTTTTTTAGACATATTCATGGCCTACCTATATGAAGCTTCTGATAAATCTACATATTTTTGACCATGATTTCTTTTTTTTTTACAGTTTTGAAAAATTTATTGTGAATCCACCAGCTCCATGTTGTTCTGAAAACATTAGGCAGCTTCTTCTTTTGTGATGTGGTCTTTTTTGAGTGGTCCCATGAAAACTTTCTTCTCCTCCACAGTCTGGAACCAACCATGACCAAATTCGGAGGTGGTGTCCATGAACTGAAGGTCAATCTTCTCCAGGGTGTGATGTTTGGTGTATACCAGGAGAGATTTGTACAGGGTGAGGACTCACTTCTTGGTCCCAACTATGCAGCCTTTCAGCATGATGAAGTCATTGGTCACTTTACCATAGTGGATGAAGCCTCCAAGAGGGTTGATGCTCTTGTAGGACAGATCATAATCAGTGGATGTGTTGTTCTTGATCAGCTTGCCATCCCTGATCTGGTAGCCCTGGCCAATCTTATAGACCTTTTTGTTGATCTCAGCGTGATGGTAGTAGCTATTCTGACCAGCTTGAGCCACAGAGAAAGCCACATGGGCAGGATGCCAAGCTCCAATACACGCAACCTTATGCAGACCTTGGTGGGGTTTTCGGGGCAGTTTCTTTGTGTGCCAATGACTGGTGACACCTTTGTAATGCTTCCCCTTGGTCACTCCAATGACATCAATCATCCTGCCCAAACATGGTGGACATGAGCACCTGATGTTCCAGCTTCTTGCAGGCCCAGTCTAGCTTCTCTGCTAAAGGTGTAGCACTACTACACCTCTGCTACACTGGGGCTACTCTACATCAGGTGAGATTTCTTCTGCCTCAGAGGGAGTAGGCACATCTGGGTGTGGGCAATAATGTTGATCATCTGGCAATACTTCTTCATGCTGCTGAAGTCTTTCTCCAGCTGCTTTTTGCCATCATTGTCCTGCCACTTCTTGCAATACTTGGTGAAGGCCTTCTTCTTGGACTTATGCCAGTTCTTATGGAATCACCTCTTGCACTCATCACTGATGTGCTCAGCAAAGATGGTTTTGAAGCTGCAAAGGCCCCATGAGGTCTGCACATAGCCCACAATGCCTACAATGGCCATGGGGGATGTCTCCACAATGGTGACCGCCTATACTACTTCCTTCTTGTTGACCTTTGAGCCAGGCCTGTCCACCTCTCAAAAAATGTGGGTCATGCCTGCCTTATAGGCCAGAAAGGCTATCAGATGGATGGGCTTGGTGGGGTCATCTTTGGGGAAGTTCATCACCTTTCCCCAGTGCCTGCTACTTCTCTTTTGAGGCAGAAAGGCCAGAGACCCATACGTGGGAGCAGAGAACTTCCTGTGAGACATGCTGTTGTAGCTGTTTTGTATCTCTGGCTGCTGCCAAGGTGAGTTGGGACAGCTGACCATGATTTCTTAATGCTAAACCATAGTGAGCAGCATGTTTACACAGTTCTTCCTTATGTCCACCATCACATTTGATTTGGAAGATGGGGTCAAATTCTCTATGGAAGTTTTCTACTTCTTTATCTTTTGTAGTGAATATTTGGATATCAGGTTCAATTATATCTATGATTTTTGTTTTCTTATTATGAACATGCAAATGCAAATGAACAAAGTATGCCATGAAATAGTATTCCCTTCCTCTTTTCCTCTCCTCCTCTCCTCTCTCCTCCCCTGCCCTCCCCTCCCCTCCTGTCATTTTCTTTTCTTTTCTTTTCTTTTCTCTTCTTTTTGTCTTTCTTAACTCTAGATCATATAATAAAATTTAATATAGTTTTGATTTTCTAACTACATATGCAACCCATCATTAAGTAGACTATCGTGGTCTTATGGATGCATTGTTGTGTTCAAAATGCCATGCTGAGTGCCAGGATAAGTATAGGAAATTTAAATAAATTTGAATGCATTGCCAAATAGAGCTGAGCTGGTGAAACATGTCAGCTTTAGGTTGGATTGTACTTCTTCCCAAGATGACTGTGTCTTTGTAATGGCTTTCTCCTCTTGGGGCATGTAATTGTGGTTGAAGTTAATGCCCTCCCCCCAATTGCTGTGGGTTCAATCACTCTGCAAAGACCACTTAAATCAGCTAACTATCTCCAGCACGCTTAAATTCATGAATAGTCACTCAAGAAACACCGCTATCCTTTACTGTTAATGTTTTCCAGATTTTTAACAAAATAATCAGCTGTATGAATGAATTCCCATGCCCAAAAGACAACACTATAGGGTTTGAGATATTGCAGAAATAGAATATCTGAATACTATTTTGATTCCAAGGTGTGTTTGAAGATGATTGTAATCATTCCATTTAATTCTTCCCACATTAGAGTGACAAGCAAATATAAATTAATTAATAACTGGGGATAATCAGCCCCAGGAAACTCGGTACTGGGAGAAATCTCTTTATCCTGCAAGCTTCTACCAGCCTTGATACTCCATATCACCTTTTGTCCCCCTGCTTACAGAGTGGAGCCATGAATGCTAAACCTTCATTTAGAGAGAGAGCTCAGCTCAGACAATCTTTTAATGGCTGCACTATTCTGCAACTCCTCTTACTTTTCCACCATGTGTTCCACCTCAAGTAACTTTCCTTTCCCAACCTCCTTTCAACTTTTTGCATTTTGTCTTCCCTCATTAGTGAACTCCTTGAGGAAAGAGACTATATTTACTTTCTTTTTATTAAAAAAAATTGTTAAAGAAATTGTTTCTACATGTAACCAGGAAATAAGATATGGAGGCAATGTGGTATAGAAAATCCAGTTTGCCCTACAAGAAATTAAAGGAAAAGGAGTTAAGGGGGGAATGAAGAAGGATAGAAGAGGGGGAAGGGGTAATTGGTATGCTTGTCCTCTTGGGGTGGGGGTAGTGGAGAGATGGGGAAAATATTTGGAACTCGAAATCATGTAGAAATGAATGTTGAAAACTAAAATAAATAAATAAAATTAAAATAAAAAGAATTATTTATATTCCTACAGCTTAGCACAATGCCTGGCACATAGTAGGTGCTTAACAAATGTTTATTTTATATGTTAAAAGATACTTTAGCTCTTTTTATACCTTCCTATTAGAGCACTTATGACATTGCTCTCGCACCCCTCCCTCAACTACACAAACACACATGCTTCAATGTCAGTGCATAGGTCTCCAGTGATTCAGAGATTTTTGCAAAATTTTAAAAATCAAATCAATGTTAAATCACTTCTAAGTATATGTACAATATAGTATTTATTTGTTTAGTCCAATATGAGAGACTGTGTGATATAACAGATAGAGAGCTTAACTCAAAGCCAGGAATACCTAAGTTTAAGTCTGGTCTCAGACAAATACTGAGTAACACTGATTAAGTCACTTAGTCTGTCAGAGCTCTAGGCAACTCTAAGATTATAAATTGCAGAGAAGGTGTCAACTTGTATTAGTAGAGATATATTCCTTCTCTAGGAGTTCCCTAAACTGATGAACTCATAGGTCAGAGTAAGAAAGAATGTAAACATATTACAATGGGCCAGGCACTGCACTAGGTGCTGGGGGTACAACAAAAGGCATCCAACTGCTTGAAAAGGAACTTAATAAATAGGGCAAAAACAAAATGAAGCTGAAAAGTAGGGGTGGGGAGAGTACCTATTGCACGGTATGATGAAGTCTTCAACCCAAGGTGGAATGTTATCTGAGGCTGTCTGAAATACAGAGTTGAATTCATTTGGCAAAATGATGATTTTCTTGAGATCATGAAATCCAGGGAAGTGGCAGAATAATGAGATGACTGAATTGGGTGCTACCCTCTGTTAGGTCCCTTATTCGCATTTTTGGTGAATACATTTTTGAATATTTAAATTAGTTGGTGAGTCCTCAGTATTTCCACATTTGTCTGTTTAGACATCTTCCATTTTTTCTTTTCATCAAAATTATTTCCTGTTGTTTCTTCAAAATGTCATTTTTCAAGGTTTCCCATTACTCCAAGGCTGCCTTTCCTTGTAGAATCTTAATCTACAGAATTCTATCCATCTTTCCTCTGGACATAGTGATATCATCTCCCCTCAGCTACAGGGTGCAAGCCAAATGAGTCTTCTAAATGTTCTAACTTGTGAGCATCACTGTGATAATCACAAAAAAAGCCCAAATATAGCACAGTCTCCTAAATGAGGAATTCAGTCCTACTAGCTATACTTCAAAATCAAAGTTTGGAACCTACTTAGACTTTAAAATATACAGTGGGACTGAATAAAGAGTTCAATTTGGACATGCTAAGCTTATGGTGTCTCTTAGAGATGAAGTTTGAAATGTACACTAGGCAGCTAGAAATATGAAACTGAGCATCAGGAAAGATGCTATGGCTTGATATTCAAATCTGAGAATAAGCTGCATGGAGATGATGGTGAAACTTATGGGATCTAATGACATGACTAAGTAAAATAGTGTAAAAGGAGAAGAGAGTCCAAGATAGTATAATTGGTAAAGAAAATCCAGCAAAGAATATTGAGAAGAAGCAGTCAGAAAGATTTGAGGACAACCAGGAGAGAGAATAAAATCTGGAGGGAACAAAGTATTCAGGAGAAGAGGTGATTGGCCTTGTCAAAGAGAAGGAAAAGTAAACATTTACATGGTACTTACCATGTTCCATGTACTGTACTAAGAACTTTTTGCAAATATTATGTGAATTTATTCTTAAAATAACTCTGTGAGGTAGGTGCTATTATTATTTGTGTTTTATAGTAAAAGAAACTGAGGCAAATGGGTTAAATGACTTGCCTCCCTCGTAGATATCTAAAGGCAGATGATCATCTGATAAAAGAACAAATCACAGAAACAATCAATAACTTCATTATAGAGAATGACAAGACAAAATTCCGAAATTTGTAGGATGCAGCCAGAATGTAAACTATATTGTGAATTGGTAATGATCAAAACAACCTGGCACTGGCTAAGAAATAGAATGGTAGAGTAGTAGAACAGATTAGGTACACAATACACGTTAGTAAATGGCCATAGTAATCTAGTATTTGCTTATACCCAAAGACCTACGCTTTAGGACATGAACTCAATATTTGACAAAAATTACTGGGAAAACTAGAAAGCAGTTTACAAGAAACTAGGTATATATAGATTAACATCTCACACCATATACCAAGATAAGATCAAAGTGGGTATGTGATTTAGACATAAGCAAATTAGGGGGGTATAGAAAAATGCATCTGTTAGATCTGTTGATAAGGGATGACTTTATGATTGAACAATAGATGGAGAGGATTATGGGAAATAAAATGGATAATTTTGATAACATGAAATTAAAAACTTTTGCAAAATAAAACTAATGCAACCAGAATGAGGAGGAAAACAGGAAACTGGGAAATTTATAGCAAGTTTCTCTTATAAAGATCTCATTTCTCAAATATATAGGGAACTGAGTCAAATTTATAAAAAGAAGTCATTCTACAGTTAATAAATGGTCAAAGAAAATGAAAGGCAGTTTTCAGAAGAAGAAATCAAAACTATCACTAGTCATGTAAAAATGATCTAAATCACTACCGATGAGAGAAATGAAAATTAAAAAGACTCCGAGATAGCACCTCACACATATCAGATTGTCTAATATGACAGAAAAGGAAAATGACAAATGCTGCAAGTGTGGAAAAATAGGGAAACTAATGCATTGTTGGGAGAATTGTGAACTGATCCAACCATTGTGGAGAATAATTTGGGACTATACCTAAAGAGCTATACAGCTGTGCATAGTTTTCAACTCAGAAACACCACTTCTAGGTCTGTATCTCAAAGAGATTGAAGACAATGGAAGAGAATCTATTTATATAACAATATTTATATCAGCTCTTTTTGTGGTGGCAAAGAATTGGAAACTGAGGGAATACCCATCAATTAGGGAAAAACTGAACAAATTGTGGCATATGAATGCAATGGAATACTTCTGTGCTACAAGAAATGATATAGACTTATATGAATGGATTCAAAATGAAATGAGCAGAACCTGGGGAACATTGTATGCAGTAACAGTAATATTGTAGCAATGATTACTTGTGAAAGAATTAGCTACACTAATCAAGACAGGAATATATGATGATTCTAAAGGACCCTTCATAAAAAATGCTATCCACATCCAGAGAGAGAACTGACAAAATCTGAATGCAGATTGAAACATACTTTTTAAATATTTATTTTTGCTGTCTTGTTTTTGTTTTCTTTTTTAACAGGTCTAATATTGAAATATGTTTTACATGGCATCACATGTATAATAAATATTAAATTGTTTGCCTTCTCAAGGAGGGGAAAGGAGCAGGAGGGAAGAAGGGTTTTTAGAACTCAAAATAAAAAAATGTTTATTTTTGTACATGTAATTGGGAATTTTTTAATGAAATAAATAAAATTATTTTTAAAAAGGATGATAATTACCTAGATTTCCGTGAACATGGTAATGGGAAGTAAATATCATTACAGCTTCATCCAGCAATTAGTAAGTTGAAGGTATGAGTGAAAAGGCAATCAGTGATGGAAAGGGTGGCCAGGGAAGCTGTGTCATAAGGAAAGAGCTAGGTCTTAATGAGTGCAAGAATGTTGAAGGACTCTGAAAGAAAGAGTCTTAAGATGATAGCTAGTTTGTTACTTCTAGAGATAACATTCCAGAAAACAAGTGCAAAGAGTGGCCATTTTTAGAGTGAGACATTGGTGGGGTTGGTTAAAGGAAGATGGACATAAGAGAACAGTTAATGGATGACTGGGAATGAAGTTTGAACAATGGCGGCTGAAGATCAGAATCATTGGGATGATGATGGAATGATGGAATAGGAGTATGTTAAACACTGAGGAAGAATTCTTGTTAGTTATCATTGTTCAGAGTAGCTAATCTAGGGGTAGAGAAGGAATACTATCTGAAACCTAAAGAATCAGAGAGTTATTTGGAGGCA
This sequence comes from Pseudocheirus occidentalis, assembly GCA_028646575.1. Taxonomy (NCBI): domain Eukaryota; kingdom Metazoa; phylum Chordata; class Mammalia; order Diprotodontia; family Pseudocheiridae; genus Pseudocheirus; species Pseudocheirus occidentalis. Next base: position 92,106,654 of record CM053594.1, read on the forward strand.
CTGAGAGGTTAAATGACTTTCCCAGAATGATTCAAAGATGGGGCTTAAACTCAAGTTGTCCTGCCTTCAAGATGGCCTCTCCATTTACTATCTCTCCCTGCCTTTCTGGATCTCTTATGGAGGACAAATATATAAGGACCTAGAGAAGAGTCATGTAAGATAGGAGGGCATGATTCTATCTCAGCTCTGTTGTTGGAAGGAGCACTCAGGATCCATTGAAGTGCTAGAATGGCAAGCAAAATAGTACTTTGCTGCTTGAGAACTTTGAGCCTCATCCTTGATTGTGTCAAGCCGTTGATGGAAACCGTATACATTGTGTTGCTCTTAATAGGCCTAAGGGGGCTTGTAGACCTTCCCTGCCCTTAATAGGCCTAATGTTACATGAAGGTCACAGTTGGACGTGCCTGATACAAGAGTGGAAAAAGAAGGAGCAGAGCAGATAAAAGCCAGAACCAAGAAGAACTGAGAGGGAGAATGTTTGTGATGTTGGCACTCTGTCTGTCCTGTCTATGATGATGTCACTTTGTCAGACAGAAATACTCTTGATTTGTGTAACTTTGTCAGACGGAAAGTGAATTGAGATGATAGAGCCGGCAATGTGTGTAAATATTCTTGTACCTTTGTTAAACTGTGTTTTCCTAGAAACAGAAATTGTGAAGGGCTTGAAATGGAATAGTTCACATGGGCTGAGATATAGAACTAAAACAGAGATCTGCCTGCATGTGAACACAGCAAGAACTGGGAGAGTTGCCTGTCAATCCAGGCAAGAACCGGGAACTGGAAGAATAGCTGTAGGATTTAGAAGTCAGCCTCCAGTAAAGACAAAGAAGACTTTACTTGAGTACTCAGTGCTGACTGATAATATTGTAACTTATTGCGACCTAGGGGTGGATGGTGTCTGTACTTTCTGCTACCCCTTAAAGATGATTGATTTAAGGATCCATTTAAGACAATTGGAAGTCAGCCTGGAGTCAAGATGAAAGAAGACTTGACTTGGGTACTCTATATTGATTGAGGAGACTGTGACTTACTGAATGATATGTTTTGTTCAAGACTATGTGGCCACCTTGGTAATACATTTTATGTTATATTGTTGTGAATGTTGTGCTTTGGTTTCTTGAATGTTTTGCTTTAGTTTATTGCTGAATAAATAGAGTTCACTATACTATATGCTTAGATCCTTGAAGTTATTCACAGCAGCAGCCCTCAGGAGAGCTGCTCATGATTGGCTTTACAAGTGATAATGTTAATGGCATAAGGTAATTGAAAAGGGCTCGTTTAATGTGTAAGAAATGTTTCACATATGCAATTTTTTATCAGTAGCTTCTAAAAATGTTTGCGGAGTCAGTGGTCTATATGATACAAGATTCTATGTGGCATTCTTCTCTTTTGATGGTTGAAAGCTAGAGGGCCCACAATAACCTTGGGCTACCTGACTATGCATAAGTATGAATCAGAGTATCAGTCACAGTCTACCAACCAAACTGTGTGCAAAAGTTCTACTCAATTCATACTCAACTTATCAAAAACTGTTCTAGGCAAAATAATCCTTGTTCTGAAACCACCAGGCAAAAAAAAGGTGGCCTACCTTTAGAAAATTTCCTTTTCTTTATTTTACCTTTGTTCAAGCAGGATGAAAGCTCACTAAGTTTAAATCTGATAACATTTCTACTTCTAAAAGCATCTATTCATCACTTACTTACCAAGGACTGTGATTTCCAAATAGTTCAATGGAACCCACTGACTCACTTTTTCATTGTTGGCCTGGTGATGCAGGACTCTTATCTAGTGGGAGATCTCCAGGAAAAATTAGTCATTACAGATTAGGATTCCATATTTGCAGCAGGTTAATACCCAGGAGGAAAAGGCACATTCTTTCAAAAGTCTTCTTTCCTACTTAGTGAATAGCAAACCTTTCAGTCGTAAAAATTCACACTTGTAATTCAATCTTTGAGCTTTTATGGCCCCACTTTCATCTCTGTCCATAGTCACTTTTTACTCTATTTTACTATATTCCACAGGATTTTTAGGCTCAAGGAGATGATGACAATGATGATCATGATAGTTTTCTCACTATCTGTAGGTAATCTATAAGGTCCTTTCTTATTTAAATATATGGTGATGTTATCTTTGTGTTTCAGAATGATCAAGTTCTTGAGCTTAATGAAGAGGTAGATAAAAGGAAGTTACCAAGAAATCAAGCAATGGAGCAAGTAATAATATAAAATAAAGTTGAATGTCCTGGTGAGTAGATGGCGACTGGGAAGAGATGATAGCCTGAATGCTAACACAGTACATTCTGACCTTAATTATATTTCCATGATTTAATTCAATTAAATTCAACATTTATGGAATTACTTTTATATCAGTACTTGAAGTTGGTAAACAAGTCTAGCTGTTCTGGAAGGAATGTGGAATTAAGCAGCCAGTTACTAAACTGTACATACCCTTTCACCACTACTAGGATTATATTCCCAAAAGATGGAAGAAAGAGGATAAAGTCCCTATGTGTACAAAATATTCACAACAGTTGCATTCAAAGTAATATAAAACTGGAAATCAAAAGGTTATCCATCCATTGGGAATGACCAAAATGGTAAATGATGGTCACAGAATAGTATTACACCACATGAAATGATGAAATAAGTGGTTTTGGAGGAAACTAGGAAGACTTTTATGAATGATTACAGAATGAAGTGAGAAGAATAGAACAATTTATACCATGCCAACTTTGTTGTACAGAAAACAATTAAAAGAATTTAGATTCTGATCAATGTAATGACATACTATGACTCCAGAAGCCTGAGGATAAAGTCATCTTCTCACCTCATGCCAAAGATGTGATGGTCTTAAAATGCACAATGAATCATCCAATTTCAGACATGGGCAATGAGAAAATGTGTTTCACAAGATTAACATATTATGAAAGTCATCATTCCTTTTTTTGTTTATGATGTGTTGTTTAGCTGTTGAGAAGGGGAAGTGGGTGGGAAAATAAATGCTTGTTGATTAGAAAAAATAGAGTCTTTAAAAAAGAAAAATAACGATGTTGTTATTAGGTCATTTTTAGTCATGTTTATTCTTTGTGAGCCCCCATTTGGAGTTTTCTTGGCAAAAATACTGGAATGGTTTGCCATGTTTTCTCTGGGTCATTTTTCAGATGAGGAAACTGATACAAACATGCTTAAGTGAATTGCCTAGTGTCACACAGCTAGTAAGTATCTAACACCAGATTTGTATTTGGGAAGATGAGTCTTCCTGTCTCCAGGTCCCATACTATCCCCAATACGCCACTTAGCTGCCTCAATATAATAATAGTTGGCACTTTTATAGAGCTTTAAGATTTGCAAAGTGCTTGACATACATTAGCTGATCTTCAAAATTCCCCATTTGGGGTAGGCATTGTTATCCCAACCTCAGACCCTGGGAAGTCACTTGACCCCATTTGCCTCATTGTCTTCATCTGTAAAATGTGTTAGAGAAGGAAATGACAAACCACTCCAATGCCTTTGCCAGGAAAACCCCCAATGGAGTTTCTAAGAGCTGGATGCGACTGAAGTGAATGAACAACAATATCATTAATATAACACTTTCTATGTACCAGGAACTATGCTAGGCTCTTTATAGCTGTCACCTCCTGTGGACCTCACAATAATCTTAGGAGGTAGGTCCTACTGTTTTCACTTGAAGTAACTGAGACAAACAGAGGTTAAGTGTCTTGTCTAAGGTCACATATTCAGTAGATACATGAGACCAGACTTGAACCCAGGCATTCCTGATTGCAGGCCCACTTGAACACAAATGCCACTGTTATACCAATTTAAGAAAGTATGTCATGTAATGGACCACTTTTATTCTCAGCTTCTCCTTTAATGGAAAGTGTTGTTTAGAAAACGTTCCCTTCACACTAGACATGGCAATACTTCTTCCTCTACCAGCTGTACAGTATTCCAATTCCTGATACCCAGATCATAGAAGCATTGAGTCTTTGATCTGTAAGGTATCTGAGGGGCCACCTTGTACAGCCTATACCTGAACAGACCTGGCTTCTGTGACACACTCAACAAATGTCCAACCAAGACTTCCAGTAAAGTAGAACATACCAGTTGGTAGCTCAAAATGAACCTAGCATCCCATTTCTGGGAAAATCTAGTTCAGTGGTTCTCAGCCTTCCTAATGGCGTGACCCTTTAATACTCATATGTGGACGGACCTGCCTGGAGACAGATAGAGGAGCTGTGCCTTGGTTCCTAAGACCATTGGAAATATGTGTTTTCCAATGGTCTTAGGTAACCCCTGTGACCTCTGTGAAAGGGTCATTCAACCCCCAAAGGGTCACTACACACAGGTTGAGAACCACTGTGTCTAGTTCTTAGAAGGTTGTCTCTTACATCAGTCCTAGTTTTGCCTCTTCACAATTCCCACCCATTGTTGTTAGTTCTTCATACTGTGGTCAAATATGGCAAAATTAATCCCTCTTTTTCAAAGTGGTCCTTGAAATGCTTGAAAGTATCTACTGTTTTTGCCTTTCACTCTTAGACTTGTCTTGCCTGACTAAATATTCAAAATTCCTTTTATTACTTCCCCTATGGAATTGTCTTAAGCCCTTTTACCCTTTTGGTTGCTGTCCTCTTATTATTCCCGCACTTATCAATATCCTTCCTAAAATGTGGCACCGAGAGCTTAATATGTTACTACAGATACGGCAGGCAAATTGAAAAGGAAAAGAAATGTTACAGCAAGAAGAATATTACACGGGTTCTAGCCATAATAATTCTTCTTAAAAAGCTTCTATGATTTTTGCATTAGCTTTTTTGGACTCTATGTTCATTGTTCTTTCCAATATAACCTAGGCATTCAAGCTGAAACTTATAGACCAAATGTAGCTCAACTGATTTGGGGAGTGGTTCACCTGATATTTTATTTTTAAAGAACTTATAGACTTCTTTTTGTTTTTACTTCATTTAATTTCTAAACATATTTTAAACCTATCACTTCTCTCCCCATAAATCCAATGCTTCTAAGAAATAATAAAAAGGGAGCAACTAGGAGGTGCAGTGAATAGAGCACTGGTCCTGGAGTCAGGAGGACCTGAGTTCCAATCTGGCCTCAGACAGTTAACACTTACTACCCATGTGACCTTGGGCAAGTAACCTAACCCCAACTGTCCAGCATTCCCCCCTCCAAAAGCAAAAAAAAAAGAATAAAAAGAAAAGTAGAAAAATAAAAGTCCAGCAATCATTTTAAATTGGAGTCCACTGTCTTGAGGACTAGGTGTATAGAACAAAATGTACATTTCATCCTTTGGAGGGTCAGGGTGGGTGTATTATTCTGTACTTTACTCTTTGCTGTACATTCTCAGTCAATATATCTTTGTAAAAACTAATTGATTGTGATGGGCTTATTGATATTGGGGAGATGTTATCTGCTTGAATGGTGTTGAAAGGCTCACTGGTAGAATCTTGTGAAGAAGAATATTAGCAATCCCAACCATTCAGCATTATTCCTAGAACTGTGAGGAAAGAAGTAAGAAGTTGCCATCTGGGGATCCAGACTGCCTGTGGGAATGCCAATAATACCCTGAGAGTGGGGATGCTGCCACCAGGACCACAGCAGAAATCCAGCTGATGCTAGGTGGTATGTAGCAGAATCAATAGCAATTATAAGTGTCAAATAATTCATGATTATTTATGATATAGAATTGTGATTATATGGCTCATAATTAAGAAGAAAAATACTTGATCAACCCTGCCTTATATAGTCTGAGTGGTATCACTGGCTGAGTTTAGGTAATTTTTGAAAGTCTGAATGAGGCCTAAGTCTTTTTTTAGTAAGTACTAACATACCATCATTATATGTTATGAGGTTTCAGGAATCAATGAAACATTGACCACAGTAAGACTTGTTTTTCTTTTTGGAGGCATATGGGAAGGAAATATGATAAGGAGCAAAAGTGGGGAAGCACTTGGACTCCATATGTTCTCTCTGGCATTTGGAAGTAACAGGGAAGTAATATGAAGTCACCTTCTGGAGAAAAAATGACATATCCATGAGAACAACCATGTAAAGATCATGACAAGTAGACTGGGCTAGCAATCTAAACAGATATGAGAAATAAACAAAAAAAGAAATAAAAGGACCAAAGAGTGGGGAGAAGATAGAGGGAATTAAATGTTGAATATGTGGGCTTTTGTTAGGTTAGGAACATGGAGTGAGGCAGCAAAGAAAACAGCATGGTCAGGAAGAAGAAAGGAATCATATTTAACTTAAAAAAATTAGAAGTCTCCTGTAAAAAAATATTCTCAGTGGGGAATCAAGTTAAGAAATCTTAGCCTGGAGAAACTTAACTTAATTTTCAAACTCAACTGGTACAGAATCGAGACAAAATAAATGTGGTTTTGAAAATTATATTTCTAGTACTACAAATCTGCATTGATGGTGTAATATATTGAAACTGACTCAGGAAAAGATCATATACTCACTTTGACTCAGTGAGTAAGGAGAGGGTCCAAAATTGGCATTTACATGCAGACAGAGTAGGTTTAGGTGGTGGTCAGACACTAGACCATGTTGTAAGAATGTCTTTTTGGATACTGTGAATGAACAGGAAATCCAGGGAACAGTCAAAATCTCATTACATTAGATGCCATGTTCTTTGGTTATAGGGAGATTTAGCTACAGGGATTATTTTTTATTCTTCCAATAAGTAATTTTACTCTGTGTCAGTAAAACCTTCACTAATCTATACCAACTAACCACAATCCCTATCTAGATTTTGTTGTTCTTCCTCCCCAACTCCTCCCACCCCTCAAAAATTAGAAGAAAGATAAAAACAATTAGAGAACAAAATGATGTTAGGAAAATGTTTAAAAATAAAATTCAATTTATATAATAACTTACATGCAATGTAAAATGGACAGATCCTAGAAAACTAATTTTCTCTTTTTATCTCTGTGTGTATACACACACATATATGCATACATATTATATGCCCACATTCACACATGTATACATATATATGCATGTATATGCACATATACATACATACACATACAAACATGCATATAAGTATACACACATATACACAACAACATAGATGGAAAGGAATACTGAATAATTATAATATTGACGTTTGGCCTCAGAGCGAAAAAAAGAGAAAAAGCACAACTGTGTCTCCCTCCTTCTTTACAAATTGTGGGGGGGCTATGGGTATGGAGCACCACATATACTATCAGAGTCTAGTGATGAACTGGTTAGTTTTCCTGAGCTCTTTTTAAAAATTCTTTGCTACGTGGAATGGCTTTTGTTCTGTGTTATAAGGCATATATTTTATTCCAAAAGGCAGCTAGGCAGTGTGATGGAACTGGTGTCAGGAAAACCCGAAACTCTTCCTAACTAGGTGACCTTGAGCAAGTCACTTCATCACTGTCTACCTCTGTTTCCTCATTTGTTGAATGTAGAATAGGGGTAATAACATGGCCTATCTTCTGCAGTATTTTTAGCATCAAATGAGATGATACATGTAAAGTGCATTGTAAACCTTAAAGAGCTATATACTTTTTTGTTACTGTTGTTGGTAGTCATTTCTGACTCTTCTTGACTCCATTTGAGGTGGTTTGGAGAGTTACGCCATTTCCTTTTCCAGCTCATTTTACAGATGAAGAGACTGAGGCAAACAGCGTTAAGTGATTTGCCCAGGGTCACACAGCTAGTATGTGTCAGAAGCTGGCTTTCAACTCAGGTCCTTCTGACTCCAGAGTCACCACTCTATCCACTGTGCCACCTAGCTCCCTCAATATAAATTCTAGATATTTAGGTTTGAAATCAAAATGATATAAAAATAATAGCATAATACAAATGTAAACTATTCAGCATATTTCTAGACATAGTACAGATTCAGTCCCCTTCCTTGTAATTTATTCCTTTATTTGTAGAGTTATGGATAATTTTGAGGGATCAGAATGAAGTCCAAGAGACATTGCAAAATGCTGGATTAGAGGAAGATTTAGTTATGTTTAATGCTTACCAAAACCGAGAAAAGATGAAAATGTTTCTGGATAGATTTCCCACAACATGAGTTTAAATAATACAGAAACACAAACTAAGGAGGCACATTATAGACCATTCATTCCAACTTTCTCATGTTACAAATGTAATGTTAATGTCTTGTGGAGTATCTAAAAATATATTACTTCATAGAAAAGTAAAGTCTTCAACTAGGTCACACAGTGTTAATAGAGTATAAAACCAAGCCACTTCTGATTTTTCATTAGAATTATGATTATTAGCATAAAATCACACATTTTGGAATATTTATATTTATTTATTTTTCATTTTTTGCTTTTTTCTTTTTTGGAGGGGGGATGGCAGGGCAATTGGGGTTAAGTGACCTGTTCAAAGTCACATGGTTAGTAAGTGTTAAGTGTTTGAGGCCATATTTGAACTCAGGTCCTCCTGACTCCAGGGCTGGTACTCTACTCACTGCACCACCTAGCCACCCCAACTACTTTATATTTATATAATACATTTAACTTAGGCTGAGATAAAAAAAATTCAAGTTGGTGAAATTAGCTGAATAAGATTTTATATGAAAAATTACCTTCACTACTTACTTACTCTGCAAAATTGAACCTTGGTTTTCTGTCTTTCTACTCTAATGATAATCTTTAAAATTATCTTACTTGAGCTTTTTCTAATGAAAAACCTGTCTTTAACAAAGACAGTGTGAACGCATTCTTAACCTGAGAACTATCATTACTTGAAGCCTATTGTGCATATGCACATAGTTCTGGATGTTGCTCAATATTATTGTTCTTTTTTAAAAAATTTAAATTAATTTATGTATTTTGTTTTTTCCATTACTCATTTCCACGAGATTTTGAATTACAAATTTTCTCCCCATTTTTCCCCTACCCACCACCCCAAAATAGTAATTCCACTGTGTATCCCCTACCCCAATCTGCTCTCTCCTATGTCCTCCTCCATCATCCCCCTGACTTCCTGGTAGGGCAGGATTGGTCTCCCTACCCCAGTGCCTGTATGTCTTAATTCCCAGTTGCATGTAGTTAATAATAATGATAATGATAATATACATTTTAACATTTGATTATAAAACTTTAAATTGTGAATTCTTTCTCTTCCTCCCTCGTCATCCACCCCCGCTAGAAGGACAAGCAATTCAATACAGGCTGTACATGTGTAATTATGCAGAACATCTCCCCAGGGGACATATTGGGAGAGACTGATTATAAGTCCCTCCTTCGTATTCCCCACCCTTGTTCTATTCTCTACCCTGTCCCTTTCCCTTTACAGAAGTATGTACTTCCAGCAACCCTACCCCCCCCATCCACTCCCACCAGCTTTTGCTTACTAAAAATGCACCCCAAGACCACCACCCAAGACCACAATCTGGATCCAGGCCACGCAACACAAGAGCACTTAGCCTCTGAACAATTGCTTGGCCCCCCTGAAGTCTGCAGGCTGGAAGCTCTGAAGGAGCCATGGAAGGTGGCAGCAGGGCTGCCGCTTCCTTGCCCTGGGGGCAGTTTGGCCAGACCACTTTTCTCCCCCAAATGTAGTTGATTTCTACTGACCTTTCACTTAGCCCTTGTTTCTTATGGCTTGATAAGTCTGGAAACTGCCACAGCTGCCTCTAATCAGCTCTCCTGAAGGCTCCAGCTGCCACTTATCCTGGCTGCCCTGGGGCCAAGCTGCAGTTTCAGGCTGGCCTGGTTTCTGCTCCCAACCTGTTACTATGAGCCCTCTGTGTCAAGCTGCCTTCAGCAGATGTGTTTTTCTGTATTTTTGTGTGAGTTTTGGAGCCGTAAAATTTGTTTAGAGTCATATTTTATGGGCATTTGAGATGGCTATGTGTGAGCTGCAAAGCCTTGTTTCTTCTACGCTGCCATCTTGGTCCTTCCCTACCCCATTATTGTTCTTAGAACCAAGTTTTCAGAGAATTATGTGGAATAGGAACCTGGATGGAGGAAGAATTTTGTTATTGTTCATTTGTTTCAGTGTTGTCCAACTCTTTGTGACTTGTATTTGGGGTTTTCTTCGCAAAGACACTAGAATGGTTTGTAATCTCCTTCTCCAGCTCACTTTACAGATGAGGAAACTGAGGCAAACAGGGTGAAGTGACTTTCCAAGAGTCACACAGCTAGTAAGTATCTAAGGTCAGATTTGATCCTAGGTCTTCCTGACCCCAGGCCAGTGCTCTATCAATTGCCCCATCCAGCTGACATTGGGGAGAGTCACTTAATGTCTCTAGGCTTTAATCTACAAAATGAGAGTGTAGGACTAGAATGTCCTACACCTTTATGGGCCCAGATCTCTTCATATTATATTACTTCCATCTTCTGGTGCTCACTTCAACCAATTCTACTTCTGAAAACTCTTTATTGCTTGATGCATGCTACAAAATTGCTCTTTTCTCTCAAGCCCTTATCACACAGAACTAAGAGTAGAAGTTAGCATTTTTCTGCTTTCAGTTATCGCTTTCAGACACTTCCTTTCCCAGTTACTCTCCTCAATCACTTCTCTTCCTTTGAATTTAACTCCTTCCCATCTAGGTCCATGTTGTTATCATTTGTGTACCCCCAAACTTTATTTTTCTGTCACCTCAAGTAAGTTCGTGACCAAGGTCATAGTCTCATTTTCCCCCCTAAACCTTGCTACTTTCTAATACCTCTACCTCCTAGTTTCCTGTCCTCCTCATTTCTCATCAACTTTGCCTCCAGTCTGCTTTAACCATATATGAAAATGGTAATAACTTAGGATGCATCCTCAATTCTATTCCCTGATCTGCTCAAATGAATACCAGAATTACATTTACAGAGTAATAGTACCTGAATTCTTGCTTACAGCTCTGGGCTCTACTTCAGTAGGAAGGCACATCACAAATTTTTGAGAGTCAGGTGGCCACATACCATCAAAGATGTTACATTGTCCACTGGCTTCAGCCTTCTGGTCTACCAAAGAGTGAAACAAGCAATGGTTAATAATAATAATATCTAACATTCTGACAGTTCTTACTATGTGCCGGGCACTGTGCCGTGTGAATGGTAAATCTGACTTAAAATACAAGATTCAAGAAAAGTATAAAAAAGTAAACCAAAAAAAGAAATATCAAGGGATTTAATAAGATCAACTATTTACACTCCTACATGGAAAGATATTACTTACAAGTTCTAAGAACTTTCTCAATATTAAGGTGATTAGAAGGAGTATGCACAGAGAGTATGGTGTAAATTGAATATGATGGGATGATATGCAAAAAAAATTAAGGAGTAAGGAAGAGGAAGGCATGGGAAGTAGGGGGAAGGGACAGTAAAGTACTTGTATAGTGGATATGGAAGATGAAGAAAGTGGGAGGAAGTGCTTGAACCTTACTGTCATCAAAATTGGCTCAGAGAGGGAGTAATATGCACACTCAGGGGTATAGAAAGATATTTTGCCATATAGGAGAGTATGAGGGGAAGGGGATAAGACAAGGCAGGGTGCTGATAGAAGGAAGGGTAGATTGAGGAAGATGATAGTCAGAAGCAAAACACTTTTGAGGATGGACAAGGTGAAGGGAGAAAGAGAGTAGGATAAATGGAGGAAGGATAAGAGAGAAATACACTAATTTAAATATGAAAATATTTACAGCAAGTTTCTCTGAGAAATGACATTTATGAAATTTATAAGAATACAAGTCATTCCCCCATTGATAACTGGTGAAAGGATATGAATGGGCAGTTTTCAGATGCAGTAACCAAAGCTATCTCTATAGTCATATGAAAAAAAATGATCTAAGTCACTATTGATTAGAGAAATGAAAATAAAAACAACCTTGAGGTATCACCTCACACTTAATAGCTTGGCTAATATGACATAAAAAGGAAATGACAAATGTTGGTGGGGAGGAGGGAAAATTGAGGTACAAATGAACTGTTGTGAGAGTTGTGAACTGATTCATTCATTCTGGAAAGCAGTTTGGAACTAGGCCTACAGAGCTATAAAGCCATGCATACCATTTAGGAGACTTAAGAGTTAAAAAAAAATTTCCTGGGCTTTTGTGAATGTTTTGTGTTATTCATTGTCTGAAGGGGATTGAAATGAAGGCTGATTCTTATACCATATACCATACATATTTAATTACTGAATAACTGTAGGAGAACACTATTAGACATGTTCTAGGGAAGCTTTTACTGTAACTCCAGGTTGCAGGCAATGAGTCAAAGTTAAAGAGAGAAACTAACCTACTTGGGTCAGGTCCCTGGGATTATGCCAGATCTGTGTGATGCCAGAGTCATTAAGGGACAGGATTCTTAGCTATGGATAACAGAAACATGTACAAAGCACCATGCTAGGCATGGAGGAAGATAGGAAGATAAAGCACAGTCTCTTCTCTCATGAAGCTTACAGGCTATTAGGGGAAATAAAAATGCATGCAATTAACTACTATAAGGCGTAATGAAACCAGAATAATGAGTGAGATACAATCATAGCTTTCCCAATTTTATAGAAAAGGAATGAAGAAGCTCTAAGAAATGCTTTCTGTAACCAAGAGGATGTGTTTCATCACACACCAAAATACTTGTGGTAGGCTTTTTTATTTTCTGTCATTCAAAATATTTGTGTGGGCATGGATTTCAAATGTGCTTCAGAAGAATTCTCAGGGAAGTGAGTAAGACTTTTATCTCTGGTTGTAACTGCTACTACATCAGAATGCTCTTAGGAAATAATGAGTGGGGGAAAGGGGGAGAGGATTGGGCAATTATTAGAAAGTGATTTGTAGATGAGGAGTAAGGCTAAGATCAGGAAACGGGAAGGAAATAGATGTGAAAGCATCTATACTCCTCTTCTTCCTATCAAAAGGTGTGTATAACATTGTTTAGGCAAGACAGAACTTTTGTTGTTGATTAATTAGATAAAATTTCCCAGAACTTAAGCAACTTCTTGGGATAGCTTCTTAGAGTCAATTTTGTGAGTAGGCAACTATGTGGTGTAATTTAAGCATATGCTTGCAAGGTGTTGTCTCTTATTCTTAAAAATAACCCCGACTTCTTTCACTTTATCATTATGATTTTGTTTGTTTGTGTCATGAAGGCTTTTCTTTCCTCAAGATTCATATCATTCCTTGATAGACTGGGCTCCTCTCAGCAACACAAGGCTGTAAGACAACTCCAAAAGACTCATGATAGAAAGGGCTATCCACATCCAGAGAAAGAACTACAGAGTCTGAATGCAGATTGAAGCAAACTACTGGCTCTCTCTCCTTTGTGTTTTGTTTGGTTTGTTCCTTCTTTCTCATTGTTCATTCCACTGGTTATAATCCTTCTTTACAACTTGACTAATGTTTAATGTGAAGGTATTTGGAGATCCTGTATTTGATTGCATGCAGCGATGGAAGGGGAGGGGGGCAGTAAATTTAAAACTCAAGCGATTGTGGAACTGAATGTTGTAAACTAAAAGTAAATAAATGAATTTTTTAAAAGATTCATATCATTTAGTGTGAATATTCAAGTTCAAAAATTAACCTCTACTATGTCTGGTACTGATTTCTTGTTTTGCTGATTGTCTAGATGAGAGGTTCCCAAACTTATTTGGCCTACCAACCCCTTTTCACATACAAAAAAAAAAAATACTCAGCACTCCGCTCAAAATCTATTTTCTTTAACCTTTTCGTGATTTTTTTGGGAAATTTACATCTTTTCAAAAATATAATTTTAAAAAATGACAAATTTTTAATTTAATAATTTATTGTAAACTTGTGGGCTTTTCCTGCATTGGAATTTTGATGATGTGATATTGTGCCATGTAACCATATCTTATTATATTATAAACAAGTCATTAAATGCACATATTTCTGCTGATGCATGCTGGATATCTCAAGAAAGACTTGCTTGCCAACACTTGCTTTTCAAGACCTATCAGTGGATTTGGCCACTCATTGGTTATAACCTGCATTTTTTGTGTTTATTTGGAAAATAATGTAATCACTCCAACTTTAACTCTGTTACAAAACAGATGAAATATGTATGACCATTTTTTTCAAAATTTTCTTCTCTTCTTATATTTTCAGTGACCTCTTGTTTTCATTCAGTGCCTTTCCAATTGCACCTGAGGCTATTACTACCCCCCTCCCCCATCGTTCCAGCACCCCCCGGGGCGGGTATTGCCCACTCTGGGAACCTATGAAATCTGTCTAGACCTAATAAAATCATGGTTAAAATGTTAATGAAGCAGTTTAAAGTTGTATGCTATGCATATACCCCTCCCACCCACCTCCAAATGGAGAGCTGGTTTTTAAACACAAGATTACTCTTGAATCCAGGAGGTCTAAATGATCCTCATTTCACCTATGTGGTTCTCATTATATATATATATATATGAAAGAAGAGAATGGAATTCACAAACTATAGGTCAGTCAAATTAAATTTGATTATTGACCAAACTTTATTTGTTATTAAAAGGATCATCAAGACCAGAAATTATAATCACAAAGAACAATGCTTTTTCCATCAAAACAAGTATTAATTTTATTTCCTTTTTTGATAAGATTACTGAATATAGTTGTTCTGGACTCCAGCAAGATGTTTAACAACTATGGTTATGCTACTCTTATGTATAAAAAGAAGTATATGGCTTATAAAATAGTATAGTGAGTCAATTTAAATTTGTTGAATACCTGATCTGAAAGATTAGTCATCATTGGGTTACTGTCAGCTCAGAAAGAATTAGAGGGGGACATGTGAAGAGAAAGTAAAGGGAAAGGAATAAGCACTCACATAGCACCTACTATGCGCCAGGCATTCTATTAAGTACTTTTACACATATTATGCCATTTGATCCTTAAAATAACCCTGTAAAGTGGGTGCTGTCACATCCATTTTACAATGAAAGATACTGAGGTAAACAGGGGTTAAATGACTTGTCCACAGTCACACAGCTAGGAAATGTCTGAGGCCAGATTTGCACTCATCTTCCTGCCTCCAGGGCTACTGCTCTATCCACTGCATCATTAGGTAGAACACAGACTATAGTAGAATTATTCAATTACAAAGGCGTATATGTATGTAAAAGGAGGTGATCTGATATTGTGTTGAGAGTATGGGGAAATGAATGGAGAACCATAATGAAGAATTTGTATCAGGAAAATATTAAGGGCTCCCAAGGAAGGCCTAGAGTATGTTGGGTAGATTCTAAATAAATCAATCAATCATCAGCAAACATTTATTAAGTGCCTACCATGTGTTAGACATTTTTATAGGCTTTGGGAATACAAGTACAAAGAATGAAACAACCCCTACTTGTAAAGAGCTTATATTCTAAAGGGTAAAACAATAAATACATATGTAAATATATGCATTAATTTGTGTATTAACTAATTAATTAATACACATTAATTGTCTATTAATTAAGGTATGTGGCACAGAGGATAGTGTTCCAGGCTTGGAGTCAGATCATCTTTTCTTCCTGAATTCAAATCTAGCCTCAGAGACTTACTAGCTGTGTGACCCTGAGTCAGTCACTTAACCCTGTTTGCCTCAATTTCCTCATTTGTAAAATGAGTTGGAGAAGGAAGTGGCAAACCAATCTAGTACTCTTGCCAAGAAAACCACGAATGAGGTTGTGAAGAGTTGGACACAACTGAAACGACTCAATAACATGAAGAATGAATATAATGAGAATAAATGTAAAGTTGTTAAACAGTAGCTTGTGAAGGCAAGTACTAGCAATTAAGAGGATCATGAAGAACAATGTAGAAAGTGATTCTTTAGTGATGTTTTAAGTGAAGGGAGAGATTTTATGAGGTGGCATTGAGGAAAGTGTACATGCCAGAAAAGGGGGATGGGCAGCATGAAGGGAGATAGAGTACTGGGAGTAAGGATCCAAGAGAAGGCCAGTTTCCCTGGATTGCAAAGTACAGCAAGGGGAGGATTATTCAGGAAGGCTGGAAAGATAACTGGGGGCTAGCCTGTGAAAGATTTTAAAAGCTAAACAGACATATTTATATTTTGCAAGAGACTACTGTTGACTGTGTAAGGAGTGACAGGGTCAGATCAGTGCTTAACAAAAATCACTTTGGCAGCTAGGTGGATGGGCTGGAGTGGGGAAATACATAAGGCTGGTAAATCAATTAGGGGACTGTGAATCTAAGTGAAAGTATAGAGAAAGGGATTGAATAATGGTGGTTGCTATGTGAGTAGAGACAGGTGGTAAAAAAGTTATGGAGGTGGAAATGCCGTGATTTGGCAAGATGTGGGGTAAGTAGCAGAAGATAATGGTGAAGTTAGGAGTCTGGTAGACTGGACACATGGTAATGCCCTCAATGGAAAGAAGGAAGCATATAATATAGGAGAGTTTGGGTGAAAATGAAATGATTTCCATTCTGGATATGTTGAGTTTAAGCTGCCTTTGGAACATTTAGGTTGAAGTATCATGTAGGCTATTGGTGTGTAAGACAAGCTCAAGGGAGTGAATGGAGTTGGATATTTAAATCTTATATCATCTGCATAGAGATCATTGGTAAAGTGATAGGATCTGATGAGGTTACCAAGGAGTGTGAAGAAAGGGAAAAGAATCAGTTTTAGTAAAGAACTATGGGGAAATACCCACAGTTAGAGGACATATATGGATGTTGATCCAGCAAAAGAGATTGAGAAGTAGAACTCAATCAAGTAGGAGAAAAACTAGGAAAGAACACTGCTATGGTAGTGTAGAGAAGTTAGTGTCTAGGAAAAAATAGTGGTTCATAGCATGGAGGTCTAAAAGGGACACCTAAGTGGAACTATGGATAGAGTGCCTGGCCTGGAGTTAGAATGACTCCTTTCCCTGAGTTCAAATCTGGCCTTAGACACTTACTAACTGTATGACCATGTTTGTCTCAATTTTTTTTATCTGTAAAATGCACCAGAGAGGGAAATGGCAAACTACTTCAGGATCTTTGCTCAGAAAACTCCAATAGGGGTCACAAAGAATCAGACACTACCAAAAAAATCACTAAACGGCAAAGGTAAGAAAGGGAGGTGAACAGAGAAAAGATCATCAAAATTGGCAATTAAGAGATCAGTGATAGGTTTGGAGATTACAGTTTAAGTTGAGTCATGTGACTACAAGTGAGATTGCAAAAGACCGAGAATTTAATAGTATAAGAGGAGGTAGTGAAGTTAGTGTCAGTAGACAGTTTAAGGGAAGGGAAGATCTGGAATAGTTTTTGGTTTTCTTTTTTGGATGAAGAAGACCTGGGCACGTGTGAAGGAGGAGTATATTGGGTAAAGGTTGAAGAGAGAGAGAGAGAGAGAAACAGAGACAGAGAGACAGAAACAGAGACAGAAAGACAGAGTGAGAGAGAGAGAGAGAGAGAGAGACAAGGAACAATTGGGGGTGCAATTTGTTGGACAATATGGGATCAAGTACACATATAGGCGGGCTGGTCTCAGTGAGGGGTAGGTCTATATCATTATCAGAAGCTAAGGGAGAGCAAGATGATATCATGGTGTTTTGAGATGAAGAGGATGGGAGAAGAGGGTGCTCAGGGATTTACTGTTTTCATTTTTATCAGCTAATAAAAGTGGGGGGGGAGGTAAAAAAGTCTTAAGAAGAAATTTTAGAATAGTTTCTGTAGGGATGACAATAGGGAATCAATTAGCAAGAAAGAAAAGGAGTAGGTGTGGAGTCAAGATGGTGGTGTAGAAGCAGCAAAACTCTACAGCTCTCCCCTTAACCACCTCAAATACCTGTAAAATATGACTCTAAACAAATTTTAAAGCTCCAGACCTCACAAAATGGCAGAGTAACAAAGACCCCACCTAAGGCTGCCTGGCAGGCATATGGGAAGGGGTTAACCACAGCACACTGGGAGCCCAGACCAGAACTACATAAACCCACGGCTGGAGCCATAGGGCTGCTGGGACAAGCTGTGGCTGGAACATGAAGTGCTGGCAGCTATGGTGTTTTCCAGAATTACCAACCCATAAGAAACAAGAACTAAGTGAAAGGTCAGTGGAACTTGGATAAATTTAGGGGAGAGGGTCCAGCAGACTGCCCCAGGCCTAGAAGTCGCTGAAGCTGTGGCTCTGCAGCCTCCTCCATGTGACTGCTTCACAAGCTCCTGGTCTGCAGATAAAAGGTGGGGGGGGGGAAGCGATCATTCAGAAGCTAAGTGTTCTTGCCTTGAGCTGCCTAGATTGAGATCACGGTCTTTGGTGGTGGTCCTGAGATGCATTTTCAGTGAGCTAAAGCTGGTGGGGGCTGCAGAAATGGTGGCCTACTAATAGCTCCTGCAGTTGCAAAACCCTCAGCAATTTGGGTCAGAGCTCTCTCCTCTGAAAGCAGAGTTTTATTACTGTGCCGCAAAGTCAAGTAATTGACTGGCAACATGAGTAGGCAAAGGAAGAAAAGCAAACCCAGCAATGCAGCTTTAGATTCCTTTTTGGGGGACAATAAGGATCAAAGGATGGAATGGGAGGAAGACAACAGAGTCAGAACTCCCACACCAAAAGCTTCCAAGAAAAATGTAGACTTGTTACAAGCCATAGAGCAGCTTAAGAAGGATTTTGAAAACCAAATAAGAGAAGTGGAGGGAAAATTGGGAAGAGAAATGAGAATGATGCAAGAAAATCATGAAAAGAGAGTCAACAACCTGACTTAAGAAAATAACACCTTAAAAAATAGATGAACTCAAATGGCAAATGAGGCCAAAATCCAATGAGGAGAAGAATGCCTTAAAGAGTCAAATTTCTCAGATGGAAAAAAGTATCTCAAAAGCTTTCTGAAGAGAATAATTCCTTCAGAATTAGAGTGGTGCAAATGGAACTAAATGACTTTATGAGAAATCAAGATACTATTAAATAGATCCAAACAAATGACAAAAATAGAAGACAATGTGAAATATCTCCTTGAAAAAATCACTGACCTGGAAAATAGATCCAGGAGTGACAATTTAAAAATTATTGGACTACCTAAAAGCCATGATCAAAAAGCAAATCCAGAAAGCATCCTTCAAGAAATTCTCAAGAAAAATTGCCCTGATATTTTAGAATCAGAGGGCAAAATAGAACTTGAAAGAATTTACTGATCACCTATTGAAAAAGATCCCCAAAAGGAAACTCCTAGGAATGTTATAGCCAGGTTCTGGAGTTCCCAGATTAAGGAGAAAAATATTATAAGCTGCTAAGAAGAAACATTTTGAATGCTGTGGAAATACAATCAGGATAACCCAGGATTTAGCAGCTTCTACATTAAGGGATTGAAGGGCCTGGAATATGATATTCCAGAGATCAAGAGAGCTAGGATTAAAACCAAGCATCACCTACCCAGTAAAACTGAGTATAATGTTCCAGGGGAAAATATGGTCATTCGATGAGGTGGAGGACTTCCAAGAATTCTTGTTGAAAAAAACCAGAACTGAATAGAAAATTTGACATTCAAATACAAGAAGCATGAGAAGGTAAAGATGGAAAAGAATTAATAAGGAACTTACCAAAGTTGAACTATTTACATGCCAACATGGAAATACGATAATTATAACTTATGAAACTTTTCTCAGTATGAGGATAGTTGAAGGGTATATAAATGTATGTGTGTATATATACACACACACATACACTTATATACATATATATGTACATGTACACATATGTCTTTATAGGAAGGTATATATGCGTATGATTACATATGTGAGTATGTGTATGTAAGTGTACATAGACAGAGGGTGCAGGATCAATTGAATAGGATGGGATAATATTCTAAAAGGTAAAACTGAGACGTGGAAGAGGAATAGTAGGAGAGGAGACAGGGAGAGACAGAATGGGGTTAATCCTTTCATATAGAAGAGGCAAGAGATAATTGCTACAATGGAGAGAAAGAACAGGAAGGCAAAAGGGAAGGAGTCAACCTTACTCTCATTGAAGTTGGTTTAGGAAAGGAATGACATACACTTTAAATTGGGTATCTTGGCCTACAGGAGAGTAGTGGGGAAGGGGATGAGAGGGGGAAGGATGGAAAGGAGGGCAGGTTGGGGGGGGCTTGTTAGAAGCACACACTTTTGTAAAAGGACAGGGATAAAGTAGAGAATAGAACAAGTGGTGGGTGGAATAGGAAGGAGGGAAACATACAGGTACTGGGGTAGGGAGATCCATCTTGTCCTACTGGAAAGTCAGAGGGGTGATGGGGGAGTATATAGGAGAGAGCTGATTGGGGGAGGGAGTATACAGTGGGATCACTGTTTTGGGGTGGTGGGTAGGGGAAAGACAGGGAGAAAATTTGTAAATCAAAATCTCATGGAAATGAATGATGTGAACTAAAAATAAACAAAAATTTAAAAAAGAAAGAAAAGTAGTACCTTGCTGCAACAAGGGCCCAGTTGAGATTGGATTTCATGAGAAGGAATGGATGGTATGTAATACACAACAGTGAAAAAACCGGTTATACAGATCAAACTGTGAACTCACTGAAATGTAAAAGTATGGGTTCATATTTACTTAGTTTAATTCATTTACTAGTAGTTATTTTTCAAAACCAAGAGCTAAAGTCACCCATTTCTCTGATTTTTTTTCCTTCCCAATATTTGAGAAAAAGAAAGCTTTGAAAATGACAGACTTGGTGTATATTTTGGCAAAGTCTTTGAGAAAGGTAAACAATTGGTTAAAAGAAACATATAGATAAAACAGCAAATGTGACTAGGCTTGAGAAAGTACAAACCACATGAAGGAGTTTACAGTAATGAAAAGAAAAGGAGTGGGAAAAGTCAATACCTACAGAGATACTGAAGAGTGGATAATTTTGATGATTTTAATCATCATTCATCAAAATAATAAAACTATGAAAGAACCAAAATAATTAGCCTTGGATATGCATAAGATGGTAATTAGCAGCATATGCAAGTATATAAAGGAAGATGAAGCAAAGGGTGAATTGTTCCCTACTCTTAGAGGGGAAAAGAAAGAAAAAAAGGTATAAAACTGAGTGTTAACTAAGATTTCATAATCAATTTCCTTTCTTCCATGGCATAATAAAACTACTTCCAAATTACTTGGCACAATAAAGGCACTATAGTTGTGTTTACTGTAAGAGTGCATAGGGAAATTTCCTAATCAAATGTATGACTTTGATGAAGCAAGTTGAAATAACTTCTCTCCTGTAATGAAGAATAAGGAAGTTTTCGCTTAGCTCTGGGCCATCCCAGAAGAGTTTAAACTTCAAAGTTGATAAGTTCCAAACAATTAATCTATCCACAAGTCTACTTCCTAGACTTAAACATTTTCTCCAACCAATACTGGCTCCTTACATCAATATCCTTCACCCTAAAGGGTGTTGGGAGACAACTAGTATCATTAATAAATACCCATGACTTCTGGTTCTAAAGGCATTCTTCCAAACCCTGTATTTAAACTTTTTTAAAAATTAGGCCCATAATGTCCTTGATAGTGGCAAAGATCGATACTTGGAAGTGTAAAATCAGTCCTTTGATACATTTCTTTCTTACCTATAGAATATTTTCTCTCAGAATATGGGCTGGAAACATGTAACACTTCCAGACCTAGAATGGTTATTAAAGATCATCTAGTCTAATCCTCTCACTTTACAGAATAAAAAACTGAGACTTAAGGAGATTTCAAGGTAGAAAGTTCTCAAAGTTTTAGCAAAGGTAGTATTGGACCCAGATACTCTTACTCCAAAAACAGTGTTTCACTTTCCCTCAATGTAAAATACTGTACCTTGCATCATTTTGTTCCTTATATGTTGTTCTCCTAAAGTTGAAGCATCATTTTGTACATGGCATATAACCAACTGAATAATTATGATTTTAAAATATATTACTTGGTTCTTTTTGTTACAATTTAATATTTTATTTCAATATATGTCACTAGTCATTAAGGATATTTTGCTATTGTTATGTTTATTTTTATTCCTCTCTCATTTAGATATATGAACCATATTTTTTCTCATAAAAGGAATATGAGTATTTAGGTCTCATTTTCAGAAGTATTTTTACAGGATATTTATTAATTGCTCTTTCAATGTTTGATATAATTCTAGTTTAAATCTATCTAAACCAGAAGTCTTCACACACACACACACACACACACACACACACACACACACACACACACACACCCCTTTTTCTAGCTCTTTTATGACTTGTTTAGTTTCATTTTCTGAGATTAGTATTTAAGATCTCTATGCCATGTTCTATGAATTTGGATATATTTTTATATATGTATGTAATTATCCATTTTTAATAACTTGGTTTTCTTATCATATAATTATACACAGTAGGTTCTGATCATTCTTTTTAATTTTTGGTTGTGATTTTGCCTTGCTCATTTCTTATTTGAGCAGATTGATTTTTCTTCCTTTTCCATTCTTTTTCACTTACATTGACTAAAGCCATGTTACTTTTGTCTATTTTTATGACAAAACTGTTTTCCAGTTTATCTTATTTCTCTACTAATTTTTAAAACTTTCTCAGTTGTGCTGATTTTAAGTTGATTAATTTGTTGATTTGTGAAGATTTTATGTTGTATATTCATTTGACTAATCTGCTTTTTAAAAATTATCCTTATACACACATATGTATATGTATATACATATGTGTGTGTATTTGTTTACATGTTCATTTATATTTTTGCTGTCATGATTGCCCTATCTGAATCTCCAATTTTGGGGTTTTGTTTCATTTTCTTTGATATAGTTGTTAATTACTTCTATGATTTCTTTGTTAACTTCTTTTTCAGGATAATATTATGATTACAAAGGTTTGTTATCTTTAGTTTATTGTCCTTTCCTTAAAGAAATTTATTATTACATTATGATATAGAACACTTTTATATGAGCAATATTATGAGTACTTTTCCCATAAGTTTTAAATTTTCCTTATGCCTTTGTACACTAGTATGTAGTCCAATTTTATAAAGTTACCATGTGTTGCTGAGAAATATGTATATTCTCTAACATTCCATGTCAGAAGATGATACATCTTCTTTACTAACTTGAACCATTCAGTTATAAATTTTTGGAACATTAAAGTGTCTTACATTCATTACTATCAATGTCTTTTTTACAATTTAATTAATTCTTGCTTCATTAATTAAGATGCTATGCCATATATTCCATATATGACTAGCATTGTACTTGGTTTATTGTCTAAGACAGCAGTACTCAACCTGTGGGTAATGTTCAATATGTAACAATGAAAATATATCCTGCATATCTGATAGATTCACAACACTAGCAAAATTACACTTATGAGATAGCCATGAAAATAATTTTATGGTTGGGGGGTCACCGCAACATGAGGAACTGTATTTAAGGGTTGTGGCATTAGGACGGTTGAGAACCACTGGTCTAAGGAACAATGAAGCGTAATATAATTTCATTGTTCCTTTTGACAACATGAATTTTTATTTTTTTCCTTTTGCTGATAAGCTCTAACATTGAGTTCAGAACTCAATGCGAAGAAGAAAGTGAATTGATTTGGACTGACTGTGTAGCTTTCCAAACCGCAGTGGACAAAAACAACAGCTACAACCAAACTTAAATCTTGTCTTGTTGTACAATCTAAATGTTTGGAAAATTTTTAAGAAGATGTGAATGCTGGTTTCTTCTAGATCAGGACCTCTGGTAATTTTTCAAGAGGGTTAAATGGATGATAAATACTTGTTCAGTTAGTGTCAAAGGCTGTTGCACATTGTTCAAATCTGTTGGTTTATGCCACTGATCTGAGATGAAACCATGAAGAATGGAGTTTGTGAGATGATAAATTTAGGGCCAAAAGTCATCTTAAAGGGTATTTAGTTCAATGCCTTCATTTTATAGATGAGAAATTTGTTGTTGTTGTTCAGTTATTTCAGTTGTGTCTGACTTTTCATGATGCCATTTGGGGTTTTCTTGGCAAAGATAGTGGAAAAGGTTTACCGTTTCCTTTTCCAGCTCATCTTACTGAGGCAAACAGAGTTAAGTGACTTACCCTAAGTCACACAGCTAGTCAGTGTCTGAAGTCAGTTTTGAACTCACAATGATGAGTCTTCCAGGCCTGGTAATCTATCCATTGTGCCTCCTACTGCTCCATACATGAGAAAACTGAGCCTCAAAGATGTTGCTCAGGGTAAACAGCCAGTAAGTGTCTCATACTGGATTCAAACTCAGGTCTTCACACCAAATCTAGCCTTAATCAATTAAACCTCTTGCTTATATCTTTCTCTTTTGCATTCATTCTCATAGTACAGGTTGTACAATTAAGGAGCAGTCAAAAATAATGTTGGGATTTTCAAATTATGTCCTCAAGAAATCATGTCCTTGTATGAAGAATATTCAAATATCTTTAAGTCATGCCTTGTCTTTTTCAGTGCAGTCAGTTGAAGAGAACACAGAAATCCCCATTATCTTAGAAAGCTGGTGTTCTTTTAAAGTGTACAAAGAAAAACAGAGAACTGCATCTAGTTTATTTAATGCTACTGTGATTCTGACTAGAATCAACTGATTTTAAAAAAAGTATATTTGACTTGTATCTCAGTCTCTTGAAAGAAAAAAAAGGAATCATCATTCAGATAAATAGATATAATTAACTCTTAAATGGCTTAGACTAAGAGAGGGGAAATACTATTTTTTCTTACAACTTTAAACAGGGATAGAAACTACCTGAGATTCCATAGTTACTGGAAGGTTTGAGGTAGGGTAATGCCTTCTTTGTATAGTCTTAGTGAACTATTTAGGAAGAATCCTGTCAAACTTGGGCCTACCAACACTCAAGGCCAGACCAACCTAATTGGAAAATGTTGAATAAAATAAGTAAAAATAAAATGAACCAAAGACAATAATCTGTGATTTTATAAGTTAATGTGTCACCTACAGCAATCTAATTCTATTCAACTTTGATGCCACTGGTTTAGGGACCTGATAAGTTAAGCACCTGGCTCAAGGTGACACAGCCAGTATGTCAAAGATGGGACTTGAAGTATTCTCAAATTCCAGATCTGCTCTCTCTACTACACAGAATGTTATCTCTCTCAACTCTGAAATATGTGCTAGATGAGTAGTCCACCTATTCTCAGAAGATCAGAAGCTGAAAGCATGTGAGAAGTAGAGCAGCAAGGGATCTGGGTAATCCATTCTTTGAGACTTGTCAGACTCCAGGTTCTTTGGTATCACTCCATTACATCCACGTCTATCATAATCCTATTGACCTGAGTATTTTACTCTATATTTCTTCCCCATTATGCTTTATGAGTCTAGGACTTCATTAGAACCAGAGTCAAAATATAAAATCACTTGATTGAAATGAGAATGGTTACAGCAGCTGGCATGTCCACCTCTACTGAGAGCCTTGGATCTCTTGCTTCTACTCTTCCATGGAGGCAGCTAGGTTTACACGTCTGAATGAAGTCTGTGGGTTTTATACAGGTAAATAGAGCAATAGATAGTGAGACAGACAACAAAATAGCAAGATAGATTACAACAACAAAAGCAAAACAAATATCTGCCTAAGATGATGAAGGCACCTGCACTAGAAAATCATTTCATATGCTTTCTAGAGTCTGACCTAGAAAAAACCCTGAAGAATAGTGTTTCTCTTCAATGTTCCTGTTTCTACTTTATGTTAGAAGATTTTAAAAACAGATTTTAAAAGAATAACCCCACTGAAACTAATTTAAAATGTGCCAAAAATAAAAATTCATATAGCAACCTAATCATAAGAGTCTGTGGGTGAAGAGGCTATGAAGAAAATCAAGCAGCAGCGTGAGTTAACCCTTATTCCATTCCCACACCCAGTCCCAGATGGATTGACCTGAAATCCAGACACACACTCTTCAGGGCAAGGACCAGCTTGTCTATTTATCTTAGAGCATCTTGGACCTGAAAGAATGACTATCCTGGCTACTTCCATACAGGGACGTTGTATACATTTAAGAAACTCCTTTCAGTAGAAGAAATGCATGAATCAAATACAGATTGCTTCCTTGTACCTGTTCAGAAAGAACCAGTTGCCACCTTTTACACAGGGCCAATATTAGAACCTAGTTTTTTTTTCTTTTTTGGAGTGGGGGAAGGCAGGAGAGCCTAGTTCTTTTGATAATCAGCCCAATGGGCTCTTCTCTATCCTATGGTACATCCTTTTTATGTTTTATTTTTTCCTCTGCCCAATTTCCATTCATTTTAAGGATGTCCAGGTAAATCATAAGGTCTGTTATCTTCACCCCTCTCTTCAGGCTTGACCTTCTAATCAATACTTAGCATTCTATGCTTTTCTTCTGATAGGGACCTCCCCCATCTGGTTTCTTTTTGTTGCCTGTGAATGCCAGAATGGTATTTTGGGGGGCATGTATAGGTATTCCAGGAGGATTAGCACTTCCAGCGTGAGGACTTGCTGAGTCCTTTTCAGGGATGCTACTCTACCTTTGGTATCCAGTTCTCACTGAACTATCATTGTGGTGTCAAGAAGCTGAAACATGTTCAGTGGTCACACCAGGGCAAAACCATCTCAGCAGATGGTCTAAAGCCACATTCAGCATAATTGACAGGCTTCAAATGCATTGGTGAGTTAGGGGGTCTTTACCCTAAGCATCTGAAGACTTCCCCCAGTGTAATGGGTAGATGAGAACAATTTCTTACAACAGCCATGAAAGAAGTAGAAGCAAGTGCTGTGGAATGCTTACAGTTTGGTCAGACCTCAAAGATTCTAAAATCCACTTCATCCCAGGCCTTTGCCAGGCGTCTTGACTTTGTGTTGTCATGGGACTTCCATGATTCTGGAAGAGAGAGTGAGGTTGATGACTTTGTGGAACTCTCTGCCTCACTTAAATCCAACTCACACTTGAGTCAAGATATCACTCCATGATGTCATTGGTACTCTTAAAAAATGAAGGACAAACAAAATCTTGTGAGCCTTCCTTTGCTTGACCAGGATGCCTTGAAGTTACACTTGGTAAAATTTCATCACCTTCAATTAGCTAGATCAGATTG
>CM053594.1:92134104-92150348 GCA_028646575.1 Pseudocheirus occidentalis
CGGGGTTTCAGCCGTGGGTCCCCGACTGCTGCGAAGAGCCCGCCTGCTGCGCTGCCGGTAGTGCTTTCTGTCTTGTGGAGAGTTTTGGAGCTTGAAAAACTGTTTAGCGTCCCATTTTATGAGTTTTTTAGCGTATTTGTGTGGGAGCTGTGGTGCTTTGCTGTTTCTACGCCGCCATCTTGGCTCCGCCCCCGATCCGTTCTTCTTAATTGATGGATGTAGCACTTTTTTCTAGTTACAAAGAATTTCACAAGTATTTTCTCCTTCCATCCTCACAGCAGGAACAATTCCTCCCTTCTTAGTCTCCCCTCCAACATACTTGATAAGGAGTCATCCTTGGGAAAGATGAGAAGAGAAAAGATTATATTTAAATAGTTTAGATCCTCAAGATCAACAGAGCTTGAATAGGGGAGTGGAATACTTGTGGGCATATCAAGATCAAAGGTGAACATCCTGGTGTGTAGTTAGTGTGGTATGTGGGAGTGTGGAGTGGGTCACAGAAACTGAGTAAGTAGGTTGAGAAGCTGAGCAATTAGGGTGTTTGCCATTCCTCACACAAGACTCATTTCCCAAGTCTGTGGTTTTGACATTCCTAGACTACCCTTCATTCTCATTTTTGTCTCTTAGAATTCTTAAGGCTCAGCTCAAGCAACATTTTCTACAGCTGTTTGGACCTCTGCTCTAGCCCCCAAATTATCTTGTATCTATTTTGTTTATAAATCTATTTGTACAGCTTTATTTTCACCCATAGAATGTAAGCTCCTTGAGGGCAGGCACTGGTTTTTTTTTATTTTTGTATTTTCATTGCCAAGTCAAGTATTTGGAACATAGTAGGTACTTAAGAAATGATTGACCATTTATTTTTAAACAATTAGAGACACCTGGGAGCACTAATGAAACCTGGGTAGTAGCTACAGGATGTTTTATTTGGTAAGTCAATCTTTGTGTGCTGAATTTTTCTTTTGGTCTATTTTGGCCCAGTCTTTCCCTTGGCTCTCAAATCCAAAATTCATTTATAGATGATTGATTATTCTCCTGAGCTCCCCAGCTGTGAATTGGGTATGCCCTGCTCTGATGAATAATTGTTTTGTTTACAGGTGACAGGCTGTGTGATCACCAATGGGTAAAAACAGCTTTGGGTTCTGAAGCCAGTGAGTTCTAGCTCCATCAATAACTAGACTAGACAGATGCCAAGAGCTGACTCTGGGCAAGGACTACGCAACAGGCCATATTAGGGGTATGAGGCTGTACCAAGAGTTCCAGCTGGAGATAACAGGTGGGTTCTCCCACTAGCATTTGTCCTTCCAGGCTTTTGGAATCTCACACAAAGAGCACCCTGGTTTAGCCTCCTCTTTCCAGTCTGTGCAATCTGCTCATTGTACCTCTTTGTACCTCTCTCTCCAGCCCACCCCCCACTTGGGTTTTTGATGCCAGTCTCCTGTGTAGGATGCTATCTCTTTTTCTTTCTGTGAAACATGTTTTTCTTTCTTCTTAATAAGTCCCCTTCATAAAATTACAGTATCACAGTGTTTGAGGCTGGAATGGATCTGGAAGAATAAACTGTTATTGCTGAAAGAACTTTCAGATGCCACCTGGGATAACCCCCCCATTTTATAGATGGGGAAATTGAGACCCAGAGGTGTTAAGCCAAGGGCTCGTCCAAGGTCACTACAAGAGAGGTGTCAAATACAAGCTTCAGGTCTACCCGACCCAGATTAAAATGTAATTGAAAACATGTGACGAATAAATAAAACTATACTAAAACATGGTGTTAATTTGTAGTTGTCCAATATGTTCACTGGGATCCTACTGCATGGCTTCTTGGCCCCCATTTCTATTTGAGTTTGACACCACTGACATATAGAATAATGCCATTTATACACACGAACTATTAGATTCGAAAACTGCTTTGTGTGCATTATGTCATTTGATCCTTATAATAACTTTGTTCAGTAGTTGCTACAGTTATTATCACCCCCATTTTACTGATGAGGAAACTGAGGCCTAGCTTATGATTTGTCCATCATGACCCAGATAAGAAATGTCAGGTGAGAACTGAACCCAGGCCTCCTCCGACTCTAGGTCCTTCTTTTATATATTTAGGAGGTATAGTAGCTAGAATACTGAACTTAGAGTCAGAAAGACCTGAATTCAAATCTTTCCTTACTAGATATAGCCTCAGTTTCTTTGTCTGGAAAAATGGGAATAATGATAGCACCACCCTTTTACGGTTGTCATTTGTAAAGCACTTTGCAAAACGAGCAGTGCTACATAATTGTTAGCTATTAATATCATTATATACCACCATCTCTTGTGAGGGAACAAGCTCTCCTTTTAGTCTCCTACAGCGCCTAGAGGTTGTGTAGTAACTTAGGGAGTTAAAAGGTTCTGAGGGGTCATAATATTCTTATTTGAAATATTTTAAAATTATTTTTTATTAATAACATTTTTTTATTAATGAACAAAAATCCATTTTCTCTTCTTTATATATCTCCAATCCATTAAAAAAGAAAAAACTTAAATATACAATAAGAAAGAGAAAAGAAACATATTATTAACTTAAATATTAAAACTTAAGTGCAAAATAAGATAAAAAATGTGCACAGCAGAACATGAGAAGATTCGAAATATATAGCAGTAAATTTCCATTTCATGAAAGGCTATGTCATAAATACTACATGTTGTATGGAGAGTTAGCTAGCTTTTCTTTGCTTCCTTGTAAGTTTGCGTTTGTTCTCTGCTGCGCACTTTTTTACTTTGTTCTTTTTTTCTGCTTCCCTCCTCTGCCCTTAGCTACAATTAAGCGTGGATATATTACACTATATATACACACATATATGTATATCAACACACACACATATATATACATGCACTCATATATACATACACAAACATATACTTTCCCTGACAAATTCTGCTCCTGATCTTTGTTTTATGTTTGTGCCCATCCCTTATTTCCTATCCCTCCTGACTCCTTTCTTTTACTTCTATTTGCTACTTTGCCCTCCTATTACTTAACCTATCCTGCCCCTCCCATCCCTCCCCTTATCCTCCCATTCCTATTAATCTATTCCCCCCTTTGACCTATTTTCTCACTTTTCCCTCTAAAGATCCTTCCCTTATCCTCTCCTTCCCATTAATCTGAACACCTTTCTATATCCTCCTTACCCTATTCCCTCACCCTTCCCTCTAGATTTCACTCCCTTTTCCTTTCCCCCCTCCCTATCCCCTTAGTGTTTTACTTCTTTCTGAATTTAGAAGACTTTTATATTCTTCTAGATATAGATGTATCATTCCCTCTTGAACTCATTCCTGATGTAAGTTTCCAGAACTAACAGCCCTCCTCCCCCACCTAATTCCTTGGTGTTGCTTCTTCCTCTGACACCTCATTTGTGTGAGATAATTACTCATTTTAGCCTTTCCTAAACAGTTTTACTTTTTAAAGTCATATCACACTCAGGTCCACCCCAGCCTTTCTTATGAACTATCCGATTACTAATAACAGTCTTAGACATATGTTTTACATTTTACATACATAAAAGGTAAACAGTCTGTCCTTATTGAGTCCCTTATAATTAGTGTTTAGTATGTGCCTTATATTTCTCTTGGCACTTATATGTCAAACCTTCTATTGAGTTCAGGTATTTCTTTTTTTAAACAAAGTCCTGAAAGTCTGACAATTCATTAAGTGTCCTTTCTTTCCATTCAGAATTATGCTTAGGTTTGCTGGGTGTGATATTTTTGGCTGGAACCCTAGTTCTTTTGCTCTTCAGTATATTGGATTCCAAAACCCATGGTTGCCATTGCTAGGTTTGATATGATTCTTATTGTGGCACCACCATATCTAAAATTTTCTTTCTGTGTTTTTTTTTTTGGATGGGGGAAGGCACGGCAATTGTGGTTAAATGACTTGCCCAAGGTCACACAGCTAGTTAAGTGTCTGAGGCCAGATTTAAACTCAGGTCCTCCTGACTCCAGGACCAGTGCTCTATTCACTGCACCACTTAGTTGCCCCTTAAATTTTTTTCCTGTTGCTCCTAATATTTTACCCTTGATCTAGGGATTTTGGATTTTGACTATAATATTCCTGTGGGTTTTCCTCATAGGATCTCTTTTAGGTGGTCATTGGATTTTTTTCCTATTTCTACTTTCCCCTCTTGTTCTAATGCTTCAGGTCCATTAAAAAACTATTGTATCAAGATTCTTTTTTTGGTCATCACTTTCAGGTAAAACAATACCTTCATAACAAATATGCATAGCTGAGCAAAATTAATTTTCACATTGGTCATATCCAAAACTTATATGTCTCAGTCTGCACCAACAGCCCCTCACCTCTCTGTCAGGAAGTAGATAGCATCATCAGTACTCTGAGTCTCAGTTTCCTCATTTATTTCTTTTTTTAAAAACAATATTTTATTTTTCTTAATTACTTGCAAAAACAATTTATAGTATTTGTTATTTAAAAAAAGTTTTGAGTTTCAAACTAGTTTCCTTATTTCTAAATAGATTGGGTTATGTTGGATGACTTCTGAATTACTTTCCTTCTTCCAAATGTATAATTCCATAATTTTATATAATCATTTCTCCCAAACAGAGATATCGAATACTAAATACAGAGCTACTAAATGTTTTTGGTCCTATTACTTTCTTTTCCATTCTTAATTACACTGGAAAGAAAATACTAAAGATTTTGGAAAAGATCCATCCCTTAAATCATAACCTAACTCAGAATCAGAAATCTCTTATCTCCACTATCTCTTCTTGTTTAAAATCTATGAGTTTATTCTCTTCAGTTTAAGACAAGGGTTCCTAACTTTTATGTGTGTCTGAGAACCTCTGGCCATCTGGGGAAGCCTATGGACATCTTCTTAGAATATTGTTTTTAAAGGCATAAAATACAATACATAGGATTATGAAGGAAACCAATTAAATTGAAATAATTGTTTAAAAAGTTCTCAAATCTCATGTTAAGAACACTTTGTCTAAGGTAAGTGGAATATGTGTAATCATCATAATCAATAATTTGATGGAACAAAGTGATATCTTTATTTTGGTGTGACTGCTCATTTTTTCTTATCTCTGTCTTTTTTAAATGAGTTGACTGATGAATTTTGATACACTTAAAAGGATTCTTAACTTATATTTTCTGATCCAGTCTATAATCTTGAAACCACATGGAACACTGTGTGTTATAGTTATTTATGTTTGTGTCTTATCTCTCTTTTAAACCCTAAGCTGATTCTCAGCAAAACAGTGATCCAAGACAATTCCAAAGGACTAGTGATGGAAACTGCTATCCTCTTCCAGAGAAAGAACTGATGGAGTCTGAATACAGATTGAAACATAATATTTTCACTTTATTTTTATGTTTTTAAAAAAGTCTCTTTGTTTCTTCTTTTGCAACATGACTAATATGGAAATATATTTTACATGGTTGCACACGTATAACCTATATCAAATTGATTACCAATTTAGGGAAGAAGATAAATGAGGGAGGGAGGGAGGGAGAAAATTTTTCCTCCTGAAGGATTATACTCAGTCTTGTTGGGTAGGTGATTTTTGGTTGTAATCCTAACTCCTTTCCCTTCCAGAATATCATATTCCAAACCCTCCAGTCTTTTAATGTAGAAGCTGCTAAATTTTGTGTTATCCTGACTGTGGCTCTATTATATTTGAATTGTTTCTTTCTGGCTGTTTGCAATATTTTCTCCATGACCTGGGAGTTCTAGAATTAGCTATATGATTCCTGTGAGTTTTCATTCTGGGATAACTTTCAAGAGGTGATCGGTGGATTCTTTCAATTTCTATTTTACCCTTTGGTTCTAGGATGTCAGGGCAGTTGATTTTCCGATGAAGGAATGAAAAAATAGGAAAAATGTGAAATATCTCATCAGAAAAACAACTGACCTAGAAAATAGATTGAGGAGAGAGAATTTAAAAATTCTCAGACTACCTGAAAGTTGTGATATAAAAAAGGGCCTAGAAATCATCTTTCAAGAAATTATCAAGAAAAACTATCACCATAGCATCTTTCTGTGGTCAGGTTCTTTTTTGATATTTGCTTATTTTTCCAGCCTTTTTCTTTGTGTTAACATTGATCTCAGCTCTTGAGGTGAGGCAGGCACTGTCTCAAGTTTAAGGTTTTCTTCGTGCTACCATGTTTAGAGCTAGTTCTGGGGTTCTCTAAGTGTTTAATTCTTTCAAGGTAGTATGATCTAAGAAAAGGTGTGATCAGTTCTCTCGTGGTCTGTGAGCTCTGGTCTGTGACCAACTATTAGTATATTTTCTACTGTAGGACTGTGACCAGGGTCCCTACTCCCCTGTAACTATGATCAAGAAATCACATATAAGGAACTCAACAGAGTCTTGCACCCAGTGCCAGAAGAGTTCCTTGTAATCTCCATCTGACCAGTTTTCTGACCCTTTACCATCTGTGGGCTGAGAATGCCACAAGTTGCTACTGCAGCTTCTGATTCAGTCTCCCCCAAGACTTGCTGCTGGCTTCTTGGGGCATGGCCTGTGGTAGACTGTACTCCATTCTCCCTCTAGTGAGACAGACCTTTCTTGTCAATCATCCAAGCCCATTGTCTTTGGCTGTAAAATTATTTCACCCCATAATTTTGTTGTTTCTCCCACTCCAGAATTCATTTTGAGGCATTATTTTAATGTTATTTGAAGGGGAATTTGGGAGAGCTCAGGTGCCATCTTGGCTCTGCCCCTTACCATACCTTTTCCAACCATTTTTCAATCAATGGGAATTCATTTTGTTTCCAGGTCTTTACTCCTCACAAAGTCTTATTAGTAATATTCTTCATATGTCTTTTTTTTTTGAAGGGGAGAAGGCAAGGCAATTGGGATTAAGTGATTTGCCCAAGGTCACACAGCTAGTGTGTCAACTGTTTGAGGCTGGATTTGAACTCAGGTCCTCCTGACTCCAGGGCCAATACTCTGTTTACTACACTACCTAGCTGCCCTTTGTACTTTTTTTTTTTAAATCCTTGACTTCCTTAGAGAAAACACCTAACAGTAGAATCTCTGGGTCAAAGAGTATGAAAAATTTGAGACATTTCTCATGCAATTCTAAATTTCTTCCTTTTTTAAAAAAAGCTTCATTGATGGGTTTTGTTTTTTCATTGCAAACATTTCCAGATCACTCCCACTTTGTGAGGATTCTTTCATAATAAAGCATAATAAAACAGTTCTCATCCTGTGGGTTATGTTCAATTTGTAACAATGAAAATACATCCTGCATATCAGATATTTACATTACAATTCATAACAGTAGCAAAATTACAGTTATGAAGTAGCAACGAAAATCATTTTATGCTTGGGGGTCACCACAACATGAGGAGCTGTATTAAAGGGTCACAGCATTAGGAAGGTTGAGAACCACTATAATAAAGTAAAACAATTAGCCCAAACTGACAATACAGTGTCCTCATCTGAAATGCATGCAACATTTCACACCTGTAAACCTTTATGCTCTCTATTTAAAAAAAAAGTATTTTTAAGTTAATAAAAAAATTTCTTTCTCTTCCACTGTAAAAAAGAAAATCAAATTCCTTATAAAATATGTACCGTCAAACAAATTCCCTCATTGTTCATTTACCAATATATCTATATATCATATATCCATATATCTTTCTCATTCATCATCCCATATCTATCATCTCTCAGCCAGGAAATAAATAGCATTTTTTATTGCTTTCCACAATTGTTGAAGCCATTCATAGCTTCCACTAGTTATAGAATAAGGTAATTGGAGAGCCCTAAGATAAACTTCTTGTGCCAGCTTTGCTTCTTTCCAAACTGCCAGGAGGGCAGTATAGAGTAGCAAAAAGAGTTTGGATTTGTAATAATAGGACCTAGTTCCAAATCTTGGCTTGGCACTTTTCCAACTGTGTGACATTAACCTCCCTGAATCTGTTTCTTCCATTGTAAAATCAGGTGGTTAGACCAGATGACCTTGAAGGCTCCTTCCATCTCTAAATTTATGTTTATGAATTATCCTGTCTCTCATCTGAGCCTCAAATTGCTCAACTATAAAATTAAGGCCAAATGGATCACATGATCCTTGGGTTCCTCCTTGCTTCAGCTTTCTAAAAGTCTATGAGCTTATGGGAGGAAATGTTCTCAAGTCCCTCTTTGCTTTAGGGCACTTGCATCTGTGCATGAAAAAGGTAAGAATGAGGTGACAACAAGAAGAAATAATGGGCTAAACCAAACTCTGATTTTGTTTCACAATTACTTATTTTACGTGGAAAAGCAGAAGGGACCAAAAGTTTGAAAACTGGAGAACCCTGAATCTCAGGGATGTTTAGTTGTTGGACAAATATCCATTAAATGGCTTATGGTCTACCCTCAGGTATTGAAATTGGGAGGCATATGTGATGCTCATTGCAAAGTAGGGTGAGTCAGAGGTAACTAAGCCCTTGGATCTGGAAGATGGGTCCAAAGAGAACACTGATCCTGAGAACATTTACTAACTGGGGGAATCCTGTTCTTTATTCTAAAGAACTTGATAGATGAAGTTGAGATTATCCTGCTAGGGAGATGAGATGCCTCAGTTTCCAAGTCCCTGAGGGAGTATGAAAAGAGAGGCTGTTTGATCATTCCAGCACAAAAGTTTTTTGCCTTTTCTAAAATATCTGGAGAAAGCCTGAATTTAATTTAAACCGAAAGATCATGGCAGCATCTGCTCTTCCCTTGAAGATTTCAGCCAAGTCAGAAACTAAAAGACTAGGAATCCAGAAACACAGCTTTTGGCAGAGGCTATGGGGTTAGCAGGGAGCAGCACAGTGACATCACTCATCAATATCAATCGCCCTGTATTGTCAAAGGTCTGAGTTGCTTCTCTCCCTGTGTGCCCAGGGAATATACACCCCCTATTGCATGAACTCCAGCTGCATGTTCCCCATGTATACATCCCGCCACTTGTGTACCATGGTCACAATGTATTCCCTATATGTACATAGATGATCTCTACTTCTCTACTTGCATCCACTCTTTTCTTTGGTGTTAACATATATGTATGGGAAAATGTAGCCCAAGTCAATGGGGGAAGTGTTTTATTGTTAGAATGTTAACTCCTTACAAATAAGTATAATTTCATTTGTTGTATTTATATCTCTGTCAGCCACCAGAGTCTGGAACAAAGCAGGAGCTTAATAAACACTTGTTACTAATTGATTGATACTTTTTCTTATGCCAGATTCAGGGAGAATCAGATAGTCTAGGTTAATGTGAATGCAGAATGTATAAAAAGAAATATAGTTATCCCTTCCACATCGTGGGAATTAGGGGCGTGATACCCCCGTGATTTGGAAAATCCACGTAAATTTATTTGACCTTCTATTCATACCAGAGAAGAAGTCTGAATTATTATGGTATTAAAATAAAATATGTTGATATTACACAATACTATACATATATTCTATGCATTTTTGAGTTCCTAAACATTTTTTGTGTTGTTCGCTGGCCTTTGTGGGTCATTTTCAGCTTCTGCAAAACTCCCCCAAAATTCCCATTTAATTTCTTATGCTGATATATTGAAACTGCTATGGGGAAAGACACGGTGTGGAAGGGAAAACTATAATATGAAAAGGATTTAGAAAGTCAAATTGTGAAAGGCTTTAAATGTCAAACTGAAGAGCTTATGTTTTATCTTAGAGAAGTAGGGAGCCACTGAAGATTCTTGAAATGAGGAATGACATGATCAGATAGATAGGAAGACTATTTTATCACTGAAATGGGGGATGAAAGTGAGAAGAAGAGAACTAATAAATAAAGCATACCTTAAATCACAACTTTGCAAAGGGCAATGGACATTACACTTTCTCCCCTGACTTCTTTTTCTCTCACATGCTTTAGACAGGAATTTGGGGGATCTCATGCTCAGAACTGGGGCCAGAGGAGCTCCAAGGAGGAGTGGGAGAATAAAGCCTGGATTTGCAATCCATTCCAAAGTGGGACTTCAGACCCAGAGAATTGGATCATGTCCCATATAAAGGGGATTTGAAAATCCCAGAGGATAAGGATCATCAGAATTATAGTGGCATGAAAATCTGTATCTGGGATGGTGGAATCTTGCCCTGGAGTTTCCAGAGGGGAAGTGGAGTTTCAGGAATTTTTCCCTTGGAAAGAATTCCCTGGAGACTGAGAGGCCCCACACAGGACATTCCCAGCTCCCTTCTTGGCTGAATACAGCATTCCAGGCCCTGCAGGATCCTGACACTTCTCATGTGAAAAGAAACCTTTTGATCTTTCTTGGCTCCCAAGAGCAACTATCTAAGAAGTCATTGCTTCCAAGTACTGCTGTCACTTTAATTAGTAAATTCCCTGGGATGGAGAAGATGGCTGACATTTCCATGAGGTTCATGCACTCTGGATCTGCCAGATAAATTGGGTCTGAGAAAATAAGAAGAGTTGGGTAATAATTGTTCTCAATGAACAAAAAGCATGACAGATAACTGGCACTGTGGGATGGTCTGGTCTTTCCCAAATTTTTTTGACCATGACATACCAGGACAGAATAAACCATATTGTCCACTTTGACCAGCTACTCTCTAGTTATGGATCTGCCCAATTACACCTTATGTGGGGAAAAGAGAAATAGACTGGGAGTTGAGAGATGACTTCTGGTCTTAGTTGGCCTCAGGTTCAACATTTGTAGAATGAGGTTGATGGGCTAGATGATTTTTGAGGTTCCTTCTAGTTTTAAAATTTGGTGATCCTAAGGTAGCATATATTATCTGTGTTATTAACATGAAATTTGTAGTCCCACTTTATATGCACATTATATAAATATATACATGCTCAATGGACAGAGTACTGGGCCTGGGGTCGGGTGGAGGAACACTCAGTTAAAGGGAGGACTCATTCAGCTTCAGATACTAGTTGTGTGACCCTAGGCAAGTCACTTAACCTCTGTCCCAGTGTCCTTGTATGCAAAATAGGGGATAATAATAGCATCTACCTCCTAGGATTGTTGTGAGGATCCAATGAGATAATTTTTGTAAAGAACTTAACAGAACCTGGCACATAGTAGGCACTTAATAAATGTTTATTCCCTTCCGCTACCTCTCTCTATCCACCAACCTCTCATCAAAAGTTAGCAAAGGGGATTGTCCATACAGGTTTGTGGCCCAATAGAATGTTTTAAACCAACAAAGTTAGGACTATGAAATCAGTGCTTAGTAGGGTAAAATAGATTAAACTGGGAATTGAGAGACTGAATTTCTAGTCTTCGTTCTGCCATTGACTTCACTGAAAACATTTGGCAAATAAGAGTGGAGAGAGCTGACTGGGAAAGAGTTGTCTGAATAAGGAGGCAGCCCCTGGCACCAGCACTGTTTACTGAAATTTTAGTGACTGGCAAGCTCAGTATGAATCAACAGTGTCTTGTGGTGGCACACTGAGCTACCTTGAACTGAGATTTCGTTGACAGAAAGAGGTTCAAAAAGAGGGAGGTGTTAGTTCTGATGTCTGTTGCCTTGCTAGCTTTTGTCCGTAGGATTGTATTTTTTACTGGACACTGTGATGCTTCAAAGAAGGACATTGTCACACTCTAGTCAAGAGGAAGGTGCTTAGGATGGTGAGAGGCTTGGAAATTGTATCCTACAAAATTTTTATTTTGTTTAGAAATGAGAAGTCTTAAGTGATTGAATCCCATTTGGCTATATGTAGGGTTGGTTCCTAAATCTGTGCTGGAGGTCGAGCCTTGGACACCAGAGAAACAAAGAGAAAGGCATCTGGGGCCTTCAGATCACCATTATTAGCTGATATAGACTTTTTCTATGTCAACAGACTCTGTAATCTGGCAGCAGCTTTGTGTTTTTGGGAAGCCAAAGAATTTACCAGTCCCCTGAGACTTCTTTCTCCTGGAATGTTTGTTCTGATCAGGGCTCATGGCATATAGAATCTGAGCCACTTTCCTCATAGATGGATGGCATGGGGCCATTTGGGAAGCCAGTTAGTTTTCACGATGGTTAATGCTCATTCATGCCTGAGTTCTTCTTCCAGTTAGTGTCCTCTTCAACTCTACTAGTTCACATAATTTCTGAAGGACCTGTTGTGGAAGGAATTTTGTGTCAGGCATTGTAAAGGGAATCATCTCATTATGCCATTTCCCATGTCCAGTTAAGGTCCCATGAGAGTGCTCTATACGTTGAGCTAGACGGCAGAGGTCTGGGTGACATGATTAATTGGAATAACAGTAGTAGTAGCTAGCCTTTACATAGTGCCTATTATGAGCCTATGCTAAGTGCTTTACAACTCTCTTGATGACAACCCTGGGAGACAGATGCTTGAAAATCGTAAAGGGTGTGACTTGCTCAGAGTCACACAGCTAGTAAGTGTCTGAGTCTGGATTCGAATTCAGGTCTTCCTGACTCCAGGCCCAAGGCTATATTCACTGTGCCACCTAGCCGCTGACTTTTTTCTCTTGATAAAGTTTCTATGAGGACATTATTTCTGAATTATCTGTTCCTCTCCTAGTTTCAAATTGGACTCTTCTCCATCTTGTGGTATATATATATATATATATTTTTTTTTTTTTCCTCCCCCCAAGGACCAACATGACCTATGCTGGAAAAAAACAAACAAAATTAAACCATAGTATGTGTTACTATCTGTGGGTGAAAAATTGCTCATATCTGTTTTCTGTGACATGAATATGGAATCATATTAAAACAGTGGTAATCGACCTGTGGGTCGTGACCCCTTTGGGGTCGAATGACCCTTTCACAGGGATCACAGGGGTCGCCTAAGACTGTCAGAAAACACATATTTCCTGTGGTCTTAGGAACCTCCTCTATCCGTCTCCAGGCGGGTCTGCCTACATGTAGATATGCCCACATATGACTATTAAAGGGTCATGGCATTAGGAAGGTTGAGAACCACTGTATTAAAAGGAACAAGAGAGACCTGCTTGTAACTCCCTGACTCTTATAAGCAGTACTTTTCAGCAATAAGGACAGGCAAGTTAACGTTCATGTTGGCCTTTATGGGCAATGGAGGGTGCTCATGAAAAGCCAAGCCCTATTTGGTTCCCAGAGAAAAGAAGATATCCATTCCTTAGTGCTGTGCCTTTAGTGGGTGGCAGGGCTCATCCCAACAGTCTAGAGATGTGCTCAGTTTGTGTCTATCCATTCAGCCTCTTGGCTCAAACCCTGTGCTCAAGGAAATTCAACCATCCTCTCTTCATGCTTTATTATCATTATCACATAATTAATTTTACCTTAAAGACAGCTGCGTGGTACAGCAGATAGAGGATCGGACTTCATGTCAGGGAGATCTGAGTTCAAACCCTGCATTAGATACTAACTAGCTATGTGACCTTGGGCAAGTGATTTAACCTCTGTCTGTCTCAGTTTCCTCAACTGTAAAATGGGAGATAATAACATCATTTACCTCCCAGAATAGTTGTGAGAATCAAACGAGATATTTGTAAAGCACTTAGCACAGTGCCTGGTCCATAGTAGGGGCTTAATAAATCCTTCCCTCCCTCCCTCCTTTTCTTCCTTAGCAGAACTTAATATATAATAAGAATAATAGCTAATATTTATACAGTGCTATTTATATGTGCCAAATATGGTGCTGTGCTTCATAATTATTATCTCATTGAACCCTCGCAACAACCCTGGAAGGTGGGTATTATTATTACCCCCATTTTACAGATCAGGAGACTGAGAAAGAGGTTAAGTGACTTGCCCAGGATCATACAGCTAGTCCAAGGCTAGATTTGAACTTAGGTCTCTCTGATTCCAGGGCCAGTGTTCATCCATTGCACCACCTATGTTTTTCTTGAGTGATTAAATGCATGTAGATGAATGAATGAAACATCCCTAATACATTTTCTCATTCAGTGTGAGTGGGGCTCCGAGGCTCCATTCCATTTATATAAGGAAGAATGTTCCATCTGTGCTAGAGAGAGGAAAAGTGACTTTCAGTGGCAGAGAGGAATTAATAAGGGCTCAAGGCCCAGCTATTGGGCATTTCCTGTGCCAGCATTGTTTGAACAGGCTTGAAAGGAGACTTCCACTTTTCCTTGTGCTTTGATAGACAGCTGGGTTATTTGGCTACTCATGCCATTAGACCTCCTAACTGGTAGTCTGCTGCTCCAGGCCCAGCTGTTTGATTCAGGACAGTGGGATGAGAAATCAGAAAGTCTGCCCACACTCTTCCCTTCTGCCGATCAGCCTCCTGGGCTTTGGTTTGAGAAAGGGTGAGCTTAATCCAATGCACA
Source organism: Pseudocheirus occidentalis (assembly GCA_028646575.1). NCBI lineage: Eukaryota > Metazoa > Chordata > Mammalia > Diprotodontia > Pseudocheiridae > Pseudocheirus > Pseudocheirus occidentalis. The sequence continues at coordinate 92,148,350 of CM053594.1, forward strand.
CCCAAGGGATACAAAACTTCCTTTGTGCAACAGCCAGAAATCTTTGTGACTTTCCCCCTTGCCAAGCATCACATGCTGCCTTACCCTCTGTCATTATCAAGGACGGAATATTGGACATGGCAACTCTCCCCTTGTCAACTGCTCTCCCCACCCACTCCCTTCATTTCTTTTCTGCCAAATACATTCAATATCCTCTTTGTCCAAGCTAATAGACCTGTATAAAGACTGTCAGGTTGGGAGGGGATCTTAGAGACAATCTGGTTCACTCTTCACATTTTATAGATGAGGAAACTGAGGCCAAGAGCCTGGAAGGGACATTCCCTCCTCAAACTGTACCTCTCACCCAGTGTTTCTCTTTCCACTCCTTTAAGAAAAACTCCTCAGCCCGACATCTATGACCTTCCAAAATTTGGCTCTTATCTACCTACCATTCCAGGCTTATTTCAAACTCTTGCATTTTGTAAACTCTTATATTCTGCCTATGACTGGCTTCCCTCTCCACCTGACAATCTATTCATTCTCTGCTTCTGTACCTTGGCACCAGCCTTTTCCCATGCTGGGAACGTACTCTTTCTTCTCCTCTTCCTCTCAGAATCCTTACCTTCCTTAAGGTTCAGTTCAGGCACTGCTCCTTCCTCTGAAGGCTTAATCCTTGAATCCTAATTGTTAGAACTCCCTACACCGTCAATTCCTCTTATGTTTCCTTATTTGTGTCTAGGTTGGATACCTCCAGTAGGATTTAAACTCCTTGAGGGCAAGGCTGTTTTGTTTCTGTCTTTGGATCTCCAGGGCCTAGTATTGTGCTTTGTGTATATAAAACAGTGTTTTAGGGAGTGGGGAACTCCTACCATGGAGATTCCTTGTACTCATGCCGATGAGAAACTCATTTGTGACTTAGAGCCTGAGAGAGCTATCTGGGTTACTGAGAGGTTAAGACTTGACCGTGGTCATGCGGCCAGTATGTGTCCATAAGAGAATTTGAACCCAGGTTCTTCTAATGTCAAGGCCAGCTCTCTATCAATTCTAAACAATGCAATCTTGTACATAGCAGCTGTTCACAGATGTTTTGAATTGAATTGAATTGAAGGTGGTTTCAGAACTGGAGCTGCTGAAATGCAATCCTTAACTCTTTATATGAGAGGCTTCAACACTTTTGAGAAGGTCCTGAATCAGATTACAATATCATTGTAAAATATTTATCTTCCAGTTTTACAATATTTTTAGCTCTAAATTCTTCCCTTTCCTCCACTCCCTCTCTAGTCATTGAGAAGGCAAAAGACAGAATATTCATTATACAAATGAAGCCATGCAAAACATATTTATACATTAGCCATGTTCTGAAAAAAAATCAGGAAAAAGAAAGAAAAAAAAATTCTTAAATATTTACTGAGTCCATCAGTTTTCTCTTTGGAGGTGGATAGTTTTCTACATCACAAAATCTTTGGAGTTGTGTTAGATCACTGTCTTGATCAAAGTTACTAAATCTTCCGCAGCTGATTATTTTTTACATTATTGTTTTTCCTGTGTAAATTGTTCTGGTTCTACTCAGTTCACTTTGCATCAATTCATATGAGTCTTCCCAGGTTTTTGCAAAACTTTCTCCCTTCAATATTTTTTTTAATAGGGCAATGATATCCCATCACATACATATACTATAACTTGTTCAGCCATTCTCCAGTTGATGGAGATTCCTTCGTCTTCCATTTTTTTGCCATCATAAATAGGGCTGCTGTGATTTTTTTTTGTACAATACGTCTTTTTCCTTTTTCTTTGCTCTCTTTCAGGCAGAGAACTAGTAGCGGTACCTCAGGGTGAAAGGATATACACAGTTTTAATAGCTTTTTGGGGTATAATTCCAAATTAGTCTTCAGAATATTTAGATTAGTTCACAGTTCTTCTAAAAATGCTTTAATGATCTCCTTGAAAAAACCACTGACCTGGAAAATAGATCCAGGAGAGACAATTTGAAAATTATTGGTCTACCTGAAACCCATGACCA
>CM053594.1:92150848-92172066 GCA_028646575.1 Pseudocheirus occidentalis
TCATTATTGATACAATCCCAATAACTAATCTTTGTCACACAAAACTAATGATGAAACATCTGCCTAGCTCTATGGTAGATAGCAGTCCTTAAACCCCATTGAGGTTAAAAACATTCATCAAGTTCTTTAACATTATTGAATTCCAGATAGATATGTGTAATGGGAATGGGAATTTGAAGATCTTTCTGCCCCTTAATAGGCCATAAGTAATCACATGGAGCCCATGGGAGGAGGAGCTTGCTGAAAGGGTAGAACAGGAAGAGTGGAGCAGGGAAGAGCAGGAGAGAGCCAGAACAGCTGGGAACAAGCAGCATGGAGGCAGAGCAGCTAGCATGAGTGAGAGAGGGGCATTCTTGCTTAAGAGAGCCTGTTTTGTTTAGAAGGTCTAACAAAGAGAATGTTTGGAAATGTTGGTGTTCGCTGCATTGGATATGTGTACCAACTTCTTGGTTGCTATGATGGATTTGGCTTTCTGGTTTGGGGATTGGGCTTTCTGGTATTTGAATAAATGTTTTGGTTCTATCTTCCATGTAGAGAGTCTGTTACATTTTGTGATTCACAACTATACTAGCATATTTATAGGTGCCATGGGCACTGTGAATATTGCATTGGTGTTATAATATGTAAGGCTATAAGTTGTAGAGAAGATTCCAACTTGTACTGGTAAAGTGAATTTCCTCATTGGGGACTTCCCTGCACCAGTGAAATCACAAGTCCAGTCCCTATAGTGTATGTGTAATATACATATATTCATACACACACACATGCGATACTTCCTAAATACTTGCTGTTTTGACGACAATATTCTTGCATATTATAGTTAATTCACACTACACATATGGATTTCCCTCAGTAGAATGTACTATCCTTGACAACAAGGACAACTTTTCTTTTTTTTATCTTTATTGTTATAATTTCTCAGTCGTTCAATGGTCAACAAGCATTTATCAAGCATTTACAATGTACCAGGGTACAATGTGCTAATCTTTGAGGACACAAAGAAAGGCCACAAATTAACAACAACAAAAACAGTTCCTCCTTCAAAAGAGAACATTCTTTTTGGTTGTTCTTATTAGTCTTTTTTTTTAAGGGCAGGGAGGCAGTTGGGGTTAAGTGACTTGCCCAGAGTCATGCAGCTAGTAAGCCTTTGAGGCTGTATTTGAACTCAAGCTGTCCTGACTCCAGAGCCAGCTCTCTATCCACTGTGCCACAGAGCTGCCCCAAGAGTACATTTTAATGTGGTGGGTGGGGGAAGATGAGAGGGTAAGTAAAGACAAGACATATACAGAGTATACAGAGAAAATCTGAAAGGGAAAAGCAATAGAAATTAGGGGAATCAGAGGAGGGCTGCAGAAACATAGATTTGAACTAAGTTTTGGAAGGAGCCAGGAAAATTAAGAGGTAGAGGTGTGGTATTCCCTGGTCAGTTCCTAGCACTTTTTTATTGTGTTGTTTATCAGTCACGTCCAATTCTTTGTGGCCCCATTTGGGATTTTCTAGGAAAGATACTGGAGTGGTTTGCCATTCCCTTCTCCAAATCATTTTACAAATGAGTAATGGAGGCTAACAGGACTAAATAAGTGTCCCAAGCCAGATTTGAGCTCACAAAGATGAGTCTTCCTAACTCCAGACCCAACATGTCACCTAGCTGCCCTCCTAACACCTAGAAAGTGATTAATAAATTCATGTTGAATTGAAATTAGGTTGAATCTGCAATGCCCTATTCCACCTGTCTAAAATGAGGGCTGCTACCTAGTTTGTTATATAACAAAGTCAGCACAGATGTTTGGGTTGTTTCCACACAATGCCAAAGAAACCTTTGAAGGAAGGAAAAGCACAAGCCAGGGTTCACAGTAACTCCTTTTTATTTTAGCCTCATTTTGAACAACCAGGTGCTTTCTTGGTTTTTTTTCTACCCCCTCGAAAGGAGTATACCAGTGAAAAATCCCCACGATTAAATATAAGCATATCATGTCTTATTAGTGTCATAGACCAAGTCTCGCTATCAGTGATTTCAGTTTTTAGCACCTTCATGTGGTTCTGGGTAGATAGCCAAACCCACAGAACAAAAGGTTTAGGGTCAAACAGTTGGAAATACTCATTTCTATAAACATTCATTTTGATGTACAACAAAATATTGTTTCATTCATTTTCAGATGATACAATTAAAACAAACAAACAACTGGAGATAAAAAGAATCAATAAGATACATTCACTTTCCCTAAGAATCTTTCGGACAATTTAGAATAATTAACCATTAGAAGGGAATGGAAAGAGAGGCCTTGAGTTCAAATCCCAGATCTGTCACTTCTTACATGTCTGACATTGGAATGATCATGCACTCCCTCAGAGCCTCACTTTCCTCATTTATAAAATTAAGAAGTTGGACTAGTTATCCTCTAAGTTCTATTAAAGATCTAAATTTGTGATATATTTGCAAATAAATGTATTAAAAGGTAGAATGAACTGGGGCTAAGAAGAAGTCTATATAAAATGCTATATGAGAAATAGGTGACATGAGCAAAGTAGTAATAAAACACAAGTTATTCTTTGGGAAGATTATACAAGATTATACAATGAAAGCTATGTGACCTAAACCCCATTTAACTTTTAAATTCTATATTACTTCTATGCAATGTCAGAAAGACATGTGGTTTGAGCCCCAACAATCCATGCAGAACTCACAAATCAGTTAGTCAATAAACTATGAATCATAGTTAGTTACAAATATAGTTGAGCATAAACTATTAATAGTTAAGTCAGTTAATCAGTAAACATTGTTTTAAGTGCTTACTATGTACCTGGCAGTGTGCTAAGCGCTAAGGTTACTAACCAAAAACCGTAAAAGGGAATCTCTGCTCCTGGGGAGCTCACGATTCAATCTTGGACATAACACGTCAACAACTGGGTGCAAAAAGGTATTTGCCAGATGAATAGAACATAATTAACACTAACATGAATTTGGAAAAGTTTCCTGTAGAAGGTGATATTTTATCTGATACATGAAGTCCAGAAAACCAGGAGACAGAGATAAAGGAGAGCATTATAGGCACAGGAGTCAGCCGGCTGAAATGAATCATCTAGGGAATTGAAGTGCCTTATTGGAAAAACAGCAAGTAGGCCTGTGTGTGTGTGTGTGTGTGTGTGTGTGTGTGTGTGTGTGTATGGATATATAGATAGATCTATTTACCCATCTTACTATGTGTGTGTGTTTCTATATGTATATAAATATATGTACACATACATATATGTATGTGTGTGTTTATCAAATTCAATAATATTTGTAAATTGTTTAGCACAGTGCCTGGCACATAGTAGACAGTATGTAAACACATATTCCCTTCTCATTCTTCCCCTCTCTTTATCTGTTCTGCGCCTACACACTCACAAACACACATACACACACACCTACCTCTGCACAACAACACCCAAACACATACACATATACAAACAGAAACTGCAAAAACTTGGAGGGGAGTAGTTCCTGTGAGCTGAGATATGGAACAGATTGTAATGGGAATGGGAATTTGAAGATCTACCCTGGCCCCAATAGGCTGAATGTGTTCACATGGAGCCTGTGGCAGGAGGCTTGTTGTTCAGCAACTCCCACACCTTGTTACTTTGTGATTGGGCAGGGGGTCATGAGTGTTGTGATGTTCTCTGACCCTGGAGAAGACTATATATATACCCTGATGTGAGGTTTTGCTTTGGGACTTACTCATGGGAAGAGCTATATGATAAGGTCAGAAGAGAATCTGGGCAGCCATTGAGACTCCCGGCTTTTAAAACCTAGATGTTGGTGCTTCTCTCTCTGGAAAATAACTAGGTATGGATGTAATGGTCAGACAGCTGGAAGCCCTATTTGTTAGTCTATTTTTCTGTCTGTATTTTTTTGTCTGCTTGTAACTGCTATTTGTTTTCTCTGAAGTACAAGGTGCTGATTTTTCTCCTTGAACTAGATAAATAATATATGTTTGATTAAAGTAAAATTGTTAACCCCATTTTGAGTTGCTTTCATTCACAAAAGCAGATCAAAGAACCTGCGCAAGCAGCCATCCTGGGTATGCCAGGGTGCTTGCTGCTACACAGGAGTGGATAGCTGCCTACATGTGAATTCAGGCAAGATCTGGGAGTAGTTAGCCCATGGAGAAGGAGCATGGGGTTTAGAAGCCAGTCTCAAGGCAAGATAACAGAGGACTTTACTTTGGATACTCTTTATTAATTGATGGTATTTGTAACACTGTGACCTAAGGGTGGATGATTTTTGTATTTTCTGCTACCCCTTAAAGACGACTATAAGATAAACTGAATGATATGTTTTGTTTAAGACTATGTGGCTTCCTTAGTAATAAGTTGTCATGTTATGTTATGTTATGTTGTTGTGAATGTTATGCTTTAGTTTCTTGAATGTCATGCTTTAATTTATTGCTGAATACATAGAGAGTTCATTATACTATGCATTAGACCCTTAAAGTTATTCACAGCAGCCATCCTCAGGGGAGAGGCTTGTGATTGATTTTGCATATACATACATGCACACACACGTAATACACATATGGTAGCTAGTTGGCACAGTGGATAGAGTGCTGGGCCTGGAGTCAGGAAGACCTGAGTTCAAATCCAGCCTCAGACACTAACTAGTTAAGTGATCCTGGGCAAGTCACATATCCCCATTAGCCTCAGTTTCCTAATATATAATGTGAGTTGGAGAAAGAGATAGCAAATCTCTCTATTATCTTTGCCAGAAAAATTCCAAACAGGGTCATCAAGAGTCACACGTGACTGAAATGACTGAAAAAATTGGTATATATAGACATTGTATGCCCATATTTTATATATGTTATATATCCTCCACACTAAAGGTGTTTGATGTTATAATGGATAAAGCACTGGCCCTGAAGTCAGGAGGATCTGAATTCAAATGTGGCCTCAGAAACTTACCATGACCCTGGGTAAATCACTTTACCTGTGTCTACCTCAGTTTCCTCATTTGTAAAGTAGGGATATTAATAGCACATACCTTTCAGGATTTTTGTGAAAATCCAATGAAATAACATTTGTAAAAGTGTTTAGCACAGTGCCTAGTACATAGTAGGTGTGAGTGAATCATTACTACCTTCCCTTTCTTCCTTCCCCTCCCATAATGTACATGTATCTACATAAACATGGATTCATATAAAAATTGATATCAATATAGGTGTAGATGAAGATATAGATATAGGCATAGACTGAGATATCAGTGATATTGATGATTATATCAATGATGATAGAGACCTATAAATTGATAAAGATATAAATATTGATATATACTTGCTAGATCAACTATATCATTCAGAAAATAAGCATTCTTCATCCACTTAGATTTTCTTGAATGGATTTTTACAATATCTTTAAAGGGTTTTTGTAAACCTTTTGTAAGCCGCTATGTAAGTACCAGCCTTATGGTTGTTGTTAGACAAGATCCTTTCCTGGAATTACGGATTATATTTGGTGCAACTACAGCATTTTGTAGGCTTAATGCCTGCAGAAAGTCATCACAAAGAGGAGCACTGCCTAGAGATCATAGGATCATAAACTTAAGGCTGAAACACACCTTAGAGGTCATGCAGCCCAATGACCTCATTTTATACATGAAGAAACCAAGACTCAAAGATGTCCAATGGTTTGTCTAAAGTCAATCAGTTCTTAAGAAGAACCTCACTGTAAATAAGTAATCCAACTTTGTTTTGAGGCTTTGAGCTTGGCATCATCTACAGAAGAGGTGAATTCCTTTAACAGCAATACAACTTTCATTTTTATGCCTCCTTTGACATTAATAAGATGATTTTTTTTCTTTCACTGGATGTCTCTATCTTGCCCATTCTGGAAGTGCTGTAGTTGCACATGGTTTTCTGAACCCTCTATTAATCAACACAGAAGCTTTGGACTGCTCCTTTTCTGACCTGGGCTAGTTTACCTCTCCTTAGGCAGCCTTATGTCGTTACACTTCTGGGGTCTCATCATTTTTTAGCACCTTACAGTTTTGGCCCCCTAGCTCAAGTGATCCACCTACCTCAGCTTGTGCTCAGTAGAAGGGATTATAGGTATGAGAGATCATATGCAGACACCTTTTTTTCCCAGAAGACTTTAAAAAAAGTTCTCAAATGTGTATAATTTATCCAATCCTAACTATGATGTATAAGGGAGCTTCTGTGAAGACAACATTTGTCTGCATTTTTATCATTGAAATAAAATACTTTGTAAAATTATAAAACAACAAACCCCTTGAGATTATCAAAGAATTCAGCAGCTGATAGGGACCTTAGTAGCACAAGGCTTCTTGACTTGAGGTTAAGCACTCTTCTCACTGTACTACCTTGATACCTGTCTAATTACATGACCAGATCACTTAGTTTTCTGGTTATGTCTGTCCTTAACACTATCTATTTTACCACTTCTCTTGAGCAAATTCTTACCAGTAACATGCTATATAGTTCATTTAAGGCACGTATGGCTCTCCTCTTTTCTCTTCTCTGTTATCTACAAAACACATACTGTTTTGTATTAATTGCCAATTATTGTGTGTGTGTGTGTGTGTGTGAATGTATGTGCCCTGCCTCCCCAACCAGATTATATTTCCCAAATCTGAGCACAAATGGATAATTCTTTCACATGGCCAGAGGACCCAGCACACAGCTGAGTGCCACAAATGATGGTATTAGCATTTGTAAATTGAAAAAGACCTTTAACAATGAACATGACATCAGAAATTTAGATCTGGGAATGACCTTGGAAATCATTCTTTCCAATCCATAATTTCATAGATGGGGAAATTGATAATGTCAGAGAAGTTTACTTGTTCAGAATTCTATAACAAATAAGTAGCCTAGCTGAGATTTGCATTTGGGTCCCTCTGATTCCAAATGAAGTATTCTTTTCACTGCACCATACAACATTTGGAGTAAAGGTGTAAAATTAAACCATCTACACATGGGATTTTTCTCATGAAGCCTCAGTTTATGAGACTTCTGCTGTTTCTAATCTCTACAGAGGAACAAGACAGATGGAAAATGACATGCTACTTCGACTCATCAATTGCTTGAAATGAAATAAAACACACACTCAACAATGAGAATGCTGTGCCTGCTCTGTAAGGGGGCTGATGTGGTCACTCAAGCTTGATGTGGATAAAAAAAAAAGAATATATAACCCACTTAAGAATAACAAATGAACATATGTCAGAAGCAAAACAAAAAGCAGAAACATAGAAAAGGACTCCAGAGATTCTTCTCTCAAGCACATTCACAGTGAAGAATAATGTTAGGGGAGAAAAGGTGATAGTTTTAGAGGCTCTAAAGTTAACAACAAGCTAACAATTTTTGTGAAGTTAACATTTTTGTGTGTGTAGTATATGGGTTTATGCTCCAGTGGCCTTCCTTCAATTGAGTATACACTGATGAGTGGTGATGTGGTACAATGGTGGGGAGGGCAGGGGGAGCTCTAGATTTTGAGGGAGAGAACCTGGGTTCTAATCCTGGATCGGCCGATTACTTCTAGTATGACTTTGGTAAAATCACTTAATTTATTTTATTTCATTTTCACCATCTGTAAACCAAAAAAAAATTGTACTAAATTACTTTTGAAGTCCCTCGTAGATCTCAATCTATGATCCAGAGATTTAAGACCTTGATACAACGAATGAGTCAATAAAGAGTTATCTAGGCATCATGCAAACTGCAATAGATTCCATAAAATGATGCAGATTTATGATTGTTCTATCATTCACTAGCTGAGTGGCCTCAGGAAAGTAATTTAATTTTTTTGAGTGTCTCTTATTCATCTACCTTCCTAATGTGGTTGTTTGTTTTATGGATTAAATGATATTATTTAAACCATGTTGTGTGAATCTAAAGTACTCTATAAATGTAAATCATTACATACACTTGACCTCTGGATTCCCTGTCTGGTTATTCTACATACCTGAGCATAAAATATAATCTCCTTGAGGTCAGGGATTATCTTTTATTTAAATTCTCAGCATAAAGCAGTGTTTGAGACAAAGAAGGCATGATTTTTTTTTTATTCATTTTTTTAAGACTCAGTCACCCCTTATCATCTAGGCTGGAAATGAAAGGGCTACTCATGAGCCAGATATCACAACCTGTTGGCATAGAAACTTCGCCTTCTTCTGTTTCCAGATCATGTTGGTTTGACCCTCCTCGGGCAACTTAGTACCTTCCTGTCCCCACCCTGATGTATGGGGTTTGCCATATTGATGCCAAAGTTAATGTGAACACATAATCGCTGTAGCCCAATTAGCTCAGAACTTCTAAGCTCAAGAAATTCACAAGTCTTAGTCTGGGATTACCACCTGGTCAGGCTCAATAGGTACCTAATGAATGCATCTTAGATTATATTAGTGTGGCATAGGTGAACTGAGTTTCATTTATAATTAGTCAATTGATTTCTCAACTTATACCTGTGAGAATTTTCTTAGTACATGTGCTTAGTGATATGTAAGATGCAACATATGCCTTTCCATTTCTTAAAATTCATTAAGTCAGATTCACCAAAGATATTAACTACTCCATAGAAATAAGTTAATGTTTTTGAAATGTGATACCATTGCTTTTAGGACTGTCTTTGTTCTTATTTCTTATTCATTTTACAGAAGAGTAAAGCAAGAAATGTACAATAAATATTTGAATTGAATTGAATTTAGTTTAATCAAGCTCAATTATGGGTTAACTAAATACATAGCCAAAGTAGGCTATACAGACCTAGTCATTTGCCTCCATGTTTTCTAGATACATTTATTTAATATGTTAACATTCAAAAGTTCAGCCAGTGAGAGTTCTGTACATAAGGTGGAACAATAAATAGTGTTTGAGAAATTATGGAAAGTGTCTATTTCCAACCAGAGATAATTAGCAGAATTTCTTTTTAAACTAGGATGATATTGGAGAATAAAACCCATACAATTCTTGGTAAAGTTGGTTTCAAAGGACCTTTCTCCTACTGAGAATGAATCAAAAAGGAGAAAAGAAAAAGACAAAGTTAAATGAGATAATGATAACTCATATTTACGTGGTAATCCACAGCTTACAAAGAACTTTTACAAAAAATCTGTGAGATAGAATAAGCAAGCATCACAACTCCCATTTTTACAAATGAAGAAATTAAGGATCAGAAAGTTTAAATGAGTGGTCTAGTCAAACAGTCAGTAAGTGTCAGAGCCAAAAGTGGAACCTAATTTTCCTTGGCTCTTTGCCCTATATCATACTAAGATGTTGAAGGGCGTGGTACTGTCTAATGCAAGTTTGAAAATTAAAACAAGAGTAAAATGCTAACAAATTGTAGAATTCCAAATTAGCACCAGGAATTCTTTATACTCTGCAAGTGAAGCTCAAAGAAGGCTGCATGAAAACACAGCTTTCACTTGACATGTATGACTAGTGGGGTCTCTTTTCTTGTTCTATTTTAAATTGGTGACAAAATTGTGTGTGTGTGTGTGTGTATTTGTGTAAATCTTCGCACTATTCTTAGGACCTGGTAAAGTATCTTAGTAATAATAGATACCTTATAAATATTCCCTGAAAATAATTCAACGAATCTTGAAGAGGCCTCACCCCCAGTGATCTGTCCTCGGTCCTGACCATTCCACAATTTACTGTTGAGGGATAACATTTATTGGATGACACAACTGCCATCCCAAAAGACCACAACGACTTAGAACAGAGGACCAAACCTAATTGGTGGGAATCATTACTATAATCATTGAAATCATGAGATGAGATTACTTCTGATATTGAAGGGAGAGAAAGTAAAGTAAAAGGAAGCCTAAAGACTCAGACCTGAGGGAGAATTAATTGGGTGGAGAGAAGAAATTGGAAAAGGAGAAAAAGCGAGTTGCAGAGTGGAACCAAGAAAATTGTGCAACATCATGGAAACCAAAGGAGGAGATATTTTTAGGAAGGAGGGGACAGACGAGAGTATTAAATAATACAAAAAAGGTTAAAAAAAAGGATGAGGGAGAGAAACACATTAAACTTGATAATTAGGAGGTCACTGGTGAATAAACACCTTCAACAGAGTAATTGAGGCTGAAGTCAGATCATAGACTATGATGAGGAAATGGGCATGATTTGAGTAATCTGGTAATGAGGAAGGAATCAATGGGACAGCAACTAAGGGTTTGGGAGGAGAACAGAGCAAAAGGGATAGTTCTAAAGGTAGGCAGGATATTCTCTACATGCTTGTAGGACAAAGAAAATGAGTTAGTGGGGTGAGTGACATAGAGGATGATGGAAACTGTAATAAACAAGGAACACCAAATGTTTCTGTTTTCAGATGATATTATATGGCATAGTGGGCAAAACAACACACTTGGCTTCAGGAAAACCCGAGTTAAAATACTGCTTCTGACACTTATCAACTAGTTATGTTTCCACAGGCAAATGACTTCAATTGTTTGAGGCTTGCCAATGTTCTAGGAAGTATGAGAAAGGAACAGGATTGAATACATGTGTAGGGCTATTGACCTTTGAAAGGTGAGTGGTCCATTTTCTTCAGAGACAGGCAAAACAGAAAAATTGTGATGAAAAATGATACTCATATGGATAGGAAGCTATAGCTGGAGGCTTGCACACCAGATACATTTCATCTTGAAAAGTGAGAAGAGGGAAGATGGGCATACAGACTTGTTTAAGAAAAAAAAATGGAATGGTAGATGTGGGGTCTCACACCAGATCACTTTCTTAAAACTTTTAATCAAAATGAGCAATTAAACTGACAGAAAAAAGTCAGGCAAATAACATGGGTCCTTGAACTGTAAAATGGGTTATAATGTGAGATTTTCCAGGGGCCAACGACAGGATTTAGCCCTAAGTAGAGAGAGTAGGACCAAATAGAATGAAAGAGGACGTGAAAGTACCACAATAGCAGCTCCAAGTGATAAGGCAGTTAGGTAACACATGGTGGCAAATGGGGGCAGAGCAGATAAAGGACTAAATCTGGAGTCAGAAAAAACTTTGCTTGATTTAGATTCATCAAAAAAAATTTCTCTGTTATACATTTCATGGATTTTTGTCATAGCCAGCATTCAAGTTGCACTTTTAAGGTTTCCAAAGTGCTAAATTAGTATCTCCTTTGATTCTTACAACAACCCCAGAAGAAAGGTATTATTATTGTCCCTCTTTTCATTTTTACAGATGAGGAACCTGATAGAGACAGAGACAAAATGACTTTTTTCTGGGTCACATAGTTACTATCTGAAGCTAGATTTGAACTCGTTTTCCTGACTGTAGGTACAATGTGTCACCTAGTTGATGGATATAGTTTTAAGATATGAATGGGACAGTTTTCTGGAGGAGAGCCTTTAAGGTGATGCTTGGCTTTCCTGAATCAGATACTTCTGGTAGTCAACAGACAATTGCATGACAGGATTCACATTCTTGGCACCTTTCAGTTAATTGTATGATGGCAGGGATATGATGTAATTTCACTGTTGATGAAAGTCTGCTTATAGTGAGGTGGTCTAGATGCTCCAGATGTTTCTGTTTTCAGATAACATTTTGTGTTATCTGAACTTAGGAGCTAGAGTATTGAACTTGTCTTCCAAAAGGCTGGATTCAAATCCTATCTCTAATACAAGCTACTTGCTTCACTTTATACAAGTCCCTTAACTCCATGAAACTTAATGTGCATGTACATACACACCTATATGTGTGTATATATGTGTGTGTGTGTGTGTGTGTGTGCATATGCGTGTATAAATATGTGTACATATAGATGTGTATGTTGTGTACTTACACTGAGTCATTATGAGATTTGAATGAAATACCATAAGTCTAAACTTTGACCTAATACATTTAAAGTTTGAACTTATAAGATAGAGGTAGAATCTTGAAGTGCCCCACCACCACCACCACCACCACCACCACCACCACCACCACCACCACCAAATAGCTATATTTTGCTCTCACCTAAAGTGACCTCTGGAAAATTTCCAATCATAACATCAATACAACTTATTTGTTATTCCCCAAGGATATCTGTGAAAGGATATCTAGCTCCCATCCAATCCTTTCAGGTAACATTGTATAATGGGCGCAACATATTTTTATTTTTATTTTCTCCCCACAAAAAGGAAATACATGAAGAACTCACAGTAGTCCATAAACAATTTGTGACATTCTCTTTCATCTCTCATGACTCCCACATTTTCTTCAGGTTCTCTACTTTCCACTAAACTTTTGAAGGGAAATGAATTTGATGTTTCAAGAATAGTAATCTGCTACCCGTTGGTTTTACACTGTTTAAATTAGTCATTGTCATGGCAGAGGGAAAAATTCAGGTTTTTTTGCTTCCCTCATGTTCAAACCTTAGTCCCTCATTACTCCCCATCCTGCATGAGCCATTCCTATGATGGCCTTCTTGCCAAGAGTCAGGAATAGCTCAAAAAGACCTTTTCCCTGGAAGAATGGGCTCCTAAATCCCAAACTTGGAGCTACAACACTGAAGCTGGGATTAACCAAAGACTCCAGAAACTCCTCTATCAGGCAGTATTATTGAATTCTCTAAGAACACAGAATTGTCCAGTAAATTCCCTCTACTCTGTCTAGGTTAGGATTCAGGAACTTGGGATAGAGGACCTCTATTCTTGGGTCATGCTGATGAGAACATGTGCCTCTGAACATTGCTTCTCCCCTGTGCCATTCATTAGCAGTTCCTGTTGTTAGGAAGAACTAGCATTTACAGAATACTTACTATGTGGCAGGCACTATGCTATTAAAAATGTAAAAATTATCTCATTTGATTCTTATAACAATAACCCTGGAAAGTTGGTACTGTAATTATCTCCATTTTACAGAGGAGGAAACTGAGGCAAAGAGAGGTTAGGTTATTTTCTCAGGGTGACACAGCTAGTAGGTGTCTGAGGTGGGATTTGAACTCATCTTACTGACTCCGAGCCTGCCACTCTGTCCATTGCACCACCTAACTACCTCATTCAATTCTCATTTCATAATTTAGGTCCATTTTGTTACTTTCTAGTTTAGTTCTCAGGATTTGCTAACAAGGGCCAATATGATAACTGTTTTTTTTTAATAAACAGAGCACAGATGGTTCCATCCTTAGACAATCCAAGCTAAGTATTTTCCCAATTGACCTATATCGACCCAAGCCAATCATTTCATCATCAATGAGATTATATCTCTTGTCCTTAATGAGGTATCTGAAAGTATGTCAGTGGACATGCCTACAACCTCCATAGGAAAATGTAATCAAAGTCTGAAAAAATGTCGTATCTAGTTAATTGAGGAAATACATATATATATATATATATATATATATATATATATATATATATATATATAGTTTTTGGAATCTTTAAAGTGTTCAACTAATGTTGTTTATTGTCATTTTTAAGCCCTACAACTTGGCAGTGACCCTTAAATGATGTGATCATTTGTAATGCCTAAAAAGAGCTGGATCCATACAAGAAAAGACTCTGTGGATGTGCCTGCAAATTCTGTGCATTTCACTTCTCTTTGTTTGCATCTGAAGTCATGGCAGACAGTAAATTCCATGAGGGGAAGGATTATGTTGTATCTAAACTTTGGATCTACCCTTCCTCTTCACCTCACCCTCTTCCCCACCCTATATCTATCATAAAATTCTGGCCAATTTTAACATAAATGTTAATTGTTTTGAGTTGAATGGGAAATAGATATTTTGCCTCATTGTCTCCTTATAAAGAAGCCAAAAAAATCCAGAATCAGGGCCTTAGCTCTGGATTCTGTACCTTCTTTTTCTATTGATGAGGTTAAAATAGGAAATGAACCTGCTATTTCATCAAGGTAGAGAACTTCCTGGTGAAGAAACTCTTTCTATCAATATAGGTTAGCACCTTTTCTGCAACTTAAAATCTGACTGTTACCTAGAGCCCTAAATGATTAAGTTATTTACCCAGGGTCACAAAAACAGTTTATGTCAGCTGCAGGACTTAAGTATAAGTCTTCCTTATCCTGAGACTCTCTGACTCCACCACATTGCTAGCTTCTGGATATTGATAAATTGAGTCTAACTCAACATTTCAGTTTCCCTTAATTGTCCAAACCTTTTCTTCTGGAATACACCCTCTTCCTACTGGGCCCCTTCACACTCTACATATGTGGTTTAAATTGGTATTTTAAAAACTGCAACCCTGTAGTCCTCTCTGTGGCATAGTGCAATTAATCTGGCTGCTCATAAGGTTGAATTGGTCACTGAGACAAGGCCACTTTGATCTGGTCTTCCTTATGTCTGAGGAGGAGATGCCTGATGTACAGAAAGCTTCTCTGCAAAAGATTAGATGTTCTGGGAAAGGTCAAATGCCAGATGACATAAATCTTCACCAGTGAAAAGGTACTTTATCTTTTCTCCTTTCTTTCTGTCATTTTTCTTCACTTCAGTTTAGAAACTGTTTCTCTACCTTCTTTACACTCTCTGGTTTCCTTCAAAACTGAGCTCCAACACCTGCAGGAGACCTTTCTGCGTTCCTCCAGACACTATATAGATTCCAAAACTACTTCCTATTTTTGTTGCATTTTTCTTGTATACAGTTATACATGTGCATATGTCTCCTCAGTTAGAGGGTAGGAGCTGCTTGATTTTTCTTTCTGTTCTCAGCACCTAATAAGCACAGTATCTGCCACATAATAAGTATTTAATAACTTTTTTTGATTAATATATTGGATGGAGGCCACCGTGGAGGATGTGCAGAGAGTCCTAAACAGCTATAGCACAAGATGACACAGTGGGCCTTGATTCATGTTGTATCCAAACTGTATCTCCTCCACTATTCTCCTGAAACTACCAAGCGTTCATTAAGAAGCCAAAAAAATCCACAATCAGGGCCTTAGCTCTGGATTCTGTACCTAATTTTTCTGCCATTGATGAGGATAAAATAAGAAATGAACCTGCTATTTTATCAAGGTGGAGAACTTCCTGGTGAAGAAACTCTTTCTACCAATATAGGTTAGCACCTATATATGTGTTATATGGACACACAGAGGAACATGGAACACAGAGGAACACAAGATCTAACTTTGAAAAAGGCTCGAAGAATCATCTAAGTGAATAGAGAACTGGCCCTGGAGTCAGAAGGACCTGAGTTCAAATCTGGCCTCAGACACTTAACACTTACTAGCTGTGTGACCTTGGGCAAGTTACTTAACCCCAATTGCCCTGCCCTTCCCCCTCCAAAAAGCAAATAAAAGAGAAGAATCTATAACAAATATAAAGAGGTGTTTAGGTGCTATAGATATGTTTCCCTCCCCTAATCTCTGTTTGTAAATATGTCTGTCCAACAATTTTATCTGAAACTGCTTTCTCTAAAGTAATCTATGATCTTTTGAACATGGAATCTAATACTCCTATATCAGTCCTCATCTTTCTTGACCTCTCTATAGCCTTCAACACTGTTGATCATCTGTTCTTTATTTTTTTTGCTTTTTGGAGGGGGAAGGGCAGGGCAATTGGGGTTAAGTGACTTGCCCAAGGTCACACAGATAGTAAGTGTTAAGTGTCTGAGGCTACATTTGAACTCAGGTCCTCCTGACTGCAGGCTGGTGCTTTATTAACTACCCAGTTGCCCCCACCTGTTCTTGATATTCTCTTCTCTTTAGGTTTTCCCACCACTAGTCTCTCACATGTGACTATTCTTTCTCAATTTCTATAGCCAGATACTTATACAGGTAATACCAGCTTAAATAAGTGTCCCACAAGGGTCTCTCCTGGGTCTTCTTCTCTTATCCCTACATACAGTTTCACTTGGTGATCTCTTCAGCTCAGATGGTTTCAATTCCCTTCTTTATGAAGATAATTCTTACGTTTACTTGTCCATTCTTAACATCTCTCCTAAACTTCAAACTCAAATCTCAAACTTCCTATTATACATGTCAAACTGAGTGCCCCATAGACATCTTAAACTCAGTAAATCCAAAACTAAATTATCTTTCTTAACCACACACACACACACACACACACACACACACACACACACACACACAAAACCTTCCAAGCATCCTATTACTGCCAAGGGAATCAGTATAGTCCAAAATATCCACGTTTGAAAGGTAGATATCATGGTCTACTCCTCTCTCTCTCTCTCTCTCTCTCTCTCTCTCTCTCTCTCTCTGTCTCTCTCCCTTCCCTCCCTCCCTCCCTCCTTCATATCCAATATGTTGCAGGTTCTATTGATTTTGTGTCTGAAACGTCTCAAATATTCCCCCTTTTCTCCTATGACCCTGCCACCACACTGCCAATAGTCCCACCTGGACAGCTGTGATAGAATCCTGATGAATTCACCTGCTTTCAGTTTTCTCCCCTCTCCAGTTCATCCTCCACTGGGCTGTAAAATCGATCTTCCTAACGTACACGTTTGAAAATATCATCCCTTTATTCAACAAATTCCAGTGACTCCCTGTTGCATCCAGGCTCAAATATACAATCTTCTGTTTGACTTTTAAAGCCTTCCACAACCTGGTCCCTTTTTGCCTTTCCAGTTTTCTTACACTGTATTTCCCACAATGTATGATCCAGTGATACTGACCTTGATCATTCCTCACACTTTCAGTCAATACAGACTTAAATTAACTACTATTTTCCGTACTGTCCCAAGAACTGAGTATATATATTTTAAAAAAGACAATATTTGCTCTCAAAGAGCTCATAAACCTTTGAGAGAGATAATATGCAATAACTATGTACAAACAAGCTATCTACAAGATACATAGAAATAATCACCAGAGATAAGGCTCTAGAGTTAAGAAAGAAACAGAAAGGCGTGCTATAGAAGGTGGGATTTTAGATGGTACCTAAAGAAAGCCGGAGAAGTTGGGAAAGACAGATGCAAAAGGAGGGCATCTTGTGCATGGGAATGCCATGCCAGTGATAATGCCAGGATTTGGGAGGTGGAGTTTTCTTTCTTTTTTTTTCCCCCATTTAACTATGTGTGTGTGTGTATGTATGTGTGTGTGTGTGTGTGTGTTGTGTGTGTGTGTATGGAGAATTCAGAACTCCAAATTTTATATATATATAAAACCCACCCATTGACAAGGCAGGCAATATGATATCAATTTTATACATGAAATCATGCAGAACATATTTCCATTTTAGCCATGTTGCAAAAAAAGAAAAAGAAAAATTTTTAAATGAAAAAAATTTACTTCACTCTGAACTCAGAATTCATCAGTTCTCTCTCTTGAAGTGTGTAGTATTTGTCATTATGAGACCTTTAGGACTGACTTGAATCAGTGTACTGATTTAAAATAGCTAAATCTCTTGCAGCTGATCATCATTATTGTGTACAATGTTCTCCTGGCTCTGTTCACTTCACTTTCCATCAGTTCATCTGAGTCTTCCCAGGTTTTTCTGAAACCATCCTGCTTGTCATTTCTTACAGCATAGTAACGTTCCATCACAAATCATGTTTCACAACTTGCCCAGCCATACCTCAATTGATGAAAATCCCCTCAATATCAGTTCTTAGCCATCACAAAACAAACTCCTATACTATTTTTGTACTGATAGGTTCTTTTCAATGTTTTTTTTAAATCTCTTTGGGATACAGATCTAGTAGTAGTATGAAGTTTCCTTTTAAGGAACAGAAAGAAGGGTTGTATTATTGGTTCAGAGTTGGGGGTGGGGTGAAATATGTAGGAAGACTGGAAAAGTGTGGAGGTGAGGGAGAATGATATCAATTTGGTAGCTAAATGGAGGATGGGTTGGAATGGGAAGAGACCACAAGCAGACAAACCAAACAAGTTGGTTTGCAATAAATAGGTTGGGTGAGAAGTGAGGAGGGCCTGACTTCCCAGACATCCTAACCTCCTAACTTCTTCAAGTCTCAGACAAAATCCTACCTTCTGTAAAAGCCTCTCCCCATTCTTATTAATGCTGGTGTCTTTCCTTTATTTTCTTCAATTTTCTTGTATACATCTTATTTATACCTAGTTTTTGGCATTCCTCTCCCTTTAGACTATATAGATCATAACCTACTCAAGAGCAGGAACTGCATTGAATGTCTTTTGTCTTTGTTTGTATCCCTTGTGCTTAGCACTGGGATTGACATATATTAGGCTCTTAATAAATGCTTGTTCACTGAGTGTTAAAGTATGCTGACTCAAGTGGATTTCAGCCATCCATAGTCTTAGTCCTGATAATTTCTTATAACTTTAAATGACCAAGTGGCCAAGGGATTGGGGTGGGTAAGAGGACACCCAGAATGGTTAAGTGATATAATTGGGTGTTGCTGTTATCATTTCTCAATTGAAGTAGAAAGTTTCATATACACTTATAAAGTTTCATATATATTTCATATACATTTATACATATATAAGTGTAAAGTTTCATATACATTTCATATACATTTATATCATATACATATATGCATGTATATGTATATAGAAACATAAATATGCACACACAATATATATACATATAAGTACTGTGTTCACATGTAATATTAATACTTATGTGAATTAAGTATGTTGCCTGATGTTAATAAATATCAGTTGCCATCTAATCAAAATGTTACATATATATATGCATGTATACAGATATATATATGTAAATATCAGTTGCATATGTTTATATATCTTTATGCTTTTACAGATATTTTACAACATACCCAGTTGATATACATGAATACATAAATATATATGTGTGTTTGTGTGTGAATATATATATACATACAAATATATGTATATATGCACACATTGCATGTATACATATGATTTTTCTACAGCACACAAGTTGGAGGTCCGAATGTAAAATGCTAAGTGGTATTAACATCCACTCATATTACTGTTTAGCAAAGCACAGATGATAGAATTGGGAGGGGGGAGAGTAAAGGAAATTAAAGGCAAACAAATGCAGAACAGATGTTGGCTCAAACATTTCCATTCAAGAGAATAATAAACACATGCTCTAGGCTGCCAGATGAGGTTAAAGAGCATGAATACCAAGTTAATTTCATAAACAATTAGATGCTCTTTGGGGGAAATCCTATGCCAATTGAGACAAATCATAATTAAATCAAAGTGTACCTTCTTTGCCCCTTCATTTCAAGTCCTCTCATTGTTAGCTTTTTCCTCCTGCTTTTATTTAGAAAGCAAATTGTATTACTACAGCAGATTTGGGGGGTTGGACTCTGGGTCCTCCTAGAGCTTCTAATACCCACTTGGAGAAATACATATTGAGCCAGCCCTGCAATATCTTTCAAGTTTTGAGAGATTAGTAAAGTCAGAGGGAGATGGAGAAAGATGTGTACACTAGGTAGCTAAATTACGACTAAAAGCAGTGTGTAAAATATAAATTTCATTTAATAAACATTAATTAAGCAACACTGCATTAAAGGCATTGTACTGGGAGTTGGAGGTGGGCCAGATATCTAAGATCTTATGATTTATTGGCAAGTTATGATGTAATAAATATTAGATGCAATTCCATCTCCCTCAAGTCATTCAACAAAAATGTTCCTCCTTTTATTGAGTGGTTATTGTGTGAAAAACTGTTAGTATTGTGGTATATAAAGTCAAAGGAGGGGACACTGTCCCTGCCCTCAAGGAGCTTACTTTCTACCTTAATACAATTGAATTGGGCAAAGGAGATATCCAAATAAGGACTTTAAGAAAATTGTGAAGACTGAGATAAAACAAGTAATTGAATAAGATAAGAGAAGACTTCACCGAGGAAGCAAAATACTAAGCCTTGAAAGAAGATAAGAATTCTGAAAGTCAGAGATGACAAAACAAAACAAAACAAAAAACCCCCAAAATAGACTTATTGCTCTAAAGCAGGAAAAGACCTCAAGTCATCTAGTCCCCAGGTTTCCAAAGTGAGGGATATCTCCCCCTGGAGGGTACTAGAATGATGGGGCTGCCAGCAGTAGTAGCCTTGGGTGCAATTGGGGTGTGTTGAATAACAATAAGGGGCCATAGAAGCAAAAGAAAAGAAGAGCAAAGAAAATTTGGGAAAACTGTTCATATATGTTTTATCTGCTGTGTAACAAAGTTAAAGTCATAATGATTACATTATTTTCCAAATACACATAATTCAGATTATAACTGATTATTGGTCAAGTTGGCCAAAAGGGAGAACCTGTCACACATTGTTGGGAAATCCAGCATGCATTGACAGGAATATGTGCATGTAATGACTTACTGTATGATACTATATAGTTATATAACACAATATTGCATCATCAAAATCCAGTGCAAGAAAAAAACTCCACAACTTTAAAATAAATTATTAAATTTAGGATGTATCATTTTTAAAACTATATTTTTATATGATGCTCCCCCCAAAAAAACCTTGTTAATGGGTTAAAGAAAGTAGATTTCTGGGGATTGGGGGCGGGTGCTGAGTAATTTTTATTATTAAGGGCAAGTAGGCCACATAAGCTTGAGAAGCTTTGAATTCTAGTTCAACCCCCTTCAATTTACAGATGAGGAAATTCAGAAATATTACATGACTTGTCATAAATCACACAAGTAATAAACATCAGGGAGAGGTTTTGAAGCCAGATTTCCCAATCCCAGAGGGAACACTCTTTTATCTGTACCACCATTCAAGAAATGGAAGATAGCCTTGTACGAATTCACTGATGACAGAGAGAATGCTGAGTTGAATTCAGAGGATAGTAAGCAGATTAGTTAGTTTGCCTTTAATATTGAGTGTGTGATGGGAAACAATGTAAGAAAAGATGGGAAACGTAGTTTGGATCCTAGTTATGGAGGGGCTTAAATCATGTCCCTTTATAACTTCCTCAGACTGTTTATAGACCTTTTCAGACTCCTCCTCTTCTGTAATAATTTGCCTCCAGGCTTCTTGCTCTTCCTGACATTTAGGCTCAAGTTCCATTAATCAAGGCAGTCCTTTATTTTAGTTGTAACCAGATCTCTTTGAATCTATGTTCACTCCTTGGTTTCATATGCGGATCATAGGGCTTTGCCATGTTCTCACGCTCTACAATTCTTGTCCACATTTTTCCATAAATCTTCAATAAAGAGGTTGCCCTTAACCTACTGGAGAGACCTTCTCTAGTTCATTTAATATCAGAGACTGGGGAAAGGTGGGGCATGGATAAGCTTCACTACCATTGTTCCATTTGCTCTCAATCTCTCTCTCTCTCCCTATCTCTCTCTTTCTCTCTCTCTCTCTCTCTCTCTCTCTCTCTCTCTCTCTCTCTCTCT
>CM053594.1:92172566-92188556 GCA_028646575.1 Pseudocheirus occidentalis
TAGAAGAACAACACAATGTATTTCCCTTTGTAGTCAGAAAGGCTGATGTCTTTGAACTGCTGATCAGGCATAACAGCTGTAGCTTTGAAATTGGGGGCTGGGTACCCAATCTTGGCATTTCCAGCAGACATGTTGACAGTAACAGCAAGGCTCCGCAGAGAAGCTCGGAAGAAGAACGAACACGTGAGGAAGAGCTGGAGAATGCCTGTGGTTATTCTTTCTATTTACGTTGTTATAGGTATTGTGTATAATGTTTTCTTGGTTCTGATTACTTTTTATTACATCAGTTCATATAGATCTTTCCATGCTTCTCTATGTTCATTGCATTCATCATTTCTTATAACACAGTCATATTCCATTGCACTGATGTGCCACAATTTCTTTAGCCATTTCCCAATTGGTGGACACCTACTTTGTTTCTAATTATCATAAAAAGTGGTGCCATAACTATTTAGGAATATGTGGGGATTGTTTTTCCCTTATCAATGGCTTCCTTGGGGTGGAAATTCAGCATTGTGTTTCTGGTTGAAAAGTATGGATATTTTGGTTATTTCATTTGAATAATTCCAAATTATTTTCCAAAATGACTGTATTATTTCATAGTTACCCCATCAATCTATTAATCAATGTATTAGTCTATCACTCCACAATTTTTATAAAATTGGCTATTGCCATTTTTGTCCTCTTTGCTAATTTGCATGGAGCGAGACAAAGATAGTTTGGTTTTGATTGGCATTTTTCTTCTTATTAGTAATTTGGAAGATCCTGTCATGTGCCTATGACCACTTTGCAATTATTTTTTGAGAGCTTTTTTCTCAGTTAGGCAAGCATTTGAGTGTTTACTATGTACTAGGCATGGTATTAAGTTCTAAGGATACAAAAAAATGCAACTGATATTCTTTGCCCTCAAGGTACTTACAATCGAGTGGGGGAGACAATATGACAATAAATTATACATACACATATATATACACACATGTATATACACACATAGAAATACACTATACATACAAATATATATATGTATATATATATATATCAAGCTATATACAGAAAAAAGAGGAAATAATTAGTAAAGGGAAGACACTAGAATTAAGAGTGATTAGGAGGAAAGTCTTCCTTAAAAGACAGGATTTTAATTGGAACTTAAAAGAAAACTAGGAAAATCAATGGGTAGAGTGCAGGAGGGAGAGTATTCCATAAATTGGGGAGAGTCAATGAAAATTCTCAAAGTTGAAAGATGGAGGGTAAGAGGATTCAATCTACACTTTAGGAAAATCACTTGTGGCTAAAAACAAGATGGATTGGAATGGAAAGAAATTTGAGGCAGACAGATCTACCAGCAGGCTATTGAAAGAATCCAGATGTGAGGTGGTGGAGCACTACACTAAATACAATGCCATAAGAGAGAAGGGGATATATTCAAGAGATGCTGCAGGGGTGAAACTGACAGGCCTTTCCAATGAAAAGGTTATGGAGGGTGAGAGATAGTGAGGAGTCCAGGATGAGTCCTAGATTGTGAGTCTAAGGGACTGGGAGGATGATGTCTCCCTCTATGGTAATGAAGAAGGTGGGGAGGGGGCTTAAAGGGGAATTTAAGTTCTATTTTGGTCATGTTTAATTTAAGATGGTTACTAAACATCCAGTTTGAGATATCTGAAAGGCTAATAGAGAGACTAGAGGTCAGCAGAGAGGTTGGAGCAGGATAGATAGATTTGAGATTACATAGATCTCATTGAAATAGACATATAAATCCATGGTAGCTATGAGATCATCAAGTGAAGTACTATATAGGGAGAAGAGAAAAGAGCCCATGATAGAACCCTAAGGAATGCTTGTATCTTGACAGTAGATGAGGATTCAATAAATGAGATAGAAAAAAGGGTCTGATAAATGGGAGGAAAACAAGGAAAAGGTGGTGGTCCCAAAACCTAGAGAAAAGAGTGTATGAAGAAGGAAGCAACAATAATAGTGTCAAAAGCTACAGAGGAATCAAGGAGAATGAAAACTGAGCAAAAGTCACTTGCTTTGGCAGCTAAGAGATCATTGGTAAATTTTGAGAGAACAAGTTTGGTGAGATGATAAGGTTGGAAGTCAGTTTGTAAGGGGTTAAGAAGAGAGTGAGGGAAGAGAAACTAGAGGCAAAATTGCAAATGGCTTTTTTGAGGAGTTTAACTGCAAACATCAGAGAACATATAGGATAATAGTAGAAATAGAAGAGTCATGTGAGAATATTTTTTCAAGATTGGAATGACATGGAGATGTTTGTGGGCAATAGAAAATGAGCCAGCAGAAAGGTAAAGATTGAAAGGGAGTAATAGAAAAGGGGTAACAGAGAGGACACTCTATCAAAGGAGTCAGGATGGAAAGGAATTATTGAACAGATGAAGCGTTAGCCTTGGTAAGTATTAAGTCCATTTCATTATGTGACTCAGAGGTGAATGAGATAGTGGCACAATGCATCTTAGGGATAAGAGATGGGAAGAAGGGAGAAGAGGGAATTGCTGGTAAATGGCCTCATTTTTTTCTGTAAAACATGAGGCAAGAATCTCAGCAGAGAAGGTTTGGGGGAGGAGAATCATGGGAGATTTAAAGAGGAATGAAAATGGAAGAGCTAATGTGGAGAGTGTTTGATGAGGAAGATAGAGTAGGATTTTCTAGTAGTAGTAAGTTCCCAGTCGAGATTTCATAACATCAATTTGTACTGAACACAGTCAAGACAAGCACATTATTTTCTCTACCTTTCATTCAGCAGTATATATGTAGGAATGAAGGCAATGAATGGTGGGAATGATTGAAGGCTGAGGCTTGATTGGCATGACATAACTAGAGATATAATAAAAGGGGGCTAATGCTTCAAGAGAATAGGACACCATATATTTGAATTGGTTAGCAAACAGTTAATATGAGGAAAAGAAAAGAGAGTTGCCAGTGTAGTAGAAATGACTTAGGAAAGAATTTGAGGGTCAAAACATTGGAGATCGTGGTGAGGAAGAAGAGCACGCATTTTTTAATTAAAATTTTTGACTGATTTGCTATTTTTTAATGTTCATTTTTACAAAATTTTCAAATTCTCTCCTTCCCTTCAGCCTTTTTCCCATTCATTGAGAAGTCAATAAATAGGATTTTATATACATATATATATATACACACACACATATAGCACACATGTATATATTAATTACATTATATTTATAATAATTATATATAGTATATAATTATTAAAATATAATATAATGTAATGTAATTATACTATAATATACTGTACTGTACTGTAATGTAATATAATGTAATATATAATATAATATAATAAAACATAACATAACATAACATAAGATATGATATGACATGATATAAAATAAAATAATATAAAACAATGCAATATAATGTAATATAATGTAATTAATATAACGTAATATAACATAACACAACACAACACAACACAACATAACATAACATAACATAACATATGATATGATATGATATGAAATGAAATGAAATAAAATAAAATATGATATGATATGATATGATATAATTATATATAATTATATATAATATAATTAATTATATATATAAAGTCATGCAAAACATTTTCATATTAGCCATGTTTCAAAAAAATCAAGAAAAATACAGAAAGCATAAAAATTAGGCTTTAATTTGGACTCAGAGCTCATCAGTTCTCTCTGTAGAAGGCACAATTTTTCATCACATGTCCTCTGGAATTGTCTTGAATCATTATATTGATTAGAATTTCATAGTTGATCATTGTTACTATATTATTGTTACTATGTACAATGTTGTTCTGGTTCTTCTCACTTCATTTTGCATCATTTCAAATAAATCTGAGATTTTTCTGAAACCATCCACTTCATTATTCTTACAGCACAATTGTATTCCATTATTAAAAAATATCCAACTCATTCAACCACTCCCCAATTGGTGAGCATCCCCTTAATCTCCATTTTTGGCACCACAAAAAGAACTGCTATAATTTTTTTAATATAGAATTTTTTTTCTTTTTCTTTGATGTCCTTGAGATACATTCCTAGAAGTCCTATTGCTGAGTCAAAAAGTATACACGGTTTGATAGCTCTTTGGGCATTGTTCCAAATTGTTCTCTCCAATGTTTGGAACACTTCATAAAAGAGCAGGATTTTGTAAAGGAAGGCAGAGGGAACAATGGAAAGTCAATAGATAATGGTCAGAGAAGGGAATTTTGTATTTTTTTAATAAGGCGGAATACATTTGTATTTTATGGCAAGATTCAGGGTATGACCATTTTTGTGTGTGGCTTAAGCAAGATGGAGAAGTAATTCATGGTCAGTGAGTAAACAGGAACTGAATCATTATGTGTTTGAGTGAGAGCCAATATGTATGTTGAAGTCCCTGAGTATAAGTGGGGAGGAGAGAAAAAATCTGAGACGTGTATTAAACTCTGGAGGAAGGAAGGGGAGTTACATTGGTATTTATAGACTACAGTCACAAGGATTTTGATTGGGTGGTAGGTTTGAATATTATGAACCTCATAGGGAGATTACCCAGCAGTGAAGGAAGGGGGAAAACCTGGAAATGGCAATGGGGAGCAAGGAATATTTCAACTTCCTGCCTTGAGTACTGAGCTGAGGAGAATGAGTAAAGGTAGAGGTACTACTGGGAAGGGTAGTCAGGAAGGCTGTGTAGTATTGGGGAACTAGATCAGTAATAGGTCAGTAGACGGAAGGAGTAGGGGTGGGGAAAGATTTAGGATGAAGAGAAGTCTGTTGTCTTTGAAACAGGCATTCCAGAAGTCTCATTGGAAAGACTGGAGAGTGTTTGTTTAAAACTTGGGTGAAAGGGATGAGGGGTATAAGAATAATCAATTGGCTTATAGAGGTGTGGAATGGAGTTTAGATTTTTATATCTATTGATCATTTATCAATCAGGGAATGGCTATTAGTGGCACACCTGTATATCTATCTATATCTGTATCTGTTGGATTTAGTTGTTTTTCATTAATGGTTGACTTTTCATGACCCCTTTTGGGGTTTTCTTGGCAGAGGTAATGGAAGTAGTTTGCCATTTTCTTCTAGCTCATTTTATAGGTGAGGAAATTGAGGCAAACAGGCTTAAATGACTTGCTCAGTTTTACACAGCTAGTAAGTGTCAGAGCTCAGATTTGAACTCATGGAGTCTTCCTGACTCTAGACCCAGCACTCTATCCACTGTGCCACCCAGTTTTCCCATATCTATATTTATACATCAGTATTATTCATACACATAAATTAACAGTTTCTTAGATCTCACATTGCTCATTTGCTAGTTTATTGATTGGATATTCTGGCTGTTTCTTTGTAATTAAGACAGATAAATATTTATCAATTTTGTAAACCTTTTTAAAGAATCATCTTTTTAGCATTTTCACTTCTATGGGTTTTTTTTTTTCAGGTTTCCAGTTTATCTATCTCCTCTCTGATTTTTAATATCTCTACTTTTCTTCTAACTTCAGATTTATTTACTTATTGGATTTCTAATTTTTTAAAATGCATATTCAATTAATTAATCCTCCTTTTTCTATTTTGTTCATATATCTTTGGAGGGGTATGATAATACTACATCCCCCAGATTTTTAGCTTATTGTTTCATCAACTTAATTTTCATTCATATAATTTTCTATGATTTCCTCTTTGAACCACTCATTACTTAGGATTTTTTTTTGTTGTCTCCACTTGGGTTTGTATTTTTATTTCTGATTCCTGAAGCAACAACTCTTTTTTTTAATTGTATCATGATATGGAAATGATGTATTAATATTTGCTGCCTTTTAAACTTTCATTTGTGATATGTCTGTGTCCTAACACGTGGTCATTTTAAAATTCCATAAGGTGTTTAGAAAATACCATAAGTTTTTTAACTCTAGTTTTGCTGGCAATTTGTTCAGTCTTATATTTTCCCTTTTGCTTATCTTTCTGTTAGACTTATCCAAAACTGAGAGTTATTACAATCTCCTATAACTGCATTGTTACTTGTAACTTTGTTAACACTTCCTTTGTAAACTGGGATGCTAAGGAATTTGAAACACATAAGTTTATTACTGACATTGGTTTTGTTTCTAAGAATATTTCAAACACAACTTTATTACTGAATAGCTATCTTTTGCATTTATTATTTTGCTCAGATTTGCCATGTAAGTTATCCCGGGCTGCATGCTGACTCCATTCCTCTTAAGAGCATTTAATTCCATTCCCTCATATATTTTTTGGTGGTGCATAACAATTTTATGTTATTCAAATTTCCTTTCTTTTGTATTTGATCATCTTTCCTCTGTTATTTAAAAAAAAATTCTTGAATTAAATTATTTATTTTCAGCAGTCTGTGTTTCAGAGTTTGCAGTCTTTTTTTTGTCCCCCGGAGGTGATCTATGCATTCTTTCAGTTAGTCTTTTCTTTTCAGTGTCCAGAAGTTCAGAGGATTTTGGACACATATTAACATACATTTGCATAAATGTATATATTAAAATATTTTCATACATATTTGCATTATGTTCAGCTTTTTTATTTGTCATGTTCTTCTGGGACATATATAATCCTTAGATTATCTCTGTGTTTCTATTTAAAGTTAATATAATTGGCTTAATTGAGAATTTATTTTCCCTTAATGTTTTCATTCTTTCCTTTTCTTATTCTAAGTTTTCCTTTATTTATGTGTATTTGTATTTCCAGCCACTTATTCTCTCTTTTGTTTTTTGGCTGATATTAGACATTACAGATTCAAATTTTCCTATTCTATCAATTATTTATGGCCTACATTCTATTCTTATAATTCTCTTAGTCCACTCAGGAACAGAATATTATAGTTCCATCTTCTCAGATTCCACAGGATGACCTGCCTCATCAAATGTAATTTTCCTTGGTTTTGCAAAATTCATTCCTAGAGACTTGAACTCATTTACTAGATATGGAAGTCATATCTCCTTCCACTCTTGGTATTTTCATAGTTGACTTATCTGCTTATTTTCAAGGAGTCTGAATTTTCTTCCTCCTGAGTTTCATGGTAATTTCAATCTTCCATCCTCTCATTTTCCCCTATTGCTCACTTTTATTTTTATAAATATTATTTTCCCCA
This sequence comes from Pseudocheirus occidentalis, assembly GCA_028646575.1. NCBI lineage: Eukaryota > Metazoa > Chordata > Mammalia > Diprotodontia > Pseudocheiridae > Pseudocheirus > Pseudocheirus occidentalis. The sequence continues at coordinate 92,179,668 of CM053594.1, forward strand.
ATTTCATATAAAAGCAATTTTAACATTCATTTATTGTTTTAATTTAAAAATTTCCCCCAATTTCATATAAAAGCAATTTTAACATTCATTTATTTTTTTATTTCAAATTCTCTCCTTCCTTGTCTCACCTCCCCCTCACTGAGAAAGCAAACAATTTTTATATAAGTTATACATGTGCTGTCATACAAAACTTATTTCCATATTAATCATGTGGTAAAAAAACACAGAATAAAAAAAGGACAATAAAGAAAGTTTTTAAAAAGTGTCCTTCAATTTGCATTTAGACTCCCTCAGTTATTTCTCTGGAGATGTATAGCATTTTTCATTGTAAGTCCGTCAAAATTGTCTTGCATCATTATATTGCCAGAAACAAATAAGTAATTCACCGTTGATCATTGCACAATATTACTGTTCCTATATTGCATAATATTATTTTTCCTATAGAGACATATTCTCCTTGTTCTGCTCATTTAATTTTGCATTAATTCATGAAAATCTTTCCAAGCTTTTTGGAGAACATCCTGCTCATTGTCATTCCCACTCATTTTTTAGGATTAGGCTATTTAGTTTATAATTAATTTTTACCCTATGTTTTTATGGTCTTTTTTTGAATGTAATTTTATTACAGTACTATCTGAAAAGGATGCCTTTAATATTTATGCTTTTCTGTGTTTGATTGTGAAGTTTCTGTGCCCTACCAGTTTTTGTGTATATGCCCTGTACCCCTGAGAAAATGTACATAGTTTTTTCCCATTCAACTTTCTCCAGAGGCCAATTAGATTCTACTTTTTAAAATTCTATCCATTTTTTACTTAACTTCTTTCTTGTTTTGGTTTTTTTTTTGTGAGATTTATCTAGTTCTAAGAGGGGAAGTTTTAAGTCCCTCATTAGTATAGTTTTGTTGTCTATTTCCTCTTGTAACTCATTTAACTTTTTCTTTAACTATGTGGATGCCAACTTTTTTTGGTGCATTTATGGTTAGTATTGATATTACTTCATTTTCTATAGTACCTTTTAGCAAAATGCAGTTTCTCTGCTTATCTATTTCAATTAGATCTGTTTTTTTTCTTTTTCTTTGACTGAGATCATTATTACTATCTCTGCTTTTTATTCTTTTTTACTTTCACTTTGGTATAATACATTCTGCTCCAGTCACTTACTTTTACTCTGTGTGTATCTCTCTGCTTCAATTATGTCCCTTATATAAAAACAACATATTATATTTGATTTTTAATATATTCTGCTTTATACTTCTGTTTCATTTTCGTCCATATTTTTATGCCTCATTTAATAAGCTATTGACTCTTTTTTCTCCATTATTTTTTTGGCAACAGATTCATTTCTTTTCCCAATTTTTCCTTTACCTTTGTTATTTAATTAAAAAAAATTCTTTTAGAGCTCTTCCAGGGCCTTAGACTTATTCTTTGAGGCTTTGCATATAGGTAATTTTATTTTGTTGTTTCCTCAGTTTGTGTTTTGATCTTCCCTGTCACCATAATAGCTTTCTATGATTAATTTCTTTTTTGACTGCTAATTTTTCCAGCCTACTTCTTGACTTAATGTAAAAGTTGGGATGTACTGCTGGCACATAAGAGTCACTGCCCCAATCTTCAGGTTTTTCATGCTGCTGTTTTCAGAGCTAGTTCTGGGATCTATAAGTTTTCAGTTTTTCTCAAATGGTATAATATAAGGAAAGATGTGGCCATGGCTCCCCTGGCTTATGCTCTGATCACAAACACTCCTTTTCATTTTGGAAATGTGACCAGGGTCCTCACTTCTACTAGTGCCTCTCTTCACTGGAATCACTTTCTGACTCCATTATGGGTGATACAACAGAATCCTGCTCCCAGTGCCATCAAAGTGTCCCCTGTAATCTCCTTCTGGACAGTTGTCTTACTCCTTTCCATTTGTGGGCTGAGAGCTCCAGAATCAATGGCTGCTGATGGACATGCCCTCAAATCCTTCATCTGACCTTCTGGGTACAACCTGCACTGGACTGCTCTCTACTCACCTTGATGAGAAAGGCCATTCTTGCCAGCTTTCTAAATCATCTGCAAAGTTGGTTTACCCTGTCCTCTCGTTGGTTCTGCCATTCTAGAATTTGCTATGAAGCATTATGTTAACATTATCTAGAGGGGGAATTTAGGAGATTTAATTGAGTCTCCACCTTTAATCCATCATCTTGGTTCTGCTATTACTTCCTTTCTTCCTCCCTTTTCTCTCATGGTGTTTTCCTTGGGATTTGTAACTCAAAGTCTCTCATCTTTCACACTTGGCAATTCATAGCTCATCAACCTATCCACTTCCTCAAGTAAATTTTGGGTAGACAGAACTAGCCTTTACTAGATGCTAGGATCTTTTCCCCCCCAACTTTATGGAATGCCTCACAAGCCCTCTGTCACCATCACTGCTTCCTCTAGTGGTGCCCTGTATAATTCTCCCTTTAGAGAGACGTTTAGAGCATAGCCATCCTGGTACCATTGCAGCTGGGACGAGTTTCTGTAATTTGGAATTTTGATTTCTGAGGGGTATGGAGGGGATTGGGAAGTACAGTTGAGGCCTATTTCATGTTTCACCCTCCCCCCATACATTCCTCTATTCTCCTAAAGATATCTTTTACAGCATAAAATGGCCACTGAGCTCTGGCCACTGAGGACCCAGCGAACTTCAACAACTTGGAACTCAGATCATAGCCCTGGAATGAGGGAAAGGGAATCAGGTGTGTGTTTAGCTTCTTTTTTTCAAGTTTTTCGGTGTCATACTGGGGTAGAATAGTGGAGCTTCACTGCTAACAGGATAATAGGATGGCAGGTGGTGGGATAGAAGGTGATGAGTGAGCTAAGGTAAATTATTCCTTTCTCCCCCCCCCTTCTTTTTGGTTCCTGGTGCCCTAAACCATGAAGACAGCAAAATTTGTTTCATCTTTGCTGTATAATTTCTCTTTTGGGGAAATGTAAAAGGTAGAAAAAGGTTTGAAAAAAAGTGTAGCCCACCATCATGTTAGTCATGTGACCCCAAAATGACCTCATTATTTCTTATAGAGCAGTAATAGTTCATTACATTAATGGACCACAATAAAAAAAAATAAACCAGTCAGGCCTCTACTTTTTTCTCTCTTAGTTCTTAGCTATCAAAAAATGGATGCTATAACTATGTAGGTATTAGCCTTTTTTTTTCAGTACTGGTCTTAAACTATACAACTATCAGTGTGAATCTGTGGGTCAATGGATATGCACATTGTAATCCCTTCTTACATAATTCAAAATTGCTTTCTAAAATGACTTACTAATTCACACATCCACCAATGATGTATTATTGTGCCTCTTGTCCCACTCCCTCCAATACTGATTATACCTGTCTTTTGTGTGAGATGAAACCTTGTTTGTTTTTATTTATATTTCTCTCCTTATTTGTGATCTGCCACATTATTTCACAAGATTGTATATAGTTTGCAGTGTTGTTTTGAAACCTGTTTGTTTTTATCCTTTGATCAATTCTCTATTGGGAAATGATTTTTTATTCTGTATGTTTCTGTTAGTTATGTATATATGTTGGATACCAAAACCTTAACTAAGAAATTCAATATAAAGGTTTTTTTTCCCATTTGACCACTTCCCTTATTATAGTAAATGCATTCATTGTATTTGTTCAAAATATTTTCAGTTTCATGCAATCAACATTTTCTATTTTATCTTTGAAATTTCTTCTATTCCTTTATTGTCAACAATAGATCATCTACCTATAACTGTGAAAGGTATATAAATTTAATCTATTCCAATATTCATGTTATAATTTCTAATATTCAGTTGCATAGATTTTGAAATTTTGTGGAAAATAGTACAAGATGTAGTTCTAAACCAACTTTCTCTCAGACCACTGTCTCATTTTCCCAGGAGCTTGTATCAAGCAGAAAGTTCTTTCCTAAATGATTTTGCTTGGGGAGTTAATTGAACACTGACTTATTCAGTTACTTTATTTCTGATTCTACTTTTATAAAGTCTGTTAGATTGAATCTGAGGACCTGAGAAAATGTCTGGTCTTCTAGTTTGTGGGTCACATGACCCAGAAGTGAACTCATTATTTCTTATATGATAGTAACAGTCCTTTTAAAGTATTTATTCACCTAGTTCTTCATTTTTAACCAGAACCAAATGACTTTGATCAGCACTGCTTTCCTTGGTTTCCTTCCTCCTTGCTTCTTCATCTTTCTAAATTTCTCTTTCCTCTAACTGAATTTGTTCTAATTTTATTGAGTTTCATAGTTATACCATCAATATTTTGATTGCTACGGCAATAAAACTTTAAACTAGCTTTATTAATATTGGAATACTCATTATATTGACCCGGCCTATCCATAAACCCTGAATAGTATTGCAGCTATTTAAGTAATTTTTTTCTTTTAAAATAGTATTTAAAGATCACTTTATAATTTAATCTGTAGAAATATTTTGTGTGCTTTGGTAGCTTTATTGTCACATAGTTTATGCATTTTTAAAGTTTTTTGCATGAGATGTTATTCTATTTATGCCTCTTAGGTTTTAAAAATTACGTCGTCACATTGATTTCTATGAGTTATTATTGTAGTCCTCAACTTTGCTGAAACTTTTGTTTCACTTAGGTTCTTTGCTAGTCCCCTAGGGCTTTCTATGTAAAGAAACTCATCAGAAAAATGGTAATCATTTCATTTATTCTGTTTCTTTTATTAAACGCATCTTTTTTTATGCTTTTTGGAGGCAAGGCAGGGCAATTGGGGTTGAATGACTTGCCCAAGGTCACACAGCTAGTAAGTGTTAACTGTCTGAGGACAAATTTGAACTCAGGTCCTCCTGACTCCAGGGCCAGTGTTCTGTCACTGAGCCACCCAGCTGTCCCGGAGAAATGCATTTGGATTGATTGGGTGAGGTTTACATTAATCAAGAACTGTTTCCAACTCTAATGTTAATCCCCTTGAGGTCAAAGGAAGTTACAAGTAAGGACGCATGTAAAGTCAAATTTTTCTTTCCATTTTATTGTATCTATACAGATGACAGAAGTAGAATGCTACAATGAACCAAGAGACAGACTTGGATTTGTTGGAATATGTTGTCAGTAACAGGATAAAGGAAAGATTGGGGAGTTTCATAAAGCTGAATATCTTAAGGTGGAGGCTAGATGAAATTCATGATTTGGTAGACCTAAAGGGCCCTTCACCCTCTACAATTATATAATTCTGAGACACTTTACTTCTTTTCTAAGTATGGATTGATGCCTCTTGTTTTTTGGATTAAGATCCAAGGTATTTCATCCAAGAAGTTGCTCTAATCCCCAGAGGTGTTAATGAAATATTTTATGTATTCTTTGTTTCTGACTTGCCCAAGTGATGCCAAGTTCCACTTTTTGTAACTGCAGCTAATATTTTTATTGAGAATTTTAAGTAATATAAAATATATATGACTCTACTGGGTACTAGCCTTAAATTGAAGGTTCTGGGGGAAATTTTTCTAATTTGCAAAACGTCAACTCTTGTATAAGTCAGTCGCTTGACTCTTTGATTCCATACCACTTTATATACATAAATGTTTCTCATATCAGCATGTGCATATGTAAAAATGTCAAATAATCTGCTCTCATTTCTACTATAAATATTGTTAGGTTATTCAGTATTTTAAAAGTAATTTTCAAGGCACTGGGTTTTAAATCTATATATTGAAATATATAATTAAATTGGTCTAAGGAATCAATTCCTTATGTTTGTCCAATATTCAAAATGTTTATTTCTTGATGCCAAATATCATTCTTAATAACCAGTTTACAATTTTAAAACTACATTACTTTTATGCAAGTGATTATAAAGCTATAAGGCAGATATATGGAGAAGAATAAAACATGTTTAAAACATTTTTTGTTTTTCCCTTCATAAGGTGGGGAAATTTTTATCCATCGATTATGCATGCAACTGAATGATACTATGGATATCTTGACCACCATTTGCAATTCTTCACAGTTTTCTAAGAATACATTAATTGTACATAATTTGCCTTAGCTTCCTGTCCTCTACTTAATGTTTCATGTCTTACATAGTTTTTTTTAAAACAAGTACATTGAACAAAATCTTAATTCTATAACAATATTTTTTATTAATTGGAATACTAATAAAAATTATGCGCTACTCAGAACTAATAAGAACTATAATTTCTATGCTAAACATTTTCATTTAAAAATATTCATTGAAGATTAATGTTAAGCATCCACACTTTAGTAATTAGAAAAATACTTAATTCAGTGAGAAGATTGCATGTAGATTCTAAGTAATATCAGTCTGAAAGAAAACATGGAAATATTACAAATTCTCTGGTGAGCTTTTTTATTCATGAAACTTCTATTTTGAACTAGTAAGTGTTTTTTAGTGTTAATGTATGTAACAAACCATATTTTGAAACTTCGGGGACAACATGAAAACTTAGCAATAACAATGACAAGGATTTATTCATTGTAAAATCTGAAATAATAGTATGTTTGTATCTTTCAAAATCTTTTTAATGAAACAAAATATTATCCTTTATAGTTAATAAAGAGCTCTTTAAAATATGACCCTGTAGTAAGTTGCACCTTTTCGTCATACTGTTTCTTAACTTGATGTTGGTTAAAAATAACCAAACCACAAAGAATTGGTTTCTTTGCTTCTTTGTAATAAGTTTTTTTATTGAAATAAATAACCTAGAATTTAATAAGTGAAAAATAAAAAAAATTAATCAAACACGTATCCTAGACTTTTTGAGAGCAGATTTCTGAGCATGTAGAGGAAGAATAGATTGGTTAATATTCTACAGGGACTGCTAGGCCAGAAAACATAAGATGCTCCCAAGAATAAAATTCTGAAAACACAAAGGGAAACAAGTCCAATAAGATGGAAGGAGATTGATGAAAATATGCAGAAAACTCCTAAACAAACTTAGAATTTTAAAAGATGTGTAAAAATGTGAAAGAGCAAATAGCGGAGGGAAAAGAAAATAATGTTGTTATCTATATGGATATTGTGGTATTACGCATGCTGCTGGTCAAGATAGACTAAAGATCACAAGGGAGGATTTTTTTTTTCTCCTATAGTCTTTATTCTGAGAGGGTTTGGAGTTTTGTTTATCTGAAAGAGAAATGGGGTATGTGCTTACTTCTTCCTGTGGCCTCTATCCTTGCAAGATGAGTGTTATAGTTTGGGTCTGGATTCTCCCATTCTGCTTCCACAGGGCATTACCTACTTTCTTACCACTACATAGAAATGTTCCTTCCTTTTTATGATTTCAGCCATCAACAGCATTGGTAACTTCCAAAGGGCAGAAGCCCTTGTCTCATCTTTATCCACTTTGGGATGAAATAAATAAATCAACATATTCTCTCTCTGTCATGTAGCTCCTGCACTCCCAGTAGGTATTAAAATTTACATGATTCACTTTTGTCTGTATCAAGAACAGTCAGTCTTTCCCTTGTAACTCCCTGTTCTTAAATAATGAAACACAAAGAAAAGAGCAGCTATTATCGATCTTTTTTTGAACCAAGATTGATGGGGAATTACATATTAATTAAATATAAAATTATCAATAAACTTAAAGAAAAATACTTTGATTTAGAATACTACTATTTCAATCAAATGAATAATAATCATATTTGGCATATCTGATTTGAACATTTTACTTATTAAGGCAATAATTACAAATATACTTTTCGGTCTTGAACATTTTTTATGCTACAAACTGAATTGGAAAGCAAGTAAATTCAACTAGTATTTTATTAGGAACTTACTGTGCTTCACACATAATAACCAGCTAAAAGAAAAACTGTACTTGACCTTCAAAGAAGGAAGATAACATATATAAGGAAGCTCAAAAGCAGGGCTTGGGGAAGACTAATAGAGAAAGAAATGCAGAGAGTCAGGACTGGAACCAAGGAATGGATGACTTGTATGGCTACTAGTTTTAAATTGGTGGTTCTGAGAAGAGTAGACGAATAAGAGGGAGGTGTCAGGGTATACACTGATCTTCAGAGTGGGAAGACTAACTTATCATAGTAGAGAAAGAAGCTTGGAGTGTCAGAGAAGACTGAAGAAGTTAATTGTAGGCTAGTGAAATTTTAAGAATCTAGAATCTCAGAGATTTCCCCCCAGTTTGTTTTTTTTTAATATTAATATACAAGGATCTGCAAATTTGTCAATTTGAAGAATTCACTCTACGTATCAAGATTACATTGCAAACTCTTTATGGCTTAGTAAATAAGTCCTAAGAAGTTGCTCAAGGTTCAGGTAGGTCAAGGGGTTTGTCCATGGTCACATAACTAGTATACATCACAGTTAAAAACTGAACTTAGGTCTTTCCAATCTTAAGGTTGGCTATCTATCTATAATGTCTCTAATTCTTACTTTACTAGTGAGGAAATTGTAGCTTAAAAGAGATAACTATAAATATATAGGAAAAGTAAAAAGAGTATCCAATAGGAATTCATGTGACATTCCCAACTGAGAAGGCCAGGATATGCATCATGTAGATAACATTTGAGAGTAGTGGACCTTAGAAGATGGGTATGATTTCAACATTTTTATATGATGAGGTTACAACTACATTAAAGAAGATGTTAAATGTCATTTTCATAGTATGTACTTTCCTTGATAGGAAATTGGGAAAAATCATAAAATCACAAAAGATTTCTCTGGTATTAACATTTAAGATATATTAAATCTAGAGATTTAGGGGAATAGTTATGTAGATATTTCAACAACCTAGTTAAGAGATGAAGAGTACCTGAAAAAAGAGTAGTTACAATGAGAATGGCAAGCTGTTAGTGGTTTTTTATTCAGGTGAGGGTATCTTTTTGGGTCAGGATGTATAGGGCTTACCTATACCCACCTCAACAGGCCTCGGG
>CM053594.1:92189056-92220993 GCA_028646575.1 Pseudocheirus occidentalis
TGAGCAATAGGGAAGAGAAAAAGATGCTACTTGGTGCTAATCGTGAATGATTGGGTAAAAAGTGGTGTCATTGTAAGATTAGAAAATCAGGAAGAGGATCAAGTTTCATTGGGAAGATGAGGTTTTTTTTTTCAGACGTAGAAATCACAGTGCAAGTGGGACACCAGTAGCATTATAATTAAACAGAAATTGACCATTGTTCTTGAAGTGACAAGCAGATATAGACAAGCAACACTGATTTTTAAAGAAAAGCAAGGATAGAGGCAGAAGTTAAAAAAAATCACCCTGTCACAATTTTCTTTTAAAGAACTTAATTTCTACCATCTTTAAAACTCAGAAGGTTTTTTTTTGTTAGACTGAGGGATTAAGATGTGGTTCCCTACCCTTCCACATGTTACTTTGTTGTCCAGTTTGGGGTATTTCTCAATGTTCACAGTTTAACTTCTTTTACTGGCTAAAGGAGTGAAGAAATCTGAAACAGGTGAGAAAGAGCAAGAGTGAAAACCTGCATTCCTGGGTCAAAAGCCTTGACACTGTATAGCAGAGGGATCAATACTAAAGGTCATTTTCAGATGTCATGAAGCTAAGAGGAAGAGCTAATATGATCGAGACCATGATTATCAGAAAAAATCATGATGGTCTAGACCAGTGATATCAAACTCACATAGAAATAAAGGTTGGGGCAGGAGGATGTAAATGTAAATATTCTTAGAAACTCATATATTAACATTACCTGTGCTCTACTAAGTTTTTATTTTGTTAAATATTTCCCAATTATATTTTGATTAAATTCCAACTGTGCTCAGGAGATTTGTAAACCATGTTTGACAACTCTCTTCTATGATAGTAGGAGAGATTTGATAAGATAAAATTTCAGTTGAACAAATGAAAATTCTTCTAATTGGCTTAAAATTAATCTTTTTAATTAAAAGATGATGGAGACAATAGTTTATGTTAAAAATGTTTGGGAATTTTAAGGAAAAAGAACTTCATTATGGGCCTATAGTTTGATATTTGCAGTCAAACTAGCTAATGAAAATTTACTGTGTTTTAAGAAAAACATAATGTTTGAGTTTAAGAAGGTGATAAACTCCCCTAGTTTTGTGTAACATTGAGATTGCATACAGAATATTGTGTTCAAATAAAGATGCCACATTTTAGAAAGTAACTGATAAATTAGATAACATACAGAGGGGAGTAATCAGAATAGTAAAGGGCCTTTAAATCCTATTATATAGGGACTAGCTTACATCAACTCCAGAAGGTACTGGAGGGGTAGAACTTTGAGCAGAAAATGTTAGGGATAGGGGAGAGAGGAGTCAGATGGGAATGGGGATTGAAAACTGCTTCACACATTTGAAGGGCAGTCAAAGAAAGGGAATCAGATTTATTTTGCTTATCCCCAGATGGCAGAATTAAGAACAATGGATGAAAGTTGTAAAGAGGCAATTTCAAGTTTTTTACAAGAGGAAAATGGCACCCAACTTCCTATCCATAAAAGCTATGGCTTCCCCATCATTGGAGGTTATTAAACAAAGATTGGATGGTTTTTCAGGTATGTTGCAGATGAGAACTCTTATTCAGGAGAGATATAGACTAGATAGTTTTGAGATTCTTCGATTCAGATGAAAATAATTTTTGCCTCAGAGCAGCCTTTGCAGACTGCATAAAGGGCTCCTCCCTACTTTATGGGCTAACACTTAGTTTTGGTGGCCTTTCTGCTACTCTGAGGTAGACAGTGACCTATTCTCTTATAAGCCACATGCAACAACACATTTTTCATTCTTCATGTTAGTATGTGGTCAATATAACATCTCCAAAGAAATGATCTCAATTTCTTCCTCACAGAATCACAGAGCTAGAGTGGTTTCCATGGGTTCACAGAATCATAGGATTTTGCATTGTAATGGACTTCAGAGAAAAATCTCGTCAAACTTCTTAATTTTATCTGTGAGAATACAGAGGCTCAAAGAGATATAACTTGAAAAAAGAGTATGTGGTTAGTTAGCAGGAGATAAGAATCAAACCTAAGTCTTCTCAACCCAAAGCCAGGGTCCTTCTCATTACATGATATTGCCCCTGCAGGTTATGCAGTGTCACTGCCTGAATACCTCCAGAAATTGACTGCTAATGTAATGGCTCCTGCAGCAGTCTTCTCCAGTAGAGTAGAGCCAATTTAAGAAATAACACTTTTCTCACAGTCATAACCCTTGGGTGCCAATCCTCATAAAATTGTTCTTAGTTCAGTTGCAATGCCAAGAGGCAGACGCATGGTGCTCTGAGAACTCTCAGTATTCTCCCCTGTTGCAAAATACTGCTTTCCCGTTAATGATTTAGTTGTGCCAAGCGGGTGGAGTTTTCTTACAGCAGGGGGGTGGGTGGAAAAAAAAGTATTTGACCTTTTTGAATGCTGTGTTCTATTTCTCATTGGGAGAAAAGCACAAATGATATCAATTTTTGGCAAAGCTTCTGGAAGCCAAGAGGAGGTTAGGATAGTCTAGTGGGCAGCTAAGATCAAGAATCTCTCTGCCATGAACAATCCCAGGGTGAGCCACTTGGACAAAGAACTTAAGCAGGGGAGGGATAAAAAAGCAAAACCAAAATTGATGTTCAAATTTTTATGATGTTTTGTCCTCTTTGTTTGAGTTCAGTTTGTCTCCTATATCACTCTTTCTTCAGCCTTTTCCTTCTTCATGTAGAGAGATACAAATCTATTATATTTTCTTGGGCACCCTTATGAAGATGTATACCACATAAACATGCTGTCTGACTTCTCCAGGGATACCTTCAACTCACACTTCATTATTTTTATGTGTTACAAAATTATAGAAAATTTGAGTACCATTAAATCCATACATACACATGTACACATGTATATACTTATATATGTATGTATACACATATATTTTATATAACAACATTTTAATTAACCAGAATTTAGACTGGAGAATAGAGCAATGAGATTAGTTGAAATAAACCTTTCTTCATTCATTTATTTAGCAAATAGACAGTCATTGGTAATTGATCAAATTTATAAAGTGATTTGTTCTGCCCTGGGTCTTCTCTTCTGCCTATATATACCATCTTTCCTGGTGATCTCACAAATTCCCATGGGTTCAGTGGTCAGCTCTAAGCAAGTGATACCTAGATCTATACAACCAATCTTAACCACTCCCTGAACTCCGCTCTCATATCTCCAACTGCATCATGGATATCTTCAACTGGATGACCAATAAACATCTCACATCCAATATGCCCAGGACCTCTGAACCTTATCCTCTTCCAAGCTTCCCCATTACCTTTGAGGGCATCACTACCTTTATAGAGGTTTGTAACCTCTGTATGATCCTCAACTGTTCTCTCGTACATGTCCAATCTGTTGTCAAGTCTTCTTGTTTCTACTTTCACAATATTTCTCCGTCCCCTTTTCTCCATTCACACAGCCTCCACCCTGATGGATATTCTCATCATCTAATTCCAGGACTATTGGAATAGCCTCTCGTTGATCCCCTTGCTTAAGTTTTATCCCCGTTCTAATCCATTCTCAACCCAGCTGCTGAAAGTAATTTTCCTAAGATTCATATCTGACCGTGCCACATCTGCCATACCCCCTTGCCAAAAAAAGCTCCATTGCTTTTGTATTACATTTTTTGAAGGAGGGGGGAAGGCAAAGCAGTTGGGGTTAAGTGTCTTGCCCATGGTCACACGGCTAGTTAAGTGTCAAGTATCTGAGGCCAAAATCAAACTCAGGTCCTCCTGACTTCAAGGCTGGTCCTCTATTCATTGTGCCTCCTAGCTGTTCCCTTAACAAGGGATCAAATAGAGAACAGTCTTTCAAGATCAAATACAGAATACTTTTGGTATTTAAAGACCTTAGTAATCCGTCCCCATGTGACCTGCTTGAGTCACATGGAAGACTGAGTCACATGAGTCTGTGAGTCACATGAGGAGCTTCCCAAATAAGTGGGTAAGTTGGTCAGAGTAGTTAGAGCTGAAGGAAAGGGAGGAAGTAGGCAGCAAGTTATGAATGTTTGTTTGTGGGAAGGCCCTAACAGGGAGAAGACTTGGGGATGGTGGTGCCCCCTGTATTGTTATTGTGTATAGATTTCTTTGTTGCTATGATGGATTTGGCTTTCTGGTCTTGGGATACAGCTTTCTGGTGTTTGAATAAATGTTTTGGTTCTGTCTACCATATGGAGAGTCTGTTATATTTTGCAATTCAGAATTATGTTGGTATATTCACAGCTGTTGAAGGTGCTGTGAATATTGTGTTGGTGCTTCAGTAGGCCAGTGCCACTGGATTGTAGAGAACATGAAAGAGTGAAAAGTGTCAAAAGACTGGAAAGGTGGCAAGGAACCAAGTAGGAAAGGGCTTTAAATGGCAGTGGATGTTCTATTTGACCCTGGAGGAATAGGGAGTCCCTGGAGTTTATTGAGGTGGAGGAGGTTGTGATATGCTCAGATGGAGCCAGAGCCAAGATCCAGTCTCAGCCACTTACTAGTTCTGTGATCCTGGGCAAGTCATATGACTGCTTTTTGTCTTAGTTTCCTCATCTTTAAAATTAGGATAATAATAGTGTCTTAACTATCAGGGTTGTTCTTGGGATAAAGTGAATTAATATTTATAAAGTACTTTGCAAATCTTAAAGAACTATATAAATACTAGATATTATAATGGGTTCTGCTGTGGACACACGGAGTTTAAGATGCCTATACGCCATTCACATAGAAGTATAAAACAAAGGCAGTTGAATAGTAATAGTGTGAGGTACGTGACATAGGCTATGTATACATGAGTGTTTCTGTATAAGAGGCCTGCAAGATACATATTAAAACAAAGGTTTTATATCTTAAAACAAATTAAAAAAAAACCATTCTTAGCTTTTGGCCTGTACAAAGTCAGCTAATAAGCTGGAGTAGGCCCTCAGGTCTTGTTTAGGAAAATGGCATAAATACAGCTCACAGCAAAGCTTTGATAGATAACCTTATAAGAATCTTGCTCATGCTTCTCCGAAAACCTTCTGTCGTTTGACTAAAATATTCCTAGGAGTTTTATTTTTTGGAATTTCTTTCGGGAAGTGTATGGTGAAAACTTTTCTCTTTCTAATTTGCTTTTTGGTTCTAAGAGATCTATGCCATTTTCTTCTGTAATTTCTTGAAATATAAAGTCTAGGGTTTCTTTTTTTTGGTCATGGCATTCAGGTAGCCTGATGATTTTTTAAAATTTCTTTTTTTTTTTGATTTATTAACTTTTAGTTTACAACATTCAGTTCCACAGTTCCTTGAGTTTCAAATTTTCTCCCCCTCTTTCTCCTCGCCTCATCCCCCATGGCAGCATGCAATCAAATATAGGATCTACAAATACCTTCAGATTAAACATTAGTCAAATTGTAAAGAAGAATTATAACTGATGGAATGAACAGTGGGAAAAAGGAAACAAAACAGAACAAGGAAAAAAAGATGCTTCTTAAATTATCTTTCATTCAATCTATTTTCCAGGTCATTTGTTTTTGCTGTGATATAGCCTACACCTTCATCTACTTTTTCCCATTCTTTTGACTTGTTTTATTAATTCTTGATATTTCAAGGAATCATTCTATTTGATCAACTAGAATTGATCAGTACTGCTTGTTCTGAGTTGTAATTCTTTTCCCATGTCTCCCATTTCTTTTCCCATTTTAACTGTACTAATTTTTTGTTTAAAACTTTGTAAAATGGTTTTAGAAATAAGTTTTTAACTACACTCATATTTTTAAAAAATTGCTTATCTTTTCCAGGAATTCTGGTTGTGCTTGAACCCAAATTATGTTTCCAATGAAATATTTTTTGTAGATGCTTTGGAGTTTGCTCTCTTGTTTTTTGGCTTTTTTATATCTCGAGTTTCCCTGTTACTCTAATAACTATGGTTGGATTATTTGTGCTGTTGTTGTTGTTCATTTTTCCAACCTTCTTTCTGACGTTTATGTTAGGGCCAGAACATGGGGTGTGTGTGTGTGGGGAATATCTGAGTTGAACTTAGGTCATTCTGCTACTTTCTTGAGGGTGCTGAGTGTTGCATTATTCCAGGACCTACAAGACACACCAGAATAAATATATAAAAGCCTTCAGTGCTCCTAAAGGGGGTGATCCAGGGCAATTTTTTATTATTCCTCTCACCCTCTGGTTTTAGCTCTGCCATTCCCTTATCGAAGTTTGGATCTGAACAACGGGTCTTTGTACTTGTCCTTGCTTAGAAGTTCCAGTAGACTGCTTCTGATTTCAGCCTCTATCTTTCATCGGAAAAGTTTTGCAAGTTCAGGGATTTCTGCCTTGCTTATTTTACTACAGGCTTAGATTTAGATTGAATTGGAAGCGAGAACTACGTCCTTGCTCTTTTCTCGGAGCCGGAATCAAACAACTACTGCTTGTTTCTGAGCTTCCCCTTCATGTAGCACACAGCCTAATGACTGTATTCTTTCCTTAAACCCAGTACCAAGGTAATTTCCTTAGTCTAACCTGGATATGTGACCCAGAAACAGTGATCTCCAGAGCTTTCAGATGGCATCTCCTCCGATGCACTCATATGGGGTGCTCCTAAGACCTTTTCTTGTACTGGTATAAAGCATAAGTCCTTCTTCATTCACTAGGTACTGGAATGTTCCACATATTGAGCTCCTTAGCCAGATCCCATCTCCAGCATCCACAGACTTCTGTCTGTCTCCACTATGTTGACCTGGCCTGGAAAAAATGACTCACTGATTTTTTTCCCCTTAGATTACTAATTGGGATTTTGTCTTGTATGTCTTCCAGATATTTGCTGAAGGGTTATACTGGAGGAGCAGGGGTTTTTTTCTTTCTACTTTCTCTTCCATCTAGATGACACATCTAATTGACTATTTTTGAAAGTGCTTGAAAGTCAAAGTACTTTTAAAAATTATTAAAAACCCTTTCACTGGTTTGTCATATGTCTCCTAAGAAAAAATGGAGTTAAAAAAAATTATCCTTATTTTTTATACTGCTCTAAAATTTAGAAAGATCTTCCCTCAAAAAAAACCCTTTGAAAAACAATTGCCACCACAAAACCCAAGTGAATAATGAGTTTTGATGTGTTGGATTTCACCACATCCAACTTAAATAGTACTTATCACACCACTCTCATATGTGAAGCAATGACAAAATCAAAATAGTCTCTGTCATCAAAGAGCTCGTATTTTGCTGGTGGAGGGGGATGTTACATGTGAACTGATGAGACAGATGGACTGCCCAAGTGATACATGGCAAAAGAACACTCAATTTAAAGTCAAACAATCAGGATCCAAACTTTGCATCTAATGTTTACTCTGTTTGATCCTGGGCAAGTCCTTTGTCCTCCATGGTCTCATTTCTTCCGCATATAAAATAAGAAGTTTGGACTAGATTACTTCTGCAGTCTCTTCCTTGTCTAAATCTATGAAATGATATACAAAAAGGGAGAAAGAAAACTACTAAAGACATTAGAGAAGTCTTTGCTAGAGGAGGCAACTGCACTTTTGAAGGCAGGCAAAAATGAGGAGAGAATATCTAATAGGGATGGGGAGTTTATTTGTTAATTAGTTGCCTAGAGAATATCCTCCCTATTAGAATGAAAGTTTCTTTTGTATTGGCATCCCCAAGACCTAACATAGTGCTAGGAACATAATAGCCATTAGATAAATTATTGTTTATTGATTTTTGAAAGAATGAACACTATGGAGTACCTAAAGGAAATGTGATGAATTAAGTCTGGATAGGTTGTTGGGAGCCAGGATATGAAGTTCTTTTCATGCCAGGATATATGAAAAATATATGCTAGTATTTATTCTAGACATAATAGGTTAATAGCAGCTTTTTGACAAGGGATATGATATGTTTGGGTCTATATTTTGGAAAGATTATTTTGTCAGCTATTTGGAACCTGGAGAAGACATTGAAAACAGAGAAACCAATAAAAAGAATATGGCATTCATCAAGAAAAGATGATGGTAGGAATTATTGTGATGGGTATTTGTGCAGAAAGAAGGGACTGATATGAGAGCATCTGTGAATGGAGAATTGACAGGGGATGAGAACTGTTCTGGGTTACCGATAATTGAAATATTATTGTAAATTGAATTGCAGAATAGGTTAGGGACTTGTAGAAAATCACACAGTTTGAGTACATGATGGATTTGAAACCAAAACTCATGAGTTTTTAATTTGAATCCAGATGTTGGTGTCTGAATCTTTTTTAAAAAAGGAAAAAAAAGAAAACACTTGTTTTCAGATGCCTTAGCACAACAGGGTGCATAGAATGGAGCAACAGTGTTACTGAGTATTTCTAAGCTTTTGACATGTTATGCATGTATTAAGCAATCTAGTTGGGTGTAGTCTGTCTTGACCATTGGTCACACCT
The DNA here is from genome assembly GCA_028646575.1 of Pseudocheirus occidentalis. NCBI lineage: Eukaryota > Metazoa > Chordata > Mammalia > Diprotodontia > Pseudocheiridae > Pseudocheirus > Pseudocheirus occidentalis. The sequence continues at coordinate 92,197,446 of CM053594.1, forward strand.
CTGGGGCAGTGGTGATTGTTACACATAGTGATGGGGGCCAGATGCTGTAAGCCCTCAATAATCGGTGACATTTTAGTTCAGGATCCTCCCTGTCATGTCTAATAGGAACTATAAAATTACCATAAATACCAAACACGCAATGAGAAATATTGGTTAACAAAATATTAATGAACATAATTCTTTCTTCAGAGTCTCATGGCTACTCCCATGTCTATTCAGTAAAAGAAGAGGAGCACTTTTGGCCATCCTGACAAACAAAACTAGAACCAACAACATTATAAACAGTGCACATTGCTTTTCTGTCTAGTGGACATTTTCAAATAAGGTACTACATCCAAAGATCTGAGGATTACATGGAAATGTCTAACAGGTTAGCTTAGTCTCCACAGAACATTTCTGACTAGTTATGCTCTTTGAGTCTAATTATTTGTGAGCTGGGACATTTTCTTAACATGGCTCATAGATGGGATTTGAAGTGGGATTTGAACCATGTACTCTGATTACAAATACACTGTTCTTTCTAATACTCCACTGCTAATCATCACCAACACCCACTCTACCTTTTACAAAAAAAGAAACAAGCCCAAAGAGGTTAAAAACATTGTCAAAGTTTGCAGTGTTGGTAAGTAGTAGAGGTTTTGTCTGGAATGCAACAGTAGTGTCCCTGAGATCCAACTAAGCTCCTATGACTCAAAAACCAATATTCTTTCTATTACCTCCTTTTCTTAGTATGTAAGAGAAATCACAAACGCTGACCTTGAATTAATGTAGCAAGGTAAAATGTTCATTAAAAAAAGCATCGTAGTAAAATACATATGTCAAATCTCTCATTGAAGAAATCAGTAAAAAGAGAACATTCAAGCCTGGTTATCAGGAAGTGATGCTTAATTTCCAAAATATCTTATGAATATTGAATTGCCAATTATTTAAAGAATTACTAATTGATGTAATGCAACCTAGAAAAAGGTAAATAAATATCTCTAAGAAGTGCAGGGAAGGTTCTTCAGCTATTCAGCTTTTACCCATGAATTTATCATGCCTTACTTGTTTAGGGTAAGAGCAGCTATGAATAACATATAGTCTCAGTCCTTGTGTTCTTAATTTATAACTAAGAGAATAGAACTACTAGGGTATCTTCTTGGTTGAGGAGGTGGCAGTATGCTTGATGTTTTTGGGAGGGGGTAAAGGGGGAGGATACTAACTGGAAAAGACCATGATGGCAGAAAGTGGAACAGGAACGCTTCAATCAGACTTTAATAAGATACAGATAGGACAGAAGCAAATGGCAGGGGGACTGAGAGAGAATACAGAAGCAGATGATGTTGGAATTAGGAATGGACTTGTGGAGGGAGGTAAGCAGAGTGGGGATAAGAGACAGTAAGGAATCAAGGATGACCTAAATTTTGAGGGCGGTGGTACTCTCAACAGAAATAGAGAATTTAGGAAGAAAAGGAGGTATTGTAGGAAAAAATGAGATCAAGTTTGGACATGTTAAGTTTAAACTGTTTACTGGATGTCCAAGTCAAGATGTCTAATAGAGAGCTGGAGACTGGAGGTCAGCAGAGAGGTTAGGGCTAGATAAGTTGACTTGAAAATCATCAGAATAAGGATGATTATTGACTCCATGGGAGCTTAGGAGATAACCAAGTGAAAGAATTTTGAGGAAAAAAGTAGAGGGTCCAGGACAAAGCCCAATGGGACAACCACAATGTTATCAGATGTGACCTGAAGATCCGTGAAAGGAGACTGAGAAAAATAGTCAGATTGATAGGAGGATAACTAGGAGAAAGTAGTAACCCCAATACCTAGTTAGAAGAGGGCATCATGGAGAACTGAGTGATTGATAGTACTAGAATGAAATGAGGCAACTAGGTGGTAGAATGGATAGAATGTTAGGCCTAGAGTCAGGAAGACCTCAGATACTTACTAGCTGTGGGATCTTGATCAAGTCACCTAATCTCATCTGTAAAATGGGGATAATAATAGCACCTAGTGCTCAGGGTTGTTGTGAGGATTGAATGAGACCATTGTAAAGCACTAAGCACAATGATTGGCTCATAGTAAGTGCACTTAGATGTTAGCTGTAATTAATATTATAAGTTTCAGGGAGATTAAGAAGAATGAGGAGTGAAAAATCTGACCATTAAATTGTTAGTAACTTTAGAGTGCAGAGTTTCAGTGGTCCCTAAAGCCATAGTGTAGCTTTAAATGTATTGCTTCAGTATAAGGGTCAAAATAAGAACAGCATCTCAAAGGTGTAGGATTTTTCTTCTAATATAAGTTTTTTTTTTTCAGAGAATGCTCTGTGTGCATGCAAGCCATTAACACACATTTAGTAAATGAGCCTAATTTACCAGCCACTTTACTAGGTGGTGCGAATGCAAAGCTAAATGACCCCTACTGTCAGGTAGTTTACATACTAACAGAAATTAAAATACGTACATAAAAAGGTTAGATGTAAAATAGGTACAAAGTGACATTGGGTCCTGTGTATGTGCATGATAAAGGAAACCAGGGAGAAATGAAGCTGTGGAAACCATCAGATGATCTTATATGGTGAAAACCTGATCATACAAACTGGGCAGGACTATTTGGATAGTCCTTAGCACAAAGCAGCCACTCTGTGAGATAATATGTACACACATATAGAGTTTTTTTCCATAATCCTGAAATATTCTCAATAAATTGTTATTACAGGATCATGAATTTAGAAGAGGGAAAGATCATAGCTTTCACGCAGTCTAAATCCTCTTTTTTTCTAATGAGGAAACAGACCCGTAGGAGTTTACTGGCTTGCCAATGGTCACTCAGCTAGTAAATTGTAGAAATCAAATTTAAACATGAGTCCTTTGCTTCTAAGGACATCAAGTGTTCCACTATACCATGCTGTCTTTACAGTGCCTAAGGTTTTATGCACAGAGCACATAGAAGGCTGTACAAAATTTCCTCTCTTACAAGTTAATAATTACTGTTTGTGACAATAACTTTCTGACAGCTCTGTCCTACTTCTCAGACACTGCTGTTTCAGAAGTTTTAAGACCCTGACATTAAATAGTCCTGGGATCCTGATAGCAAAAGTGAATGAGATAAAAAATGCTAGAGGTTCCCTGCTAAATCATGAGCAGAAAGCAAGAACGAGTCTATTACCATTGAATCCTACTACATTTATAGGGATTTATAAATGATAATCCTGATCTGTAAGCAATTTGACCGCAATTCCAGATAGCCTAGCAGTAGATTGCTGATCCATTGAAGACGGTGGAGGATCCGTTCCTCTGAAAAACATAAGAGCAATACTCTAGCCCACCTTGATGCTTCATCTGAGTGCTCTAACACATGCTGATCTCATTCTTCCTGAGTTCAGCTGAAAGACCACATTTTACATGAAAGCTTTCCTTTTGACTTACATTTCCGGGTGCCTTCCCATACCTTTCAAATGATGTTGTATTCATTTTCTGTAATGAAGGAACCTGAAGGAGAGAGGAGTGGAGAAAGTTCATGTCACTGAAAAATCCCTGGAAGTACCAATGACACCAAGATCTTTGACCCTCTTTCTGTTTTAGTCCCTGCAGCCATCATCCAGGAAAGCAGTCCTCAGGGAAATGAAAGTTAGCAATTCTTTCTGCTGGTGCTATGGAATCCTTGCCTCCTTAGACCCAGAAAAGAAAGTTCTTTCTTTTAAAGTTATTAGCACTGTTAAAAAAAAGCTCAACAGATTTGGTGTTAATGGTAGAAATGGTATTAAAGAAGATGCATCACAACCTACATTGCTGCTATTCCCTAAGGACCATAGGGCCTTTCTATCTGGTTTGCAGTTGAAACCTCCTATTCATGTTATCTTAATTAGAATGTAAACTCCTTGAAAACTGAAAATTTCTTGCTTTTTCTATTTGCATTTTTCTGTGTACATGGTAATTGCTTAATAAATTCATTCATATTTACATATGGACAATCAGTTTCCTGAGCTATTGAACTCCTTGAGTGCAAGAGCTTTGTATCCTCAGAACCTAGTTCTTATGTAGGCTCTTATGAAATACTTATTGATAGATTAGGTGGATTTCTCCATTCACAGTAGGTTTTTTTAAGACTATACCTTTAGCTTCCTCACTGAGGAGCATAGTAGAGTATTGCTAAGGGACAGGCTGACTTGCCCTGTCTTGTTTGTTCAATGGTCATACTGATGGCAAAACAGAACAATATGTTTTAAGAGAAATACTTTTTATTGTGAAAGACTCCATTTTTCCCTCAGGGACTTCTGCTCTCATTCTCTTTTTATCAGATGACTCAGGATAATTTAATGCACTGTTTTATGCATACTTCTCTGCAAAAATCTTAATTCATAAGTTTCTTGCTACTTGTGAGGGAGTATGGTAGAGAGGTTGGAAAGTCAGCTTCAGAGCCAAGGAGACCTAAGTTTGAGTTTTGACATTAACATGTACTGACTGTATGACTCTAGCTAAATCATTTAAGTTATAAATGCATTAGGCAGCCCTGTATGATTGCAAACTGGAGAAAGTACTAACTTTTAGTGGGAGAGAGAATTGCATCACCTTCGTCCCTACAACGATGAAGTCACTAGCTCAGTGCTTATCCCTATATACTCAGAGAAGATACTCACGACCTATTACCCAGCATTCATATTGATGATGAATGACAGCTTAACTTTAATTTACAGGATTAATCCAGTGAGTTTGGGAATCTTCTTTGTAGAAGTCAAGAGGGAAGATAAGAGGAGACTTCATCCAGTTAAGATGTGATGTGAATTTCATTTTTAATACCCACTGTATTCTAAAGAACATGTCATGGGAGTTAGTAATGAATGGATATAGAACAGAATAGGATATATGAGTCTCAGAGAAGAATTTTAGAGTCAGAGATTTATGGTGCTGATTTAAGCAATACATAATGGTCATTAAAAATCAATAAAAATCTTACTATCACCCAGAAATTGTCTCTGGATTTCCCTGAAAATATATTTTCAAAACATATTCTACTGAGAATACATTTTGACATCCATTCAGGTTTTCTTACTAATCTTTATCCCTAACTGTATATTTGCTATAATACATGCTATTTATTTCTTTTCTTCAAATTATTTCTGGACCAAATTCTTCCTGAGAAAAGAATGAAGAGGAAGAGCATTAGTAGTATATTTCAGGTCCAGAGCTTTTCAATTCTTGACATTGTTTGAGTCCCAAAGTTATGAAATATTATAACTATAAGGGGGCACCATCTTGGGCATCCCCTATACCTTTGGGATCTTCTAGTCTAGTTCATCCCCATAAGTTCACAGAGAGGTAAAGTACCCCACAGGGTCACTCAAAGAATGAGAGGCAGAGTTCAGACTCCAAATGGGCTCTGATGTATTCACAACTTGGAAAATGGATCTTGAAGTAATCTTTCCCTTTCATTAGATAGCAAGATCAATGGGGAGAAACTTTGGTCCATTCGTTCAATACTTTGATTTATCATGATGAGATTGAAGGATGTGTACCTTTGTAAGCAGGAGTTATCCTCCAAGGAGTTTAACATAAGCTCCAAGCATCTTGACAAGGTATGTGTTCTGTCCTTTGTTGAAAAGACACGCTGAATTCTGATTTGTAGTCATTTACTGGGCCTTATGGGTCTGTAAATGATTGGTACATGAGAGACAACATGGATTCTTGTGAGATGAAGTACCCTCCAAGTAGTCTATAAGAATGAACAATAAAACCCCATATGCACAGTTGTTCCAGATTAAAGTGCAGCAAGGGTAGGAGCCTCTTTCTTTCTCACTTATTCCCAGTCAGAAGCAATGGCAATTGACCTAAGAAGCTCATGGCAAGCATGACACTTTCTTGCAAAGATGATACTGAGACAGGACCTCCAAATTCCTTAATGCCTTCTACATTTTTGTTTCTTTTTCTAAGTAAAGGTCAGTGACTAGAAATCATGAGAAATGGGCATTTCCAGATTAATGGAATTACTTTGTTGGTAATCTGGAGTTGAGAATTCCTGAATTTTAGATTCAGGTGCTAATCACCTAGAGCAAGATAGTTTCCTAAACACAATTCCTAGATGAGAAGAGGACCACTAAACAGGAAACCTTTGCAACTGAAGAACTAAAGACATGCCCTGGCTGCCCTGGACCTTTTTGGTGAATGGGAAAAAATGTACTCATCTATTTAATAAAGCATCTTCAAGTTTCTGGGGATTATAATAGGTAATTGGCTTTTCAAAGGTTTTGTTTCTTGTATTTGTTCATCCTTGCCTGTGGGTCTTCTTTTTGTATCCTGTACATTTTCCGTTGTGGAGGAAGAAAAATTGGCCCTCATTTGATATTCATTTTATGCTTTTATTGTGGTCTTAGGAGGAGGCCATTGAACTACATTTGGGGAAATTCTAGATGTGAAACATACCTAAGCTATATTTAGAAGATTTCTCTGGATTTTTACTCTGGTATGGAGATATTATCATCCTTTAGAGAATCTGAACACATTACGTTATGGTCCCAAGGATGAAACCTCTTCTGTAATATCCCAGAGGCTACCAAAGAGTTTTGGGAGTCCTCAGGTCCCAAGTAACATTAAAATGCATTAGATGCAATGTATTGTTTTTGTCTTGGCATCTGTCATGAATAAATAAAAGCAAAACACCAAAGACAACCAATAGATTTTTGTACTTAATTGTTTTATATAAAAGATCAATAAACAAACAATTATTAAGTGCTTTCTATGCATTGAGAGGCAGTATGAATAGATAGGAATCCTGAAAGCCAGGAAAATCTGGGTTCAGGCCAACTCTTGGATACATTCTAGCTATACCACCCTGGGCAAATCATCTCAGTGTTTTAAGAAAATCTTCAAGTTTCTATTGAAGGTGTTGACAAGGTTTGATAGAGGGAGTTGCCTTACCTGGGAGTTTTATGCATTATTGAAATCACAGTTTGAATTCCCATCCCTATCACTTACTATGTTCCAAGAATTGTGCTAAGTGCTAGAGATACAAAGAAAAGCAAAAACACTCCCTGCCCTCTAGGAGGCATTTGGCTTGGCCCTAGATGATAGAACAGGGAGCAATGGTTGTATGCCAATAGGTGGTTTTAGTCATGATATAAGGGAAAGAGAGACAATCCTGTGAAGAGTATATACCTATGGGTTAAATTAAAAGGCCTAAAATGCCCCTTTTGATTCTGAAAGTGTGTGTCTGTGTGTATGTGTGTGTGTGTGAGAGAGAGACAGAGACGGAGAGACAGAGACTAAGACAGAGAGAGAAAGAGAGAGAGAGAGAGAAAGAGAGAGAGAGAGAGAGAGAGAGAGAGAGAGAGAGAAATCTTGCAGCCAAAAATCAATGAATAATTATTTATGCCAAGTAGCAAAAAGTTTCATCTTTGAGGAATACATCCATAAAGGTACACTGGGAGAGTGCTGGAATATGAAGTCATGACTTTCGAAGTCAATGTGATTTTCATGCTCTGATTTTGTATCAAAATGGCAAAATAAAATGTTCTTTCTGCCCAAAACAAGAGTGAAAAAAACACCTCAGACTTGTTTTTTTTTTTCCTGTGAAACTATATACTTCTGAGAACTCTGGCCACCAGCATAGTATTTTGCAGTCTACCCCATTAAAGTGGTCTATGGAGATACTCTGAGAAGGGGTGGTGGTGAGAAATTATGAGGGTGACAGGTTTATTGTTGGTTATGTGTGGCAGTACTGAAATATCATGCATTGGTCACATCACTTTGATCCTATCATCATGTGAAATAGTTCTTCAAGCTTAAAAATAGGTGGATAAGTGGTTAGGCATTCAAAGTCTGTGATTTTTTTTTAATGTAAGCCATCATGCTATAATCAAATGTGTCAGTATGAAAAAAACCGCCTGTGGAAAGTTTTCATGCTGTGGTCAGATCTACACTTCGAAAAGGGAAAGAATTTTAGAGGAATTGTCTGGTTAATTTGAGACAAAAAGGGGGAAAATATCCCAATTTTTTCCTGCTTATCTGAACATAAATGTACAAGTAAAATGTGACAATTTATACAGAAAGAAACATTTATGTGGGTTGAGCAAAGTGGTTCTCTCTTCAATTCAATGAGCTTACAAGATATTATACATTTGTTTGAAAGTATCAGAGCATTTTAAAGTCAGGTCATCTTTATAAGCAGTGAATACTTCTAATGTATACTGTAACACTCAAAAATTACATTTTCTAACAGTCATGATCCCAGCATTTCTTACAAAATGTTCATCTCATCCCCAAACAGTTATTGGTGTACACTTTCTTTTTTTTTAAGTTGGGAGTAAATCTTTTATTTGCTTATTTTTTAAAGTTTTTTTATTGACTTGTTTATTTACTTTTAGTTTACAAGATTCAGTTCCAGAATCAGTTGAGTTTCATATTTTCTCCCCTTCCTTCCTCCCCCTGCCCATGGTGGCATACAATCATGTATAGGATCTGCAGACTCTTTCACATTGTACAATAGTCTGGTTTTACAGAAGTGTTGTAACCAATGGAGTGAACAATGGGAAAAAAGAAACAAAACCAAACATAGAAAAGAATGATAGCATGTATTGCTTCAGTCTCCATTTAAACTCTGTTCTTTCTAGATCTTTCTCTGAATGTAGACATTTCCTTCCATCCTGAGACTTATACAGTTGTCTTTTAACTGAGTGTTGCTGAGAAGAGTCCAGTTTATCAATGTTGGTCATCACACATATGATGTGTCTGTGACTGTGTACAAATTTTTTCTGGTGCTGCTTTTTTCACTTAGCATCAATTCATATATATAAGCCTCTCCAGGTAATTATGAAGTCCATCTCCTTCCCATTTCTTATAGCACAGTAGTATTCTATTACATTCATATACCATAACTTGTTCAGCCCTTCCCCAATTGATGGGCATCCCCTAAATTTCCAGTTTTTTGCTACCACAAAGAGAGCTGCAATAAATATTTTTGTATATATGGGTCCTTTTCCCACTTCAATGTACAATTTCTTAATTGTAACTTTCAAAACACTAAAAAAAAACCACCCAGTAAATGCAAATGAGCTAACAATATGTCATGTCTTGCAATCATCATAATCTTATTCAGTGTTATTCTTTCAAAAAGTTCTCTTCAGTGCATTTATCCATGGCCAGTTCTCTCTCAAGCCCTCAAAACACTCTGCTTCACTCTTCAATATTTTAGCTGAGAAACTATGTTGTTTTCCAGGTGATTTTTAAAAATCATTTTTGTGTATTCCTTATACGAATTTTCTTCCCTCCCATTTCTTTAACAGTCAACATATCTACACATAAAAGGGGTAATGACTTAACAAAGCTCTAGGTGCTTTCCCACGTGTATCCCTCTTTCCCTACCTATGAGAGAACCTACAAGAGAACCAGAACCAAACTGGACCCTACCATCTTAAGGAGCATGGAGGACACCCCTTACTCTGCTACACTCTGAGCTAACAATAAGCATATAGGGCCAGAGACACTCATGCATTCAGCCACATTGTTGGAAATGCCATAGACCCCTGATTCTTTGCTTCAGTCTTGGACAAGCAGTAAAGTAACTTTTCAACCACATGACATGGTGATTTCCAACCAGCAGTGAAAAAGAGAACCGTGTGGCCAAAGGCTAGAGGTCCAAAATCCCGGCCTTTGGGGTGGGAGAATGGGGGGTTTGGGGCAGCATGAAACTACAGTCTGCCTTCATGAGAGAAAGGGTATTTTCTCTCCAGTAGCATCTTTGGGAATCACCTATCTAGCAACATCAATTTTGAGATTTCTAGAATTTAACTTTCTACTGAAAGGTGATAATTTCATCAACGGTAGACCAATAGGGAAAAGGAGTTAACTCATGTAGTTTTAAAAGTCAGATCAGAGAGGAAATAAAGTCATGAGGGAACAAGGGTAAAGACTTACTTAACAGTATCTGTGTCACTTAGACAGTGTGGGTTATGCTTAGCAAAGGACTAAGTTGATTTTCATATTTGATGGGATCTAAACCAGTACTACATTGGAAACTTAAGTCCATTTCTATGGTTGACGATAGACTCATTGAAACATCAAGGGACTGAATGATAGCAAACCATAATTTTAATTCTCTTGTGGAGAGACTCCAAGCCACAGGGTCACTCTATGAGTCTGGTGAACAGTATTGTTTCCCACTAGAAAGCATGACTAGAAAATATAGAAAAGATATAGAAAAGAGATTGTTTTGGGGCTACTTCAAGTCCTTTTGTTTGTTTTCTATATTGTTTACAGAAAAGGTATTTCCCATATTTTCTATGGGATAGATTAAATTTTGTCCTGTATCTAATAAATGTATTGTGCTTATTTGCTTACCTGGGATCTGCATAACTATTTACCTCTCTCTCTCTCTCTCTCTCTCTCTCTCTCTCTCTCTCTCTCTCTCTCTCTCTCTTTCTCTCTCTCTCTCTCTGTCTGTCTGTCTCTGTCTGTCTCTCTGTCTCTCTCTCTCTGTCTCTTTCTCTGCAGATAGAGATAGAGCGGCTAGGTAGCACAGTGAATAGATCACTGGCCCTGGAGTCAGGAAGACCTGAGTTTAAATATGACCTCAGACACTTATCACTTACTAGCCTTGTGACCTTGGGCAAGTCACTTAACTACAATTCCCCTGCCTTCCCTCCTCCAAAAAGCAAAATAAATAAATAAACAAGCAGATAGATAGATAAATGAACGAACAAAAAGTAAATAAATGAATGAATGAACAGATAAACAAACAAATAAATGAATGAATAAATAAACAAATAAACAAATGAATGAATAAAAAGATAAATAAATAAATAAATAAGTGAATAAATAAATAAATGAATAAACAAACAAACAAATAAATAAATAAATGAATGAATGAATAAATAAATAAATGAATAAATAAAAGACAGATACACACACACACAGAGGAGGGAGCTGGGACCATGGAAGGGGATCCAGGGAATCAGAGAGACCTCCCAGGGTCAAGATGAAGAAAAGGCCTCCCCTTGGACTAAACTGAGGTTTGCTGGAAACCAAGGGGTTTAAAGTGTGTGTGCTTTTCTAAGCACAGTATTAGTGACTAATGATATTTAGTAATTGGGAATCTAACTTAGTGTCTGACTGCTAGATGAATGACTGATTAAGTTAATGGTTGCCCAATGAGTGGAAGACTGGTATATTGTGAATTGATTGATTGAATCTTTAAGTGAGAAGGGTTTCCCCCTTAGGGAAGCCAGGTGATTCTTCTTTTGTTCCTTGTTCTAAATATTGTGGCTACTGTAGTGAAAACTGTGTGGCCATTCTAATGTTAAGCTGTTATGGACACCATATTGTGACTTTCTGTGATTAGATGTAATATTGAGAATGTTATATTGTGAAGATTGTACTGAACCTTGATCTGTAATGGAATAAGCAGAATGTTCACTATTACTGTGTAATCCGAATCTTAAAAGCTGTTCATAGTAGCATTCTTTTTGGAATCTGCTGGTGCTTGGCTTTACAATAGGTTGTAAATGTGTTGTTAGCAAAACATTTCCATAGTAGTTATATTGTGAAAAACAAACTATAATTCCCTCCATTCTATACCACCCCCATTTATTCTATTTTTTTCTTTGGCCTTGTCCCTTTTCAAACCTATTTGCTTCTAATCACTGTTTCCCTCAATCTGCCCTCCCCCTCTATCATCCTCCTTCTTATCCCCTTCCCCCCTACTTTCCTGTAGTGTAAAATACAAAATTGAGTGTGTGTATGTTATTCCCTCATTAAGCCAAATCCAATGAGATTAAGGTTAACTCATTCTCTTTCAAATTCCTGCTCTTCCCCTCAACTGTAACTGTTTTCTCTTGCTTTTTTTATATGAGATAATTTATCCTATTCTATCTTCCCCTTTCTCCTTCTCCCAATATATTCCTCTCTCATCTCTTTATTTTTTAGATATCATCCTTTAATAGTCAACTCATCCTGTGTCCTCTCTCTTTGTATACCTGTACACAGACATACACACATATACTCTCCTATACATACATGTATACATGTATACATGTATACATATATACACATATATTACCTTCAACTATCCTCATACTGAGAAAAGTCTCATGAGTTACGATTATTGTTTTTCCGTGTAGGAATGTAAATAGTTCAACTTTAATAAGTTCCTTATGATTCCTTTTTACTGTTTACCTTCTCATGCTCCTCTTGTTTCTTGTATTTGAAAGTCAAATTTTCTGTTCAGCTCTTGTTTTTTCATCAATAATGCTTGAAAATCCTCTCTATCATTGAATGAACATATTTTCCCTTGAAGTATTATACTCAGTTTTGCTGGGCAGGTGATTTTGTTTTAATCCTAACTACTCTGACCTCTGGAATATCATATTCCAAGACTTTTGATCCCTTAATGTATAAGCTGATAAATCTTGTGCCCTTCTGATTATGCTTCCACAGTACTCAAATTGTTTCTTCCTAACTCCTTATAATATTTTCTCCTTTACCTGGGAACTCTAGAACCTGGTTATAATATTCCTATGAATTTTCTTTTGGAGATCTTTTTCAAGAGGCAATTGATAAATTCTTTCAATTTCTATTTTGCCCTCTGGTTCTTGAATATCAGAGCAATTTTCCTTGAGAATTTCTTGAAAGATGGTGTAGGGGATTGTTGGCCTGGAGCTGGAATGGTAGGCCTAGAGTCAAAAGCAGCCATGTGACAGCAGTAGACCCTCTCACCTCTCCTGCCTCCGGACAGGGACTGGACCTTGCACTTCTCTCACCGAGTTCCAACAGAGTTCCCCACTGACCTTTTACTTTCTCTTTGGCCTTTATGGGTTGAAAATTCTGGAAACCATCACAGCTGCCAGAGATTTACTCTCTTGACATCTGCCCCAACAGGTATGTTCCACAGGTCTGTGATCTGGGTCTGAGCAGGAGTGGTTCACATAGGACTGTACTCTGCTCCCAGAACGGTGCAATAGACCCTTCTTGTCAGTCTGCCAGGCTACCTTCAGTGGGAGATTTGTTTTTCTCTGTCACTTTGTGGGCTCTGTAATTCTAAAATTTGTATGTAGTCATTTTTTATAGGTATTGGAGGTGATTTGAGCAGAAACTCAAGGAAGTTCCTGCTTTTATTCTGCCTCTTGGCTTTGCCCCCTCTTCTGCTTTTTTCTTTGTATGGGATGAACTTCTGTCTAAGAAGCCTAATCTAACATTGTTTAATTTTCTCACACACATTTTTCTGGCAGTCATTGCTGCAACTAGGCTCAGCTCGTGCCAGAGCTGCATGCACCTTCCTTTTTCTAGTTTTCCCCTTTTTTCTAGCTAAATGAACAAAAAGATTCTCATGCAAATCAGCCAACTCCCAAACAGTAATTTATTCTCCTATTACCTGAAACCCTACAGCTTGTTGTTCTGAAGTAAAGCTCAAATGCTGTAATACAGAAAGTTTCTCACTCTAATCAGCTAATTCCCTTTCCATATGAACTTTTTCCTACAACTGTTTGTCTCTGTTTTTAAATATAATATGGTAACCTGTTAGTAAAACCAATCCTTTCTTATACACTCCTGTGAGTTCTTTCCTTGGCTTTGTTGGCATTCCTTGCAAACATCTTTCTAAATATCTAGGTTCCCCCTTCTGTAGTCTTGGTTCCCAGTTTTCTCAGGGTCCAGTGCGTTTAGCCCATTCACTTGCTAGGGAGGAATAAGGTAAGTCCTCCCATCCTGGAATATCTATCTCTTCCTCTAAAGTCCTTCTGCCTCCAAATAGAGGTCTGATACCTTATCCTGTTCATGATGCTAAATGTATTACCAAATCAAAATTCATGGGACCAACGATGACTATGAACATGCTGGCATAGTTCTGAATTGCAAAATAGAACAGACTCTCCATGTATAAGACAAAAGCAAAACATTTATTTAGATACCAGAAAGCCAAATCCCAACATCAGAAAGCAACAAAGAAGTCTATACACAATCACCCTGCAGATAGCAGCACTAACCCAAAGCCTTCCTACAAACAGTCATGAACCCAGCTTTCTCCTTTCTGCATCCTCTCATCTCTCTTAAGTTCTAACTGCTCTGACTCCCTGCTTCCTCCCCCACCCCCATGCTCCACCCTTCCTCCTCCACCCTTTCAGCAATCTTCTCCTACCACAGGCTTCCTCTCCTACTTCCTTATTGGTTAAGATAGATTTCCATTGTCACTTGAATATATACACATATATTCCTTCTTTGAACTAATTTAGATGTGAATGAAGATCAAATATTGCCCATGCCCTCCATTTTCCCCTCTATTGTCAAAGCTCTTTCTTATGCATCTCCTTTATGTTAAGTAATTTACCCCATTCTTTCTGTCTGTTCCCCTTAACCCTTCCCCTTCTCTTTCCTTCAGAAGTTGTGGTGTGTTAAGATTTAAAACCACCATGGTGGCTAGGTGGTGCAGTGAATAGAGCACCAGTCTTGGAGTCAGGAGTACCTGAGTTCAAATCTAGCCTCAGACACTTAACACTTACTAGCAACATGACCTTGGGCAAGTCACTTAATCCCAATTTCTTTACCTTCACCCTTCAAAAAAGCAAATCTATCTATTCATTCATTCATTTATTTATCCATTTATTTATTTGTTTGTTTGTTTGTTCATAACCACAGATCATTGTCAGAAAGATATTTTTGTAGAACATATAGGTCTTTGTACTAGGAATCATTAAGAGCACTTCATGATTTCCAAGACATGACCCATTCTTCTTCCTCCTTCCTATTCAATTCTGGACCTGCCTCCTTATCCAGTTACCTTTGCCAACTATATGTCCTGATGTACTGTACCAACCAAGTAGACTGACTTTCCAACTGCAAGTCATAATCTGAATGGCAGGCATTTACCAGTAATTTGTTTTTTTTTTCCTGTTTGAATCAATAGGTTAATCTTCTCATTGAGGAAGCCCTATCACAATAGGGACTTAATGAAATCCTCACACCCTCATCTGTAAATAGGAGGGTTTGACTGTATATTGGGTCATAAAAACAGTAGGCTGCAAATGTCCCTTCCAATATTAGACACCTTGAGTACCATTCAATATTCCAGATTTAGTGTGATTAGGCCAGAACACCTGAGTATCACCTCTCTATTTCCAGTGACTTCACCTTTTTTAATATATCCTAATACCACATTAGTTCCTTTGGTTGCCACATCACATATTTCATTAAACATTTCCCAATTAAATACAAAAATAATTTTAAAAAGTTTTAAATTCCCTCCTTCCTCCCAATTCCTTTCCCTTTGTTGAAAAAGCAAGCAATTTGGTATCAATCATAGATGTGAAGTAATATGTTACATATTTTCATATTAGCCATGTTGCAAAAGAAAAAAACAAAACAAGAAAAAATAAAGAAAAAAATGCTTCAATTTGCATTGAGAGTTCATCAATTCTCCTTCCAGAGTTGGGTCCTTTGGAATTGTCTTGTATCATTGCCTTGATCTCTTCAAATGAATTGATTTCTAGTCTTCTTCACTCTACTTGTTTACTCTTTTAATCCAGGTTGAGAATTTTACCTTCATCATTATTACATTTCATCTTTTTCCTTTAAATTTACTTTCCCACTAAGCTGTACTCTGGACTTTTCCATCATAACCTAAGAACTTCTTTATCCTGTAACATGATTTCATCTCTGGAACTTACATCTCATCAATACCTTATGCTCCAGGGGCCCCTATCTTTGATTGGAGAATAGAGAGTTCCTCCCTGGCTGGTTAGTCATTACCCAGTCTAGTCACTTCTCACCTGGGCTTTTGGAAAAAAAACACACTTTCTAATTGGCATTACTGTGTAAAGTCTTTCCTCACCCTAATCCATCCCCTGGACAATTGCAAAAGGAATTTTACTACTGTGGATTATACCATATCACTCCCTCACTTAATAAACACCAATGATTTCCAATTACCTCCAAGATCAAATTTTAAATCCTTTTCTTGTAAAACTCTTCACAACTTCACCCATTTATACCTTCTCTTTCTTTCCATTTGCTTCCCTACTATTACTTTACAATTCAGCTATATTGTTCTATTTTTTGTACGTTGCACATAATATTCAATGGTCAGTCTCTATGCCTTTACACTAGCTGTTCCCTATACCTGGAAAGCTCTCTGTCTGACCACCTCTTCTTTTTAGTTTCCCTCACTTGTGTTATGACTTCACACAAATCCCAGGGGACCTTTCCTATTCCTTCTCACTGTCAGGGGCTTCCCTTTCTATTTATCTTCCATCTCTGCAAAAGAAATCTTATATGTATGTAATTACATGAATATTGTTTCTCCAATTAGAATGTAAGCTCCTGTATTGCAGGGGCTATTTTTACCTTTCTTTGAATTCTCATCACTTAGTGTAGTATATGGAACATAGTAACTACTTAAGCAATGCTTGTTGATTGACTGACTGTTAAAAATCTCCATGTGGGCATCTTTTATTTTAATCTGGTTGTAATTTCATGATGTGAGAAGTTTCCAGGAGAGGAACTCCATTTACTGAGGCAGATTAGAAATTTTCTATAGATTGAGTTTCCTGAGGCAATTGAAAAATTGTGCCTTGCCCAAGGCCACATAGCCAATATGTGTCAGAAGTGGTAGTTGGATTCAAGAGTTCTTGATTCTGAGAGTGACTGACCTTCTGTTAACCAGGATATTCAACTTCCTATAAGTGTTTAAGCATCTTAACGTCCTGGTCCTTATGCTGGACCAAAAAGGTTAGGGTTTCTTCCCACTGTTCCTGGGATGTGCTTCGGGAAATATTGTCAGGTTAGCAAGAACAAAGAAATGATGTGTCACCTAGCGTTATCTCTAATTTAGCTTGTCTATATCTTGTTTGCATGTTGTCTTCCCCATTAGACTATGAGTTCTTTGAATATAGGAAATGGGGTTTTTGTTTGTTTTCAATTTTATTTTTACCATTTTTAATATCCTCAGAACTTGCAACGATAACTCGAACAGTAGGTATTCAATAAATGCTAGTTTTACTTCACTTGTTGACTTGAATAAGAAAAAATATTACATGCTTACTATGTTTACCCTTTCATGAAGATCCCCTTTATAACAAAGAATAAAAACATGGAGAAATATCATTAAAATTAACCAGCATATCTAAAAATTCCAATATACATATTACTCCACACCCACAGAGCACTAGGTAGAACAATGGATAGAACTCTGGGCCTGGAATCAGGAAGACTTCAGATCAGCCTTAGATGCTTCCTAGCTCCATGACCCTGGGCAAGTCACATAACCACTTAGTTTCCTAACCTCTAAAATAAGGATAATGGTGGTGGCTAGGTGGTGCAGTGAGTAGAGCACCAGCCCTGGAGTCAGGAGGACTTGAGTTCAAATCTGGCCTCAGACACTTGACACAAAAACTAGCTGTGTGACTTTGGGCAGGTCACTTAATCCCAACTGCCCTCCAAAAAAGCAACAACAACAACAAAAACAAAAACAAAATAAAATGGGGATAACTTACTTCATAGTGTTGTTACAAAGATGAAATCAGATAATATTTGTAAAGTGCTGGCGCATAGTAGGTGCTTAATAAATATTTATTCCCTTCCCATAATCCCTTGGTGGAGATAATTTCTCATATCTCTTCTTTAGAACCAAGTTTCACTCTTATAATTTCTCTGCATTCAATTTTGATTTGGTACTTGATTGCATTGTTATTCTTCACATTTGCATACGCACAATGGTAATTCTTTGGAGGAACACACTGATCTTTCTATTTTTTATGTGTCCTTTGAAAATCTTAGTTTTTCAGGGATATTTCCATGTAGCCACATACTTAAATCTATTCTTCACTGAATTGATTTGGTAATGTATTAGAACTTCATTCTGAAGGTAGGGCAGTTGGAGTTAAGTGACTTGCCCAAGGTCACACAGCTAGTAAGTGTTAAGTGTCTGAGGCTGTGTTTGAACTCAGGTCCTTCTGACTCCAGGATGGGTGCTCAAATCACTGCACCACCTAGCTTCCTCCCTTCTATCCTTCTTGAGATAGTTTTCCTTTTAGAATCTTAATCCTTGAAATCCAATCTACCTTTTCCCTGACTTTTAAAAAATTGTTTTCATTAAAGATTAGTGTATAGGTCAATATTTCCCACCTTACCTCTCATTAACTTTGCAATAGTCATCTTTTTTCTCCCAAACTTCCCATCTTTTCCACTTCACTTTAATGAATCCTCTTTCAGAATAGCTATTTTTTGTTGTCGCTTCCTCCATTTTCTAACAAATAAAACCATTAGCAAACAGGTCAGTCATTTATCAGATACTATATTTTGAGCAGAAAGAAATCTCTATCAGATTCTGAATGATTACAGTATTAATCTTCCTTCATGAGACTACATCAATATTTCCTCATCCAGTTCTCCTCGATATTTGAAAAGTAAACCTCATCAACATTTTGAACAGTACAGTCTCATTATATGAACAGACTATGGATGAACTAAATCTAAGGATCATAAATACATAGCAGACTTGAATGTGTGTGTGTGTGTGTGTGATATTCCAGCTGATCTTTACAAGTCACAGTCAGCTATTTATGAAAGTCCCAGTCAGCTTTTTATGAAATTAAGTTTCTTATTATCCTGATATTAAAGGACTGTATTGTTCTAGAGTAATGCTGTGAAGGGACAAATGAATAAATCATTATTTGTATTTTGAAAAAGGCTCACTAACATTCATTTGCAGGGACCTGTGATTGTTTAGGGTTCTTTTTAGCCTACCAATACTACAAAGTCAAGTTCCCCCTTGAAAAGATTGTTATTCATCCATCAGGTTGAAGTGATCTGACATCAACTCTGATCTTATGTGCAAAGACGAATAGAACAAAGATGTCTTCTTGATCTTTTGTACCCTTAAAATATAAGCTTCAAAAACTTTTTCTACCCTTAAAATGTAAGCTTCTTCATCCAGCTTGTCCTTTCCTTTTATTGCTGAAGCTAAATCTTTTTGTATATGGAACTAGTATGCTGGTTTTAGGGGTTAGTGATATTTTTAATCTATGCTCGTTGACTTTGCTTCCTCACCACCCACTCACCACTGAACTATTTCAATCTGGCTTTTATCCCTACCACTCCAGTGCAAATGCTTTCTCCAAGGTCTCCAGAGGTCTCTTAATTACCGAGTCCAAAAGCCTTTTCTTAATCCCCATTTTCTCTGACCTTTATGCAATATTTGACATTGGGAGCCTCCCCCTTTTTCTTTTTTTCTTCCTTTCCTGTATCTCCTCCTACTTGCTTGCTCTTTTTCCATTTCCTTCCTAATGTAATTGCCTCTTACTGCACCACAAGTGGAGATTTCCTCCAAGTCCTTGTCCCAATTAATGGGGAGAGTCCTTTCCACAGCCCAGTCCACAGAAATTCTCTTTTTTTCAAAACCAAGCTCAGGTATTTCCATCAGGAAGTATATCCTGATTCCCAGATCAGACAATGAGAATTATTCCCCTTTTTTCTAATTCCATTTACCTCTCTCTGTAGAGAGACCATGATCTCTTTTCTGCCTTTGTAACAATTTATCTCGTAGGTTTCTTTTATTCATTTTATTTTTAATTTATGTAATAAAACAAGCATTTCCATAACAGTATAATAAACAAGATGATTGCATATGAAACTGCAAATTATGTACAACTTGCTATTCTTTTCAAATATATAATAAAACTGTCATAGAACTCCCCACTTTTTATCTTCCCCTTGATTGTCATGTACACACACACACACACACACACACACACGCCACACAAACACTTGCATTAAAATCATCCTATACATCTATTTAACAGTTCTTTCTTTGGAGGTAGATAGCATTTTCCTTCATACATCTGTATCAACAATACAATATTCACAATGCCTAGAGTAACTATAAGTCTGCTGATATGGTTACTAATGACAAAATGTAACAGGCTCTCTATATGAGAAATATAGCTAGAACATTTATTTAAATACCAGAAAACTGAGTCCCCAAACCAGAAAGTCAAAGCCAACACAGTAGTTATGAAGTTGGCTCATGCAGTTAAAGTAGTAAATGCCCACATTCTCAAGCCTTCGAAACAGGACAGGCTACCTCAGGCAAAGATCCTCCTCTCCTCACTCACAACTGCTCAGCATCCAGGCAGCTTGCTTCCAGCAGCTCCACACCCTCCCCCCTACAGTTCCCATCCCTGGCAATCCTCAGCAGGAGTTCTTAGCAGAGATTCTGGCTGGCTCAAAAAAAGGAGTTCACGCTGCAACCGCAGCCACTGCCACTACCACTGCTTCCAGTCACCACTGTACAGATGAGACACTAGCTTGGTTCTGGTTTTCTCTTGCTTCACCCCTTCCTACTATGCCAGCAAGTTCAAGGGGCATGGAAGATCTTCAAATCCCAGTATCATTATGACATCCTTTATAGTTAATTTGGGTATTTAAATTAGTTAAAATGATTTAATCACTCAAAATTGTTCTTAGAACAATATTTCTGTTACTGTATACAACATTGTCTTGGTTCTGCCCATTTTGTTCTTCATTATTTTGTACAAGTCTATCTATATGTTTTCTAAGATTATTGAGCTCATCATTTCTTATTTCACAATGGTATTCCATCGCTATCATACACCACAATTTCTTCAGTCTTTCCTCAATATACAAGTATCACCACATTTTCCAGTTCTTTGCCATTACAAAGATAGGTGTTTAAATATTTTAGAATATATAGTCCTTTTACTTTTTCTCTAATCATCTTTGGAAATAGACCTCAGAGTTGTATTTCATTTTTCTTATTTGTGTCCATCTTATCACTTTCTATAAGACCATTACTTCTTTGAGAAGACTGGCAGTTACTTTTCATCTCTGTATATCCATTACCTCCCACAGTGCCTTGTTCAAAGTAGCTCCTTAACAAATGGGAGTCACATGGAATTTCATCAGAGGGCCTCTAAAGAAGGACGTCAATAGGATCCTTCTTAGCTAGATTTGTAACCTAATGTAATATGGTGGATTGAATTTGGAGTCAGGACAGATCTAGGCTTAAATTCCACTTCTTGCTTAGGAGGGGGAAGACACTTAGTTTTACTAAGCCTGAATGATCAGAAAACATGGGGATGATAAAATTTGTACCCTACAGGGTTGTTGTGAACTCAAATAATATAATGTATGTGTAAGTTTATATTAATATAAATTATTTTAAGTATTATATCTGAATTAGCTTGAGTTTATTTAGATTTTTCTGTCATTTTCAAAATTTATCTAATGAGGAATAAAAAAATCACTATTATAAAGACAACCCTAAAATAGAAATTAAGTAGGAATAATAATATAATATTATACCTTAATGAAAAACTTGCCAGTTGTCTTCTCACAGAAATATAATATACTTAAAATGCATAGGGAGACATATATGTATGTGTGTGCATTCAAACATGGACTATACATGTTTATTATGAGGGTTTTATTTTTTGTCTATTTTTTATTGTTCCATGGGAAGGACAGATTGTAAACATATATAAAAACAAAGAGATAAATTCATTTTTAACATCATAAGATAAGGAAGCATATTGTCACTGGGAGAGAGCTGGGTAAGGAAGAACTAAATTCCAGTCTCTCCTGTGACATATACTGGCTGTGTGAACATGTTAAATCATTTAAACATCCAAGGCCTGAAGTACCTGTCTAAGACTACTAAGTTATAGATGACTTGTTGATTTGTGGTACACGTAGACCAACAAAAAAAATTCCAATGGACTTTCCTTCCAACAATGATCAGAGAGTGATTGTAGAAGCATTATTATCTGATTTTAGTCATGAAAAAACTGAGGCTCACAGAGGTAAGTGGCCCTTTCAGAATCACACTGTAAAATTTCTGAATAAAAATTCCAAGCCTAGATGTAGAATTTGTAAACCAACCCTAACTGTAGTGTTCTATGCCTTCACCCAGCGAAACAGTAAAACTCAAGCTTCAGTAAAATGCCAGGAAGAAGAGACTATGCAAAAGACACCTTCATTTTCACATTATCTGTTATCCTGGCATGGATGGTTCCCAGAACAAAGCATATCCATTTCTAGCTGTCATTCAACAAGCACTGGTTAAGGGCCTACAATGCACAAGAAACTGTGGGGATAAAGGATGGAAAAAAAGCATAAGCTTTGCCTACAAAGTTTACATATGTAATGTTTTTTTTTTCTTTTTTAAATATATTTTTGAATTATTTTATTTATTTTCTTGTTTACATCATTCATTTCCATGAGATTTTGAGTTACAAATTTTCTCCCTGTCTTTCCCCTACCCACAACCCCCAAACAGTGATCCCACTGTCCCTCCTATGTCCTTCTCCATCGGCCCTCTAACTTTCTGGTAGGGCAGGGTGGGTCTCCCTGCTCCAGTGCCAGTATATCTTAATTCCCAGTTTCATGTAGATAATAATAATAATAATAATAATAATGTATAATAATTATTAAATTCTTTTATTTATTATTTAAATTTAAATTATTTAAATAAATAAATAATTAAATTAAAAATTACATTTAATTTAATTATTTATTACTTAAATTTATTATTAAATTATATATATAATTATTAAAGTTCTATAATCAAATGTTAAACATATATATGTGTTTAACATTTGATTATAGAACTTTAAATTCTAGAATCTTTTGGTTCCTCCCTCAGCACCCACCCCCATTGGAAGGTCAAGCAATTCAATACAGGCTGTACATGTATAATTATGCAGGACATCTCCACAGTGGACATATTGTGAGAGACTGATTATATGTTCCTCCTTCCTATCCTGTACCTCCCTTGTTCTATTCTCTATCCTGTCCCTATCCCTTTACATAAGTGTGTGCTTCCAGCAGCTCTCCCCCCTCAACATGCCCTCCCCTCCGTCATCCCACCTCTCATCCCCATCCCCCCTACTCTCCTGTATGGCAAGATACCTAGTTTAGAGTTTATGTCATTCTTTCCCTAAGCCAGACTCAACGAGAGTAAAGTTGACCCTTTCCCTTTTGCCTTCCTGTTCTTCCCCTCCATTGTAACAGTTATCCCTTGCCTCTTCTGTATGGGATGATTTACCCCATTCTGTCTCCCCCTGTCTCCTCTCATTCTAATCCTCTCCCACCTCAGAATTTCACCTTTTAAAGTATCATCCCTTCTTATTCAATTGATCATATGCTGTCTACAAACTCATATACACACATGCTCAGATATGTATTCATACACATATATGCCCTCCTATATGGACATATGTATATAAGTATTTATACATTGGTATTCCCTTCACCTATCCTCATACTGAGAAAAGTTTCATAAGTTACTATTATCGTTTTTCCATATTGGCATATAAATAGTTCCATTTTGATAAGTTCCTTATGATTTCTTTCCCATGTTTACCTACTCATGCTTCTTGTGTTTGAATGTCAAATTTTCTGTTCAGTTGTGGTTTTTTCAGCAAGAATGCTTGAAAGTTCTCCACCTCACTGAATGACCATATTTTTCCCTGGAACATTATACTGAATTTTGCTGGGTAGGTGATTCTTGGTTTTAATCCTAGCTCCTTTGATCTCCAGAATATCATATTCCAGGCCCTTTAGTCCCTCAGTGT
>CM053594.1:92221493-92239601 GCA_028646575.1 Pseudocheirus occidentalis
TCTCTCTCTCTCTCTCTCTCTCTCTCTCTCTCTCTCTCTCTGTGTCTCTCTCTTTATCTCTATTTCTCTCTCTATCAGCTGGCTTCAGTCTCCATGAATCTTCCTTCTCTGAAGAGCCACATTCAAATTCTGTCTGTCTCTAGAATTCTTCTTTATATACAGTACTGGCTTCCTGTCTCAGCCAATAACCTTCTTCCATGTCAACAGGGGAGTTCATGCCTTCTCAACAATGGACAGGGTTCACACCTTCCACACTTAGCCCTAAGTTACTAGGTGCTACTTAGCCCTAAGTTACTAAGTGCTAAGTATCTGATAAACTGATTACTATTACAGGGATCTTCTATCCCACATATGGAGAAACCCTGGATAAAAATTTACATCTCAAATTTTATTTTTCCTTCAGAACTCTAGGTGGGGGCAATGAGCTATGGAGAATGAAAACCATTTACCAAGTACTTATTTTGAGTCTGGAATTTTACTGAGTTTTAAGGTAACAAATATAAAAGCAAGATACCCCCTACCTTCAAAGAGGTTAGTAGAAGGAGACAGGACACATAGTGGAGTATTGATTGGAAAATGGTGTTTTAGATCAGGAAATTACAATGATGGTGAGTGTGGTCTCAGGGGAGTCAAATGGCATGTTCTTTCCAGAAGTAAATGCTTGCATTGATGTGATTGCTATTTCTAGACCAAGAGGTAGAAAGTAGAGAGAGGGACAGAGTAGGAAGAAATAGAGGTTTAATGTGAGGTTGCCTTGCCATCTGGTAAAGAGCTGGCCAGGGTAGGTGGTTAGACAGCATGTGAAGATTAGTCAGGGTCTATTGTTTGAGCTTAGCTAGGTGGCACAGTGGATAAACCACTGAACCTGGAGTCAGGAAGACCTGATTTCAAATCTGAACTTAGATACTTAACACTTTCTATTTACAACACTGAAAAAGTCACTTTATCTTGTTCGCTTCAGTTTTCACATCTGTAAAATGGGATGATTTAGGAAATCAAAAACCACTCCAGTATCTGCCAATAAAACTCCAAATGGGGTCATGAAGAGTCATAAACAATTAAAAATTACATCAGGTATTAAATAATTTGTGTGTTTCTGTGGCAGAATCACCAATTGGAACAGTATAGATCCAGGACTGTGATCCCATATCCTAGTGGATTACATCACTCAGGGCTTAATCTCAGGAAGTTCTGTGATCCAGCATCTGGGAAGATTAAAAAAGATGACTAGAGTGGATTATAGGATGGCACATGAGGAACAAAATGTGAAAACATAAACTTATCCTATGGAGTGAGACCCCAGGATCTTGGTTCATGTGAGTTCAGAATCTCTAGCATTTAGCATAATTTTGACACATACAAACCATTTAGTAAATGTTTTTTGGCTGACTATTCACTAATGGATTTCACGGGGCACTTAACCATGAGAGGCACAGAAAGTGCCAAAAGGATTTCGATTTTTATATCAAATATGAGATGATCCTGAAACCTAAACTTTGTGCCAAGTTTACATGAATAATAATTGCATGGAAAGTAAGAAAACAGAAAGATTCAGTAGGGAACCATTTAGAGAAGGCTTCAGAGCCAGGCAAGGATAGTAGTTGGATTTTGAAGAGCAGGGAGGATTTGAATAGATATGTGAAATAAAGGAATTAGTGCCAAAGCGGGAAACTAGCATGAGGAAAGGCACTGAGACAATAGAACCAGCATGGTACAGTAGGAAGAACATTGGCTTTAGAGTGAGACAACCTGGATTTAAATCCTGCCTCTAATGTTTACTATATGTATGATCTGGGGTGAAAAATAACCTCCTTGAGTCTCATTTTCCTCATCTGAAAAATGATGGCAGTGGATTAGGAGATCTCTAAGTTTCTCCTAGCTCTAGCTCAATGAGAGAGTGTCATGAGCAAAGAAATCTAGACTGTAGCCCAGGATTAATAGGAGTTGGGGGAATCTGGATTCAGTAGCTATACTTAATCCTTCACAAAATTCATATCTGGGTATTGCATTATGGAATGAAAGTCTTCAAGTATCAGAGTGAGTACTAATTCAATGTAATTAAATTCAATAAATATCAAGTGCCTACTATATGCCAGGTATCACATTATCACATTGAACTCTGGGAATACAAAAAGAGGCAAAAGGCAATACTTGCCCTCCAGGCACTTATATAATCTAATGGGGGAGACATCACATAAACAAATATATATATATATATATATATATATGTATATATAAAGCAAACTATATACAAGATAAATGAAAATAATCGAGAGGTCAATTGCTGGAATTAGGTATTTGGGAAAGCTCCCTATAGAAGGTAAGATTTCAGTTGGCACTTAAAGGAATCCAGGAAGGTCAGTAGTCAGAATAGAAGAGAGAGAACATTCCTAGAGCTGAGAGTGGGAGAGTCTTGTTCTTGGAACAGTAAGGAGACCAATATTACTGGATCAAAGAGTATTTTTTTCAGGGAGAAAGGTATAATGAGAAGTCTGGAAAGACAGAAGTCTAGGTTATGAAAAGCTCTGAATGCTGAATAAATAAACAAATTCTATTTGTCCCTGATGGAGGGAAAAATGGCAAAGCACTCCAGAGTTTTTGACTCAAAAAACCCAAAGGGGATCATAAGGAGTCAGACATGACTGAAAGGACCCCAAACAGCATTTGCTCCTGGTGGCAATAGAAAATCATTGGAATTTATTGAATAGGAGTATGGTTTTAATGGCTGAATGGAGGATTGATTGGAGTGGGGAGAGACTTGAGGTAGGTGAACCTACCAGCAGGTTATTGCAGTAACCCAAATATGAAGTGATGAGGACAGACACTAGAGTGGTGACAGTGTCAGCAAAGAGAAGTTCAAGAGATTCACATTTTTAAGAGCTGTCATGAAGGTGAAAATGGCAGATCTTGACAACAGCTTGGATTTGGGGCGTGGAAGATAGTGAAGAGGCCGTAATGACTTCTATGTTAAGAGCTTGAGGTGCTAGGTGGATGGTATTGTCTTCGGTTGTAATAGGAAAGGTTGGGGGAGAGATTAGGAGTCTTGTTTTGAACATATTGACTTTAAGCCTAAAAGGCAGTTGGAGAAGACCATTTGGAGGTGAGCAAAGAGATTACGGGAGGAGAGGTAGATTTGAGAATCATTAGCATAAAAATAGTAATCAAATCCATGGAAGGAGAAGAGATTACCAAATAAAAAACTTAGTCCAAATAGAGAAAGGTTCTTCCCTAGGCTGTTCTCAAAGTGTTTTTGTTTTGTTTTGTTTTGTTTTCCGGTCAGGATCTTTTCTTGAAGGAAATCTATCAAGTTTTAGAAATGATTTGATTGGCATGGAAAGACAGAATACCCATAGTAATGAAATCCCAGATCCTTATAGTATTAGGCATTATTATGTAGTGGAGATAATAGTCAGTTTAGTGATGAATGGGATAGTGTCAGGAAGACTTGCATTTCAATCTTTCCTCAGACTCTCATCAGCTGTATGATCTTGATCAGGTCGCTTGATGTCTGCCTTCTTCAGTTTCTTCTCAAAAATGGGGATAATAATAGCATTTACCTCCCAGCGTTCTGAGGATCAAATGAGATAACATATGTAAAGGGATCTGTAAATCTTAAAGTGTTATCTAAATGCTGTGATGATGATGATGAGGAGGACCCTGAAAGTCAAGCAGAGGTGTTTAGTACAACATAGGAAGCAACCAAAGATTTGGGGACAAATAAGGGACACAATCATATCATAGGATCATAGATTTTAGAGTTGGAATGTATCTCAAAGGCTGGATAATTCAAACCTCTCAAATAGTAGGTGGTAGGACCATGGTTAGAACCCAGAGCAAACCAAAGTTCACATTTTTTCATTCCACTTAACTAGCAGTTGAAGACACAAAGAAAAAAGTGAGGAAGCAGGTTCATGGAACACGGTCTCTAGCAATTAAAAGGGAAGCTAGGGAGAAAAGTAGACTGTGGGCCTCAACATGTGTGCTGTATGAAGAAAACGTTGTTATAACATAAACATAAGTCATTTTGTCCACTATAAATACTCAAATTAGGGGTGGCTAGGTGGCTCAGTGAACAGAGAAACAGCCTTGGAATCAGGAGGACCCGAGTTCAAATCTGGCCTCAGACACATAACGCTTACTAGCTGTGTGATCTTGGGCAAGTCATTTAACCCCAACTGCCCTGCCTTGCCCCCTCCAAAAAGCAATGAATGAATGAATGAATGAATGAATGAATGAATGAATGAATGGATACTCAAATTAACTATAAAGGACATATGAAGAAAGACACTATCTGCATCCAGAGAAAGAATTGATATATAGAAGTTTGTATAGGATAATTTTGCATATACATACATGCATGAATACATACATATGCACACATACTTATATGTGTATTATACATGTATATATGTATGTGTTTGTGTGTATGTATATATTATTTGTGTCTAAAGGTAGTCATCCTTGGGCAGAGGGAAGGAAAAAGGAAAAAAAGAAATTTACATGGTAATTGTATTGTATGTTTGAAAGAAATAGTAATTGTGCGTAGCAGATTTGCAGTTTTGTGCACAATCATCTTCTTTATTGTACTGTGTTGTGGAAATACTTGTTTGATTCCAGAAATTGAAGAGACATAAAGGACTTTTAAACTATGTAATATGAGGAGTTAGTTATGAGTTTCTCTTGCCACATGTATATCCTATATATATGCCTTATTGTGATTGTAGTCTAAGTCTGAATCCATGCTTTCCATGGGCACTTTATGTAGGAAATTATTGTCAACTGCCTTTGACTAATATTAAAAAAAATAATGCGCATTGATTAAATGCCTACCATGGGCAAAAAGACAAAACTAGCACAATCTCTGCCCTCAAAGAACTCATGTACAAGTAATAAATTCATATTGTTACTATTTACTGAATCTGCAGTTTCATCAGTATAGGAAATTCCTAGAGATGAACTTCTTCCAGCAATGCAAAATCTTATTTTCCTCTGCAACTTTTAGTCTTGGAGAGGAGCAATGAGTAATTAAGTGACTTGCTGAGGGTCACGTGCTGAGGCAGGATGTGAATGCAGGACTTCTGGATTTCAAGGTCAGAATCCTATCTATAATAATACACTGCCTCTCTTTAAGCCCCAGGCATTTAAGATTCTAGGGCCATCTCCCATTGAAGTAGTAACCAGGATTGAACCTCATTAACTTTTAAGATATGAAGAGATGGAGTGTGTTATGGTTGGTAAGGCCAAATACTTGTGTGTATGTATGCCGTGATATCTAAGAAAGTCCTTTGAAAAACTCTAAAGTGAAATTTATACAAATATAAAATGTTCTGACTGGAACAAACCCAAACCCACACCTTGGCAAGCCCTCTTTACCATTTTAAGAGAGCCATTTCCAGAATGAATAATCAATTATTCATTCTTTTTATTTTATATATCACCTCCTAACTCCACTAAATTTCATTTTCTTTTTATTTATTTTCTTTTTCGCTTTTTTTTGGAAGGGGGAAGGCAGGGCAATTGGGGTTAAGTGACTTGCCCAAGGTCACATGGCTAGTAAGCGTTTAAGTGTCTGAGGCTGGATTTGAACTCAGGTCTTCCTAACTCCAGGGCTCGTACTCTATTCACTGCACCACCTAGCCACCCCATAACAAACCATTCTGTAAGAAACCAGAACTCCCAAACCAAGTTGTCTGGCTTTATTTGCCAGGGATGGTGCAACACACAGATCTCTGATGCCTAAATAATACAGCAGAAGGACTTATTCTTGGATCCCCAGATTGAGTTCTATTTCAGCTCCCCAAGGCTAGAGAGTCAGAGCCTTAAATGAGCTGCTGAAATGATTTGCACCAAGCTTCAGAGAGGATGGCAAGAAAACTGACGCCGATCTCCTTGTCTGGATCTCTCAGTCAATTGGGAGAATAGAGAAGAAGAAAATGATATCACGGTGCGGCTCCGTATTAAAACAATGTGTGCTTAGAAAGAAATATGTTTCTGAAGTAAGTTTTACATTGCAAAATGTTTATACTAATGCTGCTCTATCTGAAGTGTCATTTGCAAGAGCTGGGATGTGCAATAAATTGGATAAATGTTATAAGAATAATCAATTTATAGTCTAAGGCTTCCTTTCCCCTGCTACTCTTAAAAAAGACTCTTCAAGGAAAAACAAAAAAATAACAAACAACAGAGCAGATGTTTCTTGGGAGTCATATTTCAGGAACTATAATTTCTGGCACACTATAGGAACTATAAGTATCGCAACACTATAGTGTTTTTCTTTAACACTACAGAACTATAATTTCCATAGAAAGAAGTGGAAAATAATTAGTATAAATAGTTTTGAACATAAAGAGGAGAGAATAGAGGGTATGAAGAAAAGCAATCAGGCATTGACATGGCCATTGATGATAATATTCAGATTTAAAAGCCTCTGTCATGAGTCAAAATGAATGGATTCTATCTCTGGAGTTGATATTGTATTTTCTTGATGTTGTAGCCACTTTTAATTGAACTCCAACTTCTGTTGATTAGGGAAAATAGATTTTTAAAATTAAAAAAAGAGTTTAATAACTGCCTTTTGAGAATGTTTTCAAGCAATTAAATCCACAGCAGAAAATCATTTAATTAGGGAAGAGCTAGCTAGCAGCTAACTGGCAGAACACCAGCCCTGGAGACAGGAGGACCTGAGTTCAAATCCTAGCCATGTGATCTTGAGCAAGTCACTTAACCCCATTTGCCCTGACCTCCCTGTTCCAAAAGAACAAAAAAAAAGAAAAGAAAAGAAAGAAAATCATTTAATCTTTAGACAATACACACTCTTATTTGGATGTATTGTAAGCCTTTATCTTTTAGTTGATTAAATCCTTTCTACGGACATGTATGGTGAATGTATTTGAATTGGAAGGAACATAGCTTAAAATTCCAGTTCCTTGGATTTTGAGTAAATCAGCCAACAAATACGAAATGCAAAATTATTATCTGGAATTGGGAAATGGAGTCCCAAGCCTATATAGTCACAGAACAAGAAGATGAAAGACTTTAAAGAAAATGTAATGAGAGATTCAGAACTATAAGGGAGTTTAGAGATTATTTTACAGATGAAGGAAAATTTAATTCAGTGGAGTTGCATGAACTGCCTAAGGTCACACAGCTAATGGGTGTCATAGCAGGGATCTACACTAAAGCCTTCTTACTCTGACCTCAGTGCTCTTTGCAATACAACACTTCACATTACTTCCTATTGATTCGGTATTGTGGTTTATTGACTGGTGCTCCAAAAATGTGAAAAACTGATTTTGGTACTTTGTACTCCTAAAAGGGGATAATCGTAGCCATCCCACCAGGATTTTATGAGTAAGTAGGAGAAAATCTGCTAATGCATCTTTACAGTCATTGATGCTAATAGGTTTTTAGCTTACTTAATGTCTTCACCCTTCAATTGTCTATCATAGTCTCTTAGGTAGCCAAAAATTTTTATTCTTTGCTGAACAAGCTCCCTGATTGGCGAGATGACATTGTCTCCAATCTTCCATCATTCTCCTCATTCAGGAATTACTTTGCCTTCTAATGTAACATTGCCGTCAAGTGCCATGTGTCTCTACTTGGCAAGGAGATCAACTATATATTGACTACAGGTTATTGTTTCTACACTGTTTTGGTCTCCTTTTCTTGGTGATTATTTTAGATCAGTTCAACTTCTTTAATAAATACTAAAGTTGTTTATATGGTTTTAATTACTAAGAACAAAGGCAATTTAAAGTTACTCTTTTTACAGTGTACTCCCATTAAAACAGCTGATTTCCTGAATGCCAATTTACCACAATCCCAATTGTGGTCATGAAACACACTTCAGTGCTTGGAGGATATGATTTCATCAGTTTTTAGACAGGAATAAGGGACCTTATGCTTCATTAGACCCACAGGGAGCTTTCAATGAGAAAAATACCAAAAAAAAGCTATAGGAAAACAATGCACTTAGACTGAAAAATGATTGTTTTCAAAGAAGATTAATCTTAAAACACACATACATAAAAAGCACCTATTGATTGGCAACTGTACAAAGGAATTTGATTTTGATCTTTGAGAGAATTGGATCTGTCTTTGAGGGTAGGTGTCCTTAAAGCACAAGACAGCATGAAGGTATATGACAATACTTAGGGGTGATGTTTAAAATCATATAGATCTCTCCAAGGATAAAAAAATTTGAATTGTTTGTTGAATTACTCAGTCAATAAGTAGTTATGAAATTGCTACGAAGAGCCAAGCACTATACTGAAGACAGGTGATACAAAGACAGACAGAATGCAATCCTTGTTCTTAAGGAGTTCACATATAGAGGGAGAGACAATATACAAACAACTCTGTACAATAAGTTATATACAAGATCAAATGGAGACAATCAATACAGTAAAGACACTAATATTAATGGATTTAACTTCTTTTTTAAAAATTAAATTGGTTTGTTTACTTTTAGTTTACAACATTCAGTCCCACAGTCCCTTAAGTTTCAAATTTTCTCCCCTTCCCTCTCCTCCTCAGCATGGTGGCATGCACCCAGATACAAGATCTACAAATATCTTCCCATTAATCATTAGTCAGATTGTAAAGAAGGACTGTAACTGATGGAATGATCAGTTGGAAGGAGGAAACAAAACAAAACAAGAAAAAGAAAGAGAGCAAGTAGTTTGCTTCAATTTGCACTCAGACTCCACATCTCCTTCTCTGGATGTGGATATCTCCTTCAATCATGAGTCGTTTAGCGTTGAATGGACTTAACTTCTTATAAAATACGGAATTTTATCTGGAACTTAAAAGAAGCCAGGATCCAGAGAAGAAGAGGGAGAATATTCCAGGTGTGAAGAGAAACCACTGAAAATGCCTTGAGTTAAGAGATGGAATGTATTACATGAAACTTATTTCACTGGGTTTCAGAGTATGTGTATGGGGGAGCAAGGTGTAAGAACACTGTAAAGGTAAGAGGGGGGAAGGTTGAGAAGAGTTTAGACTATCAATCAGAGGATTTTAGATTTGTTTCTGGTGTTGATAGGGAGTCACTAGAATTTCTTAAATGCAGGAAGAGGGGAAAACATGATTAAGATTACACTTCAGGAAGAATAATTTAGCAGCTGAGTGGATGATACATTGGACACTTGAGTCAGGGCGATCAACAAACAGTATATTGGTAATAGTTCTGGTGTAAGGTGGTGAGGGCCTGAACCAGAGTGGTGGCAGGATCAGAGGAGTGAAGAGACATATATGAGCAATGTTATAGAAATCAAATTAACAAGAACTGGCAACAGATTGGATATCAGGGATGGATGCAGGGTAGGGAGTTGAATTTCAAGCTTAAATTTCAAGTCGGGGTGGCTGGGAGGATGATGATGCCCTTGACAGTAAGAGGGAAGTTAAGAAAGGCAAATAGTTGCTTTGGGGCAAGTTAGTTCAGTTTTCAAAATCCAGATTGAGTGGTCTTAATACGTAGTTGGTGTTATGAGTCTGGAGATAAGAAAAGAGGAGAGAGCTGCATAAGTAGATATGACATTAACACAGAGAGTATAATTGAATCCATAGAATTTTAGGAGATAACCAAATGAAATAATATCAAGGGAAAAGAGAAAAGGATGAAGCACAGCAAAGTCCTGGGGAATATTGACAGTTGGTGGGCACGACCTAGATGCAGAACCAGCCAAGGTAACACCAGCCCACTCTTGGGGTAATGCATAACATTATGGGTAACAAATAAAGCTATGCAGAGCACTTTCATCAATCAGTATCCAAGTAATTCTGTACCCCTGGGATCATGACCATGGGCAGGGGAGAAGAAGAGCTAAGAGCTTGTGTGGGTTCTCTCCACTGATGCAGATTATAATCTGTCCCTTTGCTCTCTTCTCCCCACCTCCAGCTCATTCCTTCTCCAGACTTCACTGTTTCTCTTGTTGGTACTATTATACTTCCAGTCAACTGGGTTTGCAACTCACAAGTGAAACTCAATTTCTCCCTGCCCCTAAACCATACTTGCAACATTTACAAGTCTTTTCCATAATATCTCAATCATATCTATTGCTCCTAGGAATTTACTTCTATTAATAGTTGACTTCCAGGTTCTTGGAATTGATTCCAAGTTTTGGATTCATAAATAAGTTTGTCTGCCTTTTCCCCCTACATTCAGTAGCCAATGCTCTCTAAATATATCATGCATGTGATAAACATTACCTCTAAAACATCAAAAGATGAAAACACAGCCAAATACACATCTCTCATATGTTTCAGTGAGATTTATTGAAAGTTGCAAGCTTTTCCAGAAATAAATTACAATGACCTCAGTCTTAGGTGACCACAGTGCAACCTGTGGCCTGCACTGGGTTTATTTCAGATAAAGACTATATTCCCCTACACCTGTCCAGGTTTTCTTTTTTCTTTTCCTGTCTATGAGTCAGCCTTTTCTATGTCTATGCAAAGGATAGTATCCATTTGAAGGTCACATGATGTCTTTAATTTGGAATGATTTGTTCTTGATTATAGCATTTAAAAAATCTACTTCTGAAATCAATCTTTATCAGTAAAGCCCCTTTTCTTCCAATGTTCTTAAATTTAATAACTCTGATCAGTAAGGTGGTGTTGCATGAGTCCGTGGAAAGTCTTCTGAGTTCTAATTGGCCAGGGCACAAGTGCTTACTTCATGGACAAACTTTTCTAGTTTTTGGTCAGCAGCAGCCTCAAATACAGTCACCTACAGTATGGAGAAAATCTTTGATGGGCCAGTTCCCACAATTAGCCTAAGTATGATATATGAATGAGAACAAGGGAGGTGGTAGTTAGCTCAGGATGAGCAGTTTGTTCTGCCTGGATGCTAATATCATGAGAATTACTACAACAATTTTTTTTCTTGGAGGGTGGATATGGAACAGGGAGTCGAAACCTTTGCCAGAAATTAGTAGAAAAGAAAAGAAAACCAATTGCTCTTGTGATAAGCCAATTGACAAAGGTACAAGGAAATTTTCTTCAAAGAAAATTACTAACTCAGTATGCAAGCAGCAAAAATTACAACAAACCATACCAAATGTGAATGTCCCCTTTTATTCAGAAATGGAAACTTGTAATGGTATTGGGAATCTGAAGATCTTCCCTGCCTCTTGGCTCCTTGATAGGCTTAAGTGAATCTGAGAACCTTCCTTGATTTGAAAATATACTCTTCCTCCTAACAGGCTGAATGTGATCACATGGAGCTTGTGGTGGGAGTCTTGTTTTTCAGGAATGTCCATACCTTGTTACTTTGTGATTGGGCAGTAAGTCAAGAAGGTTGTGACATTCTCTGACCCAGGAGAGGGTTATATATACCCTGATGTGAGGTTTAGCTTTGGGGCTCACTTTGGAAAGAGTTGTGTGATTTCACCAGAGGAAACTCTGGGCAGTGATTGAGCCCCTGGCTTCAAAAACCCAGATGTTGGTGCTTCCCTCTTTGGTAACTAACTAGGTACAGATGTAATCATCAGACAGCTGGAAGCCTTGTCTGCTGGTCTGTTCTGTCTGTATTTTTTTTTCTGCTTGTAACTTTTGTTTGTATTTCTGAAGTTCTGAATTTTCCCCCTGAACTAGGTAAATGATATATGTTTGATTAAAGTAAGATTGTTAATCCATTTTGAGTTGCTTTCCTTTGGAAAGGCAGATTTAAGAACCTGTGCTAGCAGCCATCCTGGGTATGCTAGTCTCTTGCTGCTACAAACCTGCAAAAATTGAATTTGTATTTCGTCTGATTTGATCTATTGGTACATAGGATGCTGTGAATCAGTAGAAATTTGCATTTAGTAGGAAAAAAATATCAGTGGCTAATGAAATAAGACTACCTAGTACATAGATCTCAAATCAAGTCCTCATGACCTTCTTTCTTGCCTAATTAATTTCATTGACTCTAGTCTTTTTCCAAACCCTTTTCTAATCTGAAATACTCAAATGGACAACTCAAATAGATCACATTGATATCAACATTTACTTCAGTGATTAAGATCTCAATTTAGGCAAACTTACATACATATCCTTTGAGAGTATTGCTTATGTCTTCTCTTTAAGGTTGTCATGATAGGATGCCCAAACTGCCTTCTGTGTTCTTCACAACATCTTATGAATACCATTGGAGCCTCTCAAACATTCATTGTTTATCTCTTACAACTGCCATATGAACAGCCCATTTAAAAAAACCACACACTTATGACATTGTTTATTCCCTCTGCTTCTCCTTTGTAGTCCTTTGTTTTTAATTATCCATTGTAGTTTTTTTTGTTTTGCAGCCAGATCACATACGTTCTTTCCAATTCTTTCTGAATAACACTCATTTTCAGTTCTTCAGAGTTTGTATTGTATCATGATTTCCTTTCATTTGGTTTTGTTTAAAATTTAAAATTATTCTTCTCAATTACATGTAAAAACAATTTTTAACATTCATTTAAATTTTTTTGAGTTTCAAATTTTCCCTCCCTCTTTCATTCTTTCCTTAAGCAATTTGATCTAGATTATACTTCCATATATATGTATATATGTACTTCCATATTAGCCATGTTTCAAAAGAAAACAGACACCATCTCCCCTGAAAAAAAAACCTATAAAAATACAATTTAAAAAGAATTTTCAGTCTCCATTAGACTTTCATCAATTTCTTTTTTTCTCTGGAGGTAGAGAGTGTTTTTATCATAAGTCCTTGGGAATTGTCTTGGATCATCCTATTACTAAGAATAACAAAGTCAATCAGTTAATCATAGCTCAATACTGTTGTTATTGTGTACGGTATTCTCCTGGTTCTAATCACTTTATTTTGGACCCGTTCGTATAAGTCTTCCCAGGTTTTTTCTGAAAGCATCCTGCTAATCATTTCTAATAGCACAATAGTGTTCCATCACAACTGTATACTATAATTTGTTCAGTAATTCCCCAGTTGATGGGCATCTCTTTAATTTCTAATTCTTTGCCACCACAAAACAGCAGCTATATTTTTCATGCATATAGCTCCTTTTCCTTTTTCTTTGATATCTTTGGGATACAGGTCTAGTATCGACATTTCTGAGTACAAGGGTATGCACTGGTTTATAGCATTTTGGTCATAGCTCCAAATTGCTCTCCAAGAAATATTGGACCAGTACACAACCCACCAACAAAGCATTAGTGTTCCATTTTTTCACACCTCCTCTAAAGTTTGTCATTTTACTTTTCTGCTGTATTAACCAACATGAGAGGTATAAGGTGCTACTTCAGAGGTGTTTTAATTTGTATTTCTCTAATCAATAGTGATTTAGAGTGTTTTTCCATATGACTGTAAATAGGTTTGATTTCGTCCTCTGAAAACTCCTTGTTCATGTCCTTTGACCATTAATCTATTGAGGTATGACTTGTACTCTTTTAAATTTGACTCAGTTCTGATGGTTGACTATATCTGACTGGTAAAATATTCTGATTCCCTAACTTAATTATATCACCCTTTATATCTAATTCATGTATCCATTTAAACCTTATCTTAGTACATACTATGAGATGTTGCTCTATACCAAATTTATGACAAACTGCTTACCAGTTTTCCCAGAAATGTTTGGCAGATAGTGAGTTCTTGTCTCAAAAGCTTGGATCTTTGGATGTACCAAACACTAGATTACTATCATAATTTATTGCTCTGCATTGTCTACCTAATCTATTTCACAGATACAGCATTCTATTTTTTAGCCAGCATCAGATTGTTTTGATGATTACAGCTTTATAATACAGTTTGAAATCTGGTACAGTATTTCCTTTCATCTTAAACATTTTATTTTTTTTCTCTCCTTTAATCTTCTGGCACTCATTGAGACCTGAGTCCCTCCTGCCAAGATCCCGTCTCCCTCCACTCTTTCCTATATTGGCTACCCTTTCTCTCACAGCATTGGTTATGCTGGGAGAGCCAGCACACTCCTTGTTCCCAAACTGACAATCCCAGACTCCTTTTATCATCGTAATTTAATAACTTTTCTTCCTATGAGGTCCAAACTACTCACATTTAACACCTAATCCCGATGCTGGGAGTTGTTCATTTTTTTTTGTCTTTTTGGAGGGGGAGAAGGCAGGGCAATTGGAGTTAAGTGACTTGTCCAAGGTCACATGGCTAGTAAGTGTTAAGTATCTGAGGCTGGACTTGAACTCAGGTCCTCCTGACTCCCAGGTCTATGCCTGAGAGTTGTTATTCATTGTTCTCAATGAGTTAAGGGCTTGATCCACAGTCTTTCTCACCTCAATTTCTCACCTTATTCACCTTGCTTCATGTTCAGAGATTAAAACACATATATTGCCTTCTCACTTCCTCAATCTACTTAGTTCTCAGCATCTACTCTTCCATTCTACCTCAGTTTCTCAGAGAGATGGTCATAAATTTGACCCTGTGATCATGTACAATTCTCTGTTATGTCATAAACTTTGAAATAGTTCCTCCTGATCATAATCTTTATCCTTCCAGGTTTCCTTACGCCTTATGATTCCTATCTTGCTTTTCATCCTCACTTTGACTTCCAGGGCTTCCACACCTCAGTTCTTTCCTATGACATTCCTTCTACACAGGCTATATTTTCCTCCTTTCTTTATCTTGACTTCTTGGTGAACTGGCTCATCTCTATACTACCTTCTACTCTCAAATACTTTGTCTTTTTGTCCTATTGCTGGTCATGACTCGTGAAAATTCCCAAACTTGTTTCTCATGCCTTTTGCCCTCTTTGCTCTTATTTACATT
Source organism: Pseudocheirus occidentalis (assembly GCA_028646575.1). Lineage (NCBI taxonomy): Eukaryota > Metazoa > Chordata > Mammalia > Diprotodontia > Pseudocheiridae > Pseudocheirus > Pseudocheirus occidentalis. The sequence continues at coordinate 92,236,228 of CM053594.1, forward strand.
CTGCTAACTGGAGCAAGAAGCAACTATGAAACAATGCTGAACAATATAGTACAAATTTATGTTATCTAATCTCTTTCAAGGCAATAAATTCTACTTCTCCCTAAATACTTCAATATCTCATTCTTTACAGCATCTTTTCCAAACTCTCTTCATCTTTCCTTTGGCCTCCCATTTTACCCCCTCCTTCTTAAACTCTCAGCTGAGAATTTTGCCTCATTTCATCGAAAAAAAAAATCTGAGAGTTTTCTCCATGAGCCTTTTTCCTCTTCTTCTCTTCATATATTAGTGACATCTCTCCCACTAAATTATCTTTTATCCCTGTTGAACATGAACAGGTGCTTCTTTTACTTCTGGAGGCTAACTCCTTTACATGCCCCTTGGAGTATGTCCTCTGCTATATTCTCTAGCAGATCACTTCTGGTATCACCTCCATTTTCTCTGTAATCTTAAATCGCTTGCTATCTCATAATTTCTTTCCTGCTTCTAAATATTTTCATGTCTTGCTTACTAGAAAAAATAACACAAAAGCTCCACACAATGCTGAATATTAATTATATTGTTCACTTATAGCATCCCAATAGTTCTTGTTCTGTATCAGGCCTTCACTTCACAGCTAACCTCCTCTTTACCTGTACTTAATTATCTATACTCAGGACCTCCACATCTCCTCTAAACTTCTATACTGTATTCCCCAAATTTAAGACATTTTGTATTTGCTCATGACATTTGAAGACCAGATCTAATGGCCTTTTCACAATTCTTGTTCTTATTAACCTCCCTGTAGCATTTGATATTGACATTTGCCTTCTTTCCTGGATACTACTTTTTTCTGGGTTTCTATGTAACTCTTCTGTCCTACTGGTTCAGTCAAGAATAAAACTTAACAAATTCTATTGGGTCACACTGTATATTAATTATATCTTCAGCCCTCTCTTTCTGTGTGTGTCTTTCCTACTCTTACATTACCAACTGCTTCCTGGTCATCTCACATAGACTGCCCTATAGGTATCTTGAATGAAACATGTTCAAAAGAAGACCTTGTTAAAAGACCATCTCAAAACCCTCAACTTTTTTGAATCTCCTATTTCTGCTGATGATACCACCACCTACCCAGCTACCAAAGTTTGTCAAGAAAGTGAATCCTCAATTTTTCACTCTTAATTTATTAACCACACATATATAATCCATTGACAAATCTGTCCTCAGATACTTAACACTTACTAGCTTTGTGAACTTGGGCAAGTCAAGTCATTTAACCCCAATTGCCCTGCCTTTTCCCCTCCAAAAAGCAAAAACAAAAACAAAAACAAAAATGAACAAACAAACAAGCAAAAAATTGGGAAGCCATGAAATAAACAGAAAACATTCTCTTCTTGATGCTTACGAGTTTGTTTTAATAGTATCAATGTTTCCCTGTGTCTATCTTGATGTCTCCTGATGTTTGGAAAAAAAAGAAATTTATGACCATGAATATTTAGCACTAAGACCCTTTCTCCAAAGTTCCAAACCTTAGGGGAGAATGGTTTCTTTTAAAAACTTTCATTATAGGAAATCTTTTTTCTGTGTCCATTCCATCTAACTCTAAATGTTTTTCCTTCCATTTTTTTTTTGCTTTTGTTTTTTTTTTTGGAGGGCAATTGGGGTTAAGTAACTTGCCCAAGGTCACACGGCTAGTTTCTGTGTGAGGCCGGATTTGAACTCAGGTCCTCCTGACTCCAGGGCCGGTGCTCTATTCACTGCGCCACCTAGCCGCCCCTTTCCTTCCATTTTTAAAAAATCTTCTCTCACATACAGCAATAGAACTGTTCATCACAAAATGTACCTTATGTAGTTTCCAGGGAGCATTGACAGTATTCAGTAGTAAGGAATTAATTCCCACCTGCTATGCACACCACCCAACACTAGAGGGCACTCTGTGGTAACCACCAAACCCTCTCTGTCTCAGTAATGGCTACCTCTCTCCCTATTTAATAATCTCTGTCTTAGTAGTGGGGAGCCTGCCACATGTGGTTTTCTAGATGCTCAAGTGCAATATTTTGACTGGGTTCAAGTTTTACTGAACAAATCATTTTATTAAGGGTATTTGTTATGTGAAGTTTGTATTCAAACTGAATTTAAACTGAAAGTATTTGTTTGGTGAAACTTGGATTCAGTCAAAAGGCTGTACTTGAGGACCTAGAGGGCCATGGGACCTCAAGGCCACAGGTTCCCCACCCCTCTCTATCCTCATCTTCTGGCTTCAGTGACTTCCTTCAAGTTTCTAAGTAAAATTCTTTCATCTACACAAGGTCTTTGAAGATCCTGCTGAATTTTAGTGCCTTCCGTTGATTGTCTCCACTTTACCCTGCATATGTCTTGTTTGTACATGTCTATTTCCATGTTGTCTCCCTTCTTTAGACTATGAGTTCCTTGAGAGCAGAGTTTATTTTTTGCCTTTCTTTGTATACTCGGTATTTAACACAATGGTTGTCTCATAGTAGGTGCATAATTAATGCCTACTGATTTGACTTTGTGGGTCTATGTTTGTCCCATCCTATCCACTCCATCACAAAAACAATAGTAGGCTTAGCGCCACTATAACTACACTACTCCTTTAAATATTCCCTTCCAAATACTGGTCCTTTAGGGAAGTTAAAGCCTAATATAACTCAGGCATCTGCAAAATCTGTCTTCTTTTTCTCCCCCCCGCCCAGTAGTGACCCTCCACAGTCACCACATTAATAGTATTTTATTTTTCCAATTACATGTAAAGATAATTTACAACATTCATTTTTATGAAATTTGATTTCCAAATTTTTCTCACTCCCTCTCTTCGCTGCTCCATCCCCAAGATGGCCGTCAACGTGATATAGGTTATGCATGTATTCGTGAAAACATACTTCCACGTTAGTCATGTCATAAAAGAAGAAACAGAATGAAAGGGAAAAACCACAACAAAGTGAAAATAATATACTTTGATTTGAATTCGGATCCCAAAGTTCTTTCTCTGGATGTGAATAGCATTTTCCAACATGAGTCTTTTGGAAATGTCTTGCATCACTGAATTGCTGAGAAGAGCTAAGTAAATCAGTTGATTATTGCAATATACAATGGCCTCCTGGTTCTGCTCGCTTCACTCAGCATCAATTCATGTAAGTCTTTCCAGGTTTTTTCCACCTCAATTTCCAATTCTTTGACACCAAAAAAGAGCTGTTATAAATATTTTGGTATGTGTGGATCCTTTTCTTTTTCATGATCTCTTTGGGATACAGAACTACTCGTAGTATTGCTGGATCCAAGGGTATGCACAGTTTGATTGCCCTTGAGCATAGCTCCAAATTGCTCTCCAGTATGGTTGGATCAGTTCACAACACCCACAAAGCATTAGGTTCAAA
>CM053594.1:92240101-92302394 GCA_028646575.1 Pseudocheirus occidentalis
CTCTGAAGCAGCCCAGTGGGGACCACCGCCAATTCCTGCAGTTCCCCTCCCCCACTGCTTCCTTGCTCCGGGGGGCAGATTGGCCGAACTGCTTTTCCACCCCCAAATTAATTTTCAAAGTTTCACTTTCACTTTCACTTTCACTGACCATCAAATCCTGGTTTGGCGGATGTGAAGATTCCCTTAGGTGCAATAGATCTTCTCTGAAGTAGACTCAAATTGCAGCTTGGGAGGCTTGGCTCCTCCTGGCTACCCTGGGGCCTGGCCTGGCCACAGGTGCAGTTTTGGGCTGGGCCAGTCTCTGCCCTGGCGTGAGCTGCCCCTCTCCCATCCTGTTCTTCACTCCTTGGCAGATGTGGAGTGCTGGAGGCTGTATATCCTCTCCTCTGAAGACTGGCTTCTGTGCGGTTTGGCTCCGCTCAGCCCCGCTCCTTCCTCCTGTCCCAGGCCTGGCCGCGGTTGTGGCTTCAGGCTAGGCCAGCCTCCACTCCTGGCCGCTACAACGAGCCCCTGCTGCCAAGCTGTCTTCAGCGAGAGATGTGTTTTCTGTATTTTTGTGAGTCTGAGAGTCCTAGACTTTGTCTGGGCTCATATTTTATGGGTGTTGAGGGTGGAAGTGTGGGAGCTGCGGGACCTTGCTGCTTCTACGCTGCCATCTTGGCTCCACCCCCCTCTAGTTGTTTTTTTAAAGTTGAGTTCAAAATTTTCTCCTTCCCTTTCCTTCCCCCTCATTGAGAAGGCAAATGGTTTGATATAGATTATACATGTTCAGTCATGCAAAACATATTTCCACATTAATCACAGTATAAAGGAAAAAATATACCAAAAACAAAGGAAAAAAAAAGAAAAAGTTTCAAAAAGTATGCTTTGATCTGTATTCAGCCTCCATCAGTTTTATGTAAAACACTTTGTACGCTTTAAAACACAATAGAAATTGCAGCAATTAGGAATGGCAGTAGTTGGTCCAATGGCTGGACTTTGCTAACTTTTAGACTCTTTAGCAAATTGGGCTGTTTTTACTTCTCCCAGAATGAGATTAAGCAAATAGAAATGTAAGAAGTTCTTTCACTGTATCATCTACTGGGAAGTCCATATCTCCCCCTTTTATATTTATCCCTATCATCAAACATGTCACCCTGGCTAGGATCCTGAAAATTTTCATCTTAATAACTGTAGTTTTGACTCGAGCTTCCATTGGAGGAGCTGTTCCATGACTCCATGTCATTTTTTTCATTTGTTTGGGTTAGCATAATTTCATTGTCTCTAGTCCTAGCATTTGGTAATGCTTACCCTTTGGGTACAATGCTTTAGCTCTTCTCTTTGTGTCTAGTACATGATATATGCTCAAGTAAATTAGTGTTGGAGCACCTAGCTGGCAGAATGTATAGAGTTCTGCTGAGTCTGGAGTCAGGAAGACTCATCTTCTTGAGTTCAAATCTGACCTGAGACACTTACTAGCTGGACCCTGAACAAGTCACTTAACTCTCTTTGTCTCCGTTTCCTCATCTATAAAATGATCTTGAGAAGGAAATTGTAAACCACTCTAGCATCTTTGCCAAGAAAACCCCCAAACAGAATTACAAAGAGTCAGACGTGATCAAGAACTGACTAAAAAATAAAAGAGGTGCTGCTTTAATGATTTCCATGAGCACATTTCAACAGGTGCTGTGGAATTCTGGCTTTCTAATGCCTGATCAGTTCTCATCATTGGTAAACAATGACGTGTGGTTACTATGGTAGCCACAGACTAAAACACTGCTGCACTCTGCTGGCCCAATAATAATGAATAATTAACAATCATTCCATTAGCAACAACTCCTACTTCTATATTATTGTATAGTGACAAAATTCTTTATGTGAAACAACCCTGATTTAACTTCTCACCTTCTGAAGGTGGGCCCTGGTATTGAGAGAAGAAAGTTGAAATAGAAACTGAAGTAGCTATGATGGGAAAAAAATGAGGAAGCTTCTAGATTTAAGAATAGTGTGTCATTGTCTATAGGGACCCTCTAGTAAAGATGGGCTGTCTCCTGTGAGTTTTGGTTCTAACTGATAATGAAATTTCTGCCAGTTCAGGTGCCTGGGGATCTCCCAGGATGCTTCAGTGGATTCATAGAAGCAGATAATCCTAGAATTGGAAGGGATCTGAAAGATTACTTAGTCTAAGATTGTCATTTTACATATGAGAAAACTGAGGCAAAAGAAGGAGAAGTGTTACGAATAAGTCCCCAAAGACTGCGCTGATGGAAGGAATTTCTTCCTTGTGTCTTTTCTGGACTGATGAAATCACAAGTCTAATAAAAAAACAACCCATGAACAAATTGTGCATGTGTGTGTATACACATACATATATTATATAACAATGCATATATACATTATATACAAACCAATATAAATATTTATATTTATTTAAAGAATATATAATATATAATATGTAGATATATAATATATAAATATAAATTATATGCATAACATAAATGTAATAATTTTATATTTCCATGTATATATCTCTGCATGTGTATGCATATATATGTGTATATGTGTGTATATGTATATACACACACACACACATATATATATATGTACACATATACATATACACACATCCATTCATATAGATGTATATAAATGTGAACAATTATTTTCCATGAAAGAATTGGTGCTAAATAATAACACCTCATCCCTTACCCTTCATTCCTAACCTGGGCAAAAGAGTGAAAGGGAGGGAGGAAGGAGGGAAAGAGGGAGAGAGCAATAAAGAGAGAGAGAAATGTAAAAGAACTTTAAAAATTTCGCCAATCCTTTTTTACTTCAATTTTAAGCCAAAAACAAATATAAAATATGATAAAACACTTTACAGCTGAACTAGGCCCATATAATTAGGTTGTTTTGAAAAGGTAGGTTGTAAAAAGAGACTACTTACAATGGTACATCATAGCCAGGCCTGGAAGCACTGGAAAAAAAAAAAAAAGGAGGATTCCCAGTCCCTATCTTGGGAGTTCTCTATAAAGGAGGTATTGTTTCACTTGTTTTTATTTTGCTGTGGTTTCATTACTTCAGCGCCATGGTCATGTGGATTTTGGATTGGGCCCAAGAGGGAGGTAGCAAGTCAGACCAATAATGGACCTGGGTTGGTGTTCAGGGAGGGTTTCCAATCACATCAAAATCCAGTTTTCTCCACCTCCCAACCTCTAGAGAGCTAGACCAACTGTGTCAAAGGACAATCAGTTCCTTTTGGAGTGTATTAGATCAGGGTAACTTCCATTTCCGTCCACTAGGAAACCCATTTGGCCACTGTTTGGGCTACACAGCTGGCCCAAGGCTAGTGGCATTTGCTAAGAACTGGAGATGAGAAAGGTGAATCAGTAAGAGAAACTGATCACCAAGCTTCACCTCAGAGAAGAAATAAGAAAATGTAGCCCCTGCCTTTCTTTGCCGGGGCCGTTGCCTAGATGTAGGACGTGGTATCGAGACTATCAAATTCAGTTGGTGTTTTCATTAATTTTGCTGAACAACTTCCCCCCCACACACACACCCCTTCCCCTACATTTTATTCTGTAGCAGAGACAGCAGAGAAGTGAAAAGGGGCATATTCAGAAATGAAGGTGATTATAAGCCAAACATCAGTTTTTCACTGAGAGATACAGAAGAAACAGAGGCAGCATGAGAAGAAGGAGGCAGAAACAGATACAGGGTCAGAGAAGAGAGTGCCATTCACTGATTCCAAGAAGGAAGGGTATACGAACAATTAACTTACCTGGAAGGTCATTGATTTCTTGTCCTTGCCTATGCTATTTGAAGCATTGCCTTATCTGAATTGTAATCTCTTTCTTGTTCTTACATATGTTAAACCCCATGGAAAAGGAGAAGGTTGAATAGGGAGAATCATCACATAGAACATTATTTAAATCTTGACCAGGGCATTTTCTTCTTGTATGAATGAGGGAAATCATTTAACTTCTTTTTTTGTTTTGCTTTTGGAGTTCATTTGGGGTTAATTAACTTGCCCAAGGTCACATGGCTAATTTTTGTGTTAAGTGTTTGAGACTGGATTTGAACTCAAGTCCACTGGACTCCAGGGCCGGTGCTCTATTCACTGCACTACCAGCTGCCCCAATCATTTCACTTCTAATCTTCAGTTTATTTGCTTGTACAATGAGAATAATGAAATCTTTACCTACTTCTTAGGGCTGTTGTGAGGTAAGTTGTCAGCTTTCTAGCAAAATTTAATGCCAGTTGATATTATACTCAAGGCCTTGCTCAAATTTTTCTTCCATGAGGCTTTGTCTATCCAGTCTGGTTCATGGGAACTTTCCTTTCTTTTGAACCCACAGTATTTTGCCATGAGGTCTACTGTTGCCTTGTGCCATTTTATGGTGCAAGAGTCAGACAAAGGTAATATGGTTGGTGGCAAGAGCACTGGAGTTGTTGTTGAGTTGTATTTCAGTCATGTTCAACTCTTCTTGACTCCATTTGGCAAAGATTCTGGAGTGATTTTCCATTTCCTTCTCCAGCTCATTTTACACATGAGGAAACTAAGGCAAACAGGGTTAAGTGACTTGTCCAGGGTCATATAGCTAATAAGTATCTGAGGCCAGATTGAATTCAGGGAGATGAGTCTTTCTGATTCCAGGTCTAGCACTCTATCCACTGTACCATTAAACCAAACTTAGGTGCTGGGGTGGTAGTGGTGGTGGTGGGAGGAGACCAAAGTTCAAATATTCACTCTGACATTTACTAGTTGTAAAAATATTATCAAAAGACTTTACCATTATGAGCCTCTCTTCTGTAAAATGGGAGTGATAGCACACATACTAGCTACCTCACAGGACTATGATGAGGAAAAGTGCTGTGTAAACCCTAATATGAATGGAAATGTATGTTGCTACATATATTACTTCCTCCTTATGGAGCTAGGATAGAGTTCTAGACCTGGAATCAGGAAGACCCAAAAAGAGATTTATGAATGGAAACAAAGTACTAACACCTTAGAGTTACCAACCCCAACTTAAGAGTGGCACAAGATAATAGAGAGGGGTCACAGTAGAAATTATCCCAAACATTTTTTCATGACTCTTTAATATTTCTGGAGTAAGTTCTGTGGTCTTATGTTAAAAAAAAAAAGCCCAAGGAGATAAAAGAGGGATGCCTGCTATTCTCCATCAATATCTTTGCAATGTTGAAGAAATTCAAGGAAGAACAAGATCACGATGGGTGAATGCTTGTGGCAAATTATGATAGTGTATGGACAAAAGAGACACAGGATGGGCAGTCACAGATAGTTTGTAATATGCATCGTTGCAGGGAATATCCGTATTAATGAGTTGACAAATCAATTTTAGTTCTTTAAAGGGAACTTCTCCATCACTGTGGTGCCATGTAATGGATGCTCTAAACACAAATATAAAACACAGATGAAGCAACCAAAAACTTAATACATTCAGGAAAATATACAGAATATAGCCTAATTCCAATGTCACCTCTATCGTGAAGCCTCCCTGAGGCCTCTGATGGCAATAAACTTCCCCAGGGATCCCATATCTTCTAGAATGTGTCACATTTCTCTAATGTACTTATTGTGTGATATTATTTATATGTCTTTTCCCCTTGCCTTTTATACTGTAAGCCTCATGAAGGGCAAGGGACATATCATTCATTTTTTGTATCTCTCCAAAATACCTGGCATAGTGGACTGTATATAGTAGATTAAGAGGTGATTAATTTTTTTAAGATTTTAATTGAAAAAATGATCAGCGGAACTACTAACTTCTAATCCATTTATTATCATTCTAGATACTTTATTCCCAAAAGACATGTAGCTGTGCCATCCTTCAAGAAGACCCAGGGTACAAAAAAAACAAGGCCTTCCAATAAAGCATTTCTTCCTTATACCAAGCTTCTTTATATAGGCAATTTGAAATTTTCCTTCAGACAGATTGTTTGGAGTCATTTAGACACAACAGAAAGGATGAGAACTAAGAGAAAACTCGAGTCCAAGGTCACCTACAATGATGAAAAATAGTAAAACAAACCAACCCCCCCCCCCAAACTATTCCAAACAGGCCTAAAATGTAAATATAAGAAACAAAATGTGATCAGATCTTTTTCAGTTACAAGACCATAGGATGTAGAGATGTTTATTTTTCCCCCTTTAACTAAACATGTGATTTCCCTGTGTAGGGAGCTCCAAGGGTAGAAACTCCCTCCCTCAATGCAGGTGGGCAATTCCTCTGTAATTTATTGTCTTAAAGAATTTCCTTGGAGTACTGAAAGGATACGTGACTTTATACTCAATACATGAAAAAAGTCCTATTCCAAGTCTTCCTGATGGTGAGTCCAGCAATCAGTCCACTAAATCATCCCTCCCCCATAAAGATACTTAAGGACAGATAAAAAGTGTATATATGCATATAATATACATACAGATGTATTTACATACACATATGTAAATGTATGGGTATATAGTATACTGTGTATATCTGTGTATATACACACACGCATGTATGCATACACATAAATACACATATGTACATACCCATACCTATTCACTCCATGTCCTGAACAGGCATACCCCCAACTATGTGTCCACACTGTCCTATGCAGGCATACCCTGACCTAACACCATTAATTAGCTCCTTGACACCATTTTAGGTGTAATGATAGGGAAGAGGAAAGACTGTGACATCTCAATAGTGTTAAAAAATGATAGGCATCTTTCTGGATATTCGAAATTTAGACTATAAAATATATGCACACCTATGACTATAATAATCCATATATGTATATATGTATATACAATAATAACACAGAGAGGCTAATTGGGTGCCCCTATGAGATTTGACACATCAAGTCATCAGAGAGACCCCAGAGGCTAACAGCTGGATGCCATCAGACAGGGTTCTGGAATGGGATTTGAGCAGAAGTGAAAGGCAGGGAGAGGAGTGTTTCAGGAAAAGACACAAAGCAAAGAATCTGCAGTGAAGATGAACTAACCTTGCCCTCCCCAGCAAAACTAATCTCTACTTTAAACTCTAGTTCAGATGACAACTCTCAGACAAGTTCAGACAGTGTTTAAAAATAAAATACAATCTACGATCCACAGCTGGGCAAGGTAGATTTATCATCCCCAGGGGAACAGAACATTTGAAGAGTATTGAACCTTAGAGATAGAACTTGGAAATTAAGGAGCCCAAAGCCTCTTTGAGAGATTGGAGGAGTAAGGCAAGCAAGGAGATCAAAACTTTGAACTTTCAGGGAGAGTGCTAAAAATTTTAAAGACAAAAATTCCTTCCCTCCCAACCCCCTTTCCCCATCCCTATTGTTCCTTTGTGTTCAAAATAGCTAGGTGGAGGTATTTAACTTCATTCTTCTTTACTGTCACCAGGGCTAAAATCTTGGCTTAAGAAACTCTTCCAAATAGAAATTACTTCCCCCCTTTTTCTAATGGAAAAACTATAGTTAGCTAAAGAAAGGAAGCATTGTATAATATGAGTTAACATTTATATCATATTTTAAGTTAAAATAATAATAACAATAATAACACTTATAGAGTGCTTACTCTGTGCCAGGTACTGCACTGTGTTCTATAATTATTATTTCATTTGATCCTAGCAACAACCCTTTGAGATAGGTACTATTATTAGCCTTATTTTATAGATGAAGAAACTGAGGAAGATTGAGATAAAGTGGTTTGTCCAGGTCACAGAGCTAATAAATGTCTGAGGCAAGACATTTCCTCCTGGCCCAAGGTCTAATACTCTGTCCACGGTGCCCCCCCTAAGTGACACTGTTAATTTATTATGCATTTATTATATGCCAGACAATATACTTAACTCTGGGGATGTGAATACAAGCAAACAAAACATCTTGAAGGAGCTCAGATTATAATGGGAGAAGACAAACCATAAAGGGAAATTAGAAATTGGAGGAGAGTAACCACAGGCATCAAAGCAGCTGGTGGGGAGGAGGGGGGAAAGAAGTCTGGAATTGAGTCAATCTAGAAGGGAAGTGTTATGGGAATCTGAAGATCTTCCCTGCCCCGAGGCCCTTTGATAGGCTTAAGTGGCTCTGAGAATCTTCCCTGATTTGAAAGTATACTCTGCTCACTAATAAGCAGTGGTCACATGGAGCCTGTGGTGGGACTCTTGTTCTTCAGGAAAGCCCACACCTTATTACTTTGTGATTGGGCAATGGGTCAAGAGATCTGTGACATTCTCTGATCCAGGAGAAGCCTATATATACCCTGATGTGAGGTTTTGCTTTGGGGCTCACTTTGGAAAGAGTTGTATGATCTGGCCAGGTGAGATTCTGGGCAGCCCTTGAGTCCCCCCCCCACCTGCCTTTGAAAAACCCAGATGTTGGTGCTTCCCTCTCTGTTAACTAACTTAGTATGGTCAGGCAGCTAGAAGCTCATCTGCTGATCTGTTTCTCTGTTTGCTTGTAACTTCTGCTTGTAACTTCTGTTTGTATTCTCTGAAGTTTGGGGTGCTGACTTTTTTCTCCCTGAACTAGGTAAATGGTATGTGTTTGTTTGATTAAAGAAGGATTGTTAACCCATTTTGAGTTGCTTTCCTTTAGAAAAGCAGATCTAAGAACCTGTGCTAGCAGCTACCCTGGGTATGCTAGGTGCTTGCTGATACAGGAAGTCACCATGCCTGAGGTCACTCCAGAAATGGAGTCACCAATGAGAAGAGTGAGCAGGGTCTATCCAGGTTCTCTTTTGACTATGGAAGACCCTTAGTAGAGTGATGGATCAGGGAATAGAGGTAGGGATAGGTTGGTAGGGAATAAAAGGCAGGCCAAAATGTGATTCACTATGTGAACACTTGAAACAATGAAGTGTGAATTCTTTATTGTAAGAGCTCCCTATGAGGATAAAGGTAGGTCTTTGTTGGTTTACAGAATCCAAGAATAAACTTCCATTGATCTGGGAGGTGAAATTATTTATATCCTTAATTACATTTCTAATTGATGTCACTTCACATTTACATAGCATTTTCATAAGTGGCTTGCTCAAAAGCTCTCAGTTTCAACTACTATTAACTCTATTTCACAGAGGAGGAACAATAGCCATAAACTGGAGAGCCAGGTTTCCATGCTACATCTTAGAGCTCTATATTTATTTGTCATTCTAGTATACCATTTGCCTTCTCACTATATCATACTGGAACAGTCAAAAAACGTCTCTCTGAAAAGAATTTTGTAAAATTTTTAAGACAGCTCTGTGTTTCTGATAATATTTAAACATAAATTCTGGGTGGTGGATGTCTTTCCTTTGCCTCTGTCTATCTCAAATGTAAAATAGGAATAAGAACAGCACCTACCTCACAGTGTTGTTTTGAAGATTAAGTTAGAGAATATAAAGCACTTAGCAAAGTATCTGGCATATAGAAGGCGCTTACAAAATGCTTGTTTCCCTCTTCCCATCTTATTTTTTTTTTCCTTAGTGGAATCAAGTCTTACCTCCCTCCATGGAATTCTTTTTCTAGAACCACTATGAAAGAAAATTGTAACAAATTTTTTTTTAAGTGTCACTGAAAGGATAGTTTGGAGCAAGTAACTTCCTACTTATATTCCCTCTACCCCATCCCTGACAGTTATTTCTGTCGCCTTTGGGAAGTAGATTCTGGGCCCTAGGCCCTCCATGTCGTATGTCTTCCTTACTCATTAAATCAGCAAAGACATCTGTGTTTCTAGTTCAATTTATGTTAAAAATTATGTTTAACTATTTGGGATACACCGAGTCCAAAATGGACTCTCCAGAAATATTGCCCATTATTTTTAGAAACCTGTGAGTATTCCAAAGAGAAACTGAATAAAAATGTTCTGGTTATTATCCATTTTCCTCTCGGGATAGGTTTTCAATAGCTACTTGATAACCTAAAGACTGTAGGGTCATTGTTTATTGCTGATGATGCTGTTCTTGATTTTATTTAAAAATGGAAAGTTGTTCTTGTTGAAATTAGTTCTCAGTTCATAGTCTTACAGATGTAGAAGCAACTTCAATAATCAGCTACACCAAGCCACTCATTTTATGGATGAGGAAACTAAAATTGTGCCATGCCTAACAAAACGTCTGCCAGTTCTGGCTCTAGGGATTCAGAATTTTGAAAATGAAGATTCCATACTCTTGAAGCCAGGGACCACTCAACCATACAGGCATTATCTTGTCTGGAGAACAACCATTCCCTGGAATGGGACCCATATCCTCCTGAATATCAACTCATCCGGTGTCTTTAGGGACTTTCCTCAACCTGGGTTGGCATTATGCCATCTTCTTAGAGGAAGAAAGGGTTCTTCCTGTCCTCTCCTTGATCCCCTGAGTCAACTAACCTACCTCCTACACATCTTTGAAACCACATGATTCATTCTTGGTCTCATGGCAACAAAGAGGGCCCTGTAAGAACTGGAGATTTTTGAAAAAGAAATCTTGTTTTATTTTGTTCTAATTCAAAGGATAATATGTACTTTTAGGCTAATGTTCTTGGCCACATTAAAGAAGCAGTTCACTAACATATCTAAGTATAAGAAAGGCTTTTTATTAGGTAACAAATGAATGAAACCCTTTAATTCATATAACAATTCAATAATTTCTCCAATAATTATTGAATAATTTTTATTTGAATAATAATAATGATAATGATAACGTTTACTTACAATTGTAGAATATTTTAGCGTTACCAAGTAATGTTCAGGTACATGATTTCACTTGACCTTCTAAATCACTCTTTCAGCATATTCAGGCCATTAGATTCATAGTACCATTGGTCTAGAGTACCACTGGCTAGAGGGTATACAAAAAATCATCTCTAACTTTTCATTTTAAGATGAGGTAAATGAAGACCAGAGAGGAGAAAGAACTGTTCAAGGTAATAAATCAAGCTGTTTTCCTAAAGAACATTTTCTGCAGAGGTGTCATTAACTAATAATAATTGCTTGGTTAGGTGTGACCTCATAAACTGAAATTGTTTAGTTGTTGTCCTTCCTACTCAAAAAGGATCAAAATGACATCAATATGTTGGGGTCAATGTACAGTAAATCTGACTGTAGCTGATTAGACCCAAATAAGCTCAGAGGATTCTACCACAGATCAGGTACAAATAGTCCATATGAACATTTGGTATAGAGATATCCTTAACTTTGTACATCTTGTGTTGCTTTTGAGCTACTACCATTCTGCTTTATTTATAGAGTATAACACCTTCTTTGATATGGGCAAACTATGCTGACTGATTCTGTGTGAATGTCTCATATCTCACAATTGATACCAAAGTTCTTCAGAAAAACCTTAAGGATGTCCTTGTATTGCTTCTTCTGACCTCCGTGTGAGACCTTGCTTTGTGTGTGTTGTCTGTAAAATAGTCTTCTAGGCAAATATATATTTGGCATTTGAACAACATGGCCAGCCCATTAGAGCAGCACTCTTTGCTGTAGAGTTTGAATGCTTGGCAGCTCGGTTTGAGAGAAAGCACCTAGTGGTTGGTAACTTATCCTTTCCCACACTTTCCTTCAAAGCCTCCTGAACACTGAGTTAGCTCTGGCAATGTATGTGTCCACTTAATCATCTATATGTACATCCCTGGAAGGTATAATGCCTAAGTAAGTGAACTTATCTACAGCATTCAATAGTTCTACATTTGTTGTAACCAATGGTTCCCTATATCAATGATGTGCTGACTCTGGAGGACCTCTGTTTCCTCAGTGCTTATCATCAGGCCAAATTAGCACAAGCAGCAGAGAATTGATCCATACTTTGTTATGTCTTGGCCTCAGAGGCTGCATTATGTGCACAATCATCTGTGAACAAAAAGTCTTTCTCTACTTTAGTTTTGGCTTGTAGACTTTTCAAGTCAAATAATTTACTGTCAGTAAGGAAGCTGACATTGATGCCATTTTCATACTTGTTGAAGGTGTCTGACAACAGTATCGAAAATGCCATGCTAAAAAGCAAGGGAGCAAACATGCAGCCCTGTGTTACTCCACGGGTGATTGGGAAAGCATGAGAAAATAGTCCATTATCTAGAATCTGTGCAAGTGTGCCATCATAGAACTGGTATACAATATTGAAGAAATTATTTGGGCCACTGAATTTTGCCATGACTAAGCACTCATGATTGACAGTATCTAAGGCCTGAGTTCACCTCTATAAAGGAAAAGAAAATAGGTTCTCCTAGGACAATCACAAGAAGAGTGTTTTTCTTTTTTTATTTCATTTTTAATTTCTTTTTCTTCATTAGTTAATTAATTTTGTTTTCAACATTTACTTCCACAAGATTTTGAGTTCCCAATTTCCTCCCTATATCTCCCCTCCCCCACCTCAAGATGCCAGGAATTGTGATCACCCACTTTCCCTAACCTTCCCTCCCTTCTATCACTGACCCTCCTCCCTTTCTTATCCCCTTCCCTTCTCTTTTCCTGTAGTGCAAGAAAGATTTCTATTCCCCATTGCCTGTGCATCTTGTCTTCCAGTTACATGTAAAAACAATTTTTAACATTTGTTTTTAAAACTTTGAATTCCAAATTCTTTCCCTTCTTCCCTCCCCACCCACCTTCATTGAGAAGGCAAGCCATTCAACATAGGCT
The DNA here is from genome assembly GCA_028646575.1 of Pseudocheirus occidentalis. NCBI lineage: Eukaryota > Metazoa > Chordata > Mammalia > Diprotodontia > Pseudocheiridae > Pseudocheirus > Pseudocheirus occidentalis. The sequence goes on from CM053594.1 coordinate 92,252,684, forward strand.
ATACATGTGTAGTGATGCAAAACGCTTCCATAATAGTCATGTTGTGAAAGACTAACTTCCCTATTTCCTATTCCATCCCCCATTTATTCTATTTACTCCTTTGACTCTGACCTCCTTAAAAATGTTTGCTCCATGGGTCGGCTAGGTGGCGCAGTGAATAGAGCACTGTCCTTGGAGTAAGTAGGACCTGGGTTCAAATTTGTACTTAGACACTTAACACAAAAACTGGCCATATGATCTTGGGAAAGTCACTTAACCCCAAATGCCCTAACTTCCCCCCTCCAAAAAGCAAAAAATCCGAACCAAAACAAAAGTTTGCTTCTGATTACCCCTCTCCCCTAATCTGCATTACTTTCTTTCATCACCCCTGCCCCTTCAAAAATCAAATTTTCTACTCAGCTCTGGTCTTTTCATCAAGAATGCCTGAAAGTCCTCTATTTAATTAAATATCCATTTTTCTCCTGAAGAATTATACTCAGTTTTGCTGGGTAGGTGATTCTTGGTTTTAATCCTAGCTCCTTCGGCCTCCAGAATATCATATTCCAAGCCCCCCAATATCTTAATTTAGAAGCTACTAAATCTTGTTAGCCTGATTGTGTTTCCACAGTACTTGAATTGTTTCTTTCTGGTTGCTGGCACTATTTTCCCCTTGACTGGGAAACTCTGGAATTTGGCTACAATATTCCTAGGAATTTTCCTTTTGGGGTCACTTTCAGGAGGTGATTAGTAGATTATTTCAATTTCTATTTTATCCTCTGGTTCTAGAATATCAGGGCAGGTTTCCTTGATAATTTCTTGAAAGATGATATCTAGGGGCTTTTTTTAATCCTAATTTTCTGGTAGTCCAATAATTTTTAAATCATCTCTACTGGATCTAATTTCAAGGTCAGTGGTTTTTCCAATGAGATATTTCACATTGTCATCTATTTTTGCATTCTTTTGGTGCTCTATAATTTCTTTATTTCATTGTAGAATCATAGAAGCATAAACTTCCATTTACTCCATTCCAATTGTTAAGGAATTATTTTCTTCAGTGAGCTTTGGGACCTCCTTTTTTATTTGGCCAATTCTGATTTTTAAGGCATTTTTCTCCACTGGTTTTTGAAGCTCTTTTGCCATTTGCTATTTTTTAAGGTGTTATTTTCTTCAGTATTTTTTGGGTCTCCTTCAGTAAGCTGTTGACTCATTTTTCATGACTTTCTTGCATCACTCATTTCTCCTTCCATTTTTCCTTTACTTCTCTTACCTGATTTTCAAAATCTTTTTTTGAGCTCTTCCATGGTCTGCAACCAATTCTTATTTTTCTTGGAGGCTTTGGTGTAGGAGCTTTGATTTTGTTGTCTTCTTTTGGTTGTATATTTTTATTTTGCTTTGTCATCAGTGTAAGATTCTACAGTCTGAATTTTTTCTACTGTTTACTCATTTTTCTAGCCAATTACTTGATTTTTAAATTCTTTGTTAAGGTAGGACTCTGAATCCAGTGCAGAGGGCATACTGTCCCAAGCTTCATAGGTTTTGTCCAGCTATTTTCAGAGATGCTTCTAGGGACCTACAGATTTTTAGTTCTTCCAAAGTGTTATGATCAAAGGAGAGATGTTTGCTTCCCTCCTGCCCTGTGCTCTGTTCTGTGAGTGACTGCAAGCACTCTTTTCTGCCTTGGAACTGTGAGGAGGCTTCCCTCTCCACCACTGTTAGAATCTTTACCACGCCAATGCTCCTCCTCACCCCAGGACCACTACCCAGGACTATGACCCAGATCAAAGCATGGGCAAAACAAAAGAATCCTGACTTAGTGCCACCAAAGTAGTCTCTGCAATCCCCTTATGATCAGTCACTCAATTGCTCCACCATGCTGGGAGCAGCCATCAATGCTGCCCCCTCCACCTCAGCCTCTGCCCTGGAGTCTGGGACTAGACCTTACTCCTCTCTCACCCAAGTCCACCAGACCTTTCCTACTGACTTTAGCTGTCTTTGGTATTTGTAGGTTGAGAAATCTGAAATCTACTATAGCTGCCAATGATTCAGTGCCCTAAGACTTCTTACAGGTTAGCTAGGGTATGGTGTTTGTGCTGGAATGTGCTCCTCTCTCAGATTGGTGCAACAGATCTTCCCTGTCAACTTTACAGGTTGTCTTGTGTTGGAAATTTGTTTCACTCTGCAATTTTGTGGGTTTTGCTACTCTAGAATTTGTTTAGAGTTATTTTTTGCAAGTATTTAGAAGGGTTGGGGAAGAGCTCAAGTAAGTCTCTGCTGTTACTCTGCCATCTTGTCTCTGCCCCTCCCCTTAGCTCTTTTGAGGGTATTTCCCTTAATCAGGTTTTTTGACAACATGGAACAGAGGCCCTAAAATTTAAATAGAACTAAAGCACAGAAGATTTGAATAGCCTTGTAATTCTTCTCTGTACATGCTTCAAGACTTACCCTTCTTCACACACCCACCATAATTATATAACCAAAGCACAATTATAACCAAGTAATCCTCTGCTCAGTAAGTTCAAATTGTTTCTATTGTTTCTAATATAAAATATAAACTCTTCTGTTTAACAATCTGAAGCCCTTTACTTATCAGACCTCAGTCTACCTTTGGAGGAGTATTGTGTAATTTCTGCTTTAAAGAATTCTTCTTTTTTGAGAAAATTAGCTGCTTGCTATTCCTCATACATAACACTCTTATCTTCAGTTTCTATGATTTCTTGTGGCCTGTTTTCCATGATGGGAATGCCCTTCCTACAGACTCTAGCCTCTTAGAATCCCTAATTGCATTCAGAGTTCACCTCCTACATTATGCCTTTGCTGATCCTCCCAATGTCAATGCTCTCCCAAAATTACTTTATATAACACATATATGTATGTTTGTGTGTATGTATATATATATATATGTATATGTAAAATGTATGTATACAAAATATACATATAATTTATGGATACAACTATATTTATGTGTAAATGCATATGTTTATTATGGAAAACATGTATGTGTATCTATCTATAAATACATGTTTAGACATACACATATATGTATATGTATATGTGCATATATAACCATTACATTGTATACCTCTAGTGTGAAGACTTTAAAAGCCCTTTTCAGGGGAGCCCATCCACCATTGGTGTCCACCTGTCATCTTCTCACCCAGGGTTCCAAGAACTTATAGGATGTGCAGTGGTCACACCTAGGTAAAACAGCCTTGACAAATGGGCTAAACCAGGCTGAGGGTAATCAACAAGCCTAAAACCCACTGGTGAATTAGGGGGATGTCTACTCCAAACATATAAAGAATTGGTGCAATGGGCAGACAAAAACAATTTGTTCCAAAGGCTATGAAGGTGACTAAAGTAGGCTCTGCGGACCATGTAGAACTTGGTTGAATATTATAATACCAAAGTCATCCACTGCCTCCTAAGTCAACGCTAGTCATCTTGACTTTTGTCTTTGCCCTGGACTTCTTTGACTCTTGAAGAGAAATTGAGGCTGATGACTTTGTGCAACTTGCCTCACTTAAAATCACCCTGTGATGTCATTGGTCCTTTTCTTAAGATGGAGGAACAGTAACAAAACAGCACATAGTAGTAATAAATGGGTGGATGAATGAGATAAAAAGTAGGATCTCTACCCTTGAATGTTGGTAATCTATTTAGGTATACAACCTAGTATTTGCTTAGTACCAAACTATCTTCTTCTTCTTTTTTTGAGACATTCTCTTATTTCCAGGTTTTTATAATATTTTTATGTCTTGGTTATTCCATTACCTCATCTGTCCACTTCTTGACCTGGGAAGGTAAGAGAACCTTCCTGGCTATCAGAGAAGAGGGTACAAGACCTCATAGTAAGAAATATTCTTAATGTTATTTTTTTGCGGGGGGGGAGAGGTGGGAGACAATGAGTAGACTACTGAGGCTGGAGTAAAGAATTCAGGCAGAGAAATACTGGAGGATAAATTTCCTAGTAAGAAATAGAGATCAAGCTATAGAGGAACTTGAATATCCAAGAAAAAAAGAAACAAATGCTACATAGATAGAATGTTCAAGTTTTATGCTTTTTGTCATTGTTGTCATTGTTCTGAGGGATTAGAAGAAGGGACACCAACATCTCATGCAAATTTACTTTGGTTTATATACACACATATGTGTGTAGGATATAATATGTGATATGATTCAGATCAATAACAACTTCAGAGAATTGATAAATATACCTTTGTTGCTCATTAGAGAGAATGCTAAAATTCCCATTTTGCCACTTATTTGGTGTCACCTTGGTAAAGCTTCTTCAGTGTCTCTGGTCCTCAGTTTTTCTCTTCCATAAAAGGAATTGAACTTCTTAGTTCCCTTCCAGTTCTAAATCTATGGTCTTGTGGAATATGTATTATCAAAATTCTAACTTTGAACATTAACACAAACATCTATATTTGCTCAGTTTAGATGTCTTTGTTCACTGAATGAACGAACAATGTAACTAATATAAGTAATGTACAATGAATGCTGTCAGACATGGCTAACATATTAGTGGGTTTTTTCCTTGAATATTTTGTTGTCTATAATTGATGGATGGAAGAGTAAAGAGGCATGACTTTAATGTTAAAAAAACAAAGACAATAACAGAACTAAAGAAAAAAGAAGAAAAGGAGTGAAGGAATGAGGGAAGGAAAGTAGGAAGGGAAAGGGAGGCAGAGGAGAAGGGAAGAGAGAAAGGATGACAAGATCATGAAACATTAGTAGGAATTGTGTGATATACTCTAATATTAAACATACTGTAAAAGTTTTGGGAAATTAGATAAGGATTCCCTAACTCCTAGGTTTATATCAAATTTAAATTGATGTACTTTTTCAATATCACTCACAAGTTTGACAAAGGCTCTGGCCATCTCAGATTTCTAATGTTTACAAGTTTTCATCACAAGAAGTCCAGCAATTGGATGTTTATAAGGAGGTAGACTTCTGTTCAGTACAGGTAAAAAGTAGTGTTTAGAAATGTTCAGAGATGAGATGGATTGGCTGGTAAAGTTGTAAAATTTGGGGTTTTCCATCAAAAACAGTGTTCAGACAAAAGTCATAAGAGAATAAAAACAAAAATTATCTCTATTTGTTGAAAAATTTTCATAGCAGACAAACACCCACACACATACATAAATATGTGTGTATATGTACTGTCTAAATATACAACCATATTGGAAGGATTAAATAAATTGTGGTACATTAATAGAGTAGAATACTAAAATATAATTAAGACTAAACAAAATATGAAGTAGAAGAAAATAAGAAAAGACCTTTATAAAATTGAGCAAAGCAAAGCTAAATGAATGCATGAACAAAAACAGAACATTCAGATTGAAGTGCATACACACTTGGGATCACATTAGAAAAAGTTAATGTGAAGGAAAGAACAAAGAATCCTGATGGAATCAAAGGAAAACAAACAGAAAATAAGGATGAGAGGAGAGTTATGGTACTTTACATATCGAAATCTATGAACTAACAAAGGAATCTAAACTGAGCAAATGTAGATGCTTGTGTTAATGTTCAAAGTTCGATTTCTGATAATACATATTCCACAAGAGCATAGATTTAGAACTGGAAGGGAACTTAGAAGTTCAATTCCTTTTACAGAAGTGAAAAACTGAGGACCAGAGACATCGAAGAAGCTTTACCAAGGTGACACCAAATAAGTGGCAAAATGGGAATTTGAACCCAGGTCTTTTCATTCCAAAAGACAGAACTCTTTTGTTCAAATTGAGAGCAAGATGACATCTTAAATGTATTATAAAAGTAATTCTTGTATATAGTAAGATGTGGAACTCCATAATTATATTCCACATAGATCTTTATCTTAGGTGGGGGGAGAAAGAGAGAGATAGACAGAGGGAAGAGAAACACAGGGAGAGGAGAAAGAGAGACAGAGAGGCTGGGGAAATTAATGGTATCAGGGATTATGATTATTGTAATTATTGTTATTATATCCATATTTCAGGTGACTTGAATTTACCATTACTCAGATATTTTGCTCTTTGATGATTTGTCATCTTGTAGCATCACACAAATATGTTGAATTTTTATTTCTCTAAGAAGTTATGGTCATTAAAAGTAATGCACAAATGCTGGAGAGGATGTGGAAAAATTGGAACACTAATGCATTGTTGGTGGAGTTGTGAACTGATACAACTATTCTAGAGAGCAATTTGGAACTATGCCCAAAGCGCTATAAATAATTGCATACCTTTGGCCCAGCAATACCACTTCTGGGATTGTACCCCAAAGAGATCCTAGAAGTGGGAGGAAGACCCATATGTACAAAAATATTTATTGTATCTCTCTTTGTGGTGGCAAAAAACTGGAAATTAAGGGGATGCCCATAAATTGGGTAAATGGCTAAACAAGTTGTTGTATGTGAATGTAATGGAACACTGTTGTGCTATAAGAAATGTGGAGGAGATGGTCTCCATATTCACCTGGAGAGCCTTATACAAACTGATGCTAAGTGAGAAGAGCAGAACCAGGAAAAATTTGTACAGTCACAGACTCATCGTATGTATGACAACCAACTTTGATAAACTCAAGTATTCTCAGCAATGCACAGTTATAAGACAACTCTACAAGTCTCAGGATGGAAGAAGATATCTACATTCATAGAAAGATCTAGAAAACAACAGAGTTTAAATGGAGACTGAAGCAATCTACATGCTACCATTCCTTTTCATGTTTGGTTCTCTTTCTTTTTTCCCATTGTTCATTCCATCGGTTACAACCCTTCTGTACAACCAGACCAATGTCCAGTGTGAAAGTATTTGCAGATCTTATACTTGATTGCATGTCACTGTGGGGGGAGGAGAGAAAATTTGAAACTCAAGGGATTGTGGAACTGAATCTTGTAAACTAAAAGTAAATAAACAAATCAATTTTTAAAAAAGTAATGCACAACTTCCTAAATACAATTCAGTCTGCTCTTTTTCATGTTCTAGTCTGAAATAAAAATATTTGTCTTTGATGCTTGTCCAATGTAGAAATACTGATGGATATCCTCTATAGGCAATCCATTCAAATGCGTAACATAGTCTGGGCAGTAGACATTTCTTATCCATTTGGTTTTATCTGTATAACCAATTAGATTAAATTTATAATTATCATCAGTATTTAATATAGTGGTTCTCAACCTTCCTAATGCTGCAACCCTTTAATGCAGTTCCTCATGTTGTGGTGACCCCCAATCATAAAATTATTTCCATTGCTACTTCATAACTGTAATTTTGCTACTGTTAGGAATTGAAATGTAAATATCTGATATGCAGGATGTATTTTCATTGTTAAAAATTGAACATAACCCACAGGTTGAAAACTGCTGATTTAATAGAAATAATATTTGAATGGCATACCTAGTCTTTCCTTGACACTGTTTATTGTAAAGCAAATATAATTCTATGTCTTCTTTTATGAAGCTAAGAGGATAGTCTCAATGAAACAAAGGCTTTCATCAATTTCAAGAGACTTTATAAAATGGGCTTCATTATCCAATTATTAATTTGCATGAAGCAGCCCCACTTCTCTACTTTTGAATGACAATTGACGTGTCCTCTGAGAACTCAATGCATTGTGTATGGTTTTGTGGCACATCTACCTTTAAGAGACAAAATTCTATCTTGGGATATTTCAGGGCTTAAAAAAATGACAATGTCTTTTTTTTGTGTGGCCTTATTCTAATAGCACATCTTGGTTACCTTCCCCCAACAACTGCCTCAGATTCTATCACTGGAAAAATTCCTGCCTTCTTTTCCTTTCATGTGTTTTGAGTTTAATAACATATGCGGCTTATATACAGTTTCTATAGAGAAGCCCTTTGTTTTTCTCTCGTAAACAGTTGTGAAGATTTACCTAGGTCTTTTTTTCCTCACTTGAGGAAACTGAATAGCTTGAGGGATTAATGGCTTAACTCTGCTCATGATTTGTAATGGACAAATGTGGTCAGTGGTCCACTATGGCTGTCTAGTAGATAATGTGAAACTAACCAGTCATTTCATTCCGGAGACTGTGAATCACCATCCACATCTCTACTGCCTGTCACTCTCATGCTTGTTTTGTGGACTATCAGGAAGTGAGGTGGAGTATGAAATTGATTCCAGAGATTAAATGACTGTCCTCATTATTTGGTCATTATTTGGGGGTGTGGGAATGACTAGTGTTATACTATAATCAAAACAAGATTATCACACTGTCACAGATGCATAGTCCACCAAACCCAGATCTTTTACAAGATAATGTACATTTACTTTGTCTCCTTCCAGTTCAGCTCTCTCTTTAAACCCTCCCCACCTCTGGCAATGTTTGTTCCTTCATTCTCTTCTACTAGGTCTTTGGAAAATTTCTCTCTATTTATAAATATAAATTTAAATATAAATATATATATATATATATAGCCCTATGTTGTCAAAGTTCACTCTAAGCTCTCCAATATCAGCAGCATCACTAGTATTTACACAGCTCTTTAAGGTTTCCAAAGTACTTTATAAATATTATCTCATTTTGTCTCCATAACAAACAAAGGTTAAACGTCTTGCCCAGAGTCACAAAACTGGTGTCTGAAGCTGAATTTGAACTCAAGTCTTCCTGAACCCAAAGGGCAGCTAGGTAACACAGTGAATAGAGTGCCAGGCCTAGAGTCAGGAAGACCATGCACTCAAAACTGGCCTTACTATATTTACTAACTGTGTGAACCCAGGCAAGTCACCTAACACTGTGTGCCTCAGTTTCTTATCTGTAAAATGAACTGGAGAAGGAACTGGTAAACCAGTCCAGCATTTTGGCCAAGAAAACTTCAAATAGGGGCATGAAGAATCAGACATGACTGAAAAAATACAATGACAACAACCTTCTGAGTCCAAGTCTAATAATCTACCCAGTTACTTGTATAGTTGCCTCTCATTCAGTTAGGTAAAAATCTTGCTGTTGTTGCTGTTGCTGCTTGTTCTTCATTCTCCCTTCTCTTCCCCTTTCCCTTCCCCCTTCCCTTCCCTTCCCTCTTCCCTTCTGCCTTCCCTTCCCTTTGCTTCTCTCCTGTCCTCTCCTCTCATTTTTTCTCCTCTCCTTTCCTCTTCTCTTTTCTTCTCTTGCCTCTGCTTTCATGTTTCAGGCCAGACAACTGAATACATATGATTATAGTTCAACATTTCAGGTGTATGCAGAATTTAACAGGCAGACCTTTGGGAAATTTGTCTGTGCTTGAAAGTACATTCATTCATCTGCCTTGAGGCTAGGGGGCTGCAGATGATGATCCCTAGAGGTCTCTTTCCAACTTGATAATTCAAAAATTTAGAACTTAGAATCTAAATCATTATTTACCTTCTTTTAGAAGTCTATACTTGCAAGAGTGTTGAATTTAAATTTAAAATTCATTTCTAGTATTCAGTGCAATCAATATTTTCATTTAATGGGTATTAAATAGTGACACCAGTTTCAAAAATATATATATATATATACATATATACATATATATATATATATATATTTTCAAAAAGTATATATTTTTTGCATGTTCTTGCCCCAAAGTGGAAATCTGGTGCTTATAAAATATTACTTGCTCAGCAAAAGCCAATTTTTGTATTTACTGTGTGCTCTCTGAGGGAAACTTAAATTTATGTTTTGAATTTGAAAGCATTACAGTGGAGAAATAGTGAATCCTTATAAATAAAAATGACAGCTTTTTGTTTCAATTTTAAGTTTTTGGAAGAAGAAAAAAAAGCCAAACATATTTTGAGCCCTCACAAGAAAAAAAAAGTTTTCCTGACTGAATATCTGCCTCTGCCAGGCAAGCAAATTCTTTTTCATCTCTCATTAATTTCACTTTGCCCTTAAAATTGTGTCTGTGCACACATGTGCACACACACTATATATAAATATATATATATATATAAGAAACATACACACATACATACAAACATATATACATATAGTAGAGCTTGGATTCTACTGCATACAAACTCTGCTGTAAAAAGCACTGCTTGGATGGGCTGGCCATGTTGTGTGAATGACAAACATACAGTTGCCTAAAAGACTATTTGATGGAGAACTCATACAGAGCAAACATTCACATGGTGGTCAGAAGAAGCGATACAGGGACACTCTAGTGGTATCTTTCAAGAATTTTGGAATTAATTGTGTGACATGGAAGACACTGGTGCAGGACCCCTCAGCATGGCATACTCACATCAGAAATGGTACAGTGCTTTATGAGCAAAGTAGAATTGAAACAGGTCAAAGGAAGTACAGGATGCAGAAATTTAGAGAATCTACTTCAAATGTTCACATGGATTATTTGTTCCTGACCTGTGGTAGAGCATTCCAAGCTCATATTGGTATAATCAGCCACAGTCAGACACACTGTAACTTGACTCTAACATAGTGATTTTGGTCCTGTCTGTCTGTCTGTCTGTCTCTGTCTGTCTCCAAATTCAAACGTGGACTTTTGTCTCATTAATGTACTTTCTTGTTTGTCAGAATATGAGGAATGGCAGGGGCAGAGGTTGTTAATATTTGTTTGAATAGGGATGAAAGGATAGTATGAGGAATCAAACTGATTTTTAAGTTCTGCAAAGAATCCTAATAAGACTACACTCTTTAGCTTTACCTTCTTCTCTTCAGTCTTATAGAGGGCTCACTTGAAGCAAATGAAAATTGGTAGACAAATAAATACTTGTTGATTAATTGATTGATTGGGGAGGGGTCAAATGACAACTCTAGCAGAGGTTTCAAATAAAGAACATTTAAGTAGGCATACAAGACAAGGTTAACTCAAAGGAAGATAATATTCTGAGAAATATGACAAACGGGATGGATGCTTGACAAACATAGGAACTCACAAAATGATGAGAAAAAAAATTAAGATTTCCTGTTTAATGGGATATTCTGAGGCAAGTACCAGGTTCCAGATATGACTTGCATGCCAATTGTATGCCTTTTAGTAATTTTATGTCTCAGTCTCAGTTCACTGTTATTTTAATGTTCCTTCAAATTTTACCACTCTGAGGTTTTGCAATTCAGTCAGTCAACGATTATTTCTTAAGTTTTCACTATAATCCAGGAATTGTGCTAAAGACTAAAGATACCAAGAAAGGCAAAAACACAGTCCTGTGCTCAAAGAGTTTGCACTCTAAGAATGGGATTACATATAATTTCAATTCAATTCAATGAACATTATTAAGAACCTACTATGTGCCAGGGACTGTGTTAAGAGTAAGAATTTAACAAGAGTCAAAAGATAGCCCCTGCCCTCAAGGAACTTAACATCTGATGTGGGAGACAATATGCAAACAGATATATACAAAGCGAACAATATATATATATATGAGATATATCAGAAATAATTGGGAGGGAAAGTACCAGAATTTAAAAAAAAATGTTAGAGGAGTCTTCCTATAGAAAATGGGATTTTAGTCCAGGCTTAATTGAAGCCACAGAGGTCAGTAGTTGGGGTGGAGGAAGGAGAGCATTCCAGGCACAGGGGACAGTCAGAGAGAATGCTGGAACCAAGAGATGGAGTGTCTTGTCCTTAGGACACTCAGGAGGCATTTCACTAAATTGAAGAATTGTTGAAGAATAAGATATAAGAAGCCTGGAAAACTAGGAAGCGGCTAGGTTATAATGGACTTTGAATATCAAATAGTATTTTGTTTTTGATCCTGGAGGCAATAGAGAATCACTGGAATTTGAAAAGGGGTTGGGGGGGGCCAACATATGTGTGTGACATAATTGACCCCATGTTTTAGGAAAATCACTCTAGTAGTTGAATAAAAGATAGATTGGAGTGGAGTGAGACTCAGGAGAAGCAGACCCACCAGCGGGCTATTGCAGTAATCCAGGCAGGAGATGATAAGTGCCTTTAATAGACTGGTAACAGTGTCTGAGGAGAAAAGGGAGCATATTCAAGAGATGTTGCAAAGGTAAAGTTGACAGGGCTTGGCAAAAGCTTGGATGTGGGAGGTGAGAAATAGTGAGGAATACAGGCTGACAGGATGTACAAGACATATGTAAGGTAAATGGAAGGTAATCTGTCTTTTTTCTTTTTGAGGGGGAAGGTGAGGCAATCAGGGTTAAGTGACTTGCCCAAGGTCACAAGCTAGTAAGTGTCAAGTGTCTGAAGCTAGATTTGAATTTAGGTCCTTCTGACTCCAAGGTTAGTGCTCTATTCACTGCACCACCTAGCTTCCCCTTCCTCCCCAAGATAGCATGTAGTCTGAGATAGGCTATACTTATGGATGCATATTAAATAGATTTTCATATTAGTCATGATGTGAAGAAACATTGGAACTAATGGAAGGAATCATGAGAAAGAAGAAACAAAACAACAAAAGAAAAGGAGAATAAATAGTATACTTCCATTTTATTCAGATTCCAAAGTCCTTTCTTTGGATGAGGATAGCATTTTCCATTGTGAGTCTTCTGGAAATGTCTTAGATCCTTGCATTGCAGAGAAGATGCAAGTCTGTCAAAGTCAGTTATCACACAGTATGGTTTTACCTGTGTAAAGTGTTCTCTTGGTTCTGCTCATTTCAGTCAGCATCAGTTTACATAAGTCTTTCCATGTTTTTCTGAAGTGTGCTTGCTCATCATTTCTTATAGCACAATAGTATTCTACTGCATCTACAAGATTTTTTTAATCAATCATGGCATTAGGAAGGTTGAGAATCACTGCTATAAGGGTTTCCTTTCAAGTCTATTTTTGCCTTTCTCCCCTGTTGCTTTTTTTGTTCTGTGAGTCCAAACAGGACAACTATAGTTCCTCTGCTACTTGACATTCCTTTGATTATATGGAGACCACTACCATGATGTCCAACCATAGTACCCAAATTCTTGTCCAGGCTAAAACAATGGCAGTACCTCAACTGATCAGGCAAGAACCTGAGCCTTATACTCCCCTGACTGTCTTCTTCTAAAGACTCTTGAGTGGACTAATGCGTACCTTAAATGTGGTTCCCAGTAATAACCAAAATATTCCAGATGAGATTTGACAAGGACAGACTAGAGAAGGACGATCACCTCCTGATTCTCAGAAGCTGTGACTCTCTTAATACAGCACAAGATGGTGTTAGTTATTTTGGCTGCTATTGTCTACTTTTAACACAAGATAAGAAGATGAAAATCTTCAAGAGAACATCATTCAGGTATTGCCAAAGAAGTCAAGTCACCTTCCATCCCAACCCCCAAATCTAGGGTTGTACAAGTATTCCCAGACTGCCTTCCCTGGCTGCTGTAACAAAGAGCCAAGCTTGATTACCTACGTTCCCTTCCATTTTCACTAAGGACAGGCTGCATGGGATTGTCAGGCTGCATGCTTTTTGTGAATTAAATCTGCCAAGGCTCGCTCTCCCGTGTTTGCTTTCACCTTTTACAAATGCTTCACAATGGGTGTTAATAAGCTCTGGGGACCCAGGAGTGCTGCAGTTGCTGGGGTTTCTGCCAGATTTGCAGATCATTGATTTGATTGCTGTCCTGAGGAAAGCTGGCCATTTTCCCACAACAACAAATGCTTTGGATAAACCTCACATGGCTGTTTTCCAAGCCCCCCTTAATATTTTAGTGGTACAATTCTAGTGTTTTCCAACTTCTCCAGACACCATTTGTATCTCTGAATTTCCCTAGCAATGCCTGGGGTTCTCAGCTGTCCTTTGGGGTGAAAGATAACTAGGGCTAGGGGTAAGGGGAAGCTGATCATTTGGAAAGAAACGATCCAGATGTTCTTGGTCAGAGTGATTGCCTTTGGAAGCCAGACTTTAATTGTGAAGAAACTCTCAAATAGGTATCCTGTGTATCTTATGTCCTGTCACTCCTATTCACCACGAATTTCCCTCCTATGCTCTACTTTTATGACATAGAGAAGGCAAGTCTTTCGTGTGATTTTTCTCCCCTTGCTTCTTTTTTACTGAGAAAGTTCAGGAATTAAATGTCACAGTGCTCTGGCTCAGTTCTTCACTTTAGGTCTAGAGCCAGACAACTCTACTTTTATTTAGTTATCCACATCTCAGGTTTGACAGATGATATTTTACATTTTGGTGCAAAATGTGGAAAATATCAAGTTATTAGAAAGGTTGAAGAGAAGACATGTAGTGTAATGCATAGAGAGTGGGCTCTGGAGTCAGGGTGACCTGGGTTCAAATCTTGATTTTGACAGTTACTAATTATTTGATCATGGTCCCAGTTACTTACTCTCTATATATACACCAGGCTATCTAAGAGACTTTAAGTTACAGACCAATTGCTTATCTACAATTTGGAGAGACTTTCAAGAGACAGTTCCTCAGTCAATTACGTCAGAAGTAAGTAAATAATTTAAAAGATTATTTTATTTGTCTAATCTCAACTAGAGGGAACTTGATACTTATAGCGATAAAATTAGAAAATATTTATTTTATTTTTATGTATTTTTTTTGTCTTTTTGGAGGGGTCATGGCAGGGTAACTGAAGTTAATTAACCTGCCCAAGGTCACACAGCTAGTAAGTGTTAAATGTCTGAGGCCAGATTTGAACTCAGGCCTTCCTGACTCCAGAGCTGCTGCTCTACCCATTGTGCCACCTAGATGCCTGTAGAAAATTATTCTTTCAAAAATAAAGAACAACTAAATAATTGAAGGGATATTTAGTGTTTATTGGTTGGGCCAATATAACAAAAATGATGACACTATTTAAATTAATTTGTAAATCTAGTTCTATATCAATCAAACTATTATGATCATACTTTACAGAGGTAGATATAATAAATATTAACTTAAAGGAACAAAATATCTAAAATATCAAGGGAAATAATGAAAAAAGTAGGAATATTAGGGATATATTGCTTCCAGACCTCAAACAGCCATAAAGCAAAAGCCATCCAAATGATTGGACACTGATTTCAAAAGAGAAAAGTACAACAATAGAGCAGGCTAGATATGAAAGAATAAGAAATAAATTGACTGAATAATCTACTGTGTCTCAAACCACAAAACATAAATGATGTAGGAAATAATTCTCTATTTTCCAAGAATTGCTAGGAAAAGTGGAAGGCAATCTGCCAGAAATTAAGTTTAGATTAGCATCTTGTAGCATATATGACAACAAACTCAAAATGTATGTATGACCTTAATTTTTAAGGTTCTTCCATAAGAAAATTGGAAAAGAATCAGGTCAGATACCTTGGATAGCTATTGATTGAGAGTGAAGCAGAAGAGTAAATTCTTAGGCAATCATAAATAGAGGTGAAAGTCAAAGCTAATGAACAAGCAATTTTTAAAAATTTATTTGTTTACTTTTAGTTTACAACATTCAGTTCCACAATCCCTTGAGTTTCAAATTTTGTTTCCCTCCTTCTCTTCCGTCTCCCCCTTCCCTTAGTGGCATGAAAACTGAGATATGTTCTACAAATACCTTCACATTAAACATTAGTGAAGTTGTAAAGAAGGATTATAAGCAATGTAGTGAAAAATAAGAAAGAAGGAACAAAACAAAACACGAGAGAGAGACAGAGACAGAGACAGAGAGACAGAGAGAGACAAAGACAGAGACACAGAGACAGAGACAGAGGCATAGCAAGTAGTTTACTTCAATCTGCATTCAGACACTGTAGTTCTTTCTCTGGATGTGGATATCCCTTTCCATCATGAGTCTTTTAGAGTTGTCTTATAAGCTCATATTGCTAAGAGGAGCCCAGTCTATCAAAGTTGTCATCATACATACATTGTATCTGTAATTGTGTACAAAATTTTCCTAGTTCTGCTCTTCTCACTCAGTATCAGTTTATATAAGTCTCCCCAGGTCTGCTCCTCATTTCTTATAGCACAATAATATTCTACTACATTCATATACCATAGCCATTCCCCAATTGATGGGCATCCCTTTGGTTTCCAATTCTTTGCCACCACAAAAAGAGCTGCTATAAATATGTTTGTAAATATGGGTTCTTTTCCCACTTCTATGATCTCTTTGGGATACAGCCCTAGAAGTGCTTGTGTTGCTGTGTCAAAGGGCATGCAATTTTTATAGCTCTTTAGGCGTAGTTCCAGACTGCTTTCCAGAATTCAACAAGCATTTCTTGAGGTCTCTTTCTGTGCTAGCCATTGTGGTAAGTATTGGGAATGTACAAATAACCATAAGATACAATAGATCATTTAAATCACTCAAAATTTAAAAAGCATTTGAACAAATAAAATTAATGCAACTAGGTGGCACAGTGGATGGAGCACTGGGCTTGAAAGCGGGAAGACTCCTTTTCATGAGTTCAAATCTGTTCTCAGAAACTCACTAGGGGTGTGACCCTGGGCAAATCACTTCATCCAGCTTGACTCTGTTTCCTTGTGTGAAAATGAGTTGGAGAAGGAATTGGCAAACCACTCCAGTATATTTGGAAGAAAACCCCTAAATGAGATCACAAAGGATCAAACATGACTAAAAATATCATTAACAAAAATGACAAAAGATTAAAATAGTTCATATTAAAAGTTTGCATGAAGATGGGTCCACTAATACAGTATTGTTGAAACTGTGAATTGGTCCAAATATTCTGGAATTACTCAAAGAAAGTGATTAAAATATCCATATCCCTTTCATCCCAAAGACTGCACTTCTAGGCACATGTCCCCCAAAACTAAATTATAAAAGAGGCCATTTATACCAAAATATAGGGTATTCCCAATGTCTGTGTATATTTTCTTCTGTTTTAAAAGCTTTAAATTGCAAGAATACTTCTAGGTCATCCTATATTTATAATATCACTTGTTGATACAGCAAAGAGTAGAAACAAAGTAAATATTCATTGATGGGAAAGTAATAAACAATATATGGCACATAAATATAAAAGAATATTACTGTTTATAACTAATTATTCATACCATGAGTAGAGAGAAGAATGGGTCTTACCTAATATAAGGCCAGTGTAATATCCACAGTGCCCACACAAGCTATGAATATGCCGGTGTAGTTTTGAATCACAAAATGTAACAGACTCTCCACACGAAGGATGGAACCAAGGCATTTATTCAAATACCAGAAAGCTGAATCCCCAAACCAGAAAGCCTAATTCATCATAGCAACCAAGAAGTTGGTACACATAACCAATGCAGTAAACACCAAGATTCCCAAGTCTTTCCACCATTAGGTCTTCAAATCAAAACAGGCTCCCTTAAAGAAGAATAACCCTTTCTCACTCACACTAGCTGCTCTGCCTCTACATTGCTTGTTACCAGCAGTTCTGGCTCTCTCCTGCTGCTTCCTGCTCCACCTTTCCTATTCTACCCTTTCATCAAGCTCCTCCCCCCATGAGCTCCATGCGATTACATTTGGCCTATTAATGGCAGAGAAGGTCTTCAAATCTGAAAACCAAACATCACTAGAATGTTATTTACAAAAAATATTCATAGATCTTGCACGAAAAAAAATAAAGCAAAAACAGTAAGTGCAATAATATAACTGTCACTACACCCATGGTGATGGGATGTTGTACTAACTTTATCTCAACTAAAAGACCCATCTTCTCTTAACTGGAGAACGTGGCAGACTGAGTCCAGCCCTAGGGCTATCTAACTACAAGCAGAAGGGTCAGACTGTATTTTTTGTATTTTTTATAACACCCCTCTCACACACACACCTTAAGGGAAAAAAACCCCAAACATTTAATGGTGGGCTGGATTCAAGGCTAGAGTCTTCCCAGGAGGAGAATAGAAAGGTAATTAACATGTAATGTTAATTTGGTATAAGATAAGTTATTTACTTCCTATAAAACACTCTCCCAAACAGGACTTGAGAGAGAATTTAAATAAATGGCCATAATAACTATTTTTATACTGTTATATATATATATACATATATATATTTGTTTATATCAAAACATGAAGCAGTATGCACGACTGCTGAATAAATATTTTATTTTTCAGCTGGATCTGTACTATGCAAAACAATACCTCCAGCTCCTTATTATCTGGTGGGACTGAATGAGTATTGACCCTCCCCCTTACTGGTAGTTATCTTCATCTGCCATCAGTAAATTATAATTGCAAGACCCACAATCTTCAATCTCTTAAAAAAATATTTCAATTTACAACATTCAATTTCACAATCCCTCGAGTCTCAAATTTTCTCCCCCTCTCTCTCTTTTCCCCTCTGTCCTCCCCTCCCCCATCTCCAATTTCTTTAACCGGCAAAGTTGAGACTGGAAGAGACCATCTCAGGATTGCTATTTGGTCACCTCTGCTGAGAAAAAGAAGAATAAAGAATAAAAGGGTTTAGAGACCTATGGTAACCTGGTCAAGTTCCTATTCTGGCTGCCAAGAGAAAGCTATTACTATGTGGATGAAGTGAAGGAAAAGAAAACCGTTCTCACTAAAACTCCTGGGAAAGGTTCAAGTAGTCCTGAAACAGTCTGCATCCATGAAGCTGAGAGCTGGTCCTTCACTTTTAAAAGTCCACTGAGTTTATCAACCTCTTTTTGCCCAGTGGCAATAAAGAGATTATTCTTTTATCCTCCAAGTATCTGAGCACCTTAGTATAGTCTGGATAAGGGCAATTCAACTCTGCTAATGCTCCATAACCTGGTAACATAAATTTAAAAGCATCTTGCTCACTTAATCTCTATCTTAAAAGCTCTACGAATGATTTGTTGATGTTAAAATAGCATATTTATATAAGATGTTAAACTTTGCAAAGCATTCCCCTCATAATAGTCTTTTAAAGTAGGTCAAGTAAGAGCTATTTCCTCATTTTACAATGAGTAAACCAAGACTCAAAAGTAAAGTCAGGAGGTATACAAGGAAGAATTTCAACTCAGGTCACTGACCTCCAAGTTTAACGCTCTGTCCTCAAATCTAAAATCTAGTAGATATTCCAGCAATCTCAAAGGAGGAAAAAGTCTTTGAGAACCTATCACCAGGTTTCAGGGATCCATTTACACAGAGGCCACTACACAAAGAGCATTCAGCACATCCTGTACCATTAACATGGGGCAGGGTTAAATAAACTTTCCTAGGGATTTAAACAAAAGAAGGTTTAGAAGCTTAAGATCAGAAAGGCATAAAGAAATATTACCTAAAACAGCAGCAAAAGAACGGTACCACCAGCTGAGTTCCAGACCTCCTTTCTCACCACCAGTCCTGTGTTAGTCATCTAGGAAAATGTATAACTCTTGTACCTGAAACACAAAGGACCCCCAACTACTTTCATAACTCCGTCCAGAGCTCCATGCCTCTGCTATAATAAAATTCTTTTTTAATGTTTTTTAAAATTTTATTTCTTTTATTATGAACTTAACAAATAAACTTAATAAATATTTAAAATAATAAATCTATGACTAGACACTAACATTCCACCAGATTCTCTTGATTGTCATCATCACCCGCACAATCTGAGAATAATGACCATTTTCGTAACACCATACGAGAGACCTAGGTCTTTCATCCACTATTTATGGGCAACCCAAGAGTAAGACAGACTGACATCCTTGTTAGAGCTATTAGCAGAAAATTCTGTCCATGTGTTTACATAGTTTCACTCTGCTGCCACCCTGATTTTGTTTTATATTTAATTTAATTTTTGTCAATTAATAAAATTCTATTTTCTTCCTTTCCTCCCTCCATTGGAAAAAGAAAAAGGAAACAAAACTCTAATAGCAAATATGTATAGGTAAGCAGAACAAATTTCTGTCTTAACCACATCCCAAAACAGTCTGTCTTAATCTAAACTTTGAGTTTATAACCTCTCTGTCTGGAGGTGGGTAGGCTGTTCCATCATGGGTTCTATGGAATTGTAGTTGGCTATTGTGTTTATCAAAGTTCTTAATCTTTCAAAATTGATTGTCCTTAAAATATTATTAGATGAATTGTTTTTCTGCTTCTGCTCACCTTACTCTGTATCATACAAGTTGTTGTCTACTTCACTTCTTACAGCACAATAATACTTTCTTATATTCGTATACTGACTTTTTTTTAGAATTTGCAAACTGAAGGAAACCCCTTTAGTTTCTAGGTATGTGACAATATAAAAAGAGCTGCTATGGATATTTTGGTTCACATGGGTCCAATCCCTCCTTCTTTGGACCTCTTTGGAGAATAGACAAAAGTAGTGTTAATGCTGGGTCAATATATTGTGGGGAATAGTTCCAAATTGCTTTCTAGAATCAACAGGCTAATTCACAGTTCCAGGAATGGTCCACTGATAAGCCTGTTTTCCAGCAGCCCTTCTAATACTTGTCATCTTCACTTTTTGGCACATTGTTCAACTTAATGGTTATGAAATGGAATGTCAACATTACTTTGAGTTTCTCCAATCATTAGTGATTTGGAGTCTTTTTCTCACATGGCTATCAGTAACTTGAATTTCTTCCTCTGAAAACTGTAACCTCTGACCATTTATCAATTGGGAAAGAGCCCTTGCTATCATAAACATGATTCATTTTCATATATTTCTTGGAAATGAGCTCCCTCTCCCACTATGGCAGATTTTATAATAACTAAAGCGCAATAACCCTTTTTTAATGCCAAAATGGTCTTAAAATGAATGTTTTAAATATAATCAGGAACAACTCCTAAAAGTTTTATTCATTCTCCTATTGTATTATCAATAACTGATATTAATAATACTTTAAAAACTCTAATGTGTTTCACATGCATGGCCCCATTTGACCCTAATCACCACCTTGTGAGGCAGATATTACTCATATTGTTATCCCCATTTCAAAGATGAAAAAATGAGGTTTGTAGAGATTAAGCTATTTGTCCATGGTCACAAAACTGAAAGGTATCTATAGGAGTATTTGAATGGAGTCTGATTGAATGGACTCTAAGGCTTCTTATAGCTTCAATTCTAAATCGATTAACCTAAGTTTCTCCTGACTGCAAACCTAATGCTTTTTCTAATTCATACTTTTCATAAAAGTTTGCTTAGGTAATAGGGATTTTAAAACTGGTTCATCTACTGGGATTTATAGTTCAAAGACATAAGAATTCTCTCTTTGCCCTCAGAGTGCTTTTGGACTATGGTAATCTTTGAACTAGAAGATGAACTTGAGTCAAAACTGAGAAGATTTAAAAAGAGTTCGTGTCTAATGGTGGCCATCTCTGGGGAAACGGGGGAGAAAAAAGGAAAAAAACAATTTACATGATGATTTTGTTCTATATCTGAAAGGAAAACCAAGTTGTACATAGTAAATTTGCAGTTTCATGTGCAAGTATTTTTAATATGTAATGGAAATACTTGCATTGGTCCAGAAATTAAAAATAAAATAAATTTAAAAAAATAAAAAGTTTTTGAAAGCACTCTGAAAAGGAGCAGGAACTTCCTAGGCTATAAAAAAAATGGGAAAAAGAAGAAAATGGAGGATGAACAACAACATCTCTAATTTATTCTGCATAACATATAACTTATTCAAATATGGCCATTTGCTTATTGTCTTCCCTATTAATCTGTGGGCTACTTGAGGATATAAAGCATTTTTGCCTTTGTATAACCCAGTATTCATCTCAGGGCCTGGTGCCTAGTATAGACTTAATAAATGTTTGTTGACATGAGTTGCTTATAAACTTACTGATTTGAGGAGCAATAGGAAAAAGTAGAAATTGAAAAGAGATCTGGGATGCTTCAATAAAGGAAGAGATCTAGATAGGTCTTCAGGCTCCTGAAGGCAGCCAGGAACAGAAGATTCAATTCCAAAACTTTTCCTCTTCAAGAATTTCCCTTGCTCATGTCTATCCCGCAGGAGCCAATGTGATATATAATTGGCTCACTTCTTGAATTTCTTATATACTAATTTTTCCTCCCTTAAAAATAGTATTTATCATATAGGATGGCTATTGGGGAGCAAAGGGAGAGGAATACACGGGATATCATGATATAAGAAATAGAATATATATAAAATTAACAGTGATTCAAACTTTTCTCTGAATATTATGTAGAGGGAGAGAGAGAAGGAGAGAAAGTAAGACAGAGAAACAGAGAAAGAGTGACAGAAGAGAGAGAGAGAGAGACACAGACAGAAAGACAGAGACAGAGAGAAAGAGAGAGTTTAATAGGGCTTAAGAGATTTCCAATAATAAGGTGCTGATTAATTATCTCAGTGAAGACATTAAAGTCATTTCAGTAAGGGTAGTGAGGTGGAGCAGTGAATCAGCTCTGGAGTCAGGAGGTCTTGAGTTCAAATTTGACCCCAGACACTTAACACTTACCAATTGTGTGACCTTAGGCAAGTCACTTAACCTCAATTGCCCTGTCTTTCCTGCCTCCAAAAAAGGAAAAGAAATCATTTCGGTACAAAGTAAATTTATGTAATGAAAAGACTTTGATAAGAGTGAAGTATTGAACTATTTGGTCAAGAATTCAGTGCCTTAGGTAATTAGTCAGATGTTATACATTACAGAACTATCTTATAGCAAGTAATATTGATCTTCTGGGAAAGTTCATTTCTTTCCCTTAACTTTGACTCTTTTAGGGGATTGGTGGAGAGATTTAGTAAAATGTGACTATTGAAGAATTGAAAGTATTTAAAGAAACTACACAGAGAAAGTAAATAGAAAAAAAAAAGGCAAAACCACAGTTAGCCAGCAGTACCTCAGAGCTGACCCCTGGGTGACAATTCCTATCTCATTCCAGTTCACAGCTGCTTCAATAAGCAAACACTACTTTTATCACGATTAGTCTGCTCAATAGTCTGATTTCCAATGTACCAGATATGAAATCTTCTGCTTAGAATTCATCAACTGCCTCCTGCTTCTCCCCAATCACACCACCAGGTATCTCCCCAAAATGATCTCTCAATACTGCCCAACATGATATCCCCACCTCAGTTTTGATTGGGGTTGATCAATTTACCATTCCCATCATTGTCTCATACCACTTATTCTGTTCTGCCTTTGTGATCTAATGACTAGTACACATACACACGGACACACAAGCTTGCACACATAGATAAGAAAACACTTGGAATGCTTTACCTGCAACTTCAACATATTCCTATCTATCATTGCCATCAAAACTGAACTTTCTCCAGGAAAATTTTCTAGAAGAACTCTCAGTAAGTCTGTGAACAAACCCTTATTAAGCACATACTTCCCAGGGACTGTGTCAAATGCTAGAGATACAAAGAAAGGTGAACTCTATCTGACTCTGATCACTCTTCTATTCTGCTCTCTCAGAACATGGGTCCTGTCCTCATTATCCAACTACGTTCTTTTATTCTATTGATGAATGAATGAATATTGATTTGTGACCTTCTTCTGCTATTTTATCTATCCATATATTCTTTTACCACTAAGATTTAGCTCCAACCTAGTAAGATGAAATAACATCATTAGCTATAGAGTTAGAAGAAAACTTAAAAATACCATATTCCAAACCACTCAATTTATAGATGGTGAAACTGAGGCTGGAGGAGACTTGTCTATGTGATCATAGGTATTAAGTTCTGTTTCTGACTATACAGAGAGTATATATTGACATAAATGTCTTACAAAGGCTGAAATGGGCTGGGATATTCCCTTCTTTGGATAACTTGTTAACTGACCTCAATGTCATCAACACTGGGTTACTTTTTCTGAATAATTAGTCTATTCTAGCTGCCCTTATTTGTAACAGCCAGGAGGCACAGTGGAGAGATGTTAGACTTGGAGTCAGGAAGACTCATCTTCTTGAATTCTAATCAGGCCTCAGACACTTACTAGCTGTGTGACCCTGGGGAGGTCACTTTTTCATATTTGTCTCAGTTTCCTCATCTCTAAAATGAGTTGGAGAAAGAAATGGCAAAACACTCCAGTATCTTTGCCAAGAAACCCTAAATGGGGTCTTAGAATTGGATATGACTGAAAAAATCACTAAATAACATAAAGCTGCTCTTACTATCTTGTTTGCTTTAGCATCATTTCTGCTTCCCCATGTAGCATATTGAGAACTGTGATATTATAGTTTAAAAGTGAAATATCTGTTGACGTTGATGGAACTAAGCGTCATGGTAGATCTATGGGCCTGGAGTCAGAAAAACTAGTTCCAATCCTGCATCTAACTTTTAGGATCTACATTACTTTGGACAAGTCATTCAATCTCCTTTGACCTCAGTTTTCTTATCTGTAAAACGGAAATTGTACTAGCTGCCGTAAAGATAAAACTATGCAATATTATTTGCATAATATTTTGCAAACCTTCAAGTGTTACATAAACACTAGATATCACAAAGGAGAGATTAGTTTTCTACTATAAACTTGATTTATCTTCCCAACTCTTTTTCTATGTGTGAATGTCTTTCAAATTTCTTGTTTAAATGATTTCTGAATAATCTGGCTTAACTGAATCTCTTCAGAGGTTTTCCCATTACTATGATGCTATAAGATGCTATAAGATGGTTCATAACCTTCTACTACCCTTCTCTGTAAGATTTCACAAATGAGTTTAAATTTGAAACTAATATTGTCCTTAAATATCACATCTTTCTTCTTTGCAAGGAGATCCAGTTTTTGTTGCCTGAGGTTTTTTGTTTGTTTGTTTCTTTGTGATGGTTGATTTATATTAGTTTATCTTAGAAAATAGAGATAGGCTTTGCAAACATTTTTAAAAATATTTTTCCCACTTTCAACATCTATAGTTTAAGTAATTCAGATTGAGGAATGGGAAAGGGAAAGAACAGAGAATAAGCATTTAGTAAACAATTGCTGTATACCAGGCACTGTGCTTAGCACTTTCAGAAATATCTCATTGGATTCTCAGGAAAACCCTGCAAAGAAATTAGCACTATTGTCTCCATTATATAATTGAGGAAACTGAGGCAGAGGAAATTGACTTGCCTGGAGCCACACAGTAAGTTTTTGAGGCTGGATTCCAGACTGAGACTGCTTTATTTAAATGCTCTATCTTGTAATTTGCTCCCTGGTTATTATTATTATTATTTTTGCTAAATTAGCTTCCTTGGCTCCTCTGATTAGGACTTTACCTGTCTTTCATCCATTTGAGCTAGTGATCTAAAGGTTGTCAAGTAGAATTACCTTTCTGCAAATGGATTTTTTCCACATTTCCTACCTCCTCTTTGTGTATGAATGTATCACCGTCTTTTCCAATCGTCTGATTACTTATCGCCCTTTTTGAATCAGTGACTGACTTTGTTAAGCAGAGTCTCAGGAGATATTGCAACTTGCCATTCTTTTCTAGAGGAACTGAGGCCTTTTCTCCTCCAAGTATAATTTGAGACATGATTTCTATAGTGTATTATCAAATAAAAATTGTTATTGTCATTCATTATGTTATTTTCCTCGGGTTACCATGAAACATAAATTTAAAGATGAAAATGACCTTAGAGATATAGTCCAATACTTTGTTTTATTGACATAAAAACTGAAGGCCAAAAGTCACATGGGAAATAAGTAAAGGAGCCAAAAGTCAAGGCCAGGTCCTCTGATTCCAAATCAAATGTTCAGGCACCAAACCACACAAGTCATTTAATTCTGATGTGTCAAACTCCCAGCTCACAGGTGCAGCTCGTTCATGCAATTTGGAAGTATAGCAGAAGCCATGGAATTGGGAAATGTTTAGCAAAGTAAATAAACATACAGTATAATAGATGATGTTAAGTTTTTGGAAATCAATATGCAACTCAAAGAGATCCATTTCCATTTGAGTTTGATACCACTAATTAAATTTATAAATTATGCACTGGCATCACTATAATTTACCTCTTCACTATTCTAGCCATAGGCCTAACCCCAGTATAGACCATATTACAAGGTTAAAGGCATAAAATCATCCTGTCTCATAAAACTGCAAGTGAAGGGGTGATGGCAAACCAATCAATATATCAACCAATGAATCAAACAATTATTAAGTGCCTACTATGTGCCAGACACTATGCTAGGAACTGGGGATACTTAGGAAAATAAGGAAATCATTCTTACCATTTAGTGCTTATATTCTATAAAGGGAGAAAATATGAAAACATATAAGTATATAAAATAAGTGTATACATATAAATACAAGGTAATGCTTGTCTTTCAGGAAACAAATTAGAAGTTAGTAGGGAGTGGGTGAGATGTTGGATACAGTGCAAAGACTAGAGTCAGAAAGACCTGAGTTCAAATTCAGTAACAGAGACTCACTATCTGTGTGATTGTAGAAAAGTCACTTAACTCTGTTTGCCTCAGTTTCATTATCTGTAAAATGAGCTGGAGAAGGAAATGGAAAGACATGACAAAATGACTTGATTTCAGTATCTCTTTGAGAAAATCCCACACAGAGGCACAAAGAATGGGCTGCTATTGAAACAATTGAACACCAACAATAAAGAGGAATTGGCTTCTGAGCTGAGTTTTGATAGAAGCTGAGGATTCTGAGAGGCAGAGGTGAAATGGGAGGGAATTCCATACATGGGAGCAGCCTTTTCAAATGCTTGCAGATAGGTAAGGGAGGGTTTTCTGTGGAAAAGAGCAAGACCAGTTTGACTTGATTGTAGCATATGTGGAAAGAGTAACATAATAAGACTTCAAAACTGGGGAGAGGGGCAATGGTTTCCATACTGTAATGGACCTGAAATGTCAAACACAAAAGTTTGTCTTTTACCCTAAAGGTAATAGGGAGCCAGTGAAGTGTATTGAGTTAGAAAGTGACATGGTTAAATTTATGCTATGGGACTATTTCTTTAGCCTCTGTATAATGCAGAAATTAAAGAGGAGAGACATTGGAAAATACAGGTGTGAGCTGTTGAGTTCTTGAGCTGATTGGGATGGCCTCGTTAGTGAAGGGAAGAAATGTGAGAGATGTTCACTAGGCAGAACTGATGAGATCTGATAAGTGATTGGATATGGGGAATAAGGGAGGAAGAGGAGTTCCATTAATTTCCCAGACTCAGTTTTCTTGTCTGTACAATAGGGAAACCCTTAAAATACAATAGGGAAACATTAAAACACTATGTAAATGTGAGCTGTTTCTATTTTATTTTTGCAGAAAATATATTTCCTTGCAGTTTCCCCACAAAGAGAAGGCATGACTCCTTAGAAGTCTTTAAACTCACTGCTTAGGGTTTTCCCCTTTTGGATAGCTGAGATGGGCTATCTTCACACAACGTGACAGAATATTTTCTAAAAGTTTAGTATCTCTACCAGAAAGAGGTCAGAGGACCTTGGTTTACAGTGCTGCTACTCATGACTTGTTTTTCTATCTGTAAAATGATCAAAAGATGGAAAGTGGGATTAGGATCATAGAATCAGAGCTGCAATAGACCTTAGAAACCATCTAGTACAAGCCCCTCATTTTGCAGAAGACAAAACATAGTCTTAGTGTGATGAAATGACTTATATAAAGTCATACCAGGAGTAGCCTGGGCAGAATTTGAACCCGGGTCCATAGATTGCCAAGCCAGTGCTCCTCCTAGTCTACTGCACTGGCTACCTGCTCCCTAAAATCCTTTCCTACTCTAAATATATAAGGATGAACTATGGTAATTAGAAGGTCAATCAGCCTTGGTCTCCATGACTTCAAACACCTGACTATAAAGCAGAAGATGTGTCTGCAGAATAGGACACCAGATATCCAGAGGTCAAAACAGCTGCATCCATCCTGCTCTGGATGTGACACTGTGTCACATCTAACCTTGATTCTTCCTTCTCAGTTCCAGTCTGAACTCTGGCTTTGGAACACTTCTCCTGCATCTGTATGGACCCATTACATCTGCATGGCTGAGAATTGGCTCTTTATTTTTTCATGTGTGAGTACTTAATTTCGAATTGTCCATCTGCATGTGGGACTTTTTGCATCCTCCAGGGCTTCCTTTGTTTTTATTCAGGGCAATACTGGATTTGATGTGGTTCCAATTTATTCAGAGGCTCCAGTTTCGGTCTTTGTAGAAAGCACATCGGATGTTATTAGTTTCATTTCCACTCCTCCACCCTATCTCCATAATGAAGGGCATGCAGAGGAAGTAAATCAGGGCTTGTGCATCTAGGAGACATTGGGATGTGTCCCAGAGAGTCTCCCTAAAGTCCTTGGGCAGCTTTTAAACTTTTCAACTTATTAACACAGGCAACAGATGGGATCTGCTCATAGACTCATTAGAACCCTTGGGGCTGAAAAGAATCTTAGAAATGATCAAGTCCAAGGTCTTCATTTTACATGAAACTAATGCCAAGAGACAAGTGACTTGCCCAAGAACCCATAGCCAATTACTGGCAGAGTTAGGACTAAAAGACCAATCTACATGAAAATAGTCTATTATCTTTCTGGTGATGAGCAGTGAATTTTAGTCTTCCAAGTGATAATAGACTTCACAGGGGAAATAGCTGTTGACTATTTTTTTCTTTCATTTTTCATGGAATTAAAAGTAAAAATATATTATGCACTAAGGCAGTGATTTTCAATCTTCCTAATGCCATGACCCTTTAATACTCGTATATGGGAATATCTGCATGTGGGCAGACCCCCCCGGAGACTGATAGAGGAGTGGTGTCTTGCTTCCTAAGACCATCAGAAATATGTGTTTTCTGATGATCTTAGGCAATCCCTGTGAAAGGGTCGTTTGACTCCAAAAGGGATTGTGATCTACAGGTTGAGAACTTCTGTACTAAGGTGAGATTTTTTTTCTTTATAAACATACCAGATAACAATAATCAATAGAACAAAGATTGTAAACCAATTATTATAAAAATGTTATTCCCCTTTACCATAGTCTACAGACTTTATATATAAAGTGACCTATTCTCACACCATTTCTCTCTGAACTTAATAAAAAAAAAAGTGAGTATGTGACAATAAGATTAAGTTTGTAGAACTTTTTACATGATCACATTTGATATCCACAACCACCCTGGACAGTAGGGATTATAGTTATTACACTTATTCTCATTTTGCCATTGAGGAATTTTAGGCCCAATGAGGTTAAGTGACTTGTCCATGATCACACAGCCAAGTATCAGAAGTGGGCTGTGAACATAGGTCTTCCTAACTCTAAGTTTAGCATAAACTTTCATTTTCTTTTTGAAATAGAATATAGTCATTCAGATCCCTTTTTGGGCTGAATTAGGTGAATGATCCCACTGGCAAAGTGTGGTTTCAGGTACAAACCTAGAATTGAGTAAAATGTCATCATAAGATTGAAGTCTTTGTGGGCCTTATAAACTGGCTCTGAGGAACATTTCTTCTCCCCTTTTTTTTCTTTTTGTGAGGCGGTTGGGGTTAAGTAACTTGCCTAGGGTCACACAGCTAGTAAGTTACAGGTATCTGAGGTCAGATTTGAGCTCAGGTCCTCCTTACTCCAGGACCTGTTGCTCTATGTGCTGCTCCACCTAGCTGCTCCTCTGGGAAACCCTTTTCAAAGAAGGGAGCCAGGCAGGTTTTAAGCAACAACATTGTTACAATGAGTTAGTAGTCTCCTAAATTCTCTTCTTCGAAGGACAATGCTTATTTTGTAATTTCACATAAATAAAAATCTGACAGAATTTTAGATAAGACTAATGTGTAGTTTTTTTAAGTCAATATTTAGCCTTTTTTAGGATCCTTATTTAGAGTACCGGAGAAGTCTTTTGAGGGTCCCTTGGACAGCAGAGATGAAATCAGTCAATCCTTTAAGAAATTAATTCATATTATTAACTGGAAGGTCAAATACTGAAGGTGAATTTTAAATACTTTGACCATATAATGAGAAGATGGGACTCACTGGAAAAGATCTTGATGTTGGGAAAGATTGAGAAAAAAAGGAAAAGTGGATGGCAGAAGAGATGGATAGAAAATGTCATGAAAACGATGATCATAAACTAAAAGGGCCTGGTGTGCTATGATCCAGGATTCCTTCAACTTTTCTATACTACCTTTTAATGGTTTTCTACTGTCTATGTCTCATGGACCATTTCAACAGGACTTTCAAATTCAGCACAGCCAATATTATCTCAGCCCGGCTTTTCCTTATCCCTTGGGTTGATTAGCAGGAGAGCCATAAGGAAAAGAGACTGAATGAGATGTCATTGGTATAGAGAACTTCCTTGGTGAGTGTAGTTTGGCACATTTTCTGCAAATTATAGAGTTAGAGAGTTGTCAAAAGCACTGAGACATTGTCACTTACCTAGGAACACACAACTAATGCATTTCAGAGGTAAGATCTTGAAACCAGTTGAAACCAGTGCCTAGTTCTGACACCAGTTATCAACCTAGTACACCATGATGCCTCTGTTTAGGGGATTAGGGTGAGAGGAATCATAATCATTAAAAAAAAGCATGCAGAATAAGGCAGTACTTTGGAAGAAATCAATCAATAAATATTTAGTTAATGCCTACTGTGGGTAATGGTAAGAAAAAGGGTTTGATTATGTTTATGTATCATTGAGGTGAGGCTCACAGAAAGTGAATAGTTTATGGGAAGTGAGTATGCTCAGTATTTGAGTGGTTACTGTATTTGGAAAGTCAATATGTATATTAAAGTCTTCTAGTATGAAGGCATGAGTTGGAGAGGAAAGAAAAAATTGCGAGCACAGGACTGAATTCTTTGAGAAGAGCAACTTGGCGTCTGTAGACAAGAGATACCAGGATTTTGATTGTGTAGAACATGTGAATAACATGAATCACAAAGGAAAACAGATTACTGAGTGACGGAGGAAGGGGGAGAACCTAGAAGTGACAATGGGAAGTATTACAAGTTCCTCTCCTCACTCAACCAGGTAGCTGAGGAGAACGAGTGAAGGTGAAGCTGGGACTGAAAAGGAAAGCCAGGGAAGTTGTGTAATCAAGACTAAGTGGAGTTTTAGTAAGATCTAGTAGATGGAAGGAGTTGCAGGGCAAAAACTATAAGATGAAAGAAAGCTTGTTATCTGTGGAACAGACATTCCAGAGTTCACCGTGGAAGGGTTCACTTGGGTAAGGGAGGACTGTGGGGGATGGGAATGAGATTCAGGGGGTGCTGGTGGGCAATGGGAAATGGGGCTCAGATAAAGATCTATAGTAACATTAGTGAGGGAATTCAACAAATCAGCAATCCACTACAGAAACAAAAGTCTAGCTCTTATGCTCTGCATGTGAACATTATAAGAGACCCCCATCTGTGAGCCATCTGGTGAACCCTCACAGGACACATTCAAAAACCCCCATTCCAGTGTTGCATATCAATATTGAGTCATGGTAGTATACAGAATAGAGTGAGGAACATGGAGTCAGGAAGGCAAGTCATGTGACTTCTCTGAGGCATAGTCTCTTTATCTGTTAAAAAAAGAGAAAGGTGGGGGGAAGGTGTCATAACACCGCTAGTACCAGTCTAATATAATGTTGTGACAATCCATTGACATAAGGCATGATGCAAAACATTGCTATTTTAAAGGGTTATATGAATGTCAACTATAATTACCAACATTGCCAAGGAGCAGTAATTGATTAGATGTTTGTAGTCCAAAATAAAAATTTAAATACCTTGATTTAAAAAAGCCATTTTTGTGATTTAATTCAATTCAATAATCAGTTTAAAGCACTTCTTATGTACAAAGCAATTCTGTCCATGACATTTTAAGTTCTGTCTCCATAAACACACACTGTTTTTGTATGTGTGTGTGTGTGTGTGTGTGTGTCTAGAATGTTCTCCTTTATCACCTCCACTTCTGAGAATGTCTAGCTTCCTTCAAAGCACACAGTTTATGTGCCTCCTTCTATAGGGGATCTTTCTGGATACTCCATCTTGTAAGATTGTCTCTGGTCTCCCCTTGCCTTTCTCCCAAAAGTACTTATCATTACTCTGTATATGGTTTGTATGCACTAATCCTGTGTATATTTCATCCCCACAATAAAATAGAAACTCTGGTATTTTAGCCCTTGGTACCAAGGAATAACTTAATAAATCCTTGTTAAATTGAACTGAATATGTTCAAAAACTGCCAAAGGATCCCAATTGGGCAACCAGGTAGCTCAATGTAAAAAACATTAGGCCTGGAGTCAGGAAATTGTTCTTCAGTTGTGTCCAGCTCTTCTTGACCTCATTTGGAATTTTCTTGACAAAGATATTGCAGTGGCTTGTCATTTCCTTCTTTAGTCCATTTTTGCAGATGAAAAAACTGAGGAAAACAGGGTTAAATGACTTTCCTAGGGTCACACAACTCGTAAGTACCCAAGACCAGATTTGAACTCATAAGGATGAGTTCTTCTGACTCCAGACCTGGGACTTTATCCATTGCACCACTTAATCCAACCTTATTTGTCTGACATCTAGCCATCTGCCCCTGGGAAAGTAATCTGACCTTTGGATGCCTAAGTTTCCACTCTGCAAAGTAAGGATGATAACAGCACCAACATCCCAGTGCGTATACATACTCACAACATACCCAGTTGTGAGTATAACATGAAATAATATTTTGAAGTGTTTTCCAAACCTTAAAGCACTCTATAAATATTAGCTACTGTATCATTATCATCATCATCATCATCATGAACATTATTATATTATTTATAACAATAATAAATAATATAATATTAATATTATTATAATAATCCCTCTTTATAATATCAATATCAGCTACAAGATAAAGTTTCCAGTCACCATCCTATTTGTGAAGCTCCTTTCCTCCCTAAATATGGTCCTGATCTGCTTTTCCAACATTATCACATTTAAATGACATGGAAATGCCAAAGAATAGCAATATTTATGTTTTTCAAATTAAATTTAAGTGAAAGATACAGATCAATTTAGTGGTCATATTGCATGAATTAAACTTTTTTGAGCCCACAGAGGAGACCATCTAAACACATAACAAAAGAGTCCATGGATGTATATAAGGAGTTAAGTTTCACAAAAGTCATCTACGAATGAAAATATGCTGAAGGAAAGGCTTTGGGACTTATACAAGTCTTTCTGAAATACATCTTTGGGTGCCACTAGTGTACTGTGAAATGTACTTGGCCTTTCTTTTTGACGTGCAATTCTTTGTTGGATTTCATAGGTCATTTCTATCTGCCACATGAAAGGAAACAGCAATTAATGCGGAAGAAGATATCATTTGCATTAACACAGGGGACTCAGGTTGCAGTAGGAAATGGGGCCTAGCTGACTGGGACTCTAGTATTTAAGTAGCAGTGATTATTTATTTGGAAAATAACAGTGTGAGCTGAGGGATTCAATGTGGTTTAGGAAATGTAAAGACTTGTTTGTGAAATATGAAAAAAAAAGTTGCCAAAATTAATCTAACTTTGAATCCAAACTCTACAAAGACAAGCTTATATAAATATCAACATGGTAGGTTTTTCTATTTGATGAATATACATATTTCATAGATGAGAGAGGCTCTCCCTACTCATCTCCTTGCCAAAAAAGTGGTTTTCCTAAAGCACAGGACTGAACTTGTCACTCATCTGCTCAATAAACTCCAGTCACTTTTTTATCTCCAAAGTGAAATACATACATACATACATACATACACACATACATGTATGTTTTTAAAACCCTTCATGACCTGTCCCCTTTCTATATTTCGAACCATTTTACATCCTTTCCACACTTATATGCTGTTATAGGGATTAATTTGCTGTGTTTCACACTGTTGTTGTTATTCAGTCATTTTTTTTTAGTCATATCTAACTCTTTGTGACCTCATTTTGAGATTTTCTTGGCAAAGATAATGGAGTGACCTGCCATTTCCTTCTCTAGCTCATTTTACAGATGAGAAAACTTTGGCCAAAAGGGTTAAGTGACTTTCCCAGGGTCACACCATTAGTAAGTTTCTGAGGCCAGATTAGAACCCATGAAGATGAGTCTTCCTGATTCTAGACCTGGAACTCTAGCCACTGAGACACATACCTTCACACACACACTACATCCCATCAGTCAGTTGCATGCCTTTGCATTGGTGTCATGTCCAGATAGAAAGCTCTCCCTTCTCACCTCTGCCTCCTGGCTTCCCTGGCCTCCTTCAAGACTCAGTTTAAATACTGTTTTCTTTGGGAGACTTTCCCTGTCACCCCTAGGTCCCCAATAAGTCGTCCCTTCTATCTGACATTATCTTCTATTTGCACTTTTACATATCTTGTAGCTACATAGTTGTTTTGCCTGTTATCTCCTCCACTAGGATATAATCTCCTTGAGGTCAGGGTCTAGGTTTTTGCCTTTCTTTGTATCAATTGGCACAGTGCATGGACATAGTTTATGTGTAATAAATAGCTCTTGATTAATATCCCCCCCACTCCCATCACCCAACACCCAATGCCAAAGAATGATTTGGGAATCAAAGTTAGGATGAGTTGGTTCTTAGTGCCCCTGGAGGAAGCATATATATCAAATCCCTCTTCATAATATCAATATCACCTACTAATGCTGTCTTAGCATTACCTTTTCAGTCCTTCCACAACAGCATGGG
The DNA here is from genome assembly GCA_028646575.1 of Pseudocheirus occidentalis. Lineage (NCBI taxonomy): Eukaryota > Metazoa > Chordata > Mammalia > Diprotodontia > Pseudocheiridae > Pseudocheirus > Pseudocheirus occidentalis. Next base: position 92,286,961 of record CM053594.1, read on the forward strand.
AGGTCAGTCTCCTCTGACTCTCTCCATTTTATTTCTTCTACATATCTTTATTTCATCCAATGTATTCACCCAATATGATTCTAATTTCTGCATTTTTTTTCTTGTTTGTTGGACCAGTGAACCTGGGTAACTAGAGGCACACGGCCAGCCATCTGGTAATGATAACATCGACATCACAGTAGAAGAAGATCAAGGATCCGATCGCCAAAAGGTAATATGGAGTATATTTATGGAACTATGAAGAATATTTAATAGCATGTTTTCTGCTGTGAGACTTATGTTCTCCAAGCTGACAAAAGTAGGTCAAAGATCCCAGGCATATTACATGCATTGCATTAGGCAAAGAGAAAACAACTTTTGGCTCACATCTGTTCCAGATTTTGGCCTTGACTTACAACTTTTACTATGATTCTTAGAATCCCTGAATCCTAGAAAATAAGAGAAGAAAACAATCCTCTAGGAGGTCGCTGGTCATAGATAGGAGAGCAGGCTGGCTCTGTGCAATCCATTCCCTCCCATATGTCCCAGACTCATTGTTAAGCTTACCAGTTGTGGGACTTCCACTACTTCCTGGGTAGTCTGGGCTGTAATCTAATAGAGCTCATGGCTTTCCTTGATATTCATTCTAACCCTTCTTTCCCTTCATTTCATCTCATTACTCCCAGATTTCCTTCTTTTAAAATATTGTGGTAAATCATTCTCCCTTCTCTTTGGTGTTTACACCAGCCTAATATTTATAGACTGTTAACTCGCCACACATTAGCCATTTAAATAAGCTGTTCCTATTTCCATGCTTTAGTCTTTCCTTACAAACCAAGTCTTTTATTCCCTTAATCATCTACGTTCCTCCAGGCTGAATGCCTTCATTTGGGGTTCCTAGAATGAAGGCTGGCTTCCAAGTATAGTTTGAACGAAGCTGGGTAGGGTAGAAATGAAGCCTTTCTATCCTGCGGTACAATATCTCTGGACTCAGTCCAACTAAACAATTCACTCCATTCAACAAATGCTTATTAAGTGCAGTTTGGGGTACCAGGGATATAATGATGCATGCCCAATGTGCACTTTAAAAAAAATTTCCCATTTCAGCATAGCCTGAAATCTGTTCTTAACCCTCTGTTATGATTATTTTTCCAGGTTTCTCTTGGTCATTGAATCTCCAAGTTTTACTTATTCTACCCACCACCTTCCCAGTTAAAGCTATTTGTTCCCTTTTCGGCAATTCTCAAACTGCTTCCTGCCAGGGAGGATTATTTTTTTTTTCAGTCTATACTGGCTCTTTTAGCCGTTTGAACACTGATCACATGCTTGCAGGAGAAAATAAATTAAATAACAAGTTAAGTACAAACTATATTTCAGACCTGTACTAGGCACTGAAAAAAAGAGAAAAGTCTTAAGAAGAATAAAATAACCATATGGTATGGGGATTATAATAAGGACTGTATTGCTTAACTCACATGGTTTTTATGTGAGGGACAAATGAGATTATATGTGGAAAATATATTACAAAAATGTGTAATAACAATTGTAACTAACAAGCATGTTTTATATGCTGCATTAAGGCTTACAAAGCACTTTACATGCGTTAATATCTCTGTAGAGAACTTTTCTGTTAGGGTACTTTTCTGATGACTGTCATATATTCCTAGTACAACTTTGTTGTCAACTTGACTCTGATTGGTAGAAAGGAGAATTGAGAAGAAGGAAGAAGAAAGGATTAATGGCCATGTAGAAATAGAAGACTCCTAATGGCTATATTTCTTCTGCTAGGAACAGCTATGTTCTCCTCCTTTTTCTAGACCCTAGAGACTCTGTCAGACAGATCCTTTTCCATTCAGTGTTAATCAAGAGCCTGCTCTATGCAAAGAGCACTGTTGGTGCTGGAACTCCATGAATATACTAAAAGGAAATTTTCTGGTCCTCTTGGTGGCCTTAAGGTGAAGGGCAATTCTACGAGCTCTGAAGGGCTCATCACAGAAGTCTCTTCATTGTACTTGGGTGGCCAGTGAACTCATCATATCCTTAAGCAAACCTGTGTCCAGGATGTGGCTACTTCCTCTATGGGTCTTCTTGCCTTTGGTTAGGGGCCTCATGAGATCACGAAAGGCAGCTAGTATCTTCACATTTCCTAGGCACCATAGTAGCGTATTGGATATTGGAGCAGTTTTACTCAGAAAAAGTCAGAGGCAGGGGCATCGTTGTCATAGAGGGGGATAGAGTTACCCACAGAGAGAAACTAGCACAGATTAAAGAAACCATCTAGCAGTGATCAGGCTGAACTCAGTGGAGATGGAACAAACAACCCTCATAAGGAAGTTTGGGAGCTCTATTAGGCAGAAATGAAGGAGAATGTTCCAAGCCTGAGAAGATGATCTGTCCAAACTGACATGGTTGAAAGAAGAAAGAAGCATTTCTCTTATTTAGTTTCTACTATGTGCCAAGCACTCAGTAAAGGGCTTTACAAATATCTCATTTGATCCTTAGAATGACTATGAGAGACAGAAGTTTGATATTATTGCCATTTCTCAACTGGGGAAAATCAGGCAAATAGAAGTTAAACTCAGGATCACAGAGCAGAATTTTATTTCAGGTCTTACTGACCCCAGGCCAAGCACTCCATCCACTGCACTGGCTAGATGGTGGAGATAATGCCATGTAATGAATGAACCACTTTGACTAGAATATAGAGTATAAGAATAAAGATAATATATAGTCAATCTTCAAACCTAGACTAGAGTCCCATTGGAAAGGCCTTCAACGCCATCCTCTTACATATGGGAAGATCTCAACTATGAGGCTTTGTTTTTCAATTACAGGAAGACTCGAGGACACCAGGGAAATGGAAATTGCTGAAATCATACAGCAAGAGAGACAGAGACAAAGACTGAGAAAGATGCTGCTGTTGAAATTATCCTGGGATGAGATTCACCCAAATCCTGCAACAAGGAGAAGCATCAGTTTCTACAGCATTTCCAATCACCATGCTGCTGTCCTGATGGCAATGAAACTCTTATCGGTCTGAGAAGAAGTGGAGAGTGAAGACCCTGAAACCTCAACCATATTATTATGAATATATTGATGAAAGTGCTTAACTTTCATGGTACTGTACAATATTACCACATGGTTTCTATTCTAAGATCTCTTGGCTCTACTTGCTGCAACATGAGGCTTCAATGTTTGGAGAAGACAAGTGATAGATGGAACCTTGAGTCACTTGGGAATCTAGCATCTGGGAGTAATAGGAGGAGGGTAGAGCTAAGAGATTGTAAATTGCCTTAGCTAGACAGGGGAATTGTCTAATGTGGATGTCTAATACATTAGGTGGGGTAAATCCTGTTGTAGATCTTTTGATCTTCATAACAACTGTTGCAAGTAGGTATGACAGTATCATCCTCATTTTACAGATGAGGAAACTGAGGATCCCAGACATTATGACTTAGCCATGGTCATACAGCTAATAAAAGCCTAAGGAGAGATACAAATCTAGACTTCCAGTGACTCTCCAGGCCCCACACTCATTATACTTTACCACTCTGTCTACCCTAGAGACCCTAAAGGACTAGAAAAATATCAGATGTTATTACTATACAATAGTTTCTGGAAGTGTAACACCCAAACAAATTCTGACTTACATCATCTTTATTTAATTGTGCTATAATAGAGAAGTATCTAAGCTAAGTCATTGGGCATTCATTATAATAACCAAAATGGTTACTTTCACTAGACTTTTTCTCCTCTTTTCTGCAAAGTATTATTATTGGTCCAAGTACTGATTGATGGACAGATCTCCAACCTGTTTGCCTTATGTATCCAACTTCCTGGTCTAGAAGATTCTCTTCTATTAAATCACTTTCTCTCTATATTTGCTCATTGTGTTGTTTCTTGGATCACTGAACCTGATTCAGTCTCCTTGACTATTCTAATGAGATTCCCTACAGCCTTTCTCACTTTGGGAAGCATTATTGTACAGACCTACCTTGTGATTAGCGTACGTTCACATTTCCCCATTCCAGAGAGCAAAAGGCTCCTGGGCTAAAAGGAAAAACAAGGGTTTTCTGTATTCTGGAACCCTTTGAACACAGTCCAGGAGAAACAAGTTACTTTTTCTTTTCTTTGCCTGTCCAAACAGCATTCATTTTTCAAGACTTATCTCCAAGCCAGTCTTCTGGAAGATACCTTCCTCAATTGTCCTTGATGTCTCCCTTTCCTGAATTCCAATAATATTGATTCTTATTTTCTTTTGATGTTGCTTCTCACTCAACCCAATCCATGAAGCTACAGCTTAAATTTCGTCTCCCATCACCCAGACTCCAGCAATCAATGATAACCCTTCCCCATTCAGACCTCATATGCAATTTGTACATCTTGAATGCGTTTATTTGCTATTTGTCTTCGTTGTTGAGTAATTTCAGTTGTGGCTGGCTCTTTGTGACCCTATTTGGGATTTTCTTGTCAAAGACACTGCAGTGGTTTGCCATTTCCTTCTCTAGCTCATTTTACAGGTGAGGAAACTAAGGAGAATAGGGTTAAGTGACTTGCCCAGGGACACACATCTATTAAGTGTCTGAGGCCAATTTGAACTCAGGAAAATTACTATGCCTGACTCCAGGTTAAAGCCTCTATCCACTGCACCATGAAGCTTCTGTTTTTCTACATATATATTCATTTTCCTACTAGGTGACTTGTGTAATATCAGAGAAATAATTTACCTTCCATGAAATTCAGTTTATTCATCATTAAAATAGGGAGTGGGTAGATTAGATGGCTTCCAAGGTTCCCTCTACCTCTAAATCTGTGGTTAGATCCATGAGAGTAAGAATTGAGTCTTACTTAAATAATGAGACTCGTCCAGTAACCAGAGTTCTCTACATACCCAGGCACTTAAGAAATACTGTGGAAATTACAAAACTAGAAGGAACTTTAGAGTTTATCTTGATTCTAGACCAAACCCCTCATTGTCCAGATGAGAAAACTAAGGCCTGCAGAGTTGAAGTGACTTGCCCACAGTCAGGATCTGTAAGTGACAGAAGTGAGATTCAAATCTAGGGCTTCTGAATTGAAGTGCAGCACTCTTTCCTTTGTACCAAATACAGTTTAGTATTCAGTTATAGCCAGAATTAAATTGTTTTCTTATTGTTTTGAATATGTTTTATTTCCATCATGAAACCCCTAAGATCCTTAAATAAATGGCTACCACTTATATAGACATATAACTTTAAACACATTTCATGTACATTCACATTTGAGTTTCACAACAATCTCTGTTGTGAGGTAGGTGAGATTTTGTCCTGGTAGAGATAAGGCAATAGAGTCTGAGTAGGGTTAAGTGATAATGACTTTTATATAAGTCATATAAAACTCCAAAGAAGAATTTGGATCTAGGATTTCTGAGATCAGACTGCTGTCTACTATGCCTGCCAGTAACTCAATTGAACTATTAATATATTCTGCAAAGATGTAATAACTTGGGCCAAAGAAGCCATACATATGTGAGGAGAGAGCATAACATTTTTATTGTTCAGAATTGAAAGTCGTGTTTTGCTTATCATATAATAGGCATTTAATGTTTGCTGAAGGAATTATTTTATGGCTTTCTACATAACTCCTTTTATAATCTATTCAAACTTTATCCAAAACCAAACAGTGATTCTCATTACCAATCCCTATTTTAATATCTTTTTGACAAAAGAGTTCCTTTTGGTGTTTGCCTGTTACAAATGTCATTTTTCCATTCAACAATATCTGAAGAAGGTTCAAGTCATTATCTGTTCCAAATGCTGCAATGGGAAGGATCCCTCTCCAAAAAAAATAATGTAAATGTGTTTAGGTCAACATTTAATATTTTCTCAGACCTGAATGGTCAGAGGGATTTCAAAAGAAAAGTATCTTTATTTCATTTTCATCTTTATATTATACACAATTGGCATTCTTTTGGATTTCCTATTTTTAAAGGATTTTATAACATAGCTTAATTTTTCTCTTTGTATTGGGAAGATACTAATTAGCCACGTGGCTTAATGCAATCACCCTACCTCTTTTAGCCCTGTGTCTTTTCATCTGCACAATGAAAGGGTTAGACTAGGTTACCTCTAAGTTCTATTAGTCTATGGAGCTAGAAGATGTGGCGACTTTAGATAGGGTTCACATTTAGAGTTATGACAAACCAGTGCTTCCACAGGTGAGGTTGTTGCCTAGATGAATTTTACATGGAACTTTGTGACTCCTCTCTCTCTGGACCTGTGAATATTGCTATGCCACTGGGATTAGAGCCACCAAGTGCTAATTAAATGACACCTTCCCCACTTCAATGATGAAACAAGATCTGGAGTTCTCTGAGAGAACAGATCTCTCTAGAGTGGACAGTTATTCTACATTTAAACTAGGATTCAAAGCTCAGTATTCGTGGAATATCCAGCCTGACTTAATTATTGCCTTGAGAACAGTCATAACTTTAAAGTAATCTTCTGATTTATTAATATGGAGGACATTTTTCCTTTTTATGCAGAAAATATAACAAATTTATTGCTTTTAAAAATAGACTTTATTTTCCATACATTTCAAGTGACCGGGTCCCTCTTGAAATCCTGTTAGATTTTCAGTCACTTCTAGGATCTCTATGAAACTTAATTTCTCTCTTTGCAGAAAACAGATAAAATATATATTTGTTTTGGGAATCTTCATTTTCCCCTACAGGATAAAGAAATGGAAGTGACCTTAGAAACCATTTAGCCCAACCCTTTTGTTCAACAGGTAAGAAAACTTAGGACCAGACAGGCAAAGTCATGTAGCTGATCACATAGTAGTAGGCAACAAGAAAAGGATTTGAACCTAGATTCTGATTTCTAAATCTATTGTTCTTTAAAGCAAAGCACATTGTCTTTTGATTATAGTATGTGTCATACCCTTCTCAAGGTTAACTGTCTACTTCTTTACAAAGTAGCAAGAGCATCTCTGTGCTAGTTTCATCACAACAATATGTTTCGAACTACAGCATCAATCTACACACTTCTGGTCTCCTTTTGACTGTTTTTATCTTTCTAGGAGGACAGGCTGCTTACTCCCAATTGTCAGGATAAAGTAGGGCAGTGAGCAAATATCTTCTGCATTGGGATCAAAATTCAACGTTTTCTTTCCACTGCCATTGTTATTGCTGTTGGCTTTTAAGCATTTTTGGTCACCTCCAGCTCTACATGACCCCTTTTGGGGGCTTTCTTGGCAAAAATACTGAAGTAGTTTGCCATTTCTTTCTCTAGATCATTTTATACGTAAGGAAACTGAGGCAAACAAGGTCAAGTAATTTGCTCAGAGTCACACAGCTAGAAGTGTCTGAGACTTGGTTTTGAACTCAGGAGAATGAGTCATCCTGACTCCAGGCCTAACACTTTATTAACTGCTCCACAGAACTGCCGCTTTACTGCTTGTTGCTATACCAAACAAGGTGTTAGATTGAAATTAGCTTCAAATACCACTTTAGATGCTAGAGATATAACTGTGAGTAAGTCATTTAACCTCCATATGCCCCAGAGTCTTCATCTATAAAATGAAAATATTGGGCTTAATAGACTCTGAGGTTTCTTCCAAATCCAAATCCAGTGTCTTATGATCCTAAGTCTTAGGCATTAAAGTCTGCGTACCTTGTTACCTTTGTAACCTCCGTGATGTTCTCTCAATCAGAAATGTCAAACATGTACAGCTGCAATACTGCCAACTGCAGCCCAAAACATATTTAAATATAATTGGGAAACATTTAACAAAGCAAATAAAAATATAATGCAACACAGATAATGTTGAAAAGTTATTTTCTAAGTCAATATGCTAACAGTTGTCTTCTTTGCTATTTGAGTTTGACATCAATGCTATAAATAATACTTCTCTCTGTTTCCAAATGAAAATACTCTTCCTTTAGGCACCAATTTCTGTTGATTTTTAGAGGGAAAGCGTTCCAATTCAATTATTCTAAGTAGCAAATTCTCTATGTGGAAGCTTATTTGGGAGATAGTTCCCTGGTGTAGTATATCTCTAGATAGGCATGAATTGCTCTCAGTACCTGTATTTACCATTAGCTATGCAACTTTTCTCAAGTCATTTAACCTCTTGGATTTAGTTTCCTTATCTAAGAAATGAAGTTGTTGCAGCCAGATTGGTGTATGGACAGACTGTATCACAGGCTTCCTAGAGGAGAATACAATCCTCTGTACAAATGTTCTGTAATCCTCAACCATTTTATACAGACTAGTTTGTTCCCTTAATGACATTCCTTCAATGCTGATGTCCTTCTGTCCCACCCTAAGGAAGGTAATCTCCTTGGATTTGAAGTAGAGAACCCAGAAGGAGAGTTTGTTCAGAAATAAATAACCATGAGCTGGTTGGTCTTGGTAAAGAAATAAAAATAAAAATAAAAATAAGGGAAGAAAGCATAGATCCAAGTCAGGGGGCCTGACAAGGCCAGGGTCAATAAGAAAGGTTATGGTCTATGAATGTAGTAGGATACTATTGTGCCCACAAGTGACAAAAGGAATGGTTTCAGAGAAGACTTTTATAAACTGAGGAAGAGTGAAGTGAGCAGAACAAGGACAACAATTTACAAAATAACAGCAACATTGGAAAGATAAACAACTCTGGAAAACTTTAGAACTCTGATCAATGCAATGACAACCCAAGGACAGAGGACTGATGAAATATGCTACCTACTTCCTGTCAGAGCCATAAGAGATTAAACACAGAATGAGACAAATGTGTTGGACATAGCCAAATATGGGAATTTTCTTTGCTTAACAATGCATATTTGTTACAATTTTTTTTCTCATATGCCTCCTTCCCTCTGATATTGCCACCACCCCAGCCTAGACCCTCATCACCTTACATACTGAAATTGCCTACTGGTGGCTCTCACTGCCTCTAATCTCTACCCACATCAGTCCCTCTTCAATCAACTGTCAAACTGAAATGCTAGCCTCCTTCTTCTATCTCAGAGAGTTATCGTGTTTCCTGACTCCATTCATTTTCTCTGGCTATCTCCCACGTTTGAAATTCTTAACCCTCTTCCTCTCTGTCTCCTGGCTTCTCTAGTTTCCTTCAAATCCCAACTAAAATCCTACATACTACAAGAAACCTTCTTGACCCCTGTTAATGCTAATGCCTTCTCTCTGTTATTATCTCCTCTATTATTCTGTATATCTATATATTCTGTATGTCTGTATATTATTCTACATATCCTATATATAATCCTATATAGACTTTTACTTTTATATCTATACATTACTCTATATGTCTATATGGTATTCTACATATCCTATATATGGTATTCTATATATCTTACATATATATTCTAATCTATATATTATGCTATGTATCCTTCTACATTATCCTATATCTTGTTTGCCCTTAGTTTCTTTGCATTTTATTTTCCTCATTATACTGTAAGGCACTGTCCTTAACCTTTTATTGCAACCATGGTGCCCAATGCACTGCCATGTAGAAAGTAATTGCTTAGTAAATACTTGTTGAATGCAGTTTTTTTAAACTAATGGAGATGGGAGGATGGGCAGGAGAACAAACACATGTTAATTGAACAAATACATTTTGTAAAGGAAAGAAAAGAAAGTATGGAAGCTGGATGATGATATTGCATGAAGATCCCTCTCTTCCCATAAGACTCCCCTCAGGTATCACCTCATTCATGAAGCTTCCAATACATATTTTACAGAGTTGCTCATTTGCTGTCTTGATTTGGATGTTGGTTTCATTGCAGCTGGAGACACCAGGGGTTTTCTTGGCAGTCTCTTGTTTATCATCTGATAGGTAGATTAGAGTGTCCAGCACCACCTCACTCATCATTTTTGCTTTAGTTCATTATTGATACCTTCATTGATTGGCATTATAGAAATGCAAGGGAAGCTCATTTACATGCCTTTACCTATTACATGTTAATTGAACAAATTAGCAAATTAACATATTTATCCATCCACACTCTTATCTTATTGGACTTTGGTGATCATAGATTAAAGCTGGAAAGCACTTCAAAGGTTAACTAGGTTATTAGTTAATAGTTAATTAGTTAATGACAATTAACTAATATTGTATGTCAATTTTCTCATTGACAAATTGAGAAAATTGAGGCCCAGAGAGGTTATGCCCAGTGTTACAGAGGATATAAGTACTTTTTGATATTGAGTCAGGATGCAATTCCAGGTTCTCCAACTTCTAAATTTCTACTTATTTCCCTTGTGTCACTCTATCTCTCTACTACTCCATTGTTCCTAATATCAGTAAATATGATCAAACCTTTTGAGTGAGGTTAATTTTGCTTCTACTTTGCTTTATCAATGTTTATTTTTTTAAGATAGCTGACATGTTCATAATACTTCATTTTTTTGTGCTTTTTTTTTGGAGGGCAGTTGGGGTTAAGTGACTTGCTCAAGGTCACGTGGCTAGTTTTTTGTGTTAAGTGTCTGAGGCCGGATTTGAACTCAGGTACTCCTGACTCCAGGGCCGGTGCTCTATTCCCTGCGCCACCTAGCTGCCCCCATAGTACTTCATTTTTAAAAGCTCTTTTTGTAAAGTTTTTATAAACTTTATTTCATATGAGCCTCACACGACCCTCTGAGACAGGTGCTTTGGTTCTCCCTATTTTATACTTGTTTGGTTTTGGTCTGTAGCTGTGATTTCATTGCTGTAAGGAACTCCTGGTATGAAAATTCTCTGTATTCCTAATTCACATTGGCAACTGTTCTGTAATTTATAATCCTAAAGATAGTCTCAGGCTTGTGACTTGTTAATGGTCATGTAGATAATATTTGTCAGAATCAGGGTCAGAAACCTGGTGTTCATGATGCTAAAGCCAGTTCTCTGTTCACTCTGCTGTTGCTTGAGATGAGCAACAAAAGATAATGCTTTCCTCATATTACAAGTAAGGAAGTGGGCTCAGTGATTGTCTCTTGACCATTGTCACACAGCTAGTAGGTATTAGAAACTAGATTCAAATCTGGAGTTTTTTTTTTCATTCTAGCTCTTTATCAAATAGGCCATGGGACTTCTAGGATAAAATGCACACTGCTTAGCTTGGCAACAGAGGACTTGTGCAATACAATGGGTACCTGGGTGGCACAGTGGATAGAATGCCAGATCTAGAGGCAGAAAGACTCATCTTCCTGAGTTCAAATCTAGCTTTAGACACTTACGAACTGTGTGACCCTGGGCAAGTCACTTAACTTTGTTGCCTCAGTTTCCTTATGTGTAAAAATGAGTGAGAGAAGGAAATGACAAAGCACTCCAGTATCTTCACAGAGAGAACTCCAAATGGGGTCACAAAGAGTCAAAAATGACTGAAGCAACAACAACAACAACAACAACAAAGCAATATAATAGATAGGAAAGTGGTAAAGTGGAGTGTATGCTTCTTTTGAAATCAGACGATCTGGGTTCAAATACCAACTCTCTCTACTATGCCCTGTGTGAGTGACCCTGGGAAAGTTTCATAACCTTAGTTATCTCCTCTTTTAAAATGTGGGAACTTGACTAGATGACTCAGGAGGTCACTTCCTCCTTGCAAATCTGTGATTTCAGGCCAAGATTAGCTGTTATCAGGTGAGGTAGAATTTAAGAGTGTTAGCAAAAGTCTATTGCTTTTGTTCCTCTAGTCTTTTCAAAGAGTAAAAGGAGGGGAGGGGGGAGAAAGCGGAGTCAAACTGAGAAGTTACATCTGGCTGCCACACTGAAAGCACACATCTGTATGATAGTTAATTTCATTGAAAGCTGTACAGTAATTATCTCACAGTGCACATAAATCCTAGCGGAAATGTTGATTTTTCTTTCCAGGAATTTTGAAGCCGACAGGGTTTTTGCTTTTTTTTTCCCTCCCTTTCTTGCCAGTGTTTGCTTTTTCTATACGTTACTTTTTGAAATATAATGATTGAAAGAAGCAGGGGAGAATGAAGGCATTACCTAAAGAGTTTTGCCTAAGTAACGTATCTCTCCAAGTAGCCAAAGATGTGCTCCTTTTGCCAGGGCATCAGTGTCATTTCTTTTGGATATTGAGTCATGGACTGTCAGAGTTAGAAAGAAACAAAAATAATCTGGTCCAAGATCCTCACTTAATACAAGAGGTAACTCAGAGAAAGTGACTTGCTCCCAGTGACACAGAACCAAGCCAAGAACCCTACATGGTTTCTGACTCTTCTGGGGAGAGCTTTGCAACACACTAAACCAATCCAATTTAAAATTATAAAGACATCTTCTTGAACTCATTACTGTTTATATGAGAATATTGCTTTTGAAAAAAAATATTATGAAACCCAAAAATCAACTTAGTGCTCTCAATAACAAAATCTCAGCTTGTGTCTTGCCAGAGCAAATCGAGACATCAATCATTTAAGTGATCTTTGGACACAATACCACTTACCCAAATCCTTCTGAATATCCAGATGTTTTGGCATATAGACTCAGTGAAAACAAAATGGAGAACTAAGTTTGTGCTGTCTTTGCTAAACCCTTTTGTTTTTTTGGAGAGGAGAGACAGTTTAGGTTCAGGGTTTCCATGAAAACTAGCCACTTATTATTCCCCATCCGTATCATTCCATTTTCCCATCCTGTCCCTTTGCCAGATTGCCCTCATCCCCACAATTCCCTTTTGATCACCCCTTGGTCCCTTCTATTTCTTAGAACCTCTACTTCTCTTCAAGGCTCAACTCAAGGGCCACTTTCTACAAGAGCCCTTTTCTGGAATCACCAGTTGTTATGCAGTATTAAATGACATATAGTTTATATTTACTTATCTCTGTTCATGTTCTCTCTCCCACCTCATTAGGAAGTGTCAGTCTTGGGACCCCTTCTTTTCTCTTTTTTTACTTTCTCTCTTGATTTTTTACTTTAGTGCTCATCTCTCTGCAGATGAATCCCAGATTTATACAAACAGCCCTAATCTCCCTCCTGGGTTCTAGTCTAGCATCTCCAACTGCACATTGGACATCATGACCTGTCCTATAGGAATTGTAAACTCAACATATCCAAAACAGAACTCATTAGCTTTTCCAAAAGCCTTTCCAGCTTACTGTTGAGAGCATCACTTTTTTCCAAATCACCTAGGCTTTTCACTGGTACTCACCTCATATATCTTATTTTCTGTCAAGTCTTGTCAATTCAACTTTCACACAATCTCTTATGTATACCCCCTCTCCACTGAAACATCTACCACCCTAGTGTGGATTCTCATCCCCTCATGCCTAAACTATTATAATAGCTTCCTTGTTAGTCTTCCTGCAACAAATCTCTCCCCATTCCAATCATCATCCACTCACCTGTCAAAGTCATTTTTGAGAAGTTCAAGTCCAACTGTGTCACCCCTCCCTAGCCCAATCACACAAAACAATAAATTCTAGTGGTTTCCTATTGCCTCCACAAACAAATATAAAATGTTTTGTTTGGTATTTAAGGTCCTTCAGTTGTAACTTGGACTTTTCCTACCTTTCTAGTCTTCTTAAACTTTATTCCCCTCAACATACCTAGATCCACTCATGTATTTGCTATTCCTTATACATTTCTCAATTCCATAACCTTCCATCAATATCCCCCATGCCTCAATTCCTTCATTGCTTACCTCCACCTTCTGGCTTACCTTGTCTTTTTCAAGACTAAGCTGAAACCCCAATTTCTACAAAAGGTCCTTTTTGTACTTCCTTCCCCATCCCAACCACCTCAGGACCTTCCCATTGAGATGAACTTCCATTTAGAAGTCTTATATATACATAGTTATTTACATGTTGTTCCCTCTATTATAAATGTGAATTTCTTGAAGGTAGGGGGTCTTGATTTTTCCTTTCTTTGTATCCCTAAAACTTAGCATCATGTCTGGCACATAGTAATAATAATAATAATTAATTAATTACAATAGCAACAGTATTAACATTAATAATATTATTATTAATAAGTAATCATAATTAATAAATGTTTATTGACTAGCTAATTGAGCCAAGTGTTCCTGATTCCAAGACTAATTGTCTACTGTAAGGATAACAACATTAATATAAGGTTCACAAAGCATTTCACATATATTATCTAAATTGACTCTCAAAATGACCACATGAGATAGAAGCTATTAACATTCCCATTTTACAGATGATAAAACTGAGAGTTAGAGGTTCTGTGGCTGCCCAAGGCCAGTGCAGTTAAGATAGGATTCATTCTAGATGGCTAGTTTGTCTTTCTACTCTGCCACCTAGCTACCCTCCTATGCCATCTTTCTTCCTGCTTCTTACTCCATATTCTACATTAAACCAAATGTAGGCCTAACTTTTCCCCTCTATCTGGCATATATCAAAGCTGACAATGGCCTGTCAGAGCTTAACCCTCATTCATTTTATTTCTTAGACATGCAAGAGGAGCCTACCTGAACAGCTACGGTGCTGATGTCTCAGGAGAGGAGAAGCAGATTCCTCCTGCTTGTTCACACCAATCCACTCCTTGTGAAAGTACTTCAGATGTAAGGAACTCCCTTACATATGGGAATCTCATTTACCAAGCCCTTCGCTCCTCCTTCCCTCCTGTATTATTTTTTTTTTGAGGATGTAGTGTAGAGGATAATGACACAATAGATTTGAAATTTTAAAGAATCCTAGAAACCATTTCTGACAAGCTATGCAACATTAGGTAAATTTGACCTCTCTATTCCTCAGTTTCTTCACCTGTAAGATGGAGGTGATGGACTAGATGGCCTCTGAGGTCTAAGGTCACTTCACAGATCTAAATCTGTTCTAACTCCTTTATTTTACAGATGAGACACAACTAAGCCTGAGAAAGGTAAAGTGATCAGCACAAAGCCTTGTGAGTACTAAGGGGTAGACCAGGCATTTAAACCCAAGTCTTCTCTTTGGAATTCCAGTATTTTTCTCCCTTGCACCATGCTATGTCCAAGGACTGATAAGGCTGGATGATAAGAGGGGAATCCTAAGGTTTTCTTTCTAGAAAAGAGTTTGCACTTTCCCCCATGATTCCAGATCTGTTTCACACTTGCAGGCAGAGTGCGCCAGGGCAACTGTACATAGTGATGGGAGCTCATCTTTGGAATTCATTATAACAGGACTCTAAGAGTGGATGGGGAAATGAAGAGACGAGAATGGTGGTATTCATAGAGGCGTAGGGCTTAGACAGCCATAACAATAAGAGAGGTCCATCTAGATAAACCCCCTCCTGTAAAAGACAGGTGATTCAGCGCATAGAGCAGTACAACTAGAATCAGGAAGAACTGAGTTCAGTCTTGCCTCAGCTAACTACTTGCTGCATTTTCCTAAACAAATCAGCTAGGGATGACTAGGTGGCACAGTAACAGAGCACTGGCCGTGGAGTAAGGAGGACCTGAGGTCGAATCCTCCTCAGACACTTGACACACTTACGAGCTGTGCGACTTTGGGCAAGTCACTTAATCCCAATTGCCCTCCCCCCCC
>CM053594.1:92302894-92333277 GCA_028646575.1 Pseudocheirus occidentalis
GAGAATCTAGAATTTAAAGCTATACAATCAAATGCAACCGGGAAATAAGACATACAGGGACTGGGGTAGGGAGAACCTCCCTGACCTACTAGAAAGTTAGAGAGGTGCTGGAGGAGGACATAAAAGAGAACAGATTGTGGGAGGGGCTTTAGGGTGAGACCACTGTTTTGGGCTTGGGGGTAGGGTAAAGAAGGGGAGAAAATTTGTAACTCAAAACCTTGTGGAAATGAATGATGTAATCAAGAAAATAAATTTAAAAAAAAAAGAATATAAAGGAAGCCAAGGCTGTCAGTAGTCAGAACAGGGGAGGGAGAGCATTCTAAGCACAGGGGACGGGCAGAGAAAATAAAATGACTGGAACTGAAAAAAAAAAAGAAAACCCCAACTGGGGTCACAAAGTATTGGGAAGAAATGAACAACAACAATGCTCTTCAATAGGTAACAATCTTCTCAGATCTCAGATTCCTCAATTATAAAATGATGGTGTTAGGTTAGATAATCTCAAAGGCCATTTCTGCCTCTAAATCTATGATTCCATATTTCGTCAGGGTTTTTAGATGTAGGGTCCACAAATTAATTTTGGGGCATCCAGTAATTTGGATGGAAAAAAATTACACCTTTATTTTTACTAACCTCTGATTGAAAGTTAGTTGATGATTTAAAACTAAATTTTTTCTAAGTTATTCTAAGAAGGGGTCCATAGGTCTCATTGAACTGCCAAAGGGGTCCATAGCATGCAAAAAAGTTTTAAGAACTCCTAATATACAGATAGTTGTTTGCTGCTAAATTTTTTTGTATTTCCACCTCTTCCTTCTAGTTCATATATAACTCTCTCCTCAAGTACTTTTATGTTTCCTTAACTATTCATGTGTTCTATTTCCTTTCCTTGAAGAAAGCATTTTTTTTAAATTTGGTCTTTGTACTCCTAGTACCTACCTATCATAGCAACTGGAACCTTGTACCTTGGGATGAAATGAGATTCATATAATTTTTAAAAATGACACAAAAATAGAGGAGAGTAGACATCTTTAGTATTATTTGTTTAAATGGTGTTAAGATCCCACCTTTAGAATAGGGTTGACTAAATCAGTGGGGTCTGATGGTTGGGTGTGTTGGTAACAGCTGAGGCCTAGAGAATGCCAGCAGCAGGCAGTCAGCAGGAGCTCCATGTTGATGGCTTAAGTCCCTACAGCTGTGGAGCATTCCACAGCAGGGAGGGGAGCAGATTTGCAGACACTGATGTCCATAGACCAGGAAGGACCTGGTCGTAATAGCCATTCTTGGAAATGGAAACTTCTCAAACTTTTAGAAGGGTCCAAAGTCACTAAAACTAAGTGACAAGTCCTGGGAAAGAAATGTAGGTCAGAAGTAAGCTTAAGCTCTACAGAGCTGTCCTTGATGCTGGGTGGGGGAAGACTGGAGGCAAGTGAATCTGACAGTTTCCCTGTGAATCCAATTGTGTGTTGAAGGTTCTAGCAGCTCTGAAAGCTCCGTGCTTCCTAGTTGTCAAAGAAGGCTGATAGTGTTGGGTTATGACTCTTAGGAAGAAAGGAAAAGTGTGCATGTGTGTGTGTGTGTGTATGTGTGTGTGTGTGTGTGTGTGTGTGTGTGGTTTTTATTTAAGAATGGATTGGACTAGGGGCAGCTATGTGGTACAGTGGATAGAGAAGCAGCCCTGGAGTCAGGAGGACTTGAGTTCAAATCTGGCCTCAGATACTTACTAACTGTGTGACCCTGGGCAAGCCACCTAACTCTGATTGCCTCCAGAAAGAAAAGAAAAGAAAAGAAAAGAAAAGAAAAGAAAAGAAAAGAAAAGAAAAGAAAAGAAAAGAAAAGAAAAGAAAAGAAAAGAAAAGAAAAGAAAAGAAAAGAAAAGACAAGAAAAGACAAGAAAAGAAAAGAAATGACTAAAACACTTCTGTCTAAACTTCAGTAGAAGACTTCTATGATTCTGAAGGAGTAGCCTATAAACAAACCTGTGAAAGATTTCTCTCCAGAAGCTCATGCTATCCCCTTCTCTCTTTCAAAGAACTGAGAATACATAGCCTTATTAGTAAAGGAAATGTATTTGTAACAAAGAAATGGCTACTTTTTCCAGGGAATTACCATACCACCTGAGATTAACCTGCCTTCCTATGAATGTTTTAAGATTCAGATTATTTTCTCAATACTGAGCTAATTTTTTTTCACATTTCCCATCCTTAAGGTTTAGTCTGTGTGAATATAGTAAAAATAACACCCTCTCCAGGCTATACCTCCCCCTTTACCAGTTTGGTGCTTACAGGTTGGGTTCCCAGCAAATTATTTCTCCCATAAAATTTGGATATTGTTTCTCATAGCTACATGCAGAATTAGCAGGAAGAACAGATACTCACGGAGGACATAAGTAGTGAGGCAGGCACATGGGCCATGCATGAGGCCAAAGCCAGTCACATCTCTGGCACTGTACAGCCTCAGAGTTCTTTCTCATGCAGTTTCCTCAAGGTACAACATCTCTGCTGGATGGATCACTTGACTAGGCTCCAGAGACCTGGTATTCTTCATGATTCAACTTCTTACTGCCAAGGCTAATTCTCTCTTGAAGCTATAGCTGGCTCACTTCCTTCCACCTGGAGGTCACACGCCTTATAACTGCTTCAATTGTCTCCTGACAGAGTATGTCCTACTTTTTGAAAGTCACAAGAGATATAACCTATGCTTAGCCAGCAAATAACTAGCTCATCTCTTCATTTTTTTCCAGGAGAACTTGTTTGCTTTCAGTAAAGGAGTGATAGAGCATAAGTAAATATTTTTCCTCAATTCCTAGCCATTTCAAACCATGACTCCTGTTCTCCAAACATCATTCTCACCCCTTCCCACCAGAATTTTGGATTCTAGCCCCAGGATATTTGGCTTTGGTAAATGAACATTCACTTTATCTTGCCAGAACCAAGCTACCATGTGACTTCATGGCCTTCTCTACTGCATGTTGCTCCCCCCAACCCTCATAGGGTTAATGGAATATAAAACTTTCCCCATCTACTAATAGGCCTATGTGACCACATTTGTTCCCCTTTTTCCCTGGAACAGGGGCCAGGTTCCCAGGTTGAAAGGTGCACAGGTATTTCAATCACAGTATATTTAGCTGCTTTGAGCTCCAGCCCAGTTCACAGCTGTGACACATCCTGAGTCACATACAGCCCATTGGGGGAGGAACTTGCCTAAGGAGAAGCTTGCTTGGAGGGAAGCTTGCTTATGAGGATGCTAGCTTGCAGAAAGCTAGCTACGCTTTTTGCTACTGAGCCAATTAGGCACCGAGTCACATGGGTTGTGATGCCTTCTGGCATCATATATATCATGCCAACACACATATATACATATATACACACACACACATATATACACGCACACACATATATGTATATGTATATATACATATATGTGTATGTACATGTATATATGTGTGTATATGTATGTGTGTGTGTATGTATTCTGAGGTGAGATTTTGCTTTGGGGTTCACTCATGGGAAGAATGTTGGCCTGAGGTCTTTGTGATTTGGCCAGAAGAGACTCTGGGTAGCCATTATCAAGCTCTACTCCCTATCCTCCCTTCCTTGCCCCTCCACCCCCCACTCCCTGCCCTTCTGGACTCAGATGTTGGTGTTCCCTAGTCTGGTGATTATGTATCTATTACTTTGTTTAGACAGTTGGAGCTCCATCTATTCGATTCTTTCCTGGACACTCACTTCTCTCTACATTTATATCTTTCTCATTGTTTAATTCAAGTAAGATTATTAACCCTTTAAAGCTGTCTTTCCTGTAGAAAAGCAGATCAAGAACCAGTGTTAACATCCCCTCTATGTGCTGTTGTTACTGGTTTTACACTTCCACAGCAACTGCAAGTATCATTAACAATACACCACCATCACCACCACTACCACCATTTTCCAGATGCCCTTTATGTGCTGCTCATTGACATATAGCTGGCATGGGGTCACATTTCAGTTTATCCATTGTTCTTGTCCAACATCACATAGGAAAGAATATCATAAATACTTCCCATTATGCCAAGCTGCCTATCTATAAACTGTATTGTCTGTATACCTGAGGGAGAGAGAAGAATAGAAGATTTGAGACAGTCCAAGATAATATAAAGCTAAAGGCTCAGTTGTTTAGATCAGAATTCAGGTGCTGTAGGATTCTGGGAGGAAGAAGAGGGGAGTGTAGGTAGAGAGGGCACATTTTCTAAAGAACAGCCTAAAGTGCAAGGCACAAAGTTAACTTGGTTTCTTTCTTCTGGCTAGGTCCCATGCAAGCACTCTCCAGGACCCTCTCTGGAGGCCAGACTTTTGGAGGATTGAGAGAGCCAACAGTGCATGTCACTGTAGCATTTT
Source organism: Pseudocheirus occidentalis (assembly GCA_028646575.1). Taxonomy (NCBI): domain Eukaryota; kingdom Metazoa; phylum Chordata; class Mammalia; order Diprotodontia; family Pseudocheiridae; genus Pseudocheirus; species Pseudocheirus occidentalis. The sequence continues at coordinate 92,307,268 of CM053594.1, forward strand.
ATTATGCAAGACACAGATATGTGTTTACTATATCCTTTCTCACAGTTTTCTTCTCCCTGGTGCCCAGTTTCAACATTTGTTAAACATTATTTTGAAAATATTGCTGGGGGCAAAGTCATATCTAACAGTTCATGTGCCTATAGTTCCCAATTTTGATTTGAACAAAAACATTCTCCAAAGTTATAATCCACAACAACAAAACCCCATTGGGAATGTATGGGTAGGTGAAGGTGTGATTGAGCAAGAAGAATGACAGGTATTCTGGGAGTCACCATGTCCAGCTTATCTTGTTCTGCCTCCTGAAGCAGTTTGCTCCTTTTCTATGAAAAATATGTAAGAGGAAACAAGATGACCCTTTATTCAACAATATTATAAATGCAAAATATCATAGTAAAATAGAATCCTAGACTTTGCATCATAGAATCCCGGTTTCAAATCCCACTTATGACACTAAATATGTGATTATGAAGAAGTTTATTAATAGCTCTGAAATTCAGTCTTACTATCTGAAAAATGGGAATGATAGTACTTGCAATAATAACTTCATAGGTTTGCTATAAGGCTAAGATGAAAGCAAGCATGTAAAGCAAATAGTATTGGGAAGGGGACTAGATACACAAGATGGTCTTCAAGGATGTGTGTGATGTTTACAGAGGAGTTCATGAAGGCAAAACCAGAACCAGTGGGCAGAAAATAAGGAGAAAACATAAGGTCTAATATCAGGAAACACTCCCTAACAATTAGACCTGTCCACAAGTTTAACACTCTGCCTTCAGAGTGTAGTAACTATTAGAAAATGCTATTAGCTGACATTTACCTGGCACTTAAACATGTGCATAATATTTTACATTATTTCTGCCTTACAAACACCCTTTGGGAAGGTGGTAAAAATACTATTATCTCCATTTTACAGATAATGAAACTGAGGCTCACAGAGGATGAGTAGTTTTCTTATGGGCAGAGTGTCACAGGGCACATAGTAGATATTGATAAACATTTGTTGAGTTATGGTTAAATAGGTGTATCAACAATGCAGTATTCAAAATGCCTATAATGACTATAAATAAGCTGATATGGTTATTGATGTAACAGGTTCTCTATATGGGAAATATAGCTAGAACATTTATTCAAATACCAGAAAACTGAGTCCCCAAACCACCAGAAAGTCAAAGCCAACATAGTAATTATGAAGTTGGCACATGTAGTTAATTTAGTAAACACCCACATTCTCAAGCCTTCAAAACAGGACAGGCTACTTCAGGCAAAGATCCTCCTCTCCTCACTCACAGCAACTGCTCAGAGTCCCAGCAGCTTGCCCCCATTCCCCACCCCTTGCAGTTCCCATCCCTGGCAGTCCTCAGCAGTAAGTTTGAATTCTGTGGAATTCAAAGCAATAACCTTGGACTCTGACCGACAGGTACCCTATCAAAAGTATGTCTAAATCCATCACTCTCCCTGTTTTCCATGAAACTATGTTATGTCTCACCCAGATTCATCTCTGACTTAGGAAAAAAAAGAAACTTTCCATTGTCATTTCTACTCCATCTCCAGCTTTCAATACTGTGCATTATTAAGCATTATATGTATGGTTAACCTACGTCCAATTTAGGTTTTGGGGTATTTTTGGAGGCAATCACAGTTAAATATCTTGCCAGGGTCACACAGCTAGTAAGTGTCTAAGGCTGGATTTGAAATCAGGTCCTCCTGACTCCAGGCCAACACTGTGCCACCTAGCTATTCCTAGATTTATTTTTATTCCATTTTTGTTAGAGAGACCTCCTGTGCTATCTTGAGTTACTAAGCTTGACCCTTTCCTTGAATGAGTATGTGAAGGAAATAAGGATAAATAACCATTAATAGTACTCTATAATATCTCAAAATAAGAGGGGAAAAATTACCAGAAAACTTCATGTAAGTATAGTCCATATTTTGTTACCAATAATGATAGGAAAAGTTTCCAGTTTTAATTTGGCTCCTCTTTCCCAGACAGTCATCCCTAGAATCTTTTGCAATTCTTTATTAAAAAATTTTTGAAATGGTTTCTAATAAAATACAACTCATAACTTTCCTCAAAAGACCAAAATAATGTGTCATAGCATTAGCAAAACATAAATTTTCAGGGAAATTTCTAGATTAGTAGCAATGATATTACTCTACAAAAACAAATGTCTTTTGTAAATTGAAAATTTTTTTAACACAGACTGAAAAGATTTAGTCACACATTTCCTAAAGGAAAACAATAGATTTTCTTTTACCTAAATGCCAATAAATACTAAATAGATAATGCCTCAGAACAAGCTTTGGGGAATCAGAAGCCACAAAAGTATGGAACAAAATAATTTTCCATCCCCAAACAGCTTAGAATATGGGAAGTAAAGGTCTGTTGCACCAGGGTGAGAGTAAAGCATGGTCCAGGGCAGGTCATGCCTCAGCAAACTAGCAGTGGCCCTTGGGAATGACTGAATCGGTAACAGTAGTGGCTGCTTCTGGACCTCTCAGCCCACAGATAGTAAGGGAGATAAACAACTGGTCAGAAGGGAATTACAGGGATCTCATTGCTATCACTGGGGATAGGACTCTAGCTTTTCCCATATTCAGATCCAGGTAACAGTTCTGGGCTGGTGGAGCATTAGCACTCTTGAGCTTACAGCCAGATTTGAGAAAGGACCTTTGTCACAATTTCAAAGCAGAAAATAGGACTTGTAGTCGTTCACAGACCAGAGTACATGCCAGGAGAGGAGGAAATATGCCTCTCCTTAGATCATACTACCTTAGAAGAACTGAAAAATTACAAGGGCCTAGAAGTATCTCTGAAAACACCTGCAAAAAATTCCTGAAGCTTAGGACATTGTGCCCTTCACTCTGGAAGCAGAATCCCACTTTGCCAAAGAGTTAAAAGTCTAAAAATAGGCTAGAAAATGAGTAAAAAAAAAAAAAAAGTAAAAAAAATTCTGACTTTTTGAAGTTACTGTGGGGACAAGGAAGATCAAAACACACAACCAGAAAAAGACAATAATGTCAAAATTCCTACATCTAGAGACTCAAAGAAAAATATGAAATCGTCTCAGACCATGGAAGCGCCAAAAAAAAAAAAAGGATTTCAAAAATCAAGAAAGATAGAACATTGTACACAATTACAGACACATCGTATCTGTGATGACTAACTTTGGTAGACTGTGCTCCTCTCAGCAATGCAAGGTTATAAGACAACTCCAAAAGACTCATAATGAAAAGTGATATTCACATCCAAAGAAAAGAACTACAGAGTATGAAGCAAACTATTTGATCTTTCTCTTTTGTGTTTTGTTTTCTTTCATTCCTTGTTTCTCATTGTTTACTCCATTAATTTTAATTCTTCTTTACAACTTGACTAATGTTTAATGTGAAGGTATTTATAGAGCCTATGTCAGATTGTATGTCACTATGGGTAGGAGGGGGTGGGAATTAGGAATTTAAGAGATTGTGGAACTGAATGTTGTAAACTAAAGTTAAATAAATGATCTTTATAAAAATCAAATAAGAGGAAAAATTGTAAGAAAAATGGGAGTGATGCAAGAAAATCATGAAAGATTCAATAGCTTGGTAATGAAGGCACAAAAATACTGAAAAAGCAATACCTTTTTACAAAAAAAAAAACAGAATAGACCAAATGGTAAAAGAAGAAAAATTCAGTGAAGAGAAGAATACTTTGAAAATCAGAATTACCCAATTGGGAAAAAAAATTCATTGAAGAAATAAGTGGAAGTTAATGACTTTATGAGAAATAAAATAATCAAGTAAAACCAAAAGAATGAAAAAATAGAAGAAAATATGCAATATCTTATTGGAAAAACAACAAGCATGGAAACTAATCTTATTCAGGAGAGGTAATTTATGTGTGTGTGTGCACGTGTGAGCATACATATACATATGTATATGCGTACACACATATATATCATAGTTTATCATACGTGTGTGTGTGTGTGTGTGTGTGTGTGTGTATTTCAGGACTACCTGAAAACTGTGATCAGGAAAAAGACCTAGAAATCCTCTTTCAAGAAATTATTGAGGAAAATTGCCCTGATATTCTGGAACCAGAGGATGAAACAGACATTGAAAGAATTCACTGATCACCTCTAGAAAGAGATCCAAAAATAAAAACTCCCAGGAATATTATAGCCAAATTCCAGAACTTCCAAGTCAAAGAGAAAATATTTCAAGCAGCCAGAAAGAAAAATTTCAATTATTGTAGAGACACAGTCAGGATAATACATGATTTAGCAACTTCTACGTCAAAGAATTGGAGGGCTTGGCATATGATATTCTGGAAGACAAAGAAAAGGATTTTGAAAAATTCTGGATGAAAAGTCCAGAGTTGAATCTGATTTTCAAATACAAGACTCTAGAGAAGCATACAAAAGGTAAGCAGGAAAAGGAAGATGCAAGGGACTTGATAAGGCTGAACTGTTTACATTCCTATATGGTAAGATGATACTTGTAACTCGTAAGAATTTTCTCATTATTAGGGCACTTAAAAAGAGTATGCATATACAGAGGGCATGAATGTGAATTCAAGATGATGGACTGATATCTAAAAAAAATAAAATTAGGAGGTGAGAAAGAGGAATGCACTCAGGGAAAGGGAAAGGGAGAAAGGTGGAATGGGGTAAATTATCTCACATAAAAAGAGACAAAAAAGAGCTTTTACAGTGGAAAGGTTGATGGTGGAGGTGGTGGGGAACACTTGAACCTTACTCTTATTGGAATTCCTTCAAAGAGGGAAGAGTATGTACACTCAGTTGGGTGCTGAAATCTATCCTACCTTACAGAAAAGTGGGGGTGGAAGGAAGAATAAAAGAAGGTGTGTGGGGCCAATAGATACAAAGGAGAGTAGATTTAGGGAGACATTAGTCAGAAGCAGAATGCTTTTGAGGAGGGGGCAGCATAAAATAAGAGAGAGAGAATAGAATAAACATGAGGAAAACAAGAAGGGGAAGGGAAATATAGTTAGACGTCATAAATGTGAGAAAAAATTTTGAATCAAGTTTCTCTAATAAAGGCCTCTCAGATATAAAGAGAAGTTAGTTAAATTTGTAAACAAAAAACATTAAGAGCCATTCCCCAATTGAGAGGTGGTCAAAGATATGAATCATCAGTTTTTAGATAAAGTAATCAAAGCTATAGCCATACTAAAAAAAAACATGCTATCAGTCACCATCAATTGGAGACATGCAAATTAAAATAGTTCTGAGGCACTAACACTCACCTATTAGATTGGCTAATATGATAGAAAAGGAAAATGACAAATATTGGAAGGAAAGTGGGAAAACTGAGACACTGATGCATTGTTGGTGGAGTTGTAAACCATTAGGTTGAGTAATTTGATACTATGACCAAGGAGATATGAAATCCTCTGACCCAGCAATACAACTACTAGGTTTGCATCCTAAAAGAGATTTTTTAAAAAAAGACAAAGGACCTATAGGTATAGAAATATTTAGAGTAGCTTTTGTCTGGTGGCAAAAAACTGGAAATTGAGGGGATGTCCATCAGTTGTGGAATGGATGAACAAGTTGTGGTTTGTGATTGTGCTATAAGAAGTGATGAGCAGAATGCTCTCAGAAAGGCCCAGAAAGACTTACTTGAAGTAATCTAAAGTGAAATGAGTAGCACCAGGAAAACATTTTACACAGTAACAGCAATTTATAAGATGACCAAATGTGAAAGACTTAGATATTCTCAACAGTTCAATGATCTATGACAACTCTAAAAGACTTACAATGAAAAATGTCATCCATCCCAACAGAAAAAAAACAACCTAGTGGAGTCTGAATACAGATTGAAGCATCCTTTTTTTTAACTTTATTTTTCTTGGGTTTTTTTGTTTATGTTTTCTTTTCCAAGATAACCAATATGGAAATTTGTTTCCCATGACTACACATATATAACCTATATTACGTTGCTTGCCTTCTATAATGGTAATGAATTTAAATTTGAAGACCCCTTTTTGATATGTCAAGTAAGCAGGTACTTAGCTCTTAGTAATTAATCAAACCTTTATAGTTAAGAGGCAGAGGGTGTGAACTCTTTCTCCTGTTGCTGACATAACAGAAAGGGTTTGACTGAAACAGGAAGCCAATGCTTTGTGTGTATATAAGAAGAGCTCCAGAGAAAGGGCAAAATTATGAATTTTTTTCTCCTGGTGGGCTCCTGGGGGAGAAAGCAGAAATCTCTCATCATCTGGAAGCTGGGCTGCTACTTGCTGGACTGAGAACTGAATTGGAGTTTTCTTGAGACCAGAATCTGGTGAAGGCTAAAGCTGCTGACAAGAAGGGTACCTGGAAGGATGTGATTACTTCTGGGTCCTAGGGACAGCCAAACTGCTGAAACCTGAAGAAGCATGACTGGGATAAGCCTTTGTTTGTTTGTGGCTTGGTTGATCCTTGAGTTCCTAGCAACAGAAGTTGTGAAGATTTGGAGATGTGCTGGACCCTGTGAACTTTCAGTGTGTAGCAGAAACTTCCCAGAAGACTGGACAAGAACCTGGGAGGTGTCTGCCTCTGAATACAGGTGACTGTTTGGTGGATTCAGGTAGGAGCTGGCACCATGGAAGGGGATCCAGGGAATCTGAGAGACCACCCCAAGTCAAGATGAAGAAAAGGCTTCTCCTTGAATATTGAATGCTGTGATAAAATTAAAGTTTATTAGAGACCGAGGGGTGGAGGGTTTGTGTAATTTTCTAATGATTGTATTTAGTGACTAATGATACTTAGTAATTGTGAATCTGAATAAGTGACTGATTGAGTCAACTGGTGGAGGGTTTGTGTATTTTCTAATGATTGTTCTTTTGTTCTTTGTTCTAAATACTGTGACCACTTTGGTGAAAACTATGTGGCCATTTTAATGTTAAACTGTTGTGAACACTATATTGTAATGTTCTGTGATAAGATGCAATGTTGTGTATATTGTGTCTTGATTTCTTGTGAATGTTTGCCTTGACTTGTTATGGAATAAATGGATTGTTCACTATATTGTATAATCAGAATGTTAAAAGTTGTTCACAGTTGCATTCTTTTCGGAAGCTGCTCGTGCATGGCATTATACCTTCTCAATGGTGGAGGGAGGAGAGGGAGAAAATTTTAAATTCAAAATTTTAAAAATGTAATTAGAGGGGAAAATGAAAATACTAAATAAATAATCAAATATAATATATATGATATTGCTGGTAATGGGGAAGGAGAAAAAGCAAAAAGGGAGGCATATGGCCCTCCTTCTTTCAGCAGCCACACCCAGGAAAAATAATTTACATTTCTTTAGGACATAAATGCTTTCCTTTTAGCAACTCTTAAATCCAATTCACTTGCAATTTAAGACATTGCGCTTATGATGTTGTGGGTTCTTTTAACAACCTTTATAAAGAGAGATAAAATACTTAGTTCACAGGATTTAGAACTGGAGGGAACCTTAGAGATTATTCAGTTATTTCCAGATTCTGGGATTTATCCTAGTTTCTCTCCTGTTCTCTAGGCCAGTATCATCACCTATATGTTGGGCATTTTGAACCAGATGTCCCATAGGCATATCAAACTCAACATATCAAAAAAGAGAACTGCTATTTCCCTTCTAAGCCCATCTATTGCTGCGGCCAGCACAGGTTGAGCCTAGCTACCAGCTGATTGAAACAAAGAGAGAGATAGAACTTCCAGCTTAATAAAAGAAAGAGAGAGAGAGAGAGAGAGAGAGAGAGAGAGAGAGAGAGAGAGAGAGAGAAAGAGAGAGAGAGAGAGAGATGGGAATGTATTTGATAGTCTGTTTATTACAGAGCCATTGCATACTAACCCAAGGATATAAGAAAATCATAGAGCTTATATTCCTTATTGCAGGGATGATTACATGACCTAGGTCTTGACTTTTCCCTACCCCAGGCCACAGCTAATCACCCATTAAGATCTTTATCCTAGGACCATATCCAGAGGCACAAACAAACCAGGAGTCCCAATCAAGATTTGCAAATTAGCTTTCAGTAGTTTCTTTAGATATTCATGAAACCAATGACAGCATCTACCCAACAAGATTATACTCTCCTTGCATATCTGCCTAATGACCTTGTAGAACTGGGGAGCTAATGTGGCCAAGGCCCCTGAAAGTCTTGACCTACTACATCTCCCCCATTTTTTATTTATAAGAGTGGGGAACATCCCATTAATGAAGCCCTGGAGACTTCTGGGAGTTCTCTTCTTCACCCCTATAGTATATAGGGCCATGGCAGAATCATGCAGTTTGACATTATATATGACTTGTTGAATGATGCGAGAAAAACAGGGAATAAGGATGGGTAAACAGGTACATAAAACCAGGAATGCCACCCCTATTCCTATGTAGTTTATAATTTGCTGTGTTTGCCCAGGTAATATCCCTTGAGCTCTCTTAATCCTCTAGTCCACTATATTTTGTGCCTCAGGATTTGGTAGTAGAGATTGCTGTCTTTCCTGATCCGTGAGGTGAGCCAGATTTTCCAAATCATTTATATCAAGAGATGTGTTATGGTCACCTCATAGCCCATTAAGATGATTTCTAATTTGGGCTATGCCATATTCTGACTCATTATATTTTTTGTTTACCATACAGAAATACATATATCTATAATCACATATTAACTTTTGTTTAACTTGCATTAGCTCAATTTCTTCAGCTAAGGCAATTACATCATCTCTGAGCTGAGTTATTGCTTTATAGAAACTCTTAATGATTTCCAATTGTAACAAAAATCCTCGTGAAACATTGGCAGACAATTCATGCAAAAACTGAGCTTGCACTATCTGATTTTGTATAGTGTTAACAGATATAGACATAGCAACACTGCTCACTATAGTAGAAATTAAAGCAAGTATCCCAACAACAATACGAGAAATAAACATCTTTTTTTTTTATTAAAACACAATTGGTGATTGATTTGAGCAATAGAATGATCAGAACGAGAGTAAAACCAGTTTTCACTCTCCACAGGAAGCATAATTATGCCGGGCCTTCTTACAACAAATAGAAATTGACCCAAAGAAGTATTATCATGACATTCAGAAACCTTACAATTAATACATGTGACATTATAATGCTTATCAACCCTAGTGATTTTTACATTGCTAAGATTTCCTCACATGAATGCATATCTCCCCCCTAGGCAGGCCCATACAAAGCTGTGGTCAATTTTGCTTAAGTATGTTCCATTAGGAGCAAAAACAGAAAAGACTGTTGTTATTGGAGAAGTGTCCAAACCAATTTTTTTAGGATATCCTCCATGTCTCTGTTTAATGTTTGTGTCATTGTGCCAGGAAACATAGCTTTGCTGGTCCACCTGATGGCAAGCAGATACATCAGTCCTATAGTTCAAAAATGTAAGATCCACTTGCCCTCATTTTGGCTCTGACTCCTTCTCTTCTGCTGTAGTGCTCTCCTGGTTCTGGTCCTGGGGGTGGGCCAAATGCGTGCATTTGTTGACACAGGCCTTGTTCTTTTTTTTGGTATCCAAACTTCCTTCTTATCATCTGTGGAAACACACAAAACCCTCAGCCATGCAGAGTGCAGACCTTACTATTGTCCCTTAACATTTTTTGACATTACCTATTCAGTAGCTGCAGTTGTCTAGGGCTGTGACCTTTTAGAATTGCCAATTGTATGGTCAGTAATGACAACCCCAGAATTCATCTCGGGGTTCCCAGGTACCAGGTTCTTCCTTGTAGTTTTTGAACAGCAGTTTTAAGGGTGCGTTTTTTTTCAACAATAGCCTGACCAGTGGGTTTATAAGGCAAGGTGAATACCCCATTGAAGATAGAATATATATGTATACAATTCAGAGGGCAATTGGGGTTAAATGCCTTGCCCAATGTCACAAGGCTATTAGGTGTGTCAAGTGTTTGAGGTCAGATTTGAGCTCAAGTTCTCCTGACTCTAATTATTGAAAAAAGCTTTTGGAGGATTCTTAAGTAATTAAATCCAAACCAATAAGTTGCTTCTAATAAAACATGCTTGCACCATAAAACACTGTCTAAACAGGCATTATTTCCACAATTGTAATAAATTTTGAATGAAGTTGACTTTTCCATTAATACAAAAGTATTCCATAATTTACCTCTCTTTAAGGAATTTGCACTGAAACTCTTTTCCTCACATAAGAGACATTTCTGATCTAGTTTCAGTAATTAATAGAATAACAGCTAGGTCCCTCAATCAGTTGTACCAATACTCAATTATTCTAACCAAAAACCACTTACCAGAAATTATACCAACTTTAAAGGGCCCCTTTGGAGACTGACTCAGTGAGGCTCAGTGGGGGCATAGATAAAGCGCCAGGCTTGTAGTCAGGAAGATCTGAGTTCAAATCTGGTTTAAGACTTTTGCTAGCTTTGTGACCCTTGGCAAGTCTTTACCCTCTTTACCTCAGTTTCCTGATCTGTAAAATGACCTGGAGAAGGAAATAGCAAACCTTCAAAAGGGATCATAAAGATCTGAAAATGACTTAAAATGATTGAACAACAATACCACAGGGAAAACTCCTCCCTGCACCTGCTGCACTATGATCTACTGCTTATTGGTTCCCTTTTGTATGTTGTCTTTCCCCATTAAAATGAATCCCCTTGAAGGCAGAGCTGCCTATCTTTTTGCCTCCAGTACTTAGTATAGTGTCTGCCGCGTCATAATTGCTTTAAAACTCCTTGCTGCTGACCTGCTTGTCTAACATGACTCCCTTTGAAGATATGGTGAATAAATACTCTTCATCATTTTGAAGCCTTGTAATTATCTCTGAATCTTTCTTCTTCCTCCTCTCCCACATTTGGCCAAATGCCAAAGCATATCAAGCATTGCTCTATTTCTCTCCACTCACATGACTACCATCCTACTTCATGATGTCCTAACTTCCCTCTTTGACTACTTGACAGCTTTTTAATTTGACTCCTAAGTTATATCTTTGACACCTTCTGATGTATTCTCCAATAAGTTAACAAAATTATTTCCCTAAAACCCATATGACCGTATCATTTCTTGCTTAAGAAGAGGCTCCCTATTGCCTTTAGATTAAAATGTAAACTCTTTATGGTGGTATTTAAGCTTCTTCATGATCTGGCTCCAAACTGCTTTTCCAGTTTCTCTGAATGGTCCTTCATATACTTTACATTCCAGGTAAACTGGAATAATTCCTGTCCCCAGACTAGTCACTCTACCACTACAGTTTCTGGACTTTACACAGTTTGTTCCTCATGCCTGAAATGCCAACCTTCCCTCCTCACCTCTGCTTCTTAGAATTGCAACTTTCCATCAAGGCTCACTTTATATGACACCTTGTACACAAAGCCTTTTCCAGTTACCCTAGTTGTTAGCACTCTCTCCCTTCTCAAATTAGAATGAATATATGTATGTGTTTGTATGTGCATAATCATATACATGTGTATATTTATATACACATACGCATCCATGTATTTTTATGCACAGGTCTGTGCATTCATGTGAAGTAGCTAGAGCACTGGCCATAGAGTCACAAAGACTTGAGATGTAATCTTACCTCAAGACTCTTTCTAGCTGTGTGATTCTAGGAAAATCAGCTGACCTTTCTCAGTCTAAATTCCTATGTTGAGTGGGATGAAAATCTATATCACAGGACTATTATGAGATTATGTATATTGAGTGATAAGGAAATGTTAGCTATTTGGAGGAGTAGGGTTCAGTTTTCATTTTGTCTTTACATCCCCAGTGTTAAGCACGTAATGTGCACTTAATATAGGAACAGCACTGACCTTCCACCCCATCTCTAAGACTTCTGCCTCTGCTTTCAGCCTGACCCTTTCAGTCAGCAACCAAATGCAGATAAACCTGGCAACTGTGTCTTCACTTGTTATAGGCCCTGAATCCTCAGTAGTCATTTACTGAAGATCTGGAAAGACACACCAAAGTCCTTGGTACTATTAGGTGATCCTCTCTGAAAAAGTGATAAGATCTTAGCAGTGGAAATGACAATAAAGAAGAAGCATTAATATCTGTTTTGCTGCCTCACCCTAAGGACCATGAGACTTTTCCATTTCACTCACAGCTGAAACCTTCTATATCTGTTATCTCCCCACTTGAATATAAGCTCCAAGCAGAGACTGTTTCCAGTTTTCTGTGTTCTCAGTACTCCTCACAACTCTTCGCATAAAGTAAATATTAATAAATGTTTTCATTCATTCATTCATCCACATAGACTGGTAAAAGTAGATTGAAGTGAGTCCCAAGTTTTGGCAAAATTGTACTGTCTGAGGGACAGAAGAGGATCCTGCCTTCTGGCAACATCATTCCTGGGGCAAAAAAGTAAAAGGGAAAAAACACCACTTAGTCATAAGACCCTGTATCTTCTGTTCCAGTGTGGAATAGTTCTATATTTTCTATTTCCATTTCACTAAGCTTATATGCCACTTAAAAGATGCAGAAATAATTGCTAAATGTTGTAAGATCCAGTGGAAGTGAGTGTATCTTGGAGACATCAACATCACTGAGTGTCTGGCAACCATATCCCCATTTGTGATACCCTCACTTTCAAAAGCATTGTGTGATTCTTCTTTCTGTTTATCTTGTTGTGGTAATTTGTATATATTGTTTTCTTGACCCTGCTTACTTTATTCTACATCATATCATGTGGTTCTTCCCATGCATGTCTATATTCAAAATATTTATTGTCGTATACAGCACAAAATTATTCAATTACATTCACGTACTAAAATTTATTAGTATTTCCTCAAGTACTAAGGAAAGGTTCAGAATAAGAGGTCAACTGAATCACAATATCTAATACTAGAGAGTCATAATTTCAAGTAGAAGATGAATGTTAAAGAGAGAAAAAATGGGTTAGCTAATGGAAGCCATTTCTTCCCTGGATCATTTAGTATCTCATTGTAGAAATATATTCTACTTCCAATTCTTTGCTACAGCAACAAAAAAGTTGCTCCCACAAATATTTTGCTATGTATGGGGACTTGGCACTGACCATTTTAGGGTGTATAGTTGGTGATGTTTCAGCATGAATGACAGTGGAAAGAGAAAAGCTTGAGAAGAGGCCATTAAACAGTCTCACTAAAATTCTTTCGTGGAGATTTTTCTGAGGATAACTGGTGATTTTTAATATAATATTAACAAAAATTTAAAAGAATGCCCCAAAAAGTGAGGGTGTGGGGATGGAGATGGGGGAAGTCTAGTGCCTTTCATTTTGCTTTATAATCTCAGCTTCTTCTGGCACATCTGTTTTGACTTTAAAACCCACTTTGTCAGGTGATTACATCCTTTCTCACCACCATGCCCAAGATCTTCAATGACTAGCTCTTTTCACTGGTTTCAAGTTGCCACTACTTACCCTTTTTTGCAGTGGGTTTTCCCCAGCTACCTTAGCCTAAGGATGAAGATGAAGGGGTTTTCCCCTTTCAAAGAAAAATCCTAGAATCCCAGATTTAGAGCAGAAAGGGAACTTAGAGAGCAAAATAGTGCTGTTATAAAATCTGAATTATGAAATTACAAATCTTACTGGATTCTTAAGGTTTCATTTGGGATTTGGAAGGAAGGAGTAAATGATTGCTCCATAAGGATATTTCATAAATTGAAATAAAGCCAGACTTGTAAAATGTATTCCTGGGCAGAGAAAAAAGAGAGACAGACAGAGAGAGACAGAAAGTGATGCACAAAGAGAGAGACAGAGGGAAATACAGGGAGAGAGATAGAAAGATGGAGGGAGGGAGTATGAAGGGACAGAGACAGAGGAAGAGAGAGAGGAAGAAGTGGAAGAAGGAGGAAGGAGAAAGGAACAGATAGAAAGATAAGAGAATCAGAGGGAGAGAAAGAGAGAGGGAGGGAGAAAAGGAGAAAGAGAGAGAGAGAGAGAGAGAGAGAGAGAGAGAGAGAGAGAGAGAGAGAGAGAGAGAGAAAGGGAGAGAGAGAGGGAGGGAGGGAGAGAAAAAGGTGTTTCCAGGCTAAAAGACAATGTTAATAAAAGATTCCAGTGAAAAGTAGTAGAATAGAAAAGCTTGATCTTCCAAGTTGCTCTGTTTCTTGTTCTACTCATGTAATTCCCCTTGGTCAAGCCCTGGAAGAGAATTTGAGGAGTCTTGTCTAGTACACTGCATATTCAGAGGGATTCTGGGTCTTGCTTCATCTGACTTGTTTTTTCTTTGTTATTGTTATTGGTCTTCCTTCCTTAGAAAAGAAAGAAGAAACTGGAGTTAGCAAAAATTTGTTCATTCCATCTGAAGTTTTGTGTCGCTGTTTGCTTTTTATTATACTTAGCTTCAACAATCAATGCCCCCCCAATGTAATGAGAATCACCTACTTCATCCTTTTATATGAATATGACATAACTCTTTACCTTTTTAAAAATTACTTTGCATAATACATGAAATGTATTATATAGGTATACAAGCATGTATATAGCTATGCATATATCAAACATATATGAAAGGAGATTATATGTGCATATATATGTAGAGATAGATAGATAAGTAAATGTAATCTTAGAAAGGAAAGCACCTATACAAACATACATATATGTATGTTTACAAACACATGCATGTATATATGCATATATACATGTGTGTCAAAATAAAATCTCTTCTGATCTGTGAAGCAACTCTTTGTGAGGTGATGTTATGATTTGCATTTTGCAGTTGAGGAAAGAATGTCTCAGATAAGTTAATTAACTTAATAGAAATTAATAAAGGACTTGGGACAATAGGTATGTCATAAAATAAATATTTAATAAATACATTTTGATTAATTAATAATCAAATGAATTGATCAAAGTCACAAGTGGTTAAGTATCATAAGTGGGATTTAAACTCAGGTCTCCCCTACTCTGATTCCAGCAGACTTTCCATGATACCATGTTACCTCTATATGAAAAATTTCATACATTTAGATCTGACCAACAATGGAAAAGATTGACACTAGAGCTTGGCATCTTACTGCAGCCAGAGCACCCCACTTAACTTCTCAGCCTCAACTTTCTTCATTATAAATGGGAACAATAGCACCTACCCCTCTGGATTGTTGCAAAGATCAAATGAAATTACGTGTAAAGTGCTTTGCAAACTTTACACTATGCTGGGTGTTATTTTTTTATGGTGGTTTAGGGTTTTTATTGACCCCTATCCAAATGTAGAAAGAATTTCACAAGTGTTTACTGAATTAATCAGCCTTTATATTTCTCCCTGATCCTCACCAGCACTCATAAGCTATACTACTACTTTCAGGTATCTCTATCTCTATTGATATTTCCCCCTTTATTTGTTACTATTCCTTGTGACCCATTCTGATTTCTATATAGAATTTCACTTTTGTATTGTTTGAACTTGAAAATGGAAAACAGCGTAGAGAGTCTACAGAAATAATTGAAGTCTGAGAAAACTGAGGGAGAAGCATGTTTGGCCTAACCCTGGGTAGATGGGAGGGATTCTATTTAAAGATAATAAGGAGCTCACAGTGAGGCAAACTAAAGCAATTTGTCCAAAGTAGGATAGAGGATTACAAAGCTTTGTCTGGAGCCCATGTTCTCTAACTTTAAACCCAGTCATCTTTTTATTGTTCAGTGCTGCCTCAATAGCTTAGATGTCAGTGCTGATTTTTATCCCTGCGAATAATCACATTTCCCAAGATAATTACTCCTGCTACCAGCTCATCCCCATAGTCAACATTCAGGGGGAATCCTCCCCCCCCCCAAAATAAAACATTCCTTTCCTGTGCTGAAGGAGTTGCCATCACCGCCACCAACTGCCATCATCAGGAAAGGCAAGCCAGCTGAGCTGAAAATAAGGACCCTGAAGCAGAGATAAGAAGTGGTATGCGTCAGAAGGGCTCCAGCAACAGTCATTCCATTTACCATTGCCTCCCCTCAGTCCCATTTGAAGAGAGTTTTGAACCTTGCACAGAAGAATTCTCAAAATTGCATGCGGACATACAGTGCTAATCCCATACTCCAGGCCGCTAGACCACTGTGCTTCTCGCCCACCTATATAGTCATTATCCAGGAAAGCAGCCCTTGGTAGTACCTCCTATCATCAGTTACTGATAAAAAAAATGGCAGCCTTCACACCAAAATCATGGACACCAGAAAGTAGCTCCACATCAGAAAGGTACATGGTTTTATTAAAAAGACACCAAAGAACACAGATTCATTGGTATCAAACTTCCTGTTGCATTCTGAAGACCTTTTCATCTAAAATCTCCTGTATGAGTTATCTCTTCTCTGTTATCCTTGAGACTGAGTGACAGGTAGGTGGCACAGTGGATAGAACACAGGCCTGGAGTCAGGTAGACCTGAGTTCAAATCTAGCCTCAGACACTTACAGTTGTGTGACCCTGGGGGGAAAGTTACTTCACCCTGTTTGCCTTATTTTCCTCTTTCATAAAATGAGTTAAACAAGGAAATGGCAAACTACTCCTATATCTTTGCAAAGAAAACCTCAAATGGGGTCATGAAGGGCTGGACCTAACCGAACAATGCCTATGAGATTAGGGACTGTCATATTTCTCTATGTTCCAGTGCTTGACATATAGTCAGTGTTTAATGTATTTTTTCATTTGTTCATTCATTCATTCATAGATCACTGAGCACAGAAGATTTGCTGGCTTCCCAGGCCATTAATAATTGCCCTGTGGATATGGTGTTTTTTCCCACTTGCTCCCAAAAAAAGAAGCAGAAAAAGACGCAAAAACTCAGCACAGAACAGTCTGGGTTTCTGACTTCTGAGGGGAGTTTTTGCCACCATGCCTACACTGGCCTCACTTGGTATCCCTGGCATTGAGCTTCTCTGCCCAGTGTTGTCTCTGCTGATTCTATATCTATTTCAAAACATCCAGCATTCATACACAGAAGCATACACCATAACAACCACACATGGAACAAGCATATGTTATACCAATCTCCCTGTGAACATCACCTCGTGGATTCTCTTGCATGGGCTTGAATCCTGACAGTGTCCCTGCTCAGTGGCTTGATCCTCTAGCTCCTCCTCTCCCACCCTGCCTTTCTCTGGGAGTTTAACTATCACCATATGTCCAGGAGTTCACTTTCAGAGTATGGAGTGCCTTGATTATCTGATCTGAACACCTGGCCAAACTGCTTTCTTGGATAAAGTACTCTTCCTCATAGCACAGAGCAAGGGCATAAGATCACCTTCATGATCTATTTAATGATCTATTACTAAAATTCAGATATGGAAAATGAGGAACAATTCCAAACAATTGTTTGACCATCTATTATACCAAAGTTTTCTCTAGAAGCTATAGGGAGAAATAAAGAAACATCAGTCAAGACAGTAGAAGTAAAGTGTGATAAAATGGAAAGAATGCTAGATTTGAAGCCACTGGAACTGGGCTCAGATGACACTTCTGCCACTTATGCCTTTTGGACCTTGGGCAAGCCCTTTATTTTGTATGTGTTCTGTTTCTCTTCTGTAAAATTCTCTATAAAAAACAAACAAAATTGTCTTTCAGCTTTATATTTGTGATCCTAAGATTCTTCAGCATATTTATAATCTATAGTGGAAGAAAAGGAATCTAGAGAGCATCTTCATATGCTGTTGTTATTCATCCTTCATTTTCTAAGAGGAGCAACTCTATCAAGAAGGTGATGTCGCAATTTGTCTATGAATTAGATTCTTCCAGAGTCATCTAAATACAACAGGAAGACAAAAACCAAGATGACTGGCAATGACCTGAGATGTAGTAAATGATCTTGGGATCTTGGATATCTTGGTCAAGCTCTCTGTGTTCCACAGTGCCTGCTTCAACTGACTTCATGACTGGTGAAACTATTTGTTCTTATCCGCATCTTCAGTAGGGAAAGCATGGTGAACAAAGACCTTAAGAACATGCTACATGAGGATTGGCAATGCATAAAAGAAAATTAATGGTAGGTGTGTGGGGAATAGGTCTCTTTAAACATTTAAAGAGCTTCCCAGAGAAGGAAGATTAGATTTATTCTGCTTGATCTTTGATGGTTGAATGAGGAGTAGCAGGTATAATTTGCAAAGAGACAGACTTGATTCACAGGAACAACTTTCTAACAATTAGTTATATCAAAATGGAATGGGCTGTCTCAAGTGGTAGTTTGGATGATGACTTGTAGTCAATATGGAAAGGGTAATTTTTGTTTGGGTATGGGCAGCACTGTGCTGGTGAATGTTTAACAACTACTTCCCTGGAAGGTGAAAAATGTACACTTGACATGATTTTAATTTTGATGTGTACTATTAACATTTTCTCTACCACTTTCTTAAGTCTAGACAATCAATACAATTTAAATCTAGCCCTAGTTTGTACTATTTTTTCTTTTCCCAGGTGTAAATGCTCACACTGAAAATTCATCACCATTTGGAAGCCAGTTTGGGCAGATTCTGTCCCTGTCCAATCATTTCAGTCTTGTTGGATACTCTGTGACACGAGTCTGCTTTTTCAGCTCATTTTACAAATGAGGAAATGGAAGGAAACAGGGTTAAGTGACTTGCCCAGGCTCACACAGCTAATAAGCAAAAGAGGACAGATTTGAACTAAGGAGGACTCATCTTCCTGTCTCCAGGTTTGACATTCTAACCACTTTGCCATCTTGGTACCCTCTGTGCTTCTAGGGTCTAGGAAACAGTGTACATTAAGTTGCTTAATTTATTTTCACCATGACAGGTACTTGCTTATGACAGTGGATAGAGCACTGGGCCTGGAATCAAGAAGAGCTGAGTTCAAATTTGACCTCATATACATAGTAGGTGGGTGATTCTGGAGAAAACACTTAATCCTGTTTATCTCAGTAAAATCTCTGTAAAATGAGCTCTAGAAGGCAATGGCAAACTGATGAGGTATAGACCCCAAAATACCAACACTCCACCCATGGAATGAATTTGACTCTAGTCTTCTCTCAGCCAAAGAAAAGCAAAGTTTATTAAAAGTTTGCCATATTGGGTAGACTCTAACGGAGCCTAGGTATCTGTAAGGCTTGCATTGGGTAAGCAGGCCAGAATCATCTGACACAGAGTAAGTGTGTGCTAGGTCATTCTATGGTGCTCTCACACACATGGGGGGAATAAGGGGTCTTATATACAGAAAGGTTGTGGGAGGAACCTAGCAATGGTCTGGAGGAGGAGTTTGGGGAGGGTCTCCATGAGGAGTCAGAAGAGGTCAGACTCCAGTCATGAGTGATTAATGGTGGGAAGTTGCTGGAGGCTACCTCAAGCTGACAGACAATGGTGGGCTAGGCCAGTTAAAGGGTGGAATAGGAGGATGGGGGGGGGATTGCTGGACAAAGAAGAGTTAAAGATATGGGCAGAACCACAATGGAAGGCCTATGGCCTCAGGCAAATATCTTATGTGGGAAGGCTCAAGGGGGCTCCCAGAGTCTGTACCTCAAAGATTCAAGGAGAGCTCAAGGAAGCTCCCAGAGCCTGCACCTCATCACACACATAAAAAGCTGAACTTCCTGTCTAGTAATGTCCTTCCAGGTCTGGCCCACTTCCATTGTAACACTCTTTCCCACTGGTCAATCAACCAGTAGATATCTGTAAACCATAGTAGTAAGACATCTACTGTTTCTCAGATACTGCTAGGTACTGAAGAAACAATGACAAAACTTTAACAGCACCTATACTCTATGAACTCACATTCGATAATATGAGACAATGTGTATAACATGTGGACATATAAATACAAATGAAATAATTCTACTCAAAATATATTATGAATATAGAAATTCATAGAGACACAGACTCTACCTGTGGTTTCCCTGGGAAAGTGAACTCCCTGGATGAGGAAACTCCTTTTACCAGTGCAAATCAGGCCCTCCTATGGAGCTTATCTTTGAGACCTACTATAATGGTAATAGAATTTAAAGATCCCCCTGTATTGGCTTGGTTTTCAGGTTGAGTGTTGAAACCCAGACAGAGCTTGTGAGTCCTACTTGTGGAATGGACTTGTTGACATGAAGAGAGAGGGCTGAACTGGGAGGAGCTGGTGTGGTGGATTTAGAGACAGACTCAAGCAGAGAGAGGCAGAAGAACTTTTGGGGACCAGCATCATGGAGGCAGAGAGAGAGGAGAATTGTTGGTGGCCAGTGTTGCTGGGAGAGAGAGAGAGAACTGCCAGCTGAAGCCGCCAGAACTGCTGACGGCCAGTTGGAGTTGCCCAGGACTGTTGAGAGCTGCCACCCAGAGCTGCAGGGAACTGAGGAGACATAATTGAGATGCTGGTATTTTGTCTGCCTTTTTTGATGTTGTTTTGCCAGATTTATCTGCTAGTAAAGGGCAATACTGTTGTTGCAGAGGTCCTGGAACACTGCTGTTGGTTCAGGGGTCTTGAGAGACTGTTCTGTGGGCAGAGTGAATTGATGAGGACACTGGAAATATATATATTGTGGCTTTGTTAAGCTTTGTTGCCCCAGGAACAGAGATTGCTGAGAACTTGCCTCGAGTCAAGATGAAAAAAAGGCCTCTCTTTGGGTATTAAATGCTGTGATGATATCTTAATTTTTTTGTAGTTTAGGGGTAAATGGCCTTTGTTCATTCCACTGCACCTTTTGAGAAGGTGCTTGGCATTAACTGATGATAATTGTAATTCAGTTGTGATCCAGGGGTGGGAAACTTTTGACTTTTTGTGTTTTGTGACTGACCACATTAATGTACTTTGTTTATGATTGGAAACTAATCTCCATTTCAGAAGAGAGACTTTTATGATTGAATAAATGAATGTACTAGCCAGGGGTGGGGTATTTTGACTTTATACTTTGTGATTGAATTGAGATATTTTGTGAATGAATTGAGAACTTGCTAAATGACTGAGTTACATTGTATTTTGATTTTCTCTGTTCTGTGAATGTTTTGCCTTAATTTGTCATCGAATAAATGGAGAGTTACTATGCTAGTATTCCCAACCATGGAAGTTGCCTTTGCTTGGCATTTCACCTACGTAGAGCACAGATAGGAGAAGGGACTGGCCCCAAGTCACACATTCTATATATAACAGAGGCAAGACCTGAACCTACTTCTTGGTTCTGAGGCTGGCTATCCACCATGTGATACTACTTCTTTTAAAAAGCTGCAAAAATGGGATACAAATGCATATGTATTCCAAATATATGTATACATATTTAAGGAGGTGGCTTTTATTATTCTTTTTTAGATTTAAAAAAAACTTGCCATAACAGTTCCCAGGATCTTAGAAAATAATTCCTAGAATCATAGTAGAAACAATCCTACTGTGAGTGTGTAATAAGATACAGGATGACATAATGTAATATTTACTACACTAATACTGAATGACGACATTGCTAAAGTTAATCTGTGAGCTTAACATTGGCAAAATTCCTTCTCTGTTACCCTGTAAATCAGGTAAGACACTGGCTAAGGAGTGTGGATATCCTTCCTCACCTCCTCCTTCCTGGCTGCCACTTGGAGTAATAAACTGGAACAAATCCTCTATCTGTTGATACTTCATCTTTTTTTGATTTGGCTGAATCTGATATGAACCTGCCAGGAGTGGAACTCCTGCAATACAACATACAAGAAGACAAAGATGTATACACATATATTCTGCATATCTACATACGCACATATACATACGTGTACATAGACATGTGTGTAAACACATATGCATACACAAATATGTCCTCTGTCCCCTGACACTCAAATACTAACCCTAATAATAATCCCTGTCAATTCCAATGGTACGTTATGATCATTTCTATCTCTGTGACATGTGCTACTCTCTTCTTACATTTCTCTCTCTCCTCCTCTGGGCATATTCAGCCCTTCCTGTCCTCCAAAGCAGAAACCAAGTCCTGCTTCCCCCATAAAGCTTTCTGTGACATCCCACCCACACTCATCATCTGTGTACTTCTCTCACACTTGTTGTCCATGTCCTATGGCTTAACAGTGAAATATTATGGAATTATTTCATGTGAACAAAAAATAAATTCACACACAAATGTAGTTATATGCACATATGCATATATGCATATACCTATATAACAGATACAAGACACATAATTTATTTCTTCTGATTTCTTATCTACATTTTAATCCCCTTAAGGTTAAGGGTCATGTTTTATACTTATTTTATTTTCTCTATGATTCCATTACTATTTCACTTTCTATTTTTTATATCCTATATGATTCAATTACAATTCACTAAATACTTAACAAAAGCTACTATGTTCTGAAAGCTACTGTTCTGGGCAATGAAGATATTACCCCTATCTTCATGAAGTTTATAATCTATTGATCAATTGGTAAGGATTTGTATTCCTACCATGAGAAGGAAATGTGGAGACCTTCTTCAAATAGTGACACTGAGCCAGAACTCACAAATCATAGGAGCGTCTAAAGAGGTGAAGGTATTTTTAGAATGAAAAAGCTGTTGTCATGGAGGTGAAAAAGGTTGGAGAATCAGGAATAGAGCCTGGAGAGAAATTCAGAATATGTAAATCTTAGAAATGGGATATATTTTTGTTTTTAATAGAGAAAGGGAAAACATAATTAGTTCTACTTTGGTCATGTTGCCTTGGAACTTTGTGGTGTATTCAGTTAAAAAAAACTCCAATAGTCAGTCCAATAGCAATATAAACATACTCAGGTAAGTATAATATCTACTATGATATAAAGTACCTAAGGAGAAATATAAGCAACATACTATGAAATCTGAAGGTAAAAAGGTAATTGTTGACTGGGTATTTTAGGAAAGACTTTCTGAATATGTTGGCATTTGAGAACACCTTTAAATGTTTGGTAGGAAAATGACAGGTAAGGGTTAAGGACATAATAATAGTCATAAGGCAAAATATGGGCAAAGGCTTGGTAACAGGAATCAAAACAGTGAATAGCCTTGGTGAGTCAGGTATAGGAGTTTCAAAGTGGAAAATCATTCTAGGTTCTTGAACTCTCCTACTGAATCAAGTACTTCCTCACCATTAGTAACATATCTCCTTCCCCTCTCTCAGTATTTCCTTAATAAGACCTCAGTAGTCAGACAAAAACAGAGATACAGAAGAGAGACAGACAGACAGACAGACAAAGGTGGAGAGACAAAGACAGAGAGATCCCTACCAATCAAATTGAGCTTCAGATAGGATATCACCAAGACATCAGTTCAGTGGTCTGCCAGCAGAGACACTGTGGACAAAGTGGAGCATCATGAGAATCCCATTAGGAGTGTAAAGACTTCAAAGGACATTGTGGCCTCAAAATTCCAGAGCTGTCAGATTTTTTCACTGCATGTTTTCCCTATATGTATGCCTTATTTCAAATGCTCTTTTAACTTGTGTTCACGATTCCTATATTTTTGTATATTTTGGAAAGATTGCACATGAGAATTATTAAGGAAATATCTTTTTTGTAGTTATTGTTTTTAATATTCCATTTCAATAAATGTTTTGGCTTTGTGCTAAGTGTGCTTCTTTGGTGATTATAAAAAAGGAAGTATACTAGAGGGGGCTTGTGAGCAATAGTCATAAGACCTCTGGCCCACAGAGTACTCTATAAACTGAGACACACTCTATAGACTCAACCCATAAGTGTGAGTGCCAATTGGGGTATAACTGGGAAGGAGTTACACTAATAACTGGAGGAAGAGGGAAACCAGGAGAGGACTTATGGAGGAGGTTGTACCTCCATTGAGCTTTGAAGGAAGGTAGGTATTCTATGAAGAAGTGGCTGGTAGAAAGTACAAAGGATGGAGTCATTTGAACATCACTATAGAATAAGTTCAGGGAACATCAGACTTTTTCAAGATATGAGGAAAATCTAGACTTAGACTAGAATTAGAGCAATGCTTTACCCAAGTCAAGATAATTCTCTTCATTACCCTCTCGCAATACTTTTTCTTTCCTTATGCCAAACACTTTCATGACCAGAAGAGCCCAGAGCCCGCTTTGGAGGATTCCTTCTCTTCTTTTCCTGCCTACTTAGGAAACCTGAAGAAATTAATTATACAGCAATGGATTCTAAGCTGAAAGGGACCTTCAAGATTCAGATAAGAAAACTGAGACCTAGAGAGGTCAAATGATTTGTCCAAGTGTACACAGGTTGGAATTAACAAAAGCCCTCTAAAGTAAAATCCAGTGGGCAATATGATACATCTACAAAGAACCCCTACCCGCACAGCCTCCTTTGACTAATCCCCCATTTAGAATTCATGGTATTTCAAGGAAAGTTTTATTGGAAACCTGTGTCCCAGGTCCTCCTCTGCCAAGACTCTAGGCTTACATTAACTGAGTTTAATCCTTGGGTTTTATTTTATCTATTTGATTTATTCCTCCCACCTGGAGTTTCTCCAGGAAATTATAACATGTGTTCATGGTCTAGCTCATGGAAAGACTGGTAACAGGGTTGCTAGCTCCTGTATAAGACATCAAGATAATCATATGCCTAATGGGGTGTGGGACAGACTTTTTTCAACCTATAGAAAAATCCAGAAGATATAAAGGACCAACAAGATACAGAAAACATATAAGGCTCTTGCTTAGTCCATCAACTCCCTTAATAGAGAATAAAATTTAAAGTTGCTATCAGGACCAACTTTTGCCATTCTGGTGAGTCCTTCATTCTTGGAGGCCTATACCATTCCCAAATGACTCCTAGTACCATCTTTGTGTTGAGATACTTCCCAGAAAGTAAGCATACCATGGAGAGAACTGAACAAATAATCCTCTTCTCCATGCTCTAGGTGACTAATTCATAGTGATAATTGATGTCCTATACTTTTGCAGGGAAATTTCTCTATGTCCCTGCTAACACCATCTCTTGAGCTATGAAGTTCTGCTTGCTTGATTGCTCCTCTCAGGATTAATGCAAGCATAAGTAACTGTCATGTGACATTGTCCTAGGCTAACCAATTCCATTTCTTGGAAAAATAAAGTAAAGGAAAAATATCCTTAATCCCAAAGAATCCCCATGGGATTTTCTGGGCACTATTCTATCTTCTGAACAGAAAAAAAGAAAACCAAAAGCAGGTGTGATATGGTGCATCAGTTCAATTTTATAAACCATGGAATGGTATCATCTGACAAGCATCTGTCTCTCTGGATTACAGCCAACTAATCATCTTAAAGGCAACCTCAGTCTCTGGGAACCAAATGGAAGTCGTACGTCTTTTCAGTACCAGTGACTATATCCATATCCTACCTGGAGAAATGCCCCTTAAATACTTCCAAATAAAGGCTTCTCAACTAGTTGAGGAAGCTAATCACCTGGATGATTGCAAAGGCAAGCACAAGCAGATTCCCAAAACAATGCTACTGTGAACAGCTTTTAAGATTTGGATTACACAGTAATAGTGAACACTCTATTCCATTACAGATCAAGGTTCAGTACAATCTTCACAATATAATATTCCCAATATTACATCTTATCACAGAAAGTCACAATATAGTGTTCATAACAGCTTAACATTAGAATGGCCACACAAGTTTTCACTACATTGGCTACAATATTTAGAACAAAGAACAAAAGACCAATCATCTGGTTTCTGTAAGGGTGAAACCCTCCATTAACTTAATCATTCAATCAGTTTACAATATATCAATATTCCATTCATGGGGCAACCATTAACTTAATCAGTCACTAATCTAGATTCACAAGTACTAAATATCATTGATCAGAAATACAGTCATTAGAAAAACCACACAAACCTTCCACCCCTTGGTTTCCAGCAAACTTCAATTTCCTCCAAGGGGAGGCCTTTTCTTCCTCTTGACTCTGGGTGGTCTCTCTGATTCCCTGGATCCTCTTCCATGGTTCCAGCTACCTCCTGAATCTGCCAAACAATCACCTGGATTCAGAAGCAGACAGCTGCTAGGTTCTTGTCCAGTCCTCAGAGGTAGACAGCTCCCAGGTCCTTGTCCAGTTCTCAGGGCAATCCCTGGCACACACTGAAGTTCACAGGGTTCAGCACATCTCAAACCCTTCACCACTTCTCTTGCCTGAAACTCAAGGATCAGTCAGGCTATTAATAAAGAAAGTCTTATCCTGTTCATGTTTCTTCAGTTTC
>CM053594.1:92333777-92356798 GCA_028646575.1 Pseudocheirus occidentalis
TCTCTCTCTCTCTCTCTCTCTCTGTCTCTGTCTCTCTCTGTCTGTCTCTCAGCTGGCTTCAGTCTCCATGAATCTTCCTTCACTGAGGAGCCAATTCCAATTCTCTCTCTCTGTCTCTAAAATTCTTCTTTATATACAGTACTGGCCTCCTGTCTCAGCCAATAGCCTTCCTCTGTGTCAACAGGTGAGTTCATGCCTTCTCAACAACGGACAGGGTTCACACCTTCCATACTTAGCCCTAGGTTACTAAGTGCTAAGTATCTGATAAACTGATTACTATTACAATCATGGATTCCCCTGATCGACCTTCTAGACAAAAGGAAGAGAAAACCAAGCAGTGATTCTTGACTCAACAGTCATTAGCCTAGATATAGATAGATAGATAGAAATATTTATCTATACATCTGTATGTCTCGATCTAAATATCTATCTGTACATGTCTATATTTATATCTATGTCTATCTATATTTATCTATTTATCTCTCTATATATCTATCTATTCCCAGAATAATATTCCAAAATGTGGGTGTTTCTTTGGCAGAGGTCACTCACCTGTTGCTTTCTGATGGTTGGAAGGTGTGAAGGATGGTATCTCTTCCTTTGCTTACCATATTCCTTCCATTCTTGATAGCCCTCCAAAGTTTCATTATCCATGAAATTTCTCAAGTAACTCAGAGTTGTCTCTAGTTCTCCAGTCTTGTGGTGCTATATCCTGTGTTCAAGAATAGGACAAATCTCCCATGATCTTCCTCTCTCTGGCCACCATCAGACCTTTCTATCTTTCTTTTGTCTCATTTTCTTCTCATCATTCATGACTCCATCCAGATACTCTTATTTGTCTCTCACTTAAAGAGAGTAGGAAATATACCAGCACCTGTGTTGTGCATATTTATGTTCTATATTTGCTTTATTGATTTATGTATATGTCAAATTGTCCCTCCAAGATTGTAAATTCCTTGAGGGCAAGATTGGTGTCTTTTGTAGAAATTCCTTTCATTATCTGCCCAGCATAATGCCTTGTACATAATATGCACTTTCTTCAATTGCTTAACACAGTTAGATGTGAATATGCTAAGTCAGATGTAGTTAAGCAGAGGAGTATTTTCCTTGGCACCTAGGGCTTTCATATCACAAGAATGAAGAAAGTGAGAGTGAGGTGTCTTAACCATTGGGGAATACGTATCAGTGGAGTAATAGTAAAGTTCACTAATAAACACAGGTGATGAAGATGTCCATTATTGAATTGGAAAGGTTGACCTTTCAAGTATCAACACAGCTCCCAAAGGCCTTGTTGCTCTGTCCTAAGAGGAATCTAAAACATGTTTTGTAGAAGGCATAAGTACAAAGTGATATGTTTCTGGTCAGGAGCTTTTGTATTCCAGAACCATTTCATGGCATGTGTGTTGGTGTATTGGTCCTCTGGAAGCCTATTGATGTGGCAGGTAATATGTTCTGGTCTACTGTCAAAGCCACATCCAGGGTGGCATGAGCCAGGTCTGGTCATGTTGTTTAACGAATTCAATTATGAATGAATAAATGAAAGCTGTCTACTTTTGAAACTGATTTCCTTCTTATCACATAGGGATATTTGTTATTCACAGCCTTATTCCCACAGTGGCTTTGAGGTTTGGTGACTGGGAAAGTAAATAGACAGAAGAATTTTTTTTTCAATTAGTAACATCAGTTTATGGAACACATTGCCTTGCAAAATACTTAGTTTGCTCTCCCTCAAAGTATTCAAACTGAGGCATGATGGATATCAGGCACGTTGCATAGAGGATTACAATATTGTATTGCATGAGAGGTTAGACTAGACAATATTTAATAGAGCTTTTACAAACTTTTAGAGCTAGAAAGGACCATTGAAGTCTTCTAATACAACTATCTCAGTTTTGACCCATAAGCAGACCAAGTTACAAAAAGATAAAGAGATTTGCCTAAGGTCATGTAGCCAGTAAGCCCATAAAACCACAACCAGAAACCAGGTCTTATACTACTCAAAGAAGTATGCATTCTGATGCACCACACTTACTTCTCAAATCTCATCCAACTCTGAACCTCCAGGAGTGGATATTAAACAAGTTTCTACATTTTCCTTTGCTTAAAAAATGAATTTGAAACTTCACTGAGGTACTTCAGGAACAAATGGTAATATACCAAAATACATCATTAGTCTGAAGTGGGTCAAAAATGATGTTTTTCATTGAACCTGAAATATTTTCATGAATTATAGCAGCTTGTTTTTAGAAACAAAGACAAACTTCAGGACTGATGTGTGAGAGATTTACATCAGACACATTGTTAGCCACAGATTTTCAAAATATGTCAAAATGAAATATATGGAGAGAGCCAAAGGAAACAGAGTGCACTTGACTAATTTCAACTTAAAAAAATCTTTAGGGTGTTCTTGGAGTAAGCCTAGAAATCTGACAACCTTCAAGAAGGGGGGGGGAATGTGGCCCACAATGTTTCTTTGATGGCCAAAAGGCTCACTTTTCAACTATTTCCTGAAAAAGGAAACACTAAGACCAACAAAATTGTACATTTCCCTCTAAAATTCAGCCCCAAATCTACTTTCTCTGTGAAGTCTCACCTGCCTTTTGAGAACCACCCTATCAGGAGGACACTGATAACCTAGAGAGAGTCTAGAAGGAGGCAACAAAGGATGGCAAAAGACCTCAAAGTCATGTCTTATGTGAATGAGTGGAAGAAATTGGGAATATCTAGTATGAGGAAGGGAAGACTTAAACGGTGTATCTCACAGTTCTCAGCTGTCTTCAAGTATTTCATGAGGAGGAAGGAATTATTCTTGGTCTCAGAGGGAAGAACTAGAAATAATGGGGAGAAGCTGAAGAGAATACATTTAAATTTGATGCAAACATGACAAGCTTCCTAATAATTAGAGCTATCTATAAGTGGAATGGAGGCATGACCCCCCCCCCCCCACACACACACACATTAGTTGAGGATAGAGGCAAGCAGTCTAAAAGCAAAAGCTGGATGACTTCTCATTAGGGTTCCTGTAGTGAGGACTCTTTTTCAGGTATGAGTTGTGCTCTGTGTTTCTGTGACTCTCTGAATGACTCAATCCAAAAAAATTTCTTCTTTCTCTGTGACCCATTAGTCATAAAATTCTCTGCTATAAAATTTAGCACTAGTTTTTTATGCACAGTAATTGTGTTTTGTGAGTGTTTGTCCCATTTTCCCAACTAGACTCTGAGTAGCTGAAAGACAGAAGGCAACTCTTATAAGTATTTTACTCACCACATAATTCATCAATCAATTAGTGTTTATGCTATAGGATATAGAAAATAAAGAAAGCAGGAACCTTACTCACAAAGAGCTTACTGTCTAGTCAGGGTGACAAGTACTGCACAGCTAAAATCATTAGGAAAGAAAAGGTTATTTGGTTAGATCAGAGAATCAAATTTAGAGCCAGAAGAATTTTCAGAGGCTGTTTAGTTCAAATCTATCATTTTACAGATGGGGAAACTGAAGACTAAGGAGTTTGATTGATTTACCCAGGGCCAAAAAGGTAACAAATAGCAGAGGCAATTTTTGATCCCAAGTTCTCTGACTCCAAATACAGAGATAAATCCTCTGGATTGTACTTGACTCGAAAATTGAGGCAGCAATTATGAATTTAGGCATTAAGTATGAAGAGGCTTAAAGAAGAAAGAATGAACTGAAAGCCACCAGGAAGGTTTTGTGGAAGAAGTGGCAGCTGAGTTGGATCTTGAATGTTAGGTAGAATATGTACAGATGAAGGACAGGGAGCACATGCCGGCCATGAAAAATAGTAATATCTAAGTCATGGAGGAGGGAATAAAGATGGTGGATAAGAAGGACAATTAGAACATTGGCTCAATTTGACCAGATGGTCTAGGGTTGAACCTTAGGGAAATATTCACCGAATACTTACTGTGTGCCAGGTCTTTTGCCATCAAGATCTAGTCCTACTTCAGACATTCATTAGCTTTGTGACCTTGGGAAAGTCGTTTAATTTCTATTTGCCTCAGTTTTCTCATCTGTAAAATGGAAGTAATAATAGCACCTACCTTAGAAAGTTGTGAAAATTAAATGAATTAGCATATTTAAAGCAATTTTGAATCTTAGAGGATTTTATAAATACTATTGCTATTACTATTATTGAAAAATGTCTCAAAGTAACTTTTTTTCTCCAAAGTACCTCTTTCTCATTACATGAAGGAGACTCAGATGTGAAGAGAGGTCTCTTTCATATCTGTCTAGTATCTGTTGAATAAGAATGAATCGGGAGCTCCCAAGGTTAGAGTGCTTGATCAAGGCTCTGTGCTCCAAGCTTAGATTTTAGGATCCAGGAATAATGTGTACTTAGGACTCAGTTACTACTCAGTTTATTAGCACTGGGCACATAGCATTAGTGGAAGTACAGAAGAAGCAAGACGGTGTAGTGGAGGGGAGAATGAGGGAGGGGTTACATAGACAGTCAGAATTATGGCCACACATGGTCCTTTATATGAGGAGAGAGCACAGGGTATAAAGTCTCAGGATGCAGCATTGGGAAATGCTCGACATGAGGATTAAGAAGGGGATATAATAATTTTTTCCTATTCTACAATGTTAGGGAAATACTTGGTTTAGTTCTTAAATTCAGAATAAAAATATGTATATTTTTTTAAAGAGGGAGGAGTAAAACATATTATCTAAGCCATTTGGGGGCATACATATTGAGTTTATTTAAGCCACCTACTACTTTGGATGAGTCACATGGATGGTTAATAAATAAAACTTGTCTACTGTGGCCACACGGGCCACATAGCCAAAGTACCTTCATTTTGTCACATATTCATACCACATGCCAACATCCCTCTTAATAAGATTAGAGACTTCAGAGATGAGTGAGACCTTAGAGGCCATTAAGTTCAATACTGTCATTTTACAGATGAAGACACTGAGGCACACGGAGGTTAATTGACTTTTCCAACTAGTGTTTGAGGGGAGATTGGTATTCCCAAGTCTAAGTTTAACATTTTGTCTCTTGAATCATACTGCCTCTTATTATAGTAACTATAATGGTGGCTCAGGATGCAGAGCAAGAGTCTACAAACTAAATTTCTGTGATTCTATTTGTAGATGACTTCTAATTATCACTTCCAATTCTGCATCTGTGAATCTTTGGTTTTTAGTAGAGTAAGGGATGGGAGAAAAATGTACAGATAAAATGTATTTCAGAAAAAAAAACCATCACAATGTTTTTGTTGTCCCTTCCTCTATAATGTCTCCCTTGGCTAAAAATAAGGTCTACCAACTCTGAATTCTCTTAACATTTCCTCTTTTTTACATTTTCTGTTATAGTTACAGTGTTCTACTTTTGTATTATCTCCACTCCAAGACTATAAATTGCTTAAGAATAAGGAAAACACTGCATTTACCTTTGTAAATACCTGGCACAGTCTCTTGTGCATAGTAATAGGTCTGAAATAAATGTTGGTTGAGGAATTGAAGTCTCTAGTCTAACTTTACAATTCCAGGGATAAAGAACAGATGTTTACCCCTCTAAAAACATTATATTCCATCACTACAACAACCCTCTGAGGAACTTGGTACCAGTATTATCCTTATTTGGTTGATTAGGAAATTGAGGTTCAGAGAAAGGTTAAGTGATATACCCAAGATCACAAAACAAATTAGTATAGGATCCATGACTCTAATTGAGGTCTTTGAATTTCAGATCCAGTAGTCTTTACATTATGTCATATATTGGTAGTGTATGGGACACTAAATGACGACTGGCACCTTTTGTGTAAGGGCTTCCTGAACCCTTTTAAGGGATGCTGATCCACCTTTGGTATCCAACCAGTCATCTAACTCTCTCCTGTGACTCTAAGAAGCTGTGACATGCAGAATGTCCCCACCTTGGTAAACACTCTTGACAGACAGGTTAAACTAGGCAACAAGGCTCAAACTTGTCAGTGAGTTAAGGGAATGTCTACCCCAAAGACATGAAGACTTCCCCCAGCAGAATGGGTGGATAAGAATGATTTGCTCCATGCTCATGAAGGTGGCAGAAGCAGGCACAGTGGAATGCTTAGAACCTGGTCAGACATTGAAGATGCCAAGGTCACTCATTGCATCTCAGGCCATCACCAGTGGTTTTGACTTTTGTCTTGTCACTGCAGTTTGATGACTTTGGAAGAGAGAATGAGACTGATGACTTTCATGCAATTCTGCCTTATTTATATGCAATTCATGTACTAGTAGGAGTCAAAACATCATCTTGTGATGTCATTGGTCCTCTTCAAAATGAAGGACAAACAGCAACTGTTTATAATACTATACTACTTAACTTCTCCATGTTCTCAGTTGCCTCATCTTTAAAGTGGGGGAAGGAGAGATAAGGGATGTTGTATTACATATTCTCTGAGGTTATTACCATTTCTAAATCTTACATTTCTAAGTAATAATGTGAGTTGTAGCATTGAAAGTTAATAAGTGCCAAATGACTAAATATAAACAGTCCGAAGGAAAGAAACTTTATTGAGAGCTATAGGGTCAGGAAGTAGGCTCAGACTGGTACTTGAAGTAAAGGTCATATGTAAATAGAAAAAGAAAAAAAGGAGATGCCACTTAGAGGAAGAATAGTTTTATAGAATCAAGAATACTGTATTTTATGTCATAAAAAGTGGTTTCACATCCTGACTTTGGGATTGATTACCTGTGTGACCTTTAGTGAGTCACATGACTATTTTAAACCTAAGTTTCCTCATTTGTAAATTTAATGCTTTGCCTAGATGGACTCTAAGGTGTCTTCTTGTTCTAGATCTTAAAATCCTAAGGTGCAAAGACTGAAGTGCAAATAATGTTTTTGAGAGACACGATAAGATAGTTTTGCTAGGATAGAGAATACATGTAGGGGAGTAGAGGGCCTTATGGCTGGAAAAGTAACCTGCTTCTGGATTGTTAAGGGCCTTAAACATAAGTTTATGGAATTATGGCATTATCTTATGGATATGAGGAAGAGAGGGGAGGATTTTTATTTGTTTTATTTTGTATTTGTTTGAATAACTTCAGAGGCAGCATGGCAGAGTAGCGAGCTAGCCTTGAAGTTATAAAGACCTGGGTTCATGCCCTATCTCATGACACAGACTCTATGACCCCAAGAAAGAGAAAGTAACTTAATCTACCAATGTTTTAGACCAGTGATATCAAACACATAGAAATGCATCCCTGTAGGCTGCATGTTAACTTAGAAGACCACAAATTAACATTATCTAAGTTGTATTGTATTTGTATTTATTTTGTTAAACATTTCCTAATTACGTTTTAATTTTGTGCAGGCCCTGAGTTTGACACTGCTTCTCTGGGCTACTCTCTAAAACTATAAAAGTCAGAGGTGATAGCAACAGCATGGCAGTTCTCTTAGCCAATGAATGAAATAATAAATTCTTTTCTCTTTTGAAAAATCTTTTATTTCTCATGCAAAAATAATAAGGTGAATAATCTAGCATCTAGATGTTTTTCTATATTTAAAGATTACTCTAAGAAAGACAGAAGTCTTAAACACGTGACCCACAACACTTCCCAGTGTACACTAATCAAACAATCAATCAACATTTATTATATACATACTGTTTACCAGGTACTGTACTAAATGCTGGGGTTACAAAACAAGGCAAAAAATAGTCCCTACCTCAAGGAATTTACAATCAAATGGGGGAGGGGAAACAATGTTCAAATAAGGACATACAAAGCAAGCTATATATAGGATAAAGAAATAATTGACAATGGGAAGGCATTAAAATTAAGAGGAGCTGAGGAAAGCTCCCTGTAGAAGAGAGGATTTTAGGTGGGACTTAGAAGAATCCAGGGAGGTCAGTAGTTGGGGTACAGGAGGGAGAGAATTTCAGGCACAGGGGACAACCAGAGAGAATGCAAGAAGTAGAGAGATGCAATGTCTTGTTCCTGGAACAGCCAGGAGGCCTGTATCACTGGATTAAAGAGTACATGTTAGGAAGTAAGATTTAAAAGGACTGGAAAGGTAGGAGGGGGCTAGGTAATAAAGGACTCTGAATTCCAAAAAGAACATTTTGTATTTGCTTCTCAAGAAATAGGAAACCCCTGGAGTGTGTGTGTGTGTGTGTGTGTGTGTGTGTGTGTGTGTGTGTGTGTGAGAGAGAGAGAGAGAGAGAGAGAGAGAGAGAGAGAGAGAGAGATGGGGGGAGGAAGGGAGGACTGAGCTTGTGCTTGAAGAAAATTATTTTAGTGGTTAAATGGAAGATGGATTGGAGTGGGGAGAGACTAGACTTGACAAAGGCAGACCGGTAGGCAGGCTATTCCAATAATGAACGTGTGAGCTGATGAGGGGGCCTGCACTAGCATGGTGACCATGTCAGAGGAGAGAAGGGGGTGTATATGAGGGCTGTTACAAAGTTGGAATCAACAGTCCTTGAAAATAGCTTGAATTTGTGGGGTGAGAGATGGTGAGGGATCTAGTATGATTCCTAGGTTATGAGACTATAGGACTGGAAGGATGATGTTATCTTCTCTAATAATAGGGAAGGTAGAAGGGTGTTTTGGAGAACAGATCATGAGAACTGCATTAAAATGTCACTGCAAAAATTTAACAAAATGAGTAAAAATTCAATAAAATATACATAATAATAATATGAAGTCTTTTTAGTTAATATGCTTCCTGCAGAGATATTTATGTATGATTTAGTGCCCTCTGCTTCTATTTGTGGTGAACACCATTGCTCTAAAACTTTTAGAGTCTTATAAGTGCACACAGACGGAAAATGTATTTATTATCTTCACGTACAAAATCTAGGAAAATCTTTCCAGTTGAACCCAGGCTTGAGACATAAATGCATTAACATTTGTGAACAGTGTAGCAATAAGGATCAGGATGAGAAGGTGAAGTCAAAAAGCCAAGATATGTTGAAATCAGAACTCAATTAAAGTTCTCTTCTTGCAGCTGAGAGCCAGCAAAGACTAATGCTCTTGGGTGTCCCTAGGCCACCACCCCACAGCCATGAATGACTTTTACAGAAAGCTAATCATCTGCACAAGGAAAGCACATGTTTTATGTCTAGGAACAACCAAGATGGGAAGACAGGCCCATTAAAGAGTTTTCTCCTGAATACACGGAGGTCAAAAGAACACATTCAGCAAAGTGACAAAATATGTTTAGGAACCAAGAACAAGCTTCCAATATGATTGCAGGGATTGGGGAAATGGTTTTCCTCACAAAGTTGATCAGCTTCCAAGTGACCAGTGGAACACCTGGGAAAGGGTTGAGCTTTGAGAGAGTAGAACTGGCTGGGTGGAAAAGCCAATGAGAGCTCAGTCTGAGCCAACAGTGAGGACCAGGCCCTAGCAATATTCTAAAATAAGATTATTGTTTTTCCTCTTACTCTCTGTGTTTGCATCCTCTGTTTAAAAACAACAGTTAAAACTCAGGAAGAATGGGGCTCAGCACATTAAGTTGAACGCTATACCTGAATTTCTCCCTAACAATGTCTGCACCCCAGAGCTATTTCTGGAGTCATACCTAAGTCCCTATGCCTCCACCCCCAACTCTTAGTTGACCTCTGAATTGTTCAAGTTCCCCCCAATTTTTCCCAAGCATGGGAAGTTTTTTCCCACTCTTGGATCATTTAAGACAAAAAAGTTGCCTCCATCCTCCCACAAAAAATATTTTCCTACCAACTAAGAAGAATAGGTAAAATAAATAAAAATCCAGAAAGGGAAAACCCTCAATTAATAGGGTGCAGGTTATATTAGGACAGATTAGTCATAGATGCTTGGGATCATTTCTAGAACTGACTGTTCTCTCTCTTCCTCCCTTCTTCTCTCCTTTCCTCACTCCCTGATTCTCTTTCTTCTTCCTTAGAATATCTCAGCAGAGAAGACCATCAGTCCTTTTCCTGGTGGTCAGAATGACATAGCGAATCAGATCATTATGTCTGGAATCTCAAGACTTGGATTTGAATCCCTGCTTTGCTAGCTCATACCATTGTGACCTTGAGAAAGCTGCTTAGTCTCTTGGCATCAGCTTCTCCATCTATTAAATATGGATCAGTAGGGGTAGAGTACATGATCCCCAATGTGCCGTGCAGAACTAAGTCTTAACTCATTCACTCTTAGGTTTGGTTTCTCCACATGGGCAATTTCCATGATGCTATGTGATGGCTCAGTATTTGACTGCCCCCTGCCAGTACCTTGAAACGACATTCTTCCTCACAGTCTTCTATTATGTCACCCAAGTTATAACTTCAGGATGTTTCCCATTCACAATAAATTTTAGCCAATTTTCCTGACTCTAAGAACTGGTATAAACTAAGAACTATTAATATTTACCACCCTTGTCAAACCAGCTACTTCTAAGTTTATAAGTGGATCAGTAATTTGTCTCCAGGAAAATATTCCTCCAAAGTTCACCTTGTATTTTATTTTTTTTTCTACTTATTACTTCACTCTGTCTAGTACTTTATACTTAAAACAAGAACATAGAAGTCCCATCAAAGTAAATAAAGGGCATTCCACCCTCTTTTTACCACTTCCATTCCCTCATGGGCAACCAGTGACCTCCTGCTGTCAAGCCCCTCCTCTTCTTTACAGAATGCTACCTCACCCAGTTTGCTTTTCCCCAAAGTTATGGTCAATTTGAAATGAGAGGACTAGAGCCTGAGTCTTTGCACTGCCATTAAGTAGCATTGTGACCCTGGGCAAGTTATTTAATTTCTCTGGGATTTAATTTCTTCATTTATAAAATTAAATATTTGGGTCAGATGACCTCTTGGTCCTCCCAGTTCCAAATTTATGATCTAATGGTATTTCTCTTCTCCTTACTTCCTAAAACAACAGTAGCAGCAGCAGAAGAGACAACAACTTGCCTGTAGTGTTATATTTCCTCAGTCCCCTTAGGGACCTTACTAGGTAACTGGTTAACTACTCAACTCACTTAATTCTCACAAAACTGTTAATGACTAACAATTCAAATACATTAATAACCAGAATATGTGCATAATAAAATAATTATCAATTGGCTCTATGCCCTATTCTCTCCTAAACCCTGGAAGTTTTCCCAGAAAAGTTCAATCCAAATATTCTAGAAAATATGCATTCTGACTTTGTTTTGTTCCCCACTGTCATTCACCTTTGGACAGGCAAAGGAGTGCCCACTTAACAGTGGGTTCAGTGCTCAGCTCAACAGATGAACTTTCAGAAACTCTTGAGGAACCCCGGACCTAGAACTTAATGGAAAAGAGAATGGGCTTAGGATCAAAATGGACATAGGAAAGAATCTCCCAGGATGATGCTTTTAGTCGTGGCTGTGTAATACTAGCAGGGATATCTAACTAGCAGCTGGCCCATTAGGAAGGAGAGTAAGTAAATTTGATGGCAAACCAAAGTCATACAACCATCATTGGTGTCGGCATTTTCTCTGAGTGATTGACTTTGATGATGGTACCTTTCTGCCTCAGCTCTGTCATTTCAACTATTTTTGGTCCTCTGATAGAAAGTTACCATTGTTTTGAATAGAAAGGACCTCAAAGGATCTTAGATGTGGAAGGGTCTGCAAAGGCTGTTTAATCCAACTTTGTGATTTTACACTTGAGAGATAAGTGATTTGTTCAAGATCACATAGGCAGTAAATGTCAGAGGTGAGATTTGAAATCAGGTCCTCTTGATTTCAGAGAGAGTTGGGTTTTTTGGTACCACAGGGATCCTATGAGGCAGCTTTTGGGGGAGGGAAGAAGTTATAAATTGAATATAATGCTGACAAGGAGGGGGAGGGTTGATGTGACCTATCCAAATTTATTCAAAGATAAAATAAAGCGAAATCTAGAATGGGTAAATCCTGTATTAATAGAGTACAAATTATATCAGGACAAATTAGCCTGTGGATAGTAAAAAAAAAATACAACTGTGACCTATCCAAATTCGTTCTGATAGTAGGTGGTATAGCCAAGATTCAAACTCAGGTTTTCTGAATTCACATCCTTTGCTCTTTATCTTTTGCCTTGAGGGGCCAATATAATATAATATATGGAATTTAAGACTTGAAGCCAAAAGACTTGGGGTGGGTCTCTGCTTCAGTTATTTACAACATATGTGAACACAGACAAGTCATTTTTAACTCTGTGAATCCCGATTTCTTCACCTGAAAAATGAGGTTAGCACTTGTGATACCTGAATAACATGACTGTTGAATGATGAGAAATTTTTGGAATCAGCATGAGTCTGTGTTAAGAACATTGGATATGGAATTGAAATTAAAGCACTACTGCTTATTTATATGTCTGTAGGCAAGTCAGATATTTGGGCCTCTTTTTTCAATCTTTAACTAATACTGTTAGCTTGGACACTCAGTAAGGTGCCTTTCAGTTCTAAATATTTGATCCTATCATGTTTTCTGGGTAATGGTCTCAGATCCCACACTTACAAGCTTTGGGACCTTGGACAAATCACAACATTTCTGGGCTTCAATTTTATCATCTGTAAAACAGAAAGGTTGGTCGAAGTCGCAGGTCTGCTTATTACCATGAATGAAGATCAATCTTTTAACTTTCCTGGTTATATCCTTCCTTGTCTGTAAGATGAGAGGGTTGTATCGAGTGATCACTAAGATTCCTTATAGCTTTAGCAATCAGTAATCTAATGAATCACAGAATATCAGAGATAGAAGTTATATAGGCCAAGGGATTACTAAAGAAACATTACCTCTACAATATCTATGGTTTAGATGAGATATTATATGTAAAATGCTGTGCCCAATGACTATGGAAAGGTTGACTAGATGATCTCTTAAGTCTGACTGTCTGTCACTACCTAAAAACAAGTATTTGATTGGTTAGCCTGGGCCTTCCAGTCTTATTGCAACTCTAAATAAACCAATTAGGAAACCCTAAGTCCAGTAAACATGGTCCTGGTAACATTGTTAGAGCCTTGGGGAAGAGGACATAAATGGCTCAGGATTTCTGACCCATCTGATGGGAGTTGGGACAGCCTGAAGTGTGTCACAGAGGTGAAGGGGAAAACGTAAATAACGTTGCTTGTAATGCAGCATGGTTCAGGGTAAAAACTGGGGTCATGCCATTAAGGAGCCTGTGATGAGATCATTATGCTTTCACAAGGCCTACACTAGCAAAAAGGAAGACAATAATGAAAAGTTGCCTGGGATTCTGAAACTGAGAACAGGGAACAGGGAGGGGGAAATGGAGCTTTCTAATGGAAAACATACCCTAACGCCGGATATGGAGGCTCTGCTCCGAAACAGTAATGCAAGAAGGGTGAGCAAGATTGATAGAGATGGAAGAAGCTGACTAAGGAAGTTGTAAATACAGTGAGGGGCAGCAGAGGTGAGTGTATTGAATCAGTGCCCTCAAAGATGAGGAAATAAATGAAAGGCTATTTGGAAACAAAACTTAAACAGGGTGGCCTTCAGGGGGTGTGTATCAAGGAAAATTAGTGTGGGGAACTAATTCTGCAAATCCACAGCCAAAACTATAATCTGTAAAAGAAAGTCAATCAGAGAAGGAGGTGGTATCCCACAAAGGGATAAGAAAGGATTGTTAATGCTAACATTATCTAAGGCCATGTTGTCCTCAGGCATTGCTGAACGATTCCACTGAACTGCGGGACAGATAAAGTAGCCAAGCAAATATTTCAAAGATAAAACTCAAAACCTACTTTATGTCCCATCTAGAGAGTCTCAGACTCTAGAGAGCTCCCAGGTTCCTTTCTCCTAGCTATGACCTATGAAAAGCTAGAAGGAGACTTGGGCTCTTTGTTAGCACTTGCTGCCTCATAAAATTACCTGGAAATAAACTACTTTATCATCTCTCTCTCTCTCTCTCTCTCTCTCTCTCTCTCTCTCTCTCTCTCTCTCTCTCTCTCTCTCTCTCTCTCTCCTTCCCTCTCTCTCTCTCACTCTTTCTCTCTCTCTCTCTGTCTCCTCTCTCTGTCTCTCTCTCCATTCATTAATTTATTTATTCATTCACTTATTCATTTATTTGTTTGTTTATTTAGTTGATTATGGGTTCCTTTCCTCCAGTAGAATGTAAGTCAGGGACCCTTCACTTCTCTCAGTCTAAGTTTCTTCATTCCTAAAATGAAGATAATCTTGACACTTGCCTCATAGGTTTGTTTTGAAAATCAAAACCGATTATTCATGCAAAGTGATTTGGAAATATTAAAATGAGATACAAATGTATTATTGCTGTTGCCATATATTTTTTTACTTGTCTATGTTAATTTTAAAATTTCTTTGGTTCTTCAATGTCTTGCATAAAGCAACTGCTTAAAGAATATTTATTGAATTGAATTGTGGTCTGGCAGTAATTAGATTTCTTTAAAAGATAATCGGATAGCAGATGTAAGATTTGACTTAATGACTAGCCCATTGTGCTTATCTTTGAGATTTATTTAGGTTGAGACAGACATTGAAAAAGAAGAGTAACAGCTCATATTAAAGATGTCAGAGTCTGTTTTCACGTCTTTACTGAAT
Organism: Pseudocheirus occidentalis; assembly: GCA_028646575.1. Classification (NCBI taxonomy): domain Eukaryota; kingdom Metazoa; phylum Chordata; class Mammalia; order Diprotodontia; family Pseudocheiridae; genus Pseudocheirus; species Pseudocheirus occidentalis. Next base: position 92,348,272 of record CM053594.1, read on the forward strand.
GATCACATCATTGATCATTCTACTATTGATTGCAGAACAAAGTACTACAAGACCTGTGCTTTTTAAAACTTGAAAGTCTCTGTGCATGTCTGTTTCTCACAGTTACTCATCTATGCTAATGGAGAAATACATTCATTCAAGGTAGATGAGCTACTTCTTTGTACATTTTAGTCTTAGAGAGTTGCACCTGCCATTGATTTGCCCAAGGTCACATTACTAGTATGTGGCACACACACAGGATTTAAATTTCTCTTCCTGTAGCTTCAATACACTATACTAGACTGGAAGAAGAGAAGGGAACAGAAGGGGAAGGCAAGAGAGGGAAGAAGGAAGAAGGAAAAAAGGAAGGAGAAGGTAGAGAGGGAAGACAATAAGAAGGAAAGGAAGAAGGAAAGAAGAAAATAAGGAAAGAAGGAAGGAAGGAAGGAAGGGAGGGAGGAAGGAAGGAATGGAGAAAGGAAGGAAAGAAGGAAGGAAAGAAGGAAGGAAGGAAGGAAGGAAGGAAGGAAGGAAAGAAGGAAGGAAGGAAGGAAGGAAAGAAGGAAGGAAGGAAATATGAGGAAATGGAATTAAAGAAGGAAAGAAGGGATGAAGGAAAGAGGAAAGTAAAGAAGGAGAGAGGGGCAAAGTAAGGGAAGAAGAAAAGAAAGGAAGAAGAGTATTTATTAAGCACTTTCTGTTTGTTACCTTTTAGTATATACAACATACAACTGCTGTAAAGCAGAGCAATTTTGAATGACATAGAAACTCTGATCAATTCAATGACCAAACACAATTCCAGAGTACTTATGATGCAGTATGCTACCTGACAGAGAATTGACAAACTTAGAGTCAATACTAAGATCAAAAACAAAACAAAACAAAACAACACGACCTATGTAGGAATATGTTTTGCTTGCCTTCACATTTTTCTTAGTTTACTTTTTCTTTCTTTCTCAATGGGGAGGGGGAAGAGAGATGAGAAAGAGAAAAGGAGGATTTTTGCTGACCATAAAAAATAATTTAAAAAAATTTCTTCCCATAAACGTAATAGAAACAAATTTAAAGGGAGTTTTGGTGACAAGACTTCCAACTCTTCCATTTAATATCTTTTTTACTGATGTAAAACTGGGTGTGGTGTTTCTCCCCTCTCCATTCATGAAAGGATAAGCTGTTTAGCTGCACTCAATAGCATGGAATATGACTGTACTCCTCTGGATTCCCTGTTTCCTCCAAATCTTTGTTGGCCAAGACACTACAAGTATAGCAAATTGAAAACCATTAAGTCTTCCATCTGGGATGGATCTCTCCCTCCCAGGAGCAGATAGAGGAAGTCTGTTCTAATGGGGCTGCAGGACCACAGCTGAGTGATTTCTCAATGAGGGTATTAGACTTGAAAATGTGTTTGCTTTGTGATGTCTACAGGCAATCCAGTTTCACAATAATATTATACCACTCCCCCCCGTCATGCCTGGAGCCCTCCTTTTCCAGCATTAGATTCTCTTTCTGGGTGGCTGAACTTAGGCTGCCTGCTCAGCTCAGCTTAGCTCTGTTTCTAGGGGGTTAACTGCTTCTTATAACATTGTCCCATCTAAATCCATGTTGGCATGGAATTTAATTTCCAAGTTTAGGTGTGATATAATGCCCCTTAAAATTTCAAAATATAGAAAGCTGATGATCAAAGTATAGAAAACTGGAGTTAAACACACAAGTTTATAATACTTCTGCAGGGGGAAATGGAAGGAGGGAAATTTTGCACAGGGACTCAGTCTACAATTATTCACCTCCACCCATAGAATCTGGACTTTCTTTCAAAAGCATAGCTCAGGTGCATCTGCCCCTACACAGGGTGATTCCTAATCCATCCTGATTATTATTATTATTATTATTATTATTATTATTATCATCCTGATTATTGCCAACTTGAAAATACTCTGCATATATTTTGTTTTTATATATGGATGGAAATATTGATGATGGATAGATAGATAGATAGATAGACAGACCTATATCTGTATCAATCTCTTTATCTCTATAAATAGCTCTCTGTCTATAGAGATATATAGAACTATAGATACATATTTATATCTTCCAGTCTCTCAGCAGACAGAGATTCCCTTCAGCTGAAAAATCACTGCCTGCTTATGGGTAGCTCCCTTGACAATTAAGGAGAATTCATGTTTAGAGGGCAATTCAGTATCTGTCATAAGAAGCAGGGAAGATGGGATATCATTTCTAGCCATGTGCTTATCAAATAATCAGTGAAAGTAAAAAACAACTATGTTTTGATGCCTCATCGTACAATCTGAATGTTGGAAGGTGAAAGTCACCTAGTTCAGTCTTGCCATAAAAACATTGGGCTCTAAGTTGAACAAAGCCTTTTACATGCTGTATCGTATTTGAGATGGGGGTGTTGTAAAGGCGGTGCCTCTTCAGAAATTGGCCTCTGAAGTCCCTTCCACTTTTGACATCCAGTGATTTCATGGTTCATTGATTAGTAAAGCTTTTAGGAACCCTTCAAGATTATCTAATCCAACATTCTCAATCTTCTTACAGATGAGAACACATGCCCAAGGATAGGAAATTGCTTATCCACAGTTACAGTGCTAAGAAATAGCTGGAGTAGGACTTGGACCCAGGTTTTCTGGCCCTATCCCACTCCATAAAAATGGGTCTCTTCTAGTGCACCCCTGACAGGTTGTCACCTACTCTGCTTGAACACTTTCCATTGCAATACTTACTGAAATAGTAAGTATAAAATCTGTGTAGATAGAGGTTTTCCTGCCATTTTATTGGAAAAGGGAGCTCAGGTAAACAAACTTCCTCTTCAATGCAAGTCATCACCTGTTCTGCAATTTATAAACTTAGAAGTCACTGAGATCAAGTGACTTCCCCAGGGTCACTCAACTAGGATGTCTTAAAGGCAGATCTTGAATTGGGCCAACTCTTTATTCACGTCTCCATGATACACTACTAAAAAATGCAATCTTTGATCATCATATTTCCCATTATCAATGATATTACCTCATAAGGCACTTTTAAGGAGAATAATTAATTTTTGTAAGAATTTCTTATATTGAGTCCAAATCTGTCTCCTTATAACTCCTACCTATTGGTACTAATATACATATACTCCAGCTGACTCTTCCACATGCATGTCAGTTACATTTGTGAGAGTAGAGATGTTCAAATGCCATTCCTTTATTGTGATACTAGACATTTGGGGATCAATTGTTGTACTGGAATTTGATCTGTTGGACTGGATCATGTCTGTGCCTTGGTCCATTTATTTTCAGAGATGTTAATATCCTGTGAGAGGGATTTATGGGAAGACAAGGTCAATAAACATGAAGAATAAGAAGGCATGGCTAAGTTGGAAGGTACACCATGGAGGAGTGCCCACACCAGTGAATAGAGGAATCTACTTAAGCATCAAAGTTAATTTCCCATGTCAAGCCTGAATGAGAGAGTAAAAGATATTCCCTTTGAGAGGTGCTCAATTCAAACTGTATGTGTACCGTGTGGTTAACATGGCCCCTGAGAAACCATAAACATTCACTAATAGGCAATGCTTATGTCGAGAATCTGCAAGATATCTATGGAGGCTCTCCTCCTCTATGGAGGAGAACCAAGCTATTTACAGGAAGGGGGAGCTGAGTGAGAAAGAGTTGATAACTGTGTACAAACACATAAAGGATCTAAGTCTCAGCTGGACTGAAGAGTATTTAAGGAAGAATGAAGGGGCATGATGAGGTTAGGTACAGGGTAAAGAGAAGGTGAACTAAACAGAAACAAAGATCTTGACGAATAAAATCAACTAAAATATAGGACAGAAGCCCAAAGCAATTTAATGACATCATTCTTTAATCTGTTAACTCAGAGGTGGCTTGGTGACTGACTGAAAGGCCTGGGAGAAATGACCTATCCTCCACCTCTGGTTTCTGTAATTCAGGCACATCATGGATGGGAATGTTTTGAATAAAACATCCAGTATGTTGTGTTTATATGAGGCTTTCATTTGTCTTTACTTAGTTTTATTTGTAGTTTACTTAAAAGCATCATTGGGCTCTTGTTATATGGAGTCTAAGAATAATCCTCTAGACTGCTTTTCTACTCATATGCATTATCTCATCTGTTATGTCTCGTTTCTCTCCTATACAGGTTCCTTTCTCCATAAAACCACTTCTTACTTTCCCACAGGTTCTAATTCTCCATGTTTATTTGGTTCAGTTTAATTCGCTTCATAGGATCATACTTCTAGAGCTAAAAGGGACCTCAGATACCACCTAGTTCAACCTCTCATTTTTATAGCTGAGAAAATTGAGGCCCAGAGAAGTTAAGTAACAATCCAATTCAATAAAGAACCTACTACATGCAAGACTTTTGAGACTCTAGTGTTATGAAGACAAAAGATCCTGCCTTCAAGGAGCTTATAATACAGATAAACACAATGCATGGTAGGGAGTGAAAGGGCTCAGAAGCAAAGAGTTCCAACCCTCCAATACTCAGACAGCTTTTAAGTTGCTTTTTAGTTTTCTTTTCTCTTGAAATATCTCCAGTTCTTTCAATCTCTCCATGTAGAGCTGAAACCACGAAATTTTCGTGGGGTGGGTGGAACTGGGGAATTGGAGGCAGCAAGGCAGAAGTAGGGCACACAACTCATCCCAACCTTGGTGGAGAGAAATAACTCTAGCTTCTGTATGGGTTTGAAGGAGAAGGTGATCTGTAGGAGAGGTGCCACAACACAGAAATCCTGATGGAGTGACACGGGAATGGTTTGACAAATTTTAGCATGGGCCAACAGAGAACCATGAGATATTGAGGCATGGATGGCAGTTGCCATGACAGTTACATTGGGGAGGAAGTTTTCCCCACTCACAAACCTCCAAAGGAAATCTATTCCTAGGAAGGATGGATAACTCCCTTAGGTAAAGCACCTCACCATGCTGGTGAATTTTATTTTTTGGTCTTTATTAATTTGTTTGTTTACTTTTAGTTTACAAGATTCATTTCCACAGTCCCTTGAGTTTCAAATTTTCTTCCCCTCCCTCACCTACCCCCACTCCATGGTGGCATGCAATCAATTGTAGGATCTGCAAATACTTTCACATTAGAGATTAGTCAGGGTGGTGACCCTTCTTTAGAAATGATCCTCCTTACACTCTCCCCATTCTTGGGATGAAGCTTAATTCTGTACAACCTGTTCTTTACATAAGATTCTGGGATATAGCTATATGTTTGAAGATTTAGATGGAAATGGCTCCTCTCCCCACTCCTATCTTTTATCCTTTTAACTGTATTTTTATATTTCAACTAACTCTTTCCCAGCCATAATGGACATATACTGTTCTCTGATAAGAAGTATGAGACTGGAACCAGTTCAGAAATCCCTTAAACTTCACCATTGTTGAATAACACAGCTGTTCCTACCTTTTCATTGCTTCCATTTTTAAAAATAACACTTAGTACCTTTTGTCCTGTTATATGCAGTACTCTCATTTGAAACCAGGTTAAGGGGGAAAACATTGGATTTAGCAGCTGGGTGACCCAAGCAAGTCATTTTCCCTTTTTTAGCCTTCTATTTTCAACTGTAAAATCAGGGAGTTGGACTAAGTGGCCTTTATGGGTGATAAGCTCACAAATTCATTGTATCATAGACTTAGAGCTGGAAGGATCCAATCGACTTTAAGTTCTATGATTCTAATAAGCAGTTATGTTCAGATGTTCAGAGACAATATACCTAAGGTCTCAAAGTCAACAATATTAATGACAATAATAATACTGGTAATTCCATTTCTATAGCTCTTTAATGTTTACAAAGCACTTTACAAATGTCATCTCATTTGTCCCTCACATGCTGGGAGGTAGATATTATTATTAGGGGTGACTCAGTGACAAAGTAGCTAGAGCACTAGACCCACCATTGGAAAGTTGGGAATTCAAATCCAGATTCAGTAATTTACTAGCTGTGTGATGCTAGGCAAGTCACTTGACTTCTGTTTGCTACAATTTTCTCAAATGGAAAATGGGGATTATATAGCACCTATCTCCCTGAATTGTTGTGAGGACCAAATGAAATAATGTTTGTAAACCACTTAACACAGTGCCTGGAACATGGTAGACACTTAATAAATATGTTTCCTTCCTTCCTCCCTCCCTCTCTCTCCCTCTCTCCCCCTCCCTCTCTTTTCCTCCTCCTCCTCCCCATCCTCCTCCTCCTCCTCTAACTCCTCCTCCTCTTCTTCCTCCTCCTCCTCTTCCTCTTCTTTCTCCTCCTCCTCCTTATTTCTTCTTCTTCTTCTTCTTCTCTTCCTCTCCTCTTCCTTCTCCTTTTCCTTTTTTTCTTTTTTTTGTATAAATAAAGGAAGTAGAAGAAACTGTCCAACATTAGTAAGTATCTGAGGTGGGGTTTGAGATTAGATCTCCTGAGTCTAAGGTCTTCCAATTTCCATTACATAATATTAGAGATTTAAAGACAGAAATAATCTTAAAGGTCATTTAGTTCAACTCCTTCATTTTACAGATGAATAAACTGAGACCATGAAAGGCCAAAAGTCTTGCACACAGGCTCAGGCAGCTACTAAAGTTTTCTGAGGCAGGATTCTAGGTCGTCTTTAGTTCAAATCTCACAATCACATATCCAAGGCATTATGGCACCTCTTACTCAGGCTACGTCTTCAGAAATTTGTCTACATGTAGTTACAGGAGTGGACCATGAAATCTGATTTTATCCTTGGTTTTTCATGTTTCCACCTTTTACCCTTCCTGTGACCTTTGGCTTTGTTAAGAGGCTTCATTTCATTCCCAGTATCTCTGGTGTTGGTTTGCCATGTAGGTGGCAAAGGGAGGAAGGAGTTTATTATGCTTTTCCCTTAGATCCTGCTTCGTTAAGTCCAGGGGGCATGTTGCTTTGTTTTTAGAATCGTGCTTCATGTATATTTGGCTATAGCCCCCAAAGCCCTCTGGACACTGAGAAGCAAAAAGAAATGAAAAATGACTATTATTGTTACCCATTCCTGCCCATGGCCCAGAGTTACCATATGTTCCTTTTCCAGCTACTCCCTCCCACTGCTACAACCCCCAGCCTCCTTATTGGAGACCAAAGATATAAGAGAACATTTCTTTTTTACTTCTTCAAAATAATCACAATTTAGGCCAAACCACAGCTTTAAAAGAGTGCCTCATTTATATTACTTTTTTTTGACTCTCCATAGCAAACAATGCCCAAGCTAAGGTCACTCCTTAATATGGAAGATATTCTGGGGAAAAAAAGTGGAATATGAAATCAGTCCTTCCCATGGCTTGTTTTTAGGATAAAAAAAATAACCCAGGAATTAGGCATTGTAGTAAAATAATGGATAGAGCACAAGTCTGGGACTCAGAAGATCTGAGTTCTAATCCTAGCTGTGCTATTAACTAGATATTTGACCTTGGGACAGTTGCTTTGTCATTCTGTGCCTCAGTTTTCTCAATCAAAAAAACATTTATTAGGTGCCTACTAAGCTCTGAGAACACAAGCACATAAATGAAAGGCAGTACAGCACAGTGAAGAGGGTGCTTAATGGAACTCAGTAAGATTTGGGTTCTAATGCTTCCTCTGCCAGTTGCTAGTGCCCAGACCTAGGGGGTAAAAATAGAACAAAACATAATCTCTCTGGACCTTAGTTTCTGGACATTTAAAATAATGTGGGAAAGGGAGGTAATGCATTTGTTGTCCTCTAGTATCCCTTCCAACTCTAAATTTGTGAAGCAGTACCTACCCTCAAGGAGCTTATATTCTACTGGAATAGAGAACATGGATACATATAAGTACACACAAAATAAATACAATGTAGTTACAGGGTAAATATGATCAGCTGAGAATGAGGAAAGATTTCCTACTGCATACGTTAAACTAAGCAAACCAAGAATTCTATGAGGCAGAGATGAGGAGGGAATGAAGTAAAAACATGGAGGGAAGCCTAGCATTAGGCAGTTCACCCCTACTTTCTAAAGGGTCACTGATTACTCATTCAGTGGTCAGTGATTATTCAGCCCTCCCCCATCATCTTTTCTTTTTTTTATTTAAATAAATGATTTAAATTTGTTTTCTTGCTTACATCATTCATCTTCATGAGATTTTTGAAATACAAATTTTCTCCCCGTCTTTCCCCTATGCCAACCCCAAAACAGCAATCCCACTGTAAAGTCCCTCCCCTGATCTGCTCTCTAACTTTCTGGTAGGGCAGGGAGGGTCTCCCTACCCCAGCGCCTGTATATCTTAATTTCTAGTTTCAGGTATTGCAGAGCTTTAAATTCTAGATTCTTTCAATTCCTCCCTTGTCACCCACCCCCACTGGAAGGACAAGCAATTCAGTACAGGCTGTGGATGTTTGATTATACAGGACATCTTCATAGTGGACATATTGTGACAGTGATCATATGTCCCTCCTTCCTATCCCTCCCCCCCTTGTTCTGTTCTCTACCTTGTCTCTTTACTGAAGTGTGTGCTTCCAGAGTCCCTCCCCCAGACCCCACTCTCCCCTCTGTCATTCCCCCTCTCATCCCC
>CM053594.1:92357298-92395451 GCA_028646575.1 Pseudocheirus occidentalis
TATTAGGGAGCAGAGTATACTTTCAAATCTGGGAACATTCTCGGTGCCACTTCAGCCTATCAAAGGGTCTAGGGGCAGGAAAGAGCTTCAGATTCTCATTACAAATGTTTAAAAAAATAGGAAAAAAGTCTTCTCCATATAGCTAACCACAGACCATAAAGTAGGCTCTGCTTGAAGACCTCTAAAGTAGGCAAACCTCTCAGAACAAACTATTTCACTTTTGAAAAGCTCTAATTCATAGGATTTTTATTCTTTCCCTCTTACATCAATCCAGAATTAACCTATTTGTAGCTTCTATCCATTTATGCTGGCTATACACTCTAAAGCTAAGCAGAAAAGTTCAATCAGTCTTCCACATGGCAGTCTTTAAAATACATGAAGACAAATTATTCATTCTTTGCCAAGTCTTCCCTTTTCCAGACTAACCATGCCCAGGGTTCCTTCAAGCAGTTCTCACTTTTCCTCACAAGCCCACCCCCACTGTTGTCCTTCTGTGAATATTCTCTCAAACTTATTAATGTCCTCACCCATACCCAGAGCTGAATATAATATACTAGACTCTTTTCTGATCAGACAAGAATACTGTTAAAACTGTCCTCTTAGTAATGCTCGATATCACATATAATTAGAGATAGTTGAACTCAGGTTTTCTTAAGTCCATGCCCAACACTGTGCTGAAGAGATTACCTATAGAAGTATAGAAGCAATATACTACCGACAGAATAACTAGAATAACGGACAGTGACACATGCTTCAGGTCCCAGACTGTTGCAAGGGTGGATCTTCCCATCAAAAGAATCACAGGAGTATGTAGTCTCCCTCATTTGATTGTGAGGTCCTTGAAATCATTGGTTGTCTTTTGTCTTTCTTTGTCTCACCAAGACTTAGCACACCATCTGGCATGTGCTATCATGTAATTAATGTTTATGGAACAGCTAGGTATCATAGTGGATATAGAGTCAGATCTGGAGTCAGCAAGATTCATCTTCCTGAGTTCAAATCTGGCCTCAGACACTTACTATCTTTTTGTGACCCTGTGCAAGTCACTTAACCATGTTTCCTCAGTTTCCTCACCTGTAAAATGAGCTGGAGAAAGAAATGGCAGACTAGTCTAGTACCTTTGCCAAGAAAACCCCAAATGGAGTCACAAAGAGTTAGATATGACTGAAAAATACCTGAACTGAACCAAAACTAGTTCTTGTTAGCTTGACCTAACTCAGTCATTCAAATCTTGGTGATATATGAACTAGCACCACCTATCATTTATTCTTTTCTCTACATCTGGCAAATATCTTCAAGTAATTTAAGTTATCTATTGAATCTGAACTATTGCACTAGAATGGTTTGGATGAACACAGAATGATAGAAGCATAAAAAATGGCTCCTGAATGCATAAAAGACCTACTCATTGCATATTTCAATGTAAACATGACACATATGTTGCCTGTACTCAGAGATTTTTTGATCCCTGGTTCATGATGTGGTTGTCTTATCCTTAGTTCCCTTGAGGGTGTAAGAGCAATATGGAGTCTGATCGGGGCAGTAGGTTGGGGTAGTGAAAAGCAGTGATCCTTAGGAAGTCAGATGACCTAAGTTCAAACCCAGCTCTTATCTTTACTTCCAGTATGACTATAGACAAGTCACTTGCCCTCCCGGTGCCACAGTTTCATCATCTGCCATATAAAGGGGTCAGACTATATTTTCTCTAAGGGGATTATTTATTTATTTATTTTCATTGTTAAATTTTATTTATTTATGACCAAACAGAGATTGATTGACTTTGAGCATGATATAGAGCTAGCAGGAGACAGGTTAGCTGTATAATATGGATCATAATTCTAGAATCTCACATTTACTTCAGCATAGATGTGAACAGAATGGGAAAGCAACCATCCATGATAGGCTGGGATTTATAGAAAATTGGCAACTGAGTTAGCTTTAAACATCTCCACATTCAATTGTGATACGATTAGTAAAATGGCTACTGTCAAAATTTCTGATGGTAGCAAACAGAATCAGTAGAAAGACATTATATATTAAAAGAACTGAGGTAGGGTTTGGGGAGTATATATTGACGGGATTTCAAGGAAGTCAGGAAAAACTACACAAATAAGGGATAGGGACTTGTCTTAAAAGATTGCTGAGGTTTTCATTATCCACAATGTCATTATGAGGATAAAGTGTGATGTGGCTGTTAAACAAGAAAGTTAATTGACTTGTAAGCATTGTAAAATATAACTACAGTGTTCAGAAGAAAGATAACAATCTCAACTCTACCCTGGCCAGATCACAGCTGGGATATTGTGTTCAGTTCCAGGTGCCACAATTTACTAGGGGTCATTGTTAAGAGATTCGAGTCTATCCAAAAGCAGATGAATAAACAATCCAGAAATAAAGTAACATGGACTGGACTTGGGGAAGATGAGACTGCGGAGAACTCTGAGAAAGGATAGATAGGATCCCATCGCTGAAGATTCTACTCAGTCCAGTTAAAGTGGAAACTCAAGAGAATGAAATTCAGAAGTCCCAAAGAGAAACAAGTCTAATAAGGAAGTAAAATGGAAATATAGAAGAGACCAATGTGGATGCACAGGGAACTCAACAACCAACCTCAGATTAAAAACAACAGCAACAATGATAAACAAACAACAATATGTACAGAGGATAAAAAACAAAGTTGAATAAGCGAATGAATAAAAGAGCTTGTCCTAGAACATTAAGAACAGTCAAGAGCGTTAAAGTTAAAGTTTTTTGAGGGAAGTAAATAGAAATTATTCCCATTAAAAAGGATGGGTTTACCCTTTGATCCAGCAATATCAGGTCTGTATCCCAAGATTTACCAAAAAAAGTGAAGAGGACCTATCTGTATACAAATATTTATTGTAGCTATTTTTGTGGTGAGTAAGAATTAAAAACTGAGGAGATGTCCATCATTTGGAAAATAGTTGAACAAATCACAGTATGTGGTTCTGATGGAGGATTATTGTGCTATAAGAAATGACATCCAGGCTGATTTCAGGAAAAAAAAAACAACAGCCTGCAAAGACTTCCACAAGCTGATGTGAAGTGGAGTGATTAGAACCAAGAGAACATTACACTGACAGCAATATTGTACAATGATTAGCTGTGAATGGCAATTATTCTCAGTAATTAAATGATCCAAGATCATTCCAAAGGCCTCATAAAAAATGCCATCCACCTCCAGAGAAAGAACTGGTGGAGGCTGAATATAGATTGAAGCAAACTATTTTTTCTTTATTTTTTGTAGGTTTTTTGTTTTGTTTTGTTTTGTTTTTTTGGTTTTTATTTTCTTTTGCAGTATGACCAATATGGGGGAAAAAGAAGGATGGGTTTGTGGTTTGCTCTTTCATTTGTTTGTATCTATGTTAGGGGAAATCCAAGAGAGAATATAGGCATCCTTAGGTTCATAAGACAATGGTCCCTGATAGCATAGGGGCATAGATTTGCAGCTAGAAGAGACCTCAGAGGCCCTCACATCTATCCACCTCATTTTATAGATGAGAAGACTGAGGCTACCCTGAGACGCTAAATCACTTGCCCAGTGTCTCTCAGGTAATAAGCATCATGGGCAGGATTTGAGTTTAGGTACTTGAATTCAGTCAGAGCCCTTTCTAATGTCCTCTATTGCATTGCTCTGCCAGAAAAAGACAGAGCCACTTGTTACTTTAGTGTTTTCCACTGGAAGTTATAGAACAAAGGTGACTGACTAGGAGTTGATAACCAGGATAATTAAGGAACTAGTAAGAGAGCATTAGTTAATTAGTTAATAATAATAGTGAGCATTTCTATAATAATTTAAGGGTTATGAAGCACTTTATACTCTCATCATTTCATTTGATCCTCACAATTATAGTAGGAGGCCAATGCTATTAATTATTCCCATTTTACAGATCAGGAAACTGAGGCAAGCAGAGGTTAAGTGATTTTCCCAGGCTCTAACAGCTCAAAAGAATTTGAAGTCATGTCTTCTTAAGTCCATGTCCAGCACTGTGCCAACTGACTGCCCTTATAGAATTTGACTTACTTGGCCAAGATGAAATGCCTCTTTGGTTACGAAGGGGGAAATGACACAAGGGTTTGTTGAGCTTATGTCAATGGTATTGGAAAGATTGTAAAGAATGGTAGAGGAACTACAAGCATAGAGAAAAACAAATAGTATCATTATGGCCACAGAAGGGATGAGAATAGGGTCTGTCAGCTAGAGATCAGCCAACTGGTCCCTGATTGCTGATAAAACACATTAATGCTGTGAGAATCAATATAATATCATAGATAAAACCCTTGCAAACCTCAAAGTGCTATATAAATGTTGACCATTATTGTTGTTACTTTTGTCTCCAGGCTATTCAGTCCTAATAGTTGGCATCAGTTTCCTCCTTATAAAATGCAGAAGGTAGGCTAGATGGCCTTTAAGATTACCTGATGGTAGAAGTACACATTGACTTTTTTTAAAATTATATTAGGGACCATTAAATTGCAAACCTTGCCTAAAGTTAAGGAAATGACATGATTATTCTTTCTTTTTGGAACATAATATCACAAATTGCTAAGTTCTATTTATTAAGTAGATGAGAATTCTAGATAATTTTTTATCTGAATTCATGTAATTCTTAAACCCAGCCATAACGAAGGTGAGGTTGTCATTACCTCACTCAAGAGGAAGGTGGCAAATTTAAGGGGCAGTAATAGCCTTTGTCTTTCTGCAGCAGTTTCAAACAATAGAATTAGTCACTTAGTTAACAATGAAAATTAGTTAAAATAGGAAGCTAACAGATCACGATCTGGCCTGAGCTCCCTTTTTTGCTCTCACCACCACCCTCAGGGCTGATTTCTTACCGATTTTCCTAGGTGCTACTTAAGGTATTTGCCACAGGCACAAAACAATCCTGAGTTATAGCCCAGCCCTTAAACCATCCACCAAATGTCAGAATATGACATGTTATAACAAAGGATTTCCTGTGTGTTTGCTGTGATTTCAAATTCCTGACCATTAGCAAGAAACAGACCAGCTATTTATCCTGTTTCCATGAGACCAGGCCCCTCTCCCAGCACATGAGTCTGTTTCCCTGGAGGAACTTTATTTTCACTGTAAAATTTTGCTTGGGGACCAGCAAATCTATCCTTACTTACAAGGCTCTTTAAATCACAGCAAATTTACCTCTATGTTCAGACGACATGGCAACAAAGGGCCAGATTAATTTTTCATGGACTGAAGGCTGTCTCACTTCCTTTACAACACCCTTGATTTAACTATTCCCATGATTTGTTTTCCTCTAAAAACTTTTCAGATGACTCCCAAGTACATGGGTGGTTGATGTGTCTTTGGAAATATGATTCCATGAATTCTCAAAGGTTCAGTTGAAACTTATATCTACCATCTGCTTTACATGAAACTACACAAGTTGACATCTAATATCTTATTTGGGCTTTGTATCTAATTTAATATAAAATTCTATTTTATACATTCATAAAAATCTAGGGGGCACAGTCTTGTTTTATAGACTCAGAAGATCATCCTTGTCTGCTTTCCATGTACAGTTATAATATCAGCCCAATACCACCCCTTCCAGGGTATATAGTGACTTGTAGAATGCTTTGATTCATAGAAGATTTTCCATGAATCCATCATTTCCTGGTGTACTCTCCTACTTCTTGATGCCCAGCAGGTTTAACCAGGCAAACATAATAATGATGAATTCACTTCAAAGGGAGAAAGAAAATCCAGAGAGAAGGATCAACAGGCCTTTCTTAGAGTGCTCCGGACATTTCGATTTGCAACCTGAGCTATATCTGCATCAGTTTGGTTTGTGCAAATTTCCCAAGACAGAGAAGAAAGGAGATGTCTAAAAAAAGTCATGGGGCTGATATAATGCAATATTCCTTGGAATGCTTTTCGTGGTAGCAAAGACTAGAAAACAAAGTAGATATCAGTCACCGAGAAATGACTGAACAATCATAGTATGTGAACTTAATGCAATATCAACGCGTGTTGAAATGACACAGTGGGTAGTGGGCTAGAATTAGAGCCAGGAAGACCTGTGTCCTGTGTTCAAACCCCACCTCAAATGTATTTCACAGACTTCAGTTTTCTCTAATCCAACCCCACAGATTCCTAAGTCTGCCCTAAGTAAAAGGCACCATAATCATTAGATAAGATTAGAAATTATAAAGTAGGTACAGCTAAATGTTACAGTGAATAGAGCACTGGCTGGCCCTGGAATCAGGAGGACTTGAGTCTAAATGCAGCCTCAGACACCTGACACATTTACTAGCTGCATGACCCTGGACAAGTCACTTAATCATCAATTGCCTTGCCTTCCACCCTCCAAAACACATTTAAAAAAAGAAATTATAAAGTAAACAGAAATGCTGATGAGATGAAAGTCATATATTTGGAGACAGAAGGTCCCCTTGAGTCAAGTCCTGTCCCCCTCCCTGTACAAGGTCTTTAGTCTGTCTGAGTCTCATTCTCATCCTCTGTTCAATGAAGTTGGGTTAAATTGCTTCTGAGATCCCTCTAAAATTTAAATCTAAAATACCCTGAATATAAAAAGGAATCAGAAAAATTTAGGGAAACATTAATGAACTGATAGAGTGAAGGAAGGAAGGAAGCATTATTAAGTATCTATTATGTGCCAGGTATTGTGATTTATGAATGTCAACTCATTTGAGCCTCACAACAACCAGGGGAGGTAAGTGATATTATTATCTCCTTTTTACACAGAAGGAGACTGAGGCAGGTAGCATTTAAATTAATTGTCCAGAGTCACACAGCTAGAAAGTGTCTGAGGTCAGATTTGAATTTAGATTATCATTATACCAGACCCAGCCTTTTAACTGATTCAATCTTCATAATGAATATAGGAATGTAAATAACACCAACTACCATGTAGTTATAATAACTGATCTTGAGCTAGAAAAAAGAAGAAATACGACTCTACTTTCATGAGATGTGAGGGAGAGTAGGCACAGATTGTTGCATATCTTAGCACTGACTGAGTCAGTTTTGCTGGTTTTGCTTGACCATTTTTCTTTGTTGTAAGGAAAGAATAGTTGGAGGAGGGAATGGCTATAATCAGAGATTACCATGACATAAAAATAAAAAGCATTGGTTAAACTCAAGAAAGAACTAGAGTGGGTTTTTAACATATATATTAAGACCATTAATTTCTTAAAGTTATTATAATTGATTTTGTATCCAATCCCCATCCTCCTAATTCTTCTAATCTCCTTTGTTGAGCATCAGTTCTCATAGACAGGACTCCTGGAGATTCCCACAGTATGTAGCTCCAAAAATAGGAACCCAACACCCAAATGTTGTCCACTTTTCCAGTTGTGTTAATGGAAGCAAAAATCTCCTTCAGGCACTGTTGTCAAAGATACATTATCTGAGTGGCATCAAGATAAGTATTTTTTATGTAAAGCGGAAAGCGAGGTTGGAAAACATTCAACTACAGAAAAGAATTATAGGTATAAAGGTGAAAGCAAAATTAGCCCAACCCACTTCGTATAGATGAAGAAACTGAGGTAAAGAGAGTTAAAAGATCAGGCAAAATAGGATCTAGTTTGAACCAAGATTTTCTGACTCCGATTCTAACCTCTTTTCACTGCACCATGATGACTATACCAATATCAGTCTTAGCCTTAGAAAACATATTAACTCACTGGGTTTTCCCTCTGTTCTTGGTAAGAAAGAGTTGTTTGGATGGAGGACAAAATAAAGGCAAAGTAAACTTTCTTTTATCTAGACACACTTTTCCAACTTTCAGTTTTCTTCAGTCCATCCCCACAGTTTTTCTCAGTTTATCCTGAAGTAAAAACACTGTAATCATTAGATAAGAGTAAAAGAGTCACAAACTCTGAAGAAAACGAAGTTATAGAACATAGATCTGGAGATAGTGTTCTCAGATTCTATCTTGTCTGACCTATTCATTTTGTAGATAATATTTGGTTTTGGAGTGGGCTAGAATGCCTCAGACAGAGTCAGGGAACTTTTGTTTTAAGCAGCAAGGTTTAAAGCCATGCACAAGCAGCTTTACAGAAGAATGCTACTGTGAACAGCTTTCAAGGTTCTGATTGCGCAGTATAGTGAACACTCTATTTATTCAATAACAAATCAGATCAACATTCACAGTAAATCCAGGATAGCATTCACAATATAATATTCACAACATTGCATCTTATCACAGAAAATCACAATATAGTGTTCACAGCAGCTTAAAATTAAAATTGCCACATAGTTTTCACTGCAGTGGCCACAGTATTTAGAACAAAGAACTAAAGAATAATCAACTACTTTCCCTAAGGGGGAAACCCTCCTCACTTAATCATTCAATAATTTCACAATACAAGTCAGTCTTCCACTCCTGGGGCAATTATAGATGAACTTAATCAGTCACTTATCTAGCACCTAGCCATCAGCCTTTAAGTAATGCAATCATTAGAAAATTACACAAACCCTCCACCCCTTGATCTCTAATAAACTTCAATTTCATCATTCATTCAATATCCAAGGAAAGGCCTCTTCTTTATCTTGATTTGGGGTGGTCTCTCAGATTCCCTGGATCCCCTTCCATGGTCCCAGCTCCTACCTGAATCCACCAAACAGTCACCTGGATTCAGAGGCAGACAGCCCCTAGGTTCTCATACAGTCTTCCCGGTAGTTCTTGTTACACACTAAAGTTCACAGGATTCAGCACATCTCAAACCCTTCACAACTTCTGTTGCCAGGAACTCAAGGATGAACCAAGCCACAGACAAACAAAATCTTATTCTAGTCATGCTTCTTTAATCCTCCAATAATTTGGCTGTCCCTAGGACCCATAAGAAATCTTAGACTTCCAGGTGGCCTTCCAGGCAACTTCAGCCTTCACCAGATTCTGGTCACATAGAAAACTCCAACTCAGTTCTCAGTCCAGCTTCCAGATGCTGTGAAAATTCTGCTCCCTCCACCATGAACCATCTGGAGAAAAATCCTTGATTCTGTCTGTCTCTGGAACTCTTCTTACACACACACACACACACACACACACACACACACACACACACACACACACACTGGCTTCCTGTCTCAGCCAACACCTTCCTATTATGTCAGCAACAGGAGACAGAGTTCGCACCTTCTGTTTTATTCTAGAGGCACTCAGCCCTAAGTTACTAAGGGCTAAGTATCTGCTAAATTAATTACTGTTACACAGGACTTAGTAGAAAGCATGTTTTGCCTTGTAGTCACAAAGATTTGAGTTCATTTCCTGCTTCTGACAGTTACTAGCTGTATGACTATGGGCAAGTCAATTAACTTCTCTGAGCCTCATTTTCCTAACGTATTAAATGAAAATGATACTAAATAGAACCTACACAATAGAACGTCAGTCAAGTTCAAGGCAAATAATATTATATATGTAAAATATTTTAGGTATGTTTCTCGACTTTAAAGTATTATATATTATATATATGTATATGTATATATGTGTGTGCATATATGCATATATATTTTATCTGTGACTCCTAATAGAGAAGGAGGAACCCAAAGTTTTAGTTTCTATTTCAAAAGTAAATCTGTTGGTATCAGGGAGTCTTCCTTACTTTAAGGTCAGTTCTCCATTTACTAAACCACATGACTTTTTAGGATGTAATATAATATTGCCTTATATCATATTATGTAACAACATAAGACATGACACAATAATGCAATATTATATGTTATATTATATATCATATATTTGTCTCAAAATGCTCTTTCTAATTTAATATCTTGAATAACATCTATGCACAAACGGAAATATCTGCTGGGGTAAGACGGCACCTTATTGGGGATACTATTTTTATTACAATTGTTTCATAAGATTTGAAGAATAAAAATTGAATCCCTCCAAATGTTTTGCAGGTACTTGCTGATTGAATAAATAAACTTGAGCATGTATGTGGTCATAGAAAGGCCTTTATGGAACACAGTTGAAGAAAAGCAATGGAGGCCTGCCATTCTCTTGTTTGCTGTTTCTTAATGATGGAATTGACATGGAGCTGTATATTATCAAATCCTTAGTCTCTTGGCTTGGCTCATACTTGCTCTAGGAAGAATCCCAGTCTAACAGAGGCTTGGGAAATTCGAGGATAAGATTGATATTAGGTTTATATTGATTTCAAGGATTTGGTCTTTTCTAGGGAAAGCAAGAAGGGAACCTGATATTTATTACCTGTATGATTTCCAGAATGTCACTTAATCCTTCTAGACTTGAGTTTCCTCACCTATAAAATGTGACAGTTAGACTAGGCATCACTTGAGGTCCCTTCCAAGTTCTATGATATTATGCTTCTATGGATGGTTCCTGGGCTTCTGTAGTCTGTATACTTTGTACTTTTTGTAAAAGCATTAGAAAAAAAAAGATACAAAAAGTTATATCCCCAGTACCTAGAATGATGCTAGAACTGATATGATGTATTAGTACAACAGTTCTTAAACTGTGGTCTGGGTACACCTATAGGTTCCTAAGATCCCTTTGGGGGGTGTTCTCAAATCAAAGACGTTTGCATAATAAAACATAGATATTTTTCTTTGATGGCAGGTAGGTGGTACCTTGGATAAAGTGGAGCCAGAAAGACCTCAGTTCAAATCCTCAGTGGAAAGACAAGCAATTCAATACAGGCTGTACTTGTGTCAAATTTTCTATTCAGTTCTAGTTTTTTTCCTCAAGAATGCTTGAAAGTCCTCCACCTCAATGAATGACCATATTTTCCCCTGGAATGTTATACTCAATTTTGCTGGGTAGGTGATTCTTGGTTTTAATCCTAGCTCCCTTGATCTCTGGAATATCATATTCCAGGCCCTTTTATCCCTTAATGTATTAGCTGCTAGATCCTGAGTTATCCTAATTGTGTTTTCACAGTATTCAATTTGTTTCTTCTTGGTAGCCTGTAATATTTTCTCCTTGATCAGGGAACTCTGGAACCTGGCTATTACATTCCTAGGAGTTTTCTTTTTAACATCTTTTTCAAAGAGTGATTGGTGAATTCTTTCAAGTTCTATTTTGCCCTCTTGTTCTAAAATATCTGGGCAATTTTCCTTGAGAATTTCTTGAAGGATGATTTCTAGCTTCTTTTTCTGATCATGGCTTTCAGGTACTCCAATAATTTTTAAATTGTCTCTCCTGGATCTGTTTTCCAGGTCAGTGTTTTTTTTCAAGGAGATATTTCAATATTGCCTTCTATTTTTTCATTTCTTTGGATCTTTGATATTATCTTGATTTCTCATAAAGTGATTTGCTTCCATTAGCCTCACGCTAATTCTGAAGGAATTATTCTCTTCAGCAAGCTTTTGAGATTCGTTTTCCATCTGGCAAATTCGACCTTTTAAGGCTTTCTTCTCCTCATTGGCTTTTTGGCCCTCTTTTGCCATTTGAGTTAGTCTGTTTTTAAAGTGTTATTTTCTTCAGTCAGATGGTTGACTCTCATCATAATTTTCTTGCATCATTCTCATTTCTCTTCCAATTTTTCCTCCACTTCTCTTATTTAGTTTTCAAAATCCTTCTTAAGCTCCTCTATGACTTTTAAACAGTCTACATTTTTCTTGGAAGCTTTTGGTGCAGTTCTGACTGTGTTGTCTTCCTCCCATTCCATGCTTCAATCCTTTTTCTCCCCAAAAAAGGAATCTAAAATTGGATTGCTGTGCTTTCTTTGCTTCCTTTGCCTTCTCAGGTTTCCAATCAGTTACTTGACTTTTGGGCTCAGTAGAACTCTGCTTTTGGAGGAGAGAGCTCTGTCCTAAATCACTGGGGTTTTTGTAGCTGTCAGAGCTATTCAGAGGCCGCCACTGTCTTTGCAGCCCCCTCCAGCTTTGGCTCACTGAAAATGCACCTCAGAATCACCACCCAAGACCACGATCCTGATACAGGCTGGTTAAGGCAAGAGCCTTGATTGCTTGTCCCCCCTGAAATTTGCAGGCCATGAGCTTCTGAAGCAGCTTGATGGAGGTGGCTGCAGGCAGCTGCTTCAGACTGCTTCTAGCCCTGGCGGAAGTTTGGCTGGACCCTCTCCCTGAAATTTAGCCAAGTTCCACTGACCTTTTCCCTTTGTCTTTGGTTCTTATGGATTGGTAATTTTGGAAACGTGTATAGCTGCTGGTGATCCACTCTCATGAAAGCTCCAGCCAGGCCTTCTCCTGGGGCTGGGGCTGTTCCCAGTATGCTGTAATGAGCCCGTACTATTTGTCAGGCTGCCTTCAGCAGGGGCCTTGTTTCTCTGTCATTCTATGAGTTCTGGAGTTCTAAAATTTGTTTAGAGTAAAATTTTTTGGTATTTGAGGTGGTTATGGTGGGACCCTTGGAGTTTTCCTGCTTCTATGCCACCATCTTGACTCTGTCCCCTTTGTCCTTGTTTCTTATGGGTTGCTAATTCTGGAAAATGCCACAGCTGCTGGTGATCTGCTCTCCTGAAATCTTCAGCTGCAGTTGATCCTGGCCACCCCAGGGCCAAGCTGCATTTTCAGGCTTGGCTGGTTTCAGCTCCCAGTGCTCTGAGATGAACCCTTCCTGTCCCATCTGCTGGGCTGTCTTCAGTAGGAGCTTTGTTTCTCTGTATTTTTGTGGGTTCTGGAGCTATAAAATTTGTTTGGAGTCATATTTTATAGTATTTGAGGTGTTTATGGGGGGAGCTGCAGAGTTTTCCTGCTTCTATGCCACCATCTTGGCTCTTCCCTCAGTCAGGGAATTTTTGTTTGAAGCAGCAAGACTTAGTAGAAAGTATTTTTTGCCTTGTAGTCACAAAGACCTGGGTTCAAATCCTGATTCAACTATATGACTATAGGCAAGCCAATTAACTTCTCAGAACCTCAGTTTCCTGATACATTAAACAGAAATGATAATATATAGTACCTATATAATATGATCTCAGTCAGGTTCAAATAAAATAACATTATATACATAAAATATATTTAGTATGTTTCTCAGCTTTAAAGTACCATTTTTTTTATTTTGACTTCTGTTTAAAAGCCTTCTAGAGAAAGGAAAACCCAAAGTTTTACTTTCTATTTCATACCTAAATCTGTAACTTAGCCTCATTCACCTAATTGGACTCTTTGCCTCTGATTGTTCCATATTATAATTCATTCTCCACCCAGTTACCAGGTCATTTTCTTCAGTTGCAAGTCTGACCATGTCCCTCAAAAAACTCTCTGTTGCTTCTCAAATCAAATACAGAGAAATTTGTTTAGCATTTAAAGCTCTTTACAACCATCTGACTCCTTCCTGTTTCTCCAGTCTATTACATACATTCCATGATCCAGGTACACTGATGAAGCTCCCATATGATGCTCCAGCCTCCTTCTTCATGCCTCTGCACTGATTTTCCCTGTGTCTGAAATGTTCTTCCTCTTTACTTCTGCCTCTTAGAATCTTTGGTACCCATCAAGACTCGACCCATGAGCCACCTCCTCCAGGAGGCCTTTCTTATTTCATAGGTGTTATTACCTTCTTGTCTGGGGCTATCTTCTATCCCCTCTCTCCATATTTTATATGTACGTATTTATGTACATCTTGTCTATCTCATTAAAAGGTGGACTCCTTAAGGGCACAGACTATTCTGTTCTGGGTTTTTGTTGTTGTTGTTGTTGTTGTTGTTTGTTTTGTTTTGTTTCATTTTTAGCACTTAGCACAGTACCTGACACATCAGCAGATATTAAATTCTTAATGAATCTTTGATTGTTTTAGCCCATATTGCATCTCTACCCAGTGATTCTCCTCTTTTCTTTACTCGTGTGAGTGGGATTATAGTGAGTTCAGGGAGGATTAACACCTCTGGTCTTAGGGCTTTGTGGGCCCTGTTCAGGGATGCTCATCCACATTTGGTTTCTACCTTCACCCAACTCTCAACTGAGGTTCCAAGAAGCTGTAGCTTGTGCATGGACACACCCGGCTAAAACCATGTCAGCAAATGCGCTATGACAGGTTGAGGATAACCACTGGGACTCAGATCTGTTGTGAGGTAAAGGGATGTCAACCCCAAGCATGTAGAGATTTCCCTCAGCAGATTGAGTGGATGAGAGCAATTTCTTCCAACTGCCATGAAGATGACTGAAGTTCACAGTGTGAAGAGCTTAGAGCTTGGTCAGGCATTGGAGATGGGCCATCACCAGTAATCTTGACTGTTGCTTTGTCAAGAGGAAGATGATTGATGATGATTGAGGAAGAGAAAGTTAAGAGGAGGACTTTGTGCAGCTCTGTCTCACTTGAATCCAAATTATGCTCAAGTCAAGACATCACCCCATGGTGTTACTGGTCCTCTTAGAAAAGAAAGGACAAATAATACCTGAGTTTCCTTATCTGAGAAATGAGGATAATAAAGGCAACTACCCCCCAGCACTGTTGTGAGGATCAATTGAGATAATATTTGTAAAGCACTTAATATACTCCCTGGCACATAGTAACTATAGACATTTTAATTATTTAATTTAATTGTTGGTTTTATTAATTATTAATTAATAAGTTATATTAAGTAAATTTTAACATTTTAATAAATTAATTCAATAGCAAATATTAAATTATAATATAATGAATATAATATATGTAGTTATATAATATATTATTAAATTATATGTGATAATGTAATGCATAATATAATGAATAAATATAAAATAAAATAAATTTAATATTTCAATAAATTAAATTGTATGAATTGATAGTTAATCTTAATTTATTATTAATATTATTTTGTAATATAGTATACATTGATAGATTGTATGTTATATAAACAAAAGTGTGGGGGAAGGGGGAGTTCTTGCTCAATAATTTTATTAATATAAAATGGTCATCAGATTATAAAGTTTATGAAGAATTGTATTAGAACACAAGAAAGGCTATGGAGTAATCCAAGATTTTTATCATATCCTTTTGGTAAAGGACTGGAAAACATTAAGCTGATTGCTCTTGCTCAAAGATGTCAGTCTATCTCCATGTTTCCTGCTGCAAATGAATTCAGCTGAAAATACAGTAGGCTTTCAGAGACATCATATCCTGAAGGCTGTCAACTCAATGTCCTGATTGTGAAGAGTTCCTCTCTGGGGAATCTGTTTTCATGTTTCCTATTCCACAGAACTGCCTGCTGCCCAGCGAACAGGCTTTCACGTCACTGTCCTCTGTGACATTCGTAGGTCAGCTCTGTCATTGCAATTTGTCACACAATTCTTTGGATGCTGTGGGGCTGGCAGAAATCTCACATCTTCAGCCTCTTGCTAAAAACCACAAGAACTGAACAAGAGTCTTTAATGTAATTAAATTGTGAGTGAGTGAGTGCATGTGTGCGTGCATGCACATGCATGCCAGTGTTTGGGGGGAGGGTGGAAAAGCGGACAAAAACTTAACTGTGAGAATGTCTGCATAATGTTATCTCTATTCCTCCCATTTCTCATTCATTAAATGTATACAAGTCACCTGAAGTCTATGCCTAAGTCAAAAAGCTCCATTATTTTTCCTGTAATGTCTAGAACATAGAATATTAGAACAGAGTCTTAGAGGTAGAAGCAGAGCTGTGCTAGTAAATATTTAACAATCAACTCACCAAAACCCCAAATATACACAGGACACATTTTCTATTTAACCTGCATTATTAATATTTTCTTCATCACTTAAGTCTAGATACAGTAGTATGCTAGTAAAAGTTTAACAACTGTCTCTTTTAGTGAGTGAGGGAAATATACATGAGGCAAAATTTTAAGCTTAATTTGCACTATTAGCATTTAACTTACATTGATTTATTTTTTATTTAACTTTTTTAAGTTTATGTAACAAAAGAAGTATTTCCATAAGAAAACACAATAAAAAGATGATTGTACATTGAAACTACAAATTATGTATAACTTGCTATTCCCTTCAAATATATAAAAAAGTTATGTAAATTAGACACACATATGTGTATGTATAAGTATATATAAGCACACACAAACACACATATATGTATACACATGTATGTGTGTAAAATTATTAACATACTTGTGTTTATTAGTTCTTTCTCTGGATGAAGATATTGTCTAGACAAAATACCAAACCTTGATTTTTAGTGTTTGCTATTTTCCAAGTTATAAATGCTCAACTGAAAATTTGAGCTGACTTTAGCACATCCCTGGTTGGAAAAGTCCTTTACATATAGAAAGTTAGAACGTGGAGTCATAGAATTTTGGAGCTTGAAAGTGTCTTGGAACTTACATTATAAGATCAGAGACTTATGGAATATTAGACCAAGATGGGACATTAAAGATAAACAAGTCACAAATGTGGTTTTTGGACAAAATACAGTCCACCTGACCCGTGCCTGGATCCTGCATTATATAGCATAGTAGTTTTCCAGTGTAATTATGAGATACAAAAGAAATAATAGTCTAGTAAAACCTAGACACCTGTCTAACATTGTAACTGTGTAATGGACTGCCTTAAGAATCATTCTAGTGGACTTGCATCAATTAGCATTTGTGAATCAAATGGATGGAACTAATTATATAATTAAATTGATGTGGCCTGCATAGGCATGGTTTTTCCATCTCATGGGCCACTTTAAAACATTTTAACTACTTCAATCTCATCCTACTTCTTCTTTTTTCAGTTGAGGAACCTGAGGCTAAGGGAGATGTTGTGAAGTGACTTATTTAATATCACAACATGAGTTACTACCCTAGCTAAGTGTAGAACCTAAGATTCCTGACCCTCAGTCAGAGAAATAAGCTCATTGAGTAGGGAAACAAAATAGATTTCTCCTATCTTCCTTCCATTCTCTCTCATCCTCATTTTCCCTCTTGCTCTTTTTTCTTGTTCTTGCTTTTCTCCTTTTATTTCCTCTCTTTCTCTTTCTCTTCCTCCCATACCCTTAATGACAATCAAGATTTTCCTTAGTCTAACCCTAATGGCACATTGTGGAATGGAGGTGATCTTAATATGCTAGCAGAGACCAGGGTAAGCCTGATATTGCCAAGATGAAGAGGGATTCAAGCATAAATAAAGCAATCAATAAAAGTACGGGATAGTGGAGAAAAGAGACTTGACATCATCATCATCATAATCATCATCAAACATTTATATAGTAGCTACTATGTGCCAAGCATTGTGCTAAATGCTTTATAGTTACTGTCTCCTTTGATGCTTGCAATAACTTTGGGATGTAGGTACCATTACTATGCCCTTTATGTAAATGAGAAAACTAAGGCAAACAGAGGCTAAGTGACTTGCCCAGACTATCCATATACTATGTCACTTAGTTGCTTCTATTGCTTTAGTAAAATCATGTAATCTCCTTTGACCTTAGTTTCCTAACTTGTAAAATGAGAGTGTTAGATAAGATGACTTCTGAGGAAGGATTCATATCCTAATCTTCTGACTCCTAACATGTTAATTGAATCCAAGCCCAACAAGAATTCCTAGAAAATTAAAGAAAAAGGTAATACTGGTAGAGGAAAAATAGAAAAAGAAATGAAGGTGATGAAAGATAATATGAAAAGAGAATCAACAACTTGGTAAAATAAGCACAAAAACTGCTAAAGAAACTAACACGTTTAAAAAAGAGATTTGACGTAATGGGAAAAGAGGCATAAAAATCACTGAAGAAAACAATTGCTTAAAAACCAGGATTAACGAAGTGGAAAAGAGAAACACAGAAAGAGGGAGAGGGAGAGAGAGAGAGAGAGAGGCTCCTGAAGAAAATAGTTCCATAAAAGTTAGAATCTAATGAGTTCATGAGACATAAACAATAAAGCAAAGTCAAAAGTGTGAAAAACAAGAAAAGAACATGAACTATTTCATTAGATTAAAAAAATGACCTGGAAAGTAAATTGAAGAGAGGTAATTTAAGAATTATTGGACTACTTAAAAACGATGATAAAACAAACAGCCTAGATATCTTATTTCAAGGATTTGCCAAGGAAAATTGCCCCAATACCTTAGATCCAGAAGGCAAAATATCATTTGAAAGAATTCACCAATCACCTACTAAAATAGATCCCAAAATAAAAAAATTCCCAGCAACATTAAAGCCAAATTTTAGAACTTCCTTGATAAGGAGAAAAGGTTTCAAGTAGTCAAAAAGAAACAATTCAAATATCATGGAGCCACACTCAAGATCACATAAGATTTAGCAGCTTCCACATCAGATTAATGGATGGCTTGGAAAATGATAATCCAAAAAGGCAAGGAGCTAAGATTATAATCCAAGAATAACCTATCCAGCAAAACTAAGTATAATTATTCAGGGAAAAAATGAACATTTAGAGAAATAGAGGACACTCAAGCATTCCTGATGAAAAGACTGGAACTGAACAGAAAATTTAGCATTCTAACTAAAGACTCAAGAGAAATATAAAAAGGTAAATATCAAAGAACAATCATAAGAGACTCAGAGGAGTCAAATTATTTACATTCCTATATGGTAGATGATACATGCAACTCTTAGAATCAACTAAAATTACAGTAGTTAGAAGTCTAGATAAAATAAGGGCAGGAGAATGAGCCAGTCATGTTAGGATAATCTAAAAAAAATGAAGGAGTTAGAAAGAGAGATGGCCTGTGAGAAGGGGAAATGGAGAAGAAGAACTGGGAAATTTTTCTCACATAAAAGAGGCATGCAAGTGAGAAATTTTTTGATGGAGCAGAAAATGGAGGGGGATGGGACAAGGTTTAAACCTTACTCTTATCAGAACTGGTTCAGAAAGGATATACACATACCCACACACTTTTGGGTATGGAAACTGTCTTAATAGGGAAATAGGAAGGGAAGGGCATAGAGGATGAAGGGGGAAAGGGGAAATGAAAAAGGGAGGGCAAATTAAGGAAGACAATGATAAAAATATAACAAACTTTGAAAAGGACCAGGAAAAAAAGAGAAGCATAAACAGAAGAAAATAGGATGGAGGGAAATACACAGTTTGTAATCAATTGTGAATGAGAATGGGATGAACTCACCCATAAAATGGAAGAACATAGCAGAATGGCTTAGAAATCAGACTCCAACAATATGTTGTTTGTGAGATGTACACTTGAAACAGAAAGACACACAGTCAAAATAAAAGTCTGGAGCAAAATCTAATATGCTTCAGGTAAAGTAAAAATGGCAAATTGAAGTATAATTTTTCTCTCTTATTTGTCTCACTTTTTTGTGATATGGCTAATATGTTAATATGGCTTTTTCATGATTTCACATGTATAATTCATCTCATATTGCTTGCCTTCTTAGTGAGTAGGAAAGGGGTAAAAGGCAAGGAGAAAATTTGGAACTCAACATTTAAAAAGAAAAGAATGATAAATATAAATAAATATATTTTTTAAATAATGATACTCCTACTTCCCAAAGTAGTGGTGAGAAATAAAAGATAACATCTTTCAAGTGCTTAAATGGTAGGTATTTCCCCCACCCCCTACCTGGTGTGTACAAAATTTATATATAACATTTATATATTTATTTACAGTTATATATTATTTGCTTATAGAGAAAGATCTAGTATTTCACATTTCTTGCTACATATTATATAATATAAATTTTATATAATAGGTATATAGATTGCATAAAATATATATAATATATATGGAGAAGAGGTGAAGAGGAGGAGGAGGAGAGAGAGAAAGAGGGAGAGAACTTTAGAAACTTTGTGCTTTCTAAATAATAGCTATTAATAATACTGTTGAATACTGATTAGTGATAGAGATAAGATTTGAACCCAGGCCAAAATTCTTTCCACTGCACTCAGCTACCTTTCTAAGTTAGGCTAAAGATAGGTATGATGAAGAGTGGAAAGTATATTCCAGGCATAGGGAACAGTCTGAACAACAGTAATATATTAGTTTCTGAATGATAGGATTCCACCCCCCACCAAATAAATTAAAATAAACAAGCAAAGAGACCCAGAACAAATAAATTTTGATGAGACTCAGAATCATGTGATGCTTTTTATGTCCTAATGAGTTCTAAGAGTAAGGAGCCCTAGATACCTAAAGGAGACAATATAAGTATCATGGGTATAGTCTTTAGAATAGTAGCTCTTTAAGGGCAGGGACAGTGTTTTCACTTTTCTTTGTATCTTCACCTTTAGCCCAGTGCCTGGCACGTAGTAAGTGCTTATTAATTTCTAGCTGACCAACTAAGTCTTATTGGGGGCTGCTTGAGTGATGAGTGCAAAAGAAGTAGCATGATTTATTAGGAGTAGCAATAGCACATGCATGCAGTACTTTGCTGTTTAAAGTGTGTTACAGAATTAGAAGCTGAGATTCAGAGAAGTCAATGTCTAGCCCAGAATCACACAGCTAGATTAGAAACTTTTACTTTGCAAAAAGTTGGATTTGCTTTGTAAAATAACGTGTGTATGTTTGGTAAATTCTTTTTGGTCAGGATAGTGATGATGAAACCCAGAAGCAGTTCTTCCAGACAGTATGAATAATGCACAATTTCATCCTCTGCATTATTGGTTGTTTGATCAGTAACACTTTTTATCTTTAATACCAGTGTAGTCCCACAATGAGGTAAGCACTAGCTGGCAGGCAGACTGGGAGATGAACAACATCCGGCCTTCCCACCTCCCCATCCCCAGAGGCTAATTTGACTAGGTGCCAATCCTAAGGAAAGTGGAAGCCCAAAATGGGCTGGGCCTTCAGGGTGGAGGGGTTTACTACAGATTAGAGTGCTCCTCAGAGGTCTGTCCCACCCAGGATCCTCCTCTAACCAAAAGATTCCTGTAGACCAGCTTTGTTCATGGATAATTCCCTTCCAGGGTAAACTTAGAGAGGTCTGTGATGAAATCAAAGCTGTGTACCTACCTAAAGATACATCTGAATCCTTTATCATAAGAGCTTAAGTTGGCCATGTGGAAACAGCATGAGACTGAGAACTAGGAGACTTGACTTTTGGTTCCAGATCTGCCTCCCCTTGGGATCTTGGGCCAATCATTGACATTCTCACGGCCTCAGTTTCTTGAAATCCAAAATGGGAATAATAATACTTGATCCACATTTTTTCACAGGCTCGTTTTAAAGATGAAATTAATTAATGGACGTAGAAAATGCCTGAAATTGTTAAGTGAGCTATACCCATTATTGTTGTTGTTCAATTAGTCTTTCATGTCTGGCTCTTCATGACACCATTTTGAGTTTTCTTGGGAAAGATTCTGAAGTGGTTTGCAATTTTTCCCTAGTTCATTTTATAGATGAGGAAACCAAGGCAAACAACCTCAAGTGACTTTCCCAGGGTCGCACAGCTAATAAGTGTCTGAGACCAGACTTGAACTCAGGAAGATGAAACTTTCTGACCCAAGACCCAGCACTCTATCTACTGTGCCATCTAACTGTCTGAGTAATACCTATATGCAACATTATTATTAAAATTGGGTACCTTCCTCAGTTCACATGATTCAGAGTTAGAATGAGACCTAGGTGATCATATAGCCCAGCTTCCTTCCATAGAAGATGACACAGAAACTCTGAACCTTGCTCTAGGTCACACAGATAGTTAAGGTTTGAATCAAAGTCCTCTTACACTAAACTCAATGCTCTTTATACTAAATCCTGCTGTTTTATCCAGAAGAGCTGAATGAAATAAAATAATGGAGGCAAGACCTAATGATAGAACTGGACTCTCTTATTCATTCTTATATAGGGTGAAGAGAGGGTTGGGTCACAAATACCTCAACCCCTACTGTCTTTAAGAGAAAATACAAGATTTTCTTTTTGTCATTTCAGGACTCCCCAAAATCTGTCACTAACCTACCTTCCCAACATTCTTTCAATGACTTCTCCCTTTCAGAACATAACCTGACAATTATACTGGACTGCAGGCTGTTCCCCAAACTTAACACTTCTCTCTTCAACTTCTGCACATATTTGTTACACTTCCCTTATACCTGAAAGGCCTCCCAGAATCCTTATCTTCTAAGATTCAGATAGATCTAGTGACACCTCCTCTTTGAAGTCCTATCTTTTCCCCACCAGATGTTAATGCTCTCACCCTTGAGTTACTTTCGGTTTATTTAACTTTTTTTTAATACCCCTTGGGTAGTCTGATGAAGCCTATGGACCCTTTCTGGGCATAATGTTTTAAATGCACAAAAGAAAATACATAGAATTTCAAAATAAACAGCATATGGAAATGCATATGTGTGTATGTATGCATGTATACACACATATTTACGCACACAAACATATACATAGATGCATGTGAAGACATATGCATCTATGTATATATGTATAACTTCATGAAACTCTGGTTAAGAACCCCTGCCCTAAATTAAATGTATGTGTGTGTATACACATATGTATATACACATATATGTATGTGAAGAAGGTGTATATGTATATGTGTGTACAAGTATGCCCTAAAACAGGGCACAGGATGAGTTGAAAATGAAGGAATGATATCTAAAAAAATAAAATTTAGAGGTAAGAGAGGAATATATTGGGAGAAGGAGAAAGGAAGAGATAAAATAGGGTAAATTATCTCATATAAAAGAAGTGAGAGAAAACTGCTACAATGGAGGGGAAGAGCAGGAAGGTGAAAGGGAATGGGTCAACCTTACTCTCATTGAATTTGGCTCTATTGGGTATTTTACCCTACAGGAAAGGAGGGAGGAAGGGGATAAGAGGGAGGATCATAGAAGGTATGGCAGACTGTGGGAGAGGGTAGTTAGAAGCAAGCACTTTTGAAAAGGGACGGGGTCAAAAGGGAAATAGAGTAAGTGGGGGGTGGGAGAGGATCATGTATATATGTGTATATATGTACATATATATATATGTACATATGTATGTTATTTCCCCTTAGTTCAGGGTTTCTTAACTTGTGGTCCACGAACTTGTGTGTCTTTATACATACACACATATAGATACACACACATGCATACATACATATTTACATTTTTATACCTTCTGGTTTTTAGCTATATACATGTCTTATCCCTTAGGCAGGGATGTCACGTACACCTTGGGCATTCCTATGAAGCCCATATACACCATCCCATACCCATACTCCCACCCAACATATATTCAACATATTAATTGTTTAAGCAAAACAAAATAGTGCATAACTGCAGAATATAATTGTGTACATATGGAAGTATAAAATACATGCATCACATATACATGCATCACACATGAACAACACACAAATTTTTACATGCATGTGTACATATCCGTTGTGCACATGTGGGTGTATATGTGCTTTGGGTGTACTGTTCTTTGTGTATGTATATATGTGTATATATGAATATAGGCATTTATGTGTATATACAGGCACTCATATGTTTATATAACATACAGGCACATAGATAACTGCATTCCAGTATAGTTGATTTCTTTTGTAACTACCTAAAAACCAACGTATTTTATTTTTTGCCTTTAAAAATTTTATTCTGAGAAGTATGTGGGTTTCACCATACTACCAAAAGAGTCCATGACACAAAGAAGGCCAAGGCCCTAGTAGAATTAAAATTCCTTTGGAACAGAGACTGTTTTGCTTTGTGCATTTGCATAACCAAATTCTTGAGCATAGTAATGAACTTACTATGTGATTGTTGAATGAATGGATGGATGGATGAATGAATGAATGAATGAGTGAATGAATAAATGAATGAATGAGTGAATGAATGAATGAATGAATGAATGAATGAATGAATGAATGAATGCTGCCCTCAATTAATTAGAACCTAAAAGGGCAAGGGCATTACATCAAACTTGTAACTAATTTTTATTACTATTCATTATACCTTTAACATACCTTTACTATTCATCATACCTTTAATAACAGTTTGTGTTCTTTCCATAGTCTGGAAAAATAAGGGTCAACTTTAATTTGGGGAGAAGTTTTGACATATGTTATGTGATCCAGCCTGATCAGTTTGAAGGTGATCTAGGAATTCCATTTTCTTTAGGCAGTCCATCTGTTTCTCTTCTCTAGAACAACACCATGTAAGGATATTTGCCTTATTTTGGTTCTCAGGGAAGTACATGGTAATACTCTCATGAACCCATACGGGAAAATGAGACTCAAGCATCTCATTGCAAATGCTCTCAAACACAACATGGGGCTGTTCTTCCTTGGTTCCTTAAAAAAAATAGACTGGTTGTTCATGATTAGTGTCTAGAAGATTGCAGACTTATATTGCAATGAATAGTTTTACACAGAAATGCAGATAAGCACTAAATCCAATATTTAGAGCTTTAGTTCATCAATGAGATTATAGACTCTGGAACGACTCTCCTACGTACACTGAATAACATGCATTCACATATGCACACGTTAAATTTCCTGTCACTTTTGCAAAATGATAATTCTTTTGCTCAATCAGGACAGAGAAAGCTCATTAAATATTCCTGTAACAAAAAAAAAACAATTCAGCAAGAAACAGATGTTGTGAGTCCTCACCAAGGCAACAAGAAACTGAGGCTGTAAGGGTGTTTAGCAACAGCTCTACAACAAATACACATACAGTGGTCTGGGGCTTCATGAAAGAAAGAAAGAGGATGCATTAGTTGGTGAACAGCTCATAGCAACATCAATGATGGGAAGGCAGGGTGGGGCAGGGGTGGGGGAAGGGGTGAGCAGAGTGGCAGAGTGGACAGAGGTCTGGTCTCAAGTACTATATCTGCCCCATATTAGTTATAGGACACCAAGGAAATCACTCAAGTTCTCAGAGTCCGAGGTAATTCTCTACGACTATAATTTGCAGAATGGGTACTAGTATATATTGGTAGGGGGAGTTTCCTTATTGGGAATTCCTTATACCAGTGGAATCACAGATATAATTGGACATGCATGTATGTGTGGAATTTTATGATATCATTATATTTGAAAAAAATAACTTTCATACCTATTTTCTGGATGGAGTAAAAAAGAGCCTGATATTAATGGAATTTCTTTAGGTTTCAACTTCAACAGAACAATCACACATGCCTCAGACACATTTAAATACACACATACAATGTGTGTACATGTATACATGTGTTGTGTACAGAGACATATATTTGTTTATGTATCCAGGAAGATACATATACACACATACAGTGTATTAAATATGTGTCATCGTGAGTGGAAGGCTAGTGTTTGAAATTAAAATTATCTAAAAGTTCAAATTTTATTACTGATATAAACTAGCTGTATGTACATGAACAGGTTACTTACCCTTTGCAGAGTTTCTAAGTCTGTAAGTTACAGATGATTATCCATCAGTTGAAACAGTTTCCATGCTGGAAATATCCTGTATCAAATTTCTTTTTAATTGTACATGTGTGTATGTTTGTGTACATGCATACATACATATCTATATGTATTTAGAGATGTATGTTTATACGTGATTACATCTAGCTATTTAGTCATGTATGTTTCTATGTGTGTGGAGAGGAGAGGAGAGCAGAGGAGAGCAGAGGAGAGGAGAGGAGAGGAGAGGAGAGGAGAGGAGAGGAGAGGAGAGGAGAGGAGAGGAGAGGAGAGGAGAGGAGAGGAGAGGAGGGGAGGGGAGGAGAGGGGAGGAGAGGGGAGGAGAGGGGAGAAGAGAAAGAGTGAAGCATATGTGTATATAGATTTATCTATCTATACATAAAAAAGATTTAGATTTGGATAGACGAGTTTTAGGAAAAGAGTATCATACACCAAGAGTTGTGGTCTTGTGATACTTAGGGAAAGTTCATAAGATTTAGGACCCCAGGGCCTCAGTTCTCTCATCTGGACAATGGAGACAAAAGTTATCTCATTCTAAGATTTTGGGTGCATTGTGCCATAAACCCTGTGATGTTATGAGTGGTTTAAAGATGATGCTCCACAAATGCCCTGGCCTGCAGTCCCTGGGTTTCTGATGAAGTCTGAGGTGATTTATTATGGAATTTGCATAGGAAAACAGAAGCCTAGGGCCACAGGCTGGCAGTCCTGCAAGTTTGTGGTTCATTGAGGCTTCAAACACCCAGAGTTCCTCTTGGGTGGCTAGAAGCTCTGACAGATATATTTTCCCAACAATTTTACTGACTCTGTGGTAGGTTTCATTTCATTTGGAATCATGAAGTTAGATTCTGCTAAGGAAAGTGAGTCAAAGCTGGGGGAGGGGAAAGTCTTGCTTCTAGCTGAACTGTGTTGGTTTTTGCTGAACCATGTAGCAAGAGGGCACCTTCCACTGGTGATTGCTGTCTCTGGGAGGAGACCTAGTGAGGGTAGAGGGCACAGGTCACCAAATGTGGAGAAATGGCCAATCTGTTTGGCCACTGACCTGTGGTGAGTCACTGAGGGCAATGAACTCTCATGAAAGTGACTTTAAATTACAAACTACAAGAATGACTTTGTTATTATTTCCCAGTTGGAAGAAAGTGGTCCTTGCTTCCTAGGGACATTTTTAGACCCTCATCCATCTTATAATTCTATAAGCTGAGGGCACGATGGGGAGCATATAATGATTCTCTTACTACAAGAAGCCTGGCTGGATCTGTGGAAAATTGTGAATTAGACAAGGGTTTTCTTTGGTACCTTCCCTGTTGTCCCTTTTTGAACCTATGTCCCCTATTTTGGGAGTATCTCTCCCCTCTAGTATAGTGCTCTCCTCTTGCTATGGGTCTCTCATAAGAAAAAGAAACAATTCCAAAAAGTATTCACATTGGAGGATTAGGGGTGACATAATTTTTCATCTTTGATTTCTTTTCATTAATTTTTGTTATTTGGGAGGAGGTCAGGGCTATTTCTCCTAGTTAGGAGATTATTAAACTTCCTACAACCTGTCCCATGGGATATGAAGATTTGCTTAAGGCCTCAAACATTCCTCAGATAAAGAAGCCAAAAAGGGAGTCAAGGCTTCCTAAGTAATTTGACAAAGGATTCATCTGATGTTGACTCTGTAAGCATGAAAATCTCCCCTTTCAAACAGTCCATTGCGAACCCTCTAAATGTAGTTTTATCTGAAATCTGACTTAGTTTACCTATACAGGTTATTTGACTAGGTCGCTTCCTTAGGGCATGTAGGAGATTAAGATCCCATTTCATTAAATTTGTTCAACTTTTATAACATTAAAGGAAGTATAAAATTATGAATGTTTTTTTGTTTTTTGGAGGGCAGTTGGGGTTAAGTGACTTGCCCAAGGTCACACGGCTAGTTTTTTGTGTTAAGTGTCTGAGGCCAGATTCGAATTCAGGTACTCTTGACTCCAGGGCCGGTGCTCTATTCACTGTGCCACCTAGCCGCCCCTAAAATTATGAATGTTTAAAAAACTTTATAGCTTAAAGAATATATGAGATTATAATATATAAAATAATTTATTTCTCTGTCACTTTGACATAGCCTTGCCCATACAAACCTGTTTAAAAACCTATTCTTTCTTTCATTATTTTTCTTACCTTGTGTGTAAACACAATAATACCTAGGTTTTTGCCTCTATAATTTCTGCATTGTGGTAGATTAATTTCGTACAGCACAGTCACAAAAGGGGAGCTATTTCTCCCATCAGGACTTAATGTGTCATGGTATATGGGGGTATTTCTGTTCTGAAAAGAGGATCCAAAGAATAGGACAGTTATTGGCACAAGAAACCAATAACTGGTAGGATTTCATGGTCTATGTAATATTTTGATCAGAGGTATTTGTGAATAAGGAGAGTATTTCATGTATTCCTCAAAGCATAACAATAGGCAGTCACCTATTCTCCTTATGTATACATTAGCTCTATACAATGTCTTCTTCTTCCAACACAACTGTCCCTGTTTTGCCCATAGAAGGACCATGAGAACCATGATTTAAATATTTTTACTAGATACTTCATGACTTTTTTCTATATTTTTGTTATTAATGTTTCTTAGCATTCTAAAGACTTTTCAAATAATGAGATAATAAAGCATGTGTCTTTACTTATAAGAACCAGATGCATCAAATGACTTATATGTTAAGCACTTTATGCTTTTTTTTAATAAAAGGAAACATTCCTACATTAATTTCTATTGGGTCATTTATTTGTTTATATTAATCTTTCCCTTTGGGGGCATTGGTAGAATTCATCAAAATCACTGTGGACCTTAGACATTTTCAACTACGTACAATGAGTGGGTCAGACTAAACTATGTGTAATGTCCCTTCCAGCTCAAAGAGTCTATGGGTCTATCGAGGCTGCAGAGATGAGGTTTCGTAGTGGATCCAAGTCAAGCATGATGATACTCAGGAGATTCTCACATCCATTAGGTGGCTCATAAAAGAATTGTGATAACAACAATTAAATAATTCATCCACTAATGAGTATTCGTTAAGCACCTACTATGTGTATAAAGCACAGTGATAGGAATGAGGGACACAAAGTTCAATGAATAGTTCAATATCTGTGTAAACTCAGTAACAATAGAAAATAATAATACCCAAGATATATTGGGCCAGGACTTGATAACTGCCAGTGGGTTATTCGGATGGACACATTTAAGAGAGGGTGAGCTAAGGGTGACATGATAAATCTTCAGGCAAGAGAAGAGATGTGATTTGGGCATGCTCTCAACTGATTCAGTACTTTTGCACAACAATGGAGAACATTTATAGGTTCTTATTACTCCTGAGGAAAGTGAAAAATTCAAAGCAGGTACAAATCAAATCAGACAAACATAGGGATTTTATTCTAACTAGAGCTTTGGCTTTGAAAATTCATCCCAGCTGCAGTGGCATATAATTACCACCAGAGGGCACGTTGACTTTTCCCATAAGCAGATGCCCTATTGAGAGAAATAAAGTAATGACCTGAACCCCACATATACCACAGCCATGTGGTTGGTTCATTTTGGGCCACACTGTTGGGCTGACTTTCACTGCCCTCACTGACTTAGGCTGGGATCTTGAATCCCCTTTCCACACTTCACAGCATAGGACTTGGCCTGGAGCTGAGGGTGTGCTAGAGCCAGCTCTAAACAACAGTAAGAACAGATTGATAACTATTCAGTAGACACATTTATACTTTGGAAATTTGCAAACTACAGACTTGAGCTTAACTTATTTTGTTGAACGTTTGGATTTAAGAAAGTGATGGAAAAATATTATTAATACAGATTAAAAAGTGTGCCTCATGCATTTTTTTCCTCCCAGAGAGCAACTTGTTAAACATTTACCAGTATACCATTGCCTGTGATCCTTAGAAAGAAGGGGATAAATATAAAATCATCCCAAAGAAGCCTTTCTGTGTTTAACTACCCTTGTTGTGTGTATGTCTCTTAAACATCATAGAAAAATATCTCTTCAATCCCCCATCATCTGATAGAGAGGCAGTATGGGATAGTGGAAAGAATATTGGATTTGAAGTTCAAAGACCTGGGTTCTAATCCCTGCTCTGCCCTTTACTAGCTGTGACCTTGGACAAATAAAATCCCCACTCTAGGCCTCAGTTTCATTGAAAGGGCTAGACTGAATGCCTTCTATGGCCCTCTATAACACTTTTGTGGTAATACTTTTATTCCATTTTCAGAATGTATTTCCTACTTCTTTTCTTCAGAGTATTAAACAAAATCAAATTCCCTAAACTTGGAGTCATGGGACATGAGTTCAGATTTGAGCTTTGCAAGTTTCCTGCCCGGATGTCCTTGAATAAGTTATTTAATTTCTTTGGCCTTCATACCCTCATTTATAAAAGTTATGGGGTAAGAGTGCAGCTAGCTAGTCAGCTGATATGGCTGACTAGCAGTCAGGAAGACCTGAATTTGAATCCTGCCTCAGACACTTTCTACCTGTGTGATATGGGGGAAATTACTTGACCTCTCTCTTAGCCAGGTTGCAGTGACAAAGCAACATCAGCTTTTGTTTCCTCATCCATACAATCAGAAGGTTCAAAATAACATCTGTTCATTGAGTTAGTGAGGACTAAATTAAATCACATGTGTGAAGCATTTTGCAAATTTCAGGAAGGGCTGTTAAATGAAGTCTATGGACCTTCCTAGATTTTATCATAATCCTACTATGTATTTGTTTGGCCTTCCTAGGATTTGGAAAAATCTGGATACTTGGAAAGTTCTGAATTATTGACAATACAAAGACAACTTTTGAGGGAAAGGGTCAATCAGAATAGATGTGCATAGCAATAACATTAGCATCTTGGGGATACAAGGCAGCACAGTGAGTGTTCCCTCAGAGGGAACACTGAGCCCAGAGTCAGAAAGTTGTCCCTGATGAGTCATTTTAGGCAGGTCTGACTCTGTGAACCCTTGTGGAATTTCTTAGCAAAGATACTGGAGTGGTTGGCCATTCCTTCTCCCACTTATTTTATAGATGAGGAAACTGAGGCAAATTGGGGTAAGTGACTTACACAGGGTTATATAGCTAGTAAGTTTCTGATGATGGATTTAAACACCTACCTGTAGGCCCAGTTCTCTATCTACTGTGTCACCTACTTGCCGCTGGAGTCAGAAAGACCTGAATTCAAATCTAGCCTCAGAAACTTACCAACTGTAGAAGCCTGGGTAAGTAATTTTATCCCTATGGGCCCCCAGTTCCTCAATTGAAAAATGGTGATAATAATAGCACCAATCCCACATGGTTATTGGGAGGATCAAATGATGTATCATTTATATAGTGCCTGGCTCATAGTAGGTCCTTAACACATATTTGTTATCTTCCCCTTTTCTCATCTGAGAGACAGAGAGTAAAAACATGGACAGTAGTTATCTAAGATGGGAAGGTATGAATAGTCCGTAATCTGTATTACAGATTGCATAAATTTTTTAGCAAATTACATAATTACATAATTTTTGATTGAAAGAAAGATCTAATTTATTGAAGTCACAGGTCTCTTAGATCATTGAAGTATTTCAGGGATTTTAGGATTTTTCAAGGGAGTAGTGAGAATACATCCATCTCCAGAGGTAGTAGTAGGGCATTTCAGTAAATTGGCTGCAACTTGGGGAGTCTTTTGGAGATATTTTATCTGTGAGGGAGAGCAGCTGTCATCAGACTTGTGAGGCTGGTGGCTGGCTCACATCCCGTGTAGTCATAACCTCCTAAAAAAATCTCAACCCAATGATCTTATCAGAATCAAGTGGAATTTCCTATCTCCTTTGGTGTTATTTATATTATCTGAAGCTCAGCATCTTAGTATTCCTCATTTTATGAGTTTAGATAATTGTGTATGTTTGGGTTATTTAATGTTCCAAATCTAAATTCCCTTCTGGTTGCTCTCAGATAGTGTACTTTTTTTTTTCATTTTCCAGTCTTAGACTTTTGGTGTCGTGGTGCATAGTTCAAAGTAAATTTGCATCCAGAATTGCTTCCAGATATCTGGGATTTTGATTCTTGTCTAAAGTAGGCAAGTGCTCAGGAAGCAGAAACGTGGATCAAACAGAGATACGAGTCAAAGCTTGGAAACAGACCAAGATGCATATAAACATCCTCTGCAGATAGAGATGTCTGGCTCATTGGAGAACAGGCAAAGCAAAAAAAAAATTGTTAGGGCAGGTTAAACCCTTGTCTTCTATAGGGTACAATTCTGTGTGAGGAAAGTAGCAGGGATATTTCAATCAGTCTCATTTTTCAGCTTCCTAAATAGGGGAAAAGACATCCTTCTCTCAGTGTAGTAAACATAAATACAGAATCTGTACCCTCATGCTAGAAAACTGTGGTGTAGTGGATGGGGGCCACTTTTGGAGGGAGGAGATTTTTTTCAAGTCTGCTTTGACCATATACTAGCTGTGTAAACCTGGGAAAAATTATGTAAACAGTGTCCCAGGCAGCTCTCTAGAATTATTCAATTTTTAAGATCCATAATCAGTGTCAATAGAGGAAATTTCCATACCAGGAGGTCCTTACACTAATAAAAAAAATGGATCCAAGAATCTAGAAGCTCATCATCCTCAACTATGTGAATGGCTCGGTTTACCCAAAACAACTTGTGGGACAACCTCAATCTCCTACTCAAATTTTCCCAATTCACCTGCTCAGGATTGTATAGTGGTCTTCTGGGAAAGGTTGTGAACTAAGTTTAACTCCTCTTAGGTGGGGCTCTGATGAAAAGGTTCTATAAAATTATAGCTAAACCAGGCTGGTCATAGGGAATAAGAGATTTCAGGGAGGACTATGAAGGAAACCTATTAAATTTATCTTTAAAAAAATCAAAAGCAATAATAATAACAAAACCTTCGTCTTATTTCCTTGCTGTTTCCCATTAAGTAATTAACTGTAAGGAAAATTCATCATTGTGGGACGCAATATTCAGAACTCCCCATTTGGATCATCTAAAAAAAATCTCTCTAATTGGGGCTTCTAGCTTGCTCCAGAAACTTTACAAGAGCAAATCCACTGTAAACTCTCCAAGTTGATGCAACTGACAGAAATTCTAGATTGCCTCCATTAAGCCACACTCACTAGCCACTGTTCTAATGATTCACTGCCTTGTTACTGAAACTCCTACAATCTTTCCAGTTTCTTTTATATTGTTTTCCATTGGAATGTCAGATCCTTGATCCTCACCAAAAAAAATGGAAAAGAGAATAACAATAATGAGAAAACATAAAATTTATGGGATGTAGCCAAAGCAGTAGTTAGGGGAAATTTTACATAGCTAAATGATTATATCAGCAAAACAGAGAAAGAAAAGATCAATGAATTGGGCATGCAACTAAAAAAGCTAGAAAAAGAGCAAATTAAAAATCTTTAACTAAGCACCAAATTGGAAACCCTGAAAATAAAAGGAAACAATAATAAAATTCAAAGTAAGAAAACCATTGAACTAGTAAATTAAACTAAGAACTGGTTTTGTGAAAATAAATAAATAAAATAGATATAACCATTGATTAATTTTATTTCAAAAGAAGAAAAAAGAAACCTAAATAACTGGCACCAAAAATGAACAGGGTGAATTTACCACCAAAGAGGAGAAAATCAAAGCAATAAATAGGAACTATTTTGCCAAATTTTATACAACAAATCTAACAATATAAATCAAATGGATTAATACTAACATATATATATATATATATATATATGGAGAGAGAGAGAGAGAGAGAGAGACTGCCCATATTAACAATGAAAGAAACAGAGTATTTAAATAACCCCATTTTAGAAAAAGAAATTAAGCAATTAATCCATCAACTCCCTAAGAAAATATCCTCAGGGACAGGTGGATTTACAAATAATTCTACCAAACATATAAAGATCAATTATTTCCACTACTATATAAACTATTTTGGAAAATAGGTGAGGAAAGAGTATTATCAGATTCTATTTCTGACACAAATGTAGTGCTGATACCTAAACCAGGAAAAGCCAAAACAGAGAGAGAAAACTCTAGAGCAATTTCCCTAATGTATATTGATGCAAATTTTTTTCATAATATACTAGCAAGAAGATTACAGAAATGTATCACCACAATCACACTCTATGACCAGGCAGGATTTATGCCAGAAATGAAGAGTTGTTTCATTATTAGGAATACTGACTATAATGTATCATATCACTAACAAAACAAATAGAAATCATATGATTATCTCAATAAATGCACAAAATACTTTTGACAAAATACAACACCCATTCTTATTTAAAACACTAGAGAACATAGGAATGAATGGAGCGTTCTTTAAAATGGTAAGTGTTATTTATAGAAAACCATCAGGAAGCATTATCTTTAATGGGGATAAACTAGAAACTTTCCTGATATGAACACAAATAAAACAAATTATGTCAATTATCTACACTATTATTCAATATGTTACTAAAAACATTAGTTTTAGCAACAAGAGAAGAAAAGGAAATTGAGGCATTGAATAGTTTACCTGTCAAAGCTATGGAAAAAGAATTTATGATAAAAAAGAGTATTATAAGATATAAAATGGATAATTTTGATTATACTGAATTAAAAAGTTTTTGTGCAAAGAAAACCAATGTAACCAGAATTAGGAGGAAATAATTTTTACATCAGTTGTCTTTGATAAAGGTCTCATTCCTCAAATGCATAGAAAATTGAGTGAAATTTATAAGAATACAAGTCATTTGCCAATCAATAAATGGTCAAATGATATGAACAGGCAGTTTTCAGATGGCAAAATCAAAGCTATATATAGTCATATGAACAAATGTTGTGAATCACTATTAATTATAGAAATGAAAATTAAAACAACTCTTCGGTACCACCTCACACTTATCACATTAGATAATATGAGAGAAAATGAAAATGATAAATGTTGGAGAGTATGTGGGGAAAATGGGATACTAAGACACTGTTTGTAGAGTTGTGAATTGATCTCTTTCTCTTGATCCCAGTACATTACTCTCTCACCCTTTTTATTCTTTCTTAGATATTATCACTTCATATTCAATTCATCCTGTGCCCTCTGTGTGGGTATGTATGTATGTGTGTATGTGTGTGTGTGTGTGTGTGTATACCTCCAACTAACCTAATAATGAGAAACATATCATGAGTTCCAAATATCATTTTTCTATGTAGGAATATAAAGAGTTCAACTTTGATAAGTCCCTTATGATTTCTCTCTCAAAATTATGTTTTCATGCTTCTCTTGAGTCTTGTATTTGAAAGTTGAATTTTATATTCAGCTCTTGTCTTTTCACCAAGAATGCTTGAAAGCCTTCTATTTCACTGAACATCCTTTTTTTTTCTCCTGAAGGATTATATTTAGTTTAATTCTGTAGGTTATTCTTGGTTTTAACCTTTGACCTCCAGAATATCATATTCCAAGCCCTACCCTCCCAGCTTTATGCAGGAGCTGATAGATATTTTGTTATCCTGGTGGTGTTTCCACAATACTTGAATTGCTTCTTTCTGGCTTCTTGCAATATTTTCTCCTTTACCTGAAAACTCTGGCATTTGACTATAATATTCCTAGGAGTTTTCCTTTTGGGATCTCTTTCAGGAGGTGACCAACAGGTTCTTTCAGTTTCTATTTTAACATTTGATTCTAGAATATCAGGGGGATTTTCCTTCATAACTTCTTGAAAGATGATATCAAGACTCAATTTATTTTTGAAGACAGTTGTTTTTTTCCAATGAAATAATTCATATTATCCTCAATTTTTTCATTTTGGGGGTTTTGATTTATTTATATATATTCTATTTCTCACAGAGTCATTAGTTTCCATTTGCTCTGCTTGAACTTTTAAGGAAATATATTCTTCGGTGAGCTTTTGGACCTTCTTTTCCATTGGTCAATTCTGATTTTTAAGGCATTCTTCTCCTCATTGAATTTTTGAAATTCTTTTGCTATTTGGACTATTTTTAAGGTGTTATTTTCTTCACTATATTTTGGGTCTCCTTTAGCAAGCTGTTGACTCATTTTTCATGATTCATGTGTGTTTGTGTATGTGTATATATATATATGTAGACCTATATACACATATGGGTACATACATATACATACATGTGTGTATATATGTGTGTATGTATACATGTATACATATGTATACATACATATGCATATATATTTACTTTTCAACATTCACTTCCACAAGATTTTGAGTTACAAATTTTCTTCCTGTCTCTCCCTTACCCCCACCATGTATACTGAACACCCCTTTCCTAAATCTGTCCTCTCTTTTACCTTCCCCCATTCTCCCCTTACTTTCTTGTAGGACAAGATGGGTTTTTGTACCTCATTGCCTGTATATTTTATTTCACAGTCGCATGTAAAAAACAATTTTTAACATTTATTTTTAAAACTTTGATTTCCAGATTCTTTCCCTTCTTCCATTGTCACATACCCCCACTGGGAAGACAAACAATTCAATAAAGGTTGTACATGTGTAGTTACACAAGACATTTCCTAAATAGTTATATTGTGAAAGACTAACTTTATTTCCCTCCGTCCTACCTGCCCCCACCATTTATTCTGTTTTCACCTTTGACCCTGCCCCTTTTCAAAAGTGTTTTCTTCTAACTACCTAATTGGCCCTCCCTTCCATCATCCCCCCTCTTATCCCCTCCTCCCCTACTTTCCAGTAGGGTAAAATACCTAATTGAGTGTGTATGTTATTCCCCTCTTAAGCCAGATTCAATGACTCATTCCCTTTTACCTTTCTGCTCTTCCTTTCCACTCTAACAGTTTTCTTTTGCTTCTGTCATATGAGATAATTAACCCTATTCCATCTCTCCCTTTCTCCTTCTCCCAATATATCTCTCTCACCTCTTAATTTTATTTTTTTAGATAACATCTCCTTATATTCAACTCATTCTCTGTTTTCTATGTATATGCATGTACACACATTTACACACATATATGCACACACATATACCCTCCTATACATACTTATATATGTATATACACACATGTATACATACATTCCCTTCACACATCCACATTCTGAAAAAAGTCTCATGAGGTACAATTGTTGTTTTTCCATGTACAAATGTAAAAGTTCATCC
Source organism: Pseudocheirus occidentalis (assembly GCA_028646575.1). Lineage (NCBI taxonomy): Eukaryota > Metazoa > Chordata > Mammalia > Diprotodontia > Pseudocheiridae > Pseudocheirus > Pseudocheirus occidentalis. Next base: position 92,393,619 of record CM053594.1, read on the forward strand.
TTAATAAGTTCCTTATGATTACTTTTTCCTGTTTACCTTCCCATGCTTCTCTTGCTTTTTTTAATTTGAAAGTCAAGTTTTCTGTTCAGCACTGGATTTTTTGTCAAGAATGCTTGAAAGTCCTCTATTTCATTGAATTTCTGTATTTTCCCAGCCTGGTGTGATAGAACCTTCCTGTCGACCTGTCAGGCTGCCTTCAGCAGGAGATTTGTTTCTCTCTGTCACTTTGAGGATTCTGTAGCTCTAAAATTTATTTTGAGTCATCTTTTACAGGTATTAGAAGTTGGAGCAGGAGCTCTCAAGCAAGTTCTTGCTTTTACTGTGCCATCTTAGCTCTCCCTGCTACCATGATTTTCTTGCGTCACTCTCATTTCTCTCCCTAACTTTTCCTCTACTTCTCTTACTTGATTTCCAAAATCCTTTTTGAACCCTTCCATGGTCTGAGAGCAAGTCATATTTTTCTTGGAAGTTGCAGATGTAGGAGCTTTGACTTTGTTGTCTTCTTTTGGTTGTGTGTTTTAATCTCCTTTGTCACCAAAGTAAGATTCTATAGTCTGAGGGTTTTTTCCACTGTTTGATGATTTTCCCCAGTCAATTACTTGACTTTTTTGTTAAAGTAGGAGTCTGTTTCCCATGTGGATGGTGTCCCAAGCTTCAGGGGTTTTGTATAGCTGTTTTCAGAAATACTTCTGGGGATCAGTAAATTTTAGTTCTTCCAAGGTAGTATATGATCAAAGGAGAGTTGTTTACTCCTCTTCTGTCCTGTGCCTTGATCTGTGAGTGACCACAAGCACTCTTTTCTGCCTTGGAATCTTGAGGACTCCATCTCCACCACCGCCAAAAATTTTGTCAGACTAGCACTTCTCCTAGCCCCATGACTGTGACCCAGGATTGTGACCTAGAGCAAAGCATGGAGAAAGCAAGACAAACCTGTCTTAGTGCCAACAAAGAGATGTCTGCAATCCCCCTCTGATCAACCACCCAACCCTCCACCATCTATGAGCTGAAAGGTCCAGACTCAACTGCTGCCATGTAAAGCCAATCAACAGTAGATTCCTGAAAGAATGCTACTGTGAAAAGCTTTTAAGATTCAGATTACACAGTAATAGTGAACACTCTGTTTATTCCATTACAAATCAAAATTCAGTACAATATTCACAGTATCAACAATTTATTATATATTCACAGTATCAACAATTCACAATATTATATACAATATTTAGAACAAGGAAAGTCCCAATATTATATCTTACTACAGAAAGTAACAATGAACAAGAGAAGAATCACCTGGTATCCCTAAGGGGGAAACCAGTTTCACATTTAAAGATTCAATCAATCAAGTTAAAGATTCAATCAATCAATTCACCTTGTTTCCCTAAGAGGGGAACCAGCTGACCACTAAAAGAACAAAAGAAGAATATTCAATCAATCAACAAAAGGAATCTCCTAGTTCCCTAAAGGGGAAACCCTGCTCACTTAAAGATTCAATCAATTCACAATATACTGATCTTCCACTCATGGGGCAACCGTTAACTTTAGTCTCCAAATAAAGTTCTTAGAAAACCACACAAACTTTCCCCTTGATTTCCAACAAACCTCAGTTTAGTCCAAGGGGAGGCCTTTTCTTCATTTTGACTCTGGGTAGTCTCTCTGATTCCCTGGATCCTCTTTCCTGGTCCCAGCTCCCTCCTGAATCTGCCAGACAATCTCCTAGATTCAGGAGCTGAAAGCTGCCAGGCTCTCGTCCAGTCCTCAAAGGAAAACAACTCCCAGGTCCTTGTCCTCAGCAAACATCAGTTTCATTCAAGGGGAGGCCTTTTCTTCATTTTGACT
>CM053594.1:92401800-92415992 GCA_028646575.1 Pseudocheirus occidentalis
GCCACTAAGGGAATATGTCACAGGCTGCTCAGTGTCCAGCACTAAGCATGATTGGAGATGTGAATAAGAAATGACCAGGCCATGTGGGTAGTTCAAGGAAGAACCATGAACTCTGTTTATTGATTCTTTGAACAAGGTTTTTCAAGATACAAAAGACAAAGATTCAAGTATTCTTATACTAATCATATCCTGTAATTTTATTGTCAATATAATAGCCTGCCAGACCCTGCAAGTAGCTTGGATAAGATAAGGCTTGTTATCAAGGACCCAGGAAGCCAAGGGGAAAATCAGTTGTCTCTTATCAAAGTGTATCTACAGGACAAAGGATGTTCCCCTAGAGCAGGCTGCACTCTCAAAGACATGTGCATAGAAACTGATCCCCAAGAATCAAACATTTTGCCTTACAATAGTCTTTAGTCTATTATATCCTGGAGGTAACATAATTTGATAAGAAACATGTCCTTTTAGGTGCCTGAAGTCTGGGGGCAAAGGCTTTGATATCAGGATATCAAACAAAAGTCCTGTTAAGTGTGTTCCTGGGGGATCTTTCAGGGATCCAACCTTTACAAGCCACGTCATCTGGAGGGGTATTGGGGTACACTATCAAGATCTTTTTCTGAGTCCTGGATCAGGCCACCTTAGCTCCCCACAGGAATCAGTGACACCTGACTTTTTTTTCTAATAGATTTTTACTGGTTTAAAAAAAAGGAAAAATTGAACTTGAGAAATGAACTTTTGTTAGTGGGAAGCTCAGGGGCACTAAAAGTTCATTCTCTTTTTCTTATTCAATAAGAGATTGCTGTTACTGTACATACACAAAGTATGTACAAGACACATATACCAATGATCTAGTTTTATTCTTTATCTATTTAATTTCATACCAGAATCAGGGAAATTAAATGCTAATCCCAACAGAAAGAATGTTGAACCAATGGGAGAATTTTCACTTCTGATCTATTTATATTTTACAGATTTTTTTGATGCTTTCTCAAGCATCCAATTTATTCAGTTGTACAGACAAACATAAAAGGACCACAAATTTAGAGTTGAAAGAGCTTTAAAAGCATATTAAGTAAAAAGAAAAAAAACCACCTCGTTGTACAGTTAAGATAACTGAGGCCTGTAGAGGTAAAGTGATTTGCCAAAGATATTACGCAGACTGGCATTTTGTGATATCATATTATATAGCTGGCATTTAAACCCAAGTCCCCTGACACTTGATCTAAGACTCTTTCCATTGTTCATATAGAGAAGCAGTTTTAGTGTGGTATAAAGGCCAGAAGACTGGGAGTTGGCAACCTCAGGATATTGTCACAACTCTTCTCTAAATTGTTGTTTAATCCTTTTTCTGTTCTGTCCAACTCTACATGACCCCCTAATTGGGGTTTTCTTGACAAAGATATTGGAACACAGTTTGTCATTTCCTTCTCCAGTTCATTTTACAGATGAGGAAAATGAGGTAAACAGGGTTAAGTGACTTTCCCAGTGTCACACAGCTAGGAAGTATCTGGGGCCAGATTTGAACTTAGAGATAAGTCTTCCTGACTCCACACCAAGCACATTATCTACTGGGCCACCTAGCTGCTCCTTTAAGTAATCCTTAAGAAGAGACTTTGGGAGGTTATTTTACCACTCCCAGTTATCATCATGGTGTGTGGCTTTTTCCTTTGAGAAACACTTTTGGGGTTCACAGGACCTACTAGGTAGGGTGAGGGAGTGAGCCAAAGCTTCTCCTGCTCACTGTTTTCCTGGGGGCCCTTAAGAATACTACCCATGTGAGATACCCCTCAATGTGGTTCTGGGCATCACAGAACTTCCAGGTATGGCCAGGGGGTTAGTCTGGAACGAGCTGCTACTACTATTTACTGATTCCTTTTTTGGGTGGACCCTCAGGAATATCCACATGATATACCCCCTAAAACAAATACCTTCTCACTGCAAGAGCTCACAAAAAAAGGTAGGTGAAGAGGAAGGCCTATACTTACACTTCTAACAAGGAAGTGGATATGGCATTCAGTAGAGACACACCCATACCTGTACCAAAGCAGGAGTGAGGGTCTACAAGTTCTGAACTCCCTGGTAGACTTAGGGTTAGTTAAATTCCTTAAATTCCTTGCTTTATTTCCAATTTCCATATATACATACACACACATACACACATATACACACAAACATATGTACACACATTCCCTCTCTCTCTCTCTCTATATATATAGTCAAATTTCTCAAAGGTTAGTCAAATTCCTAATCCTTCTATATATATCCTACATTGCTTTAATATATGTAGATTATATGTAGATTACAGAGGTGTGGTAGTCAAGATACTTGAGACCTGATGAGGACCTGACCTCTTCTCTTCTAAGGTCATAGCTGTGTGCCACACCGACACTTTCTAGTTCCCTCTGGCCATTGACGTAGTTCCTGGAAAGCCAGGGTTTTAATAAAGTAAGATAAGCAGGAGCTTCCCCACAGCTATTGATTACCTTCCAATAACTTTTATGGGAGCAAAACAAGATTCCATTATATCCCCTCTTACATTCCTAGGTATAAATTCTGTCATCCTATGTTGTGACCCTAGAAAAATTTCCAAACTTCTGTGGGCTTTCATTGAACCATGAAATAAAATTATCTGCTCATAACTTATCTTGTGAAAAAGTCAATGAGATCTTTGGGAAATGATTTTACTTTGCCTGACAATGTGCAGATTCCAGACATTGTTGTAACTGCCATTACAGAAAAAAAGGCCTCCAAAATCATGTTTAAAATAATTTTCCAAAAACATTATCATTTGTAAAAGAGATTGTAAAGTTCTTTACAAAGGGAACTGTTTCAGTCATTAATTTTATTAATTAAATTCAAAATTTCTTGGGCTAGAATGTTTTGAATCACTCTTTTGCATGTTTTTAATCATCAGACACAATATATGGGCTGGCACTCACTTTGTTGCCTGCAGCCTTTTTTTGGTGGTGGTGATGGTAGTGCTCGTAGTGTGTGTGTGTGTATGTGTGTGTGTGTGTGTGTGTGTGTGTGCGTGTGTGTGTGTGTGCGTGTGTGTGTAAATTTGCTTGTTTTTACCAGAGATCAAACAAGCCTATGAGGATGTTCAAAAAAGTAGCAGTCCCTGCTATGAAATCCAAGTGGTTCCCTTTTACTCAGACCACTTCTTTCTAGAGTGTAATTCTATTGGTCTGTTCTGGCATTAATGTTGAAGATTCAATTATTTGGCTGATGGGTGGGAAAGAAATTAATCTTCACCCCCAACAGGGATGACAATAGCACAACTCTCCTTTAAAATCTTTCAGAAAGGGTGTGAGGGTTGCAGGAGGGGTCAGCCAATAGAAGCCGTAAGGTATTTCCTTTTGAGGAAGGGTTGGTTAGAAACCCTCATCTTCTGTGTGCTATACAGAGGACTCTTGTGTGCTCAAATGAATAGTTGTCATCATTACATCAGTTCCCAGTGACTTGAAAACATATGAATGATTCTCTTACAGTCCAAGAGTGGATGGGCTTTTGTGTCTCTTTTCTGTAGCATCTGCCAGAAAATAAGACAAAGCAGACAAAGCAATGTTTAAGCATCCTGTTCTACCCAAGTGAATATGTATAGCCTGAAAAGCGCCTTATTGGAGGGAAAAGCTGGGGGACTGTGAAGGGTACCCCCAGGCCACCAAGCAACTGCTGCCAGGCAGGGGATGGTTCTTGCATGAATAATAGAAGGAAGAAATTCAATTGAAAGAGGATCCTTGTCTACTTGGCTTTGAAAAGGAAACTTTTTCCCAAGGTATCAAGTAGCAATGGGGTGAATTTGAAAAGCCAAAGTGAACTGATGATTTTTCACTCATTAGGAGTCTAGAAATATTGGGTACAATTATTTAGAATGCAGCTTCATTGTATGGGGCATAATATTGGATGAATGAATTAAGAATTTGTAAAACACTTGGTATATATAAAGTACTGCGCTAAGTGCTAGGGATAGAAGTAAAAAAAAAAATATGACATCCCCTGCTTTCAGGGAGCTCATGTTCTAATGGGAGACATGACAGATATGGAAGGTTTCAGCTACGAAACAAACACTGGGGTCTGACATTATGACATTCAGAATGCCGTGTTAAAATGGATTGATAATTGGCATCATTGATTTGCACCTGGAAGGGATCTTAAGGGGACATCTTATTCAACATTCTCATTTTAAAAAGATGAGAACTAGAGATCTAGAGGTGTTAACATGACTTCCAAGGTCACACAGGTAGGAATGACAGAGAGGCCACAATCTCTACATCAGGAATTAGAGCAGTGCTTCTCAACCTTCCTAATGCTGCGACCCTTTAATACCTCATGTTGTGGTGACCCCCCTACCATAAAATTATTTTTGTTGGTACTTCATAACTGCAATTTTGCTAATGTTATGAATCATAATATAAATATATGATATTCAGGATATATTTACATTGCTACAAATTGAACATAACCCACAGGTTGAGAACCACTGAATTAGAGAGAACTGGGTTCTCCTCATGTAGCTCTGATTCTGGGCAAGTTACATCATTTTTCACAGATTTGGATGATTTTTCAGTAAAGTAAGGAATCTATACGAAGAAGAGTGACTCAAATATTTAAATCCCAACGCTAGAATTACAGAATCTGAATGGCAGAAATCTTAACATTAGAAAATGACCCTAGGGTCCATCTAGTCCAATACATAACCTAAATCCAGTTTCTTCATCTTTTGAGATAATTAACTTGCCCTCTCTGGCACACAATCTCTAAGTCTTTCTTTAGGAAGAAACGAAGGAAAGAAACAAGCATTTATTAATGCTTATTGAAAATTATCCTGGAAAATTATCTAATCATTGATCTTAAAGACTTTCACTAACGGGAAACACTAACTCTAGAAGAAGTCTATTCAACTTTTAACCACCTCTAATCATTAGGATGTTTTGGTTTACCTCAAGTCTAAATTTTTGCTTTTCTTTTTTCTTTCTTTTTTTTACTACAAAACTTTTTATTGTAAATAGGGTGGAATAGCTGGACACAGTTTAGATTATTCTAATTTTGTTGGAAACGTTTAAAGCATCATAGTGTGGTGCAAGTTGGACACAGGTCTTCTTCTCTCCATTAGACCGGATGAGTGTGTTGACCTTGGCCACATCAATATCATATAGCTTCTTTACCACCTGCTTGATCTGATGCTAATTGGCCTTGATGTCCACAATGAAGAGGAGGGGATTGTGGCCTTCGATCTTCTTCATAACAGACCCAGTGATCAAGGGAAACTTAATGAAGGCATAGTGAGCAAGCTTGTTTCTCTGAGGGGTCCCTTATTGAGGGTGTTTGGGCTGCTTTTGAAGTCCTTAGTTACTTGGGTAAATGGAAGGTGGGGGAAGTTTGGATCTTCTTTTTGTGGCTATTGACATCTTTTAACACCACCTTCTTGGCCTTCAAGGCCTTGGACTTGGCTTCTGTCTTGGGGTTAGCAGGGGGCAATGGCTTCCTTCTTTACTTTCAGTATCATCTTGGGGAAAAGACTAAATTTGTTGCTTTTCTACTTATAACTATTACTTCCAGTAGAATTTCAATCCAAGGGAATGCAAACTCATCAAAAGTAGAAGCTGTCTTATCTTTGTTTCCTTTTATGCTAAGCATTCAGCAGACTGACCCAGAATAGGTGCTTAATAAATTCTGATTTATTTTTTTGGGGGGAAGGCAATTGAGATTAAATGACTTGCCCGAGGTCACAGGGCTAGTAAGTGTTAAGTGTCTGAGGCCATATTTGAAATCATGTCCTCATGACTCCAGGGTTGGTGCTCTATACACTGTGATAAATTCTGATTTATTTAGGGCTCAGATCAGACATCATGTTTGAGATGATACTTCTCATGATTCCCCCCCCCCAGTCTCTCATAAGCAAGTGAGTTCTTTCCAAAATGATCATGTGTCTATTTTATATTTATGTATATTTAACTTGCATTTATATAGATCTTTTGTAAAGCACTATACAGATGTGATTTTGTTTTGTTACTCAGAACAACCCTGGAAGGGTTATTATTATCATCATTTTTCAAATGAAAAAATGGAGTCAGATAGCAGCTAAGTGACTTGCCCAGGGTCACAGAGTTAGAAGGTGTTTGAATCTGAATTTGAACTCAGGTCTGCCTACCTCCATGGCTAATCCCCTATCCACTGTGCCACGTACTAGAATTAACTGTCTTTTCCAAATAAATTTTAAGTTCCTTAATAGTATAGCATGTTTCAGTCTTATCTTTGTGCTTTACACAGTGCTTGGCACATAATTTGTGCTTAGAAATGATTATTGATTGGTTTATTAACTGATTGACCAAAAAGAATTCAATTATCTCATCCAAATAATGATACATAAAATATATGATAATAGTTATCTATCTTAACTGCCCAAATATGAAAAAAAAATTATTTAAGTTAAACATTGCAAATTTCTCCAACCTCATATACTATGAATCTAAGGTCCTTCTCCAAAGGACAACGTCACCTTTAAGGAACATGGCATAACTCCCGCCTTCTGAAAGGAGCCTTTCTTAGTTCTGTTTAATCTTAGTACCTTTTCTTTCAGATTATTTCAAATTGATTCTGTAAATATATACATTTTTGTGAATAGATGTTTTCATGGTATTTCTTCCCTCGGACAATATACTTCTGTTTTGCTGTTGTTGTCTGCTTTTCTGTATATCTCCACTTAGCAGGGTGCTTAGAACACTGTAGGTACTTAACAAATGTTTGTTGGTTTGTTAACTTGACTTCCCCTTTGCCAAGGAGAGCTTTGTGGTTATGTGGAAAGAAAACAAGATCTACACATTCAGAGGACTTGACCTTGAATCATAGAAGAGCTACTTACTTTCACCCTATCGAAGTCCCTCTGTGTGTGAGACTTGTTTTACCTTTCAATGAAAGTAGAGGGTTAGCTTTTAACTAGATGACTGCACAACTCTAGGTCTGGGAAATTTTCATTCACTGAGTTTCCAAAGCAGAGTCACCTTGATGTTTTACTCTTCTTCACTCTCTACCCCAAATACAATAAACTAGTTACTCCAGAAGATTCTATTTTCACAACATACCTTGACTCTTTCCTCTTCTCTACGCTCACATGGCCAATGACCCCCTATCTTCTCTCTCCTGTATTACTAACAAAACCTCCTAACTGGCCTCTTTGCTTCCAATCTCTTCTGCATCCTCCAGATAGGGATGAAAATAACCTTAATAAGGCCCAGGTCTGATTGTTTCATTTTATTACTTAAAAATCTTTCCTAGTTCCATATTACCTCCAGAATAATGTATCAACTCCCAAATGCAGTATTTAAAGCCTTTCAATATCTGAATCCAGCCCACATTTCCAGAATTGTTTAGTATTACTTATGTGTATGCTCTGTTACAGCCAATCTTGATTTGTCCCCTGAAATTAGCATTTTATCTCCTATTTCCATGCTTTCATAAAGGCTGCTCCCTCAACCACTCTCTAGAATATACTCCTTTCTCATTTGTTCCCCTTAGGATCTTCATCCCCCTCTAAGACTCAGCCCAAGAGGCAGACCCATGATGGAAGAGGAAAGGTAACTTACTCCCGTGAGCTCTTCCCAAAACCACTCTACACACCCTTAAATAATTTCATAAAACAATTCCTTGAGCTGTAGAATCCACAAAAGAACAGGATTCTAGCCAAAAACAACTTAGAAGGTATGTTACACCTAGGTAAGAGGAGAGCACAGTCCAGTACAGGCCAACACTAGCACAGACCCATCCCCAGAAAGCCAGGAGCAGGCCTTGGAACCCACTGAATCCGCAATTGCAGCTTCTCCTTCTGGAGCTCTAAGACCAAAGATGGATAGACAGTTGAATAACTGATTGGAAGGAGATTACAGGGCTCTCTTTGATGGCAATGGAAGCAGAATTCTATTGCTTTTCATACTCAGACCGAAGTTGCCATCCTGGGTGACAGTATCAGGGCAAGAAGGAGCAATAGCACACCAGTGCTTGTGACCACAGTGGAACAGCGATCTTCATCACAATTCCAGAGCAAAAAGGAGTGTTTGTGGTCACTCACAGACCAGATCACAGGCCAGGAGACGAGTAAACACACCTCTCCTGAGATCATACTGTAATGGCAACGGGAATTTGAAGATCTTCTTTGCCCCTCAATAGACCTAGGGGAAAGTTTAAAGACCTCCCATCCTTTGAAAGTAAACTCTGCCCCCAATAGGCTGAATGTGATTACATGGAGCCTGTGTTGGAGGGAATTTGCTGAAGGGAAGGAGATCCCACAGTAAGCTGGTAGTCAGAACTTATAAGACATGGGGGAGAGAGGAAACTCATTAAGGAAACAGAGAGATTTGTAAGTAAATATTGATATTGTATTGGTTTGTGAGGAGGCTCAAGCATGCTGTGGCTCTCAGCATTATTGTGGCTTCTGAATATCTTTGGTACTATGATTGAATAGGCTTCCTCATTTTGGGATTTGTTTTTCTGGTGTCTAAATAAATGTTTCAGTTCTATCCTCTATATGGAGAGTTTGGTGTATTTTGTAATCAATCATCATGTGATACTTTTAGTCACTGTCTTTATTGTGATCGTGGGTGCCATAAATATTGCACTGGCACTACCCATACCACCTTGGAAGAACTGAAAACTTACAGGGCCCTAGAAGTATCTCTGAAAAGAACTGTATAAAACTCCCGATGCTTGGGACAGTGTGACCTCCACCCTGAAAGCAGAGCCCCACTTTAACAAAGAGTTAAACATCAAGAAATTGAATAGAAAAAAGAACATACAAGAGGAAAAAAAGAATTCTGACCATAAAAAGTTCCTATATTTACAAGGAAGATCAAAATACACATTACAAAGAGGACAAAGTCAAAGCTCCTGTGTGCAAAGCCTCCAAGAAAAATATGAATTTGCTTCAAATCATGGAAGACCTCAAAAAGGATTTGAAAATCAAGTAAGAGAGGTAAAAAAATGATCCCTTAATCATTAGAGTGAACAAATGATTTTTTATGAGAAAGCAAGAAACAAGACAAAACCAAAAGAACAAAAAATAGAAGACAATGTGAAATAGCTTATGGGAAAAACAACTGACCTCAAAAATTGATCCAGGAGGAATAATTTAAAAATTATTGGGCTACCTGAAAGCCATGATCAGAAAAGGAGCCTAGACATTACCTTTCAAAAATTATCTAGGAAAATTGCCCCAATAATGTATAAACAAAAAATAAAACAGAAATCAAAAGAATCCATCAATAACCTCCTGAAAGAGATACCAAAACGAAAACTCCCAGGAATGTTATAGCCAAATTCCAGAGCTAGCAAGTCAAGGAGAAAATATTGTAAGCAACCAGAAAAACAATTCAAGCATTACAGAATGACAATCAGGATAACATAAGACTTACTAGCTTCTACATTAAATAATCAGAGAACTTGGAATATGATATTGCAGCGGACAAAGGAACTAGGATTACAACCAAGAATCCAGTAAAACTGATTATAATCTTTCGATGAAATGGAGGAGTTTCAAGCATTCCTCATGAAAAGACTAGGAATGAATAGAAAATTTGACTTTCAAATACAAGACTCAAGAGAGGCACAAAAAGGCAAACAGGAAAGGCAAACCATAAGGGACTTAATAAGGTAAAACTGTTTATATTTCTACATGGGAAGATGGTACTTTTAATTCATAAAAACTTTCTCATTATTAGGTCATGATTAGAAGAAGTATACATAGATAGAGGCCATAGTTTGAATATGAAGAAATCATGTCTGAAAAAAATTAAATTAAGGTGTGAGAAAGAGGAATGCACTAGGAAAAAGGGAAAGAGAGAGGTAGAATAAGGTAATTTATCTCACATAAAGGAGGCAAGAAAAACTTTTACAGTGGAAGGAAGATCAAGGAAGTGGAGGGGGAAGTGAACAAACATTGCTGTCATCCAAATTGGCTCAAAGAAGGAACACACACACTCAGGTGGGGATAGAAATCTATCTTTCCCTACAAGAATGTAGGAGGGGAAGTTGGGGTATTTGGGGGGGGGAGGTTGAAGGAAGAGCAGATTGGGACATAGGGGTAGTCAGAAGCAAGGGGGGGAACAGGCTGAAAGGAGAGAGAATAGAATGAATGTGAGGAATGGGATAAAAGGAAATAAAATTAACAATCATAGCTGTGGAAAAAGATTTAAAGCAAGTTTCTCTGAGAAAGACTTCATTTATCAAAAGAGAAATGAGTGAAATTCAAGAAAATAAGAGTCACTCCCAACTAGATAAATGATCAAAAGATATGAACAATTTTCAGATGAAGTAATCAAAGCTATCTATAGCCATATGAAAGAATGCTCTAAATCATTATTGATTGGAAAAATACAAATTAAAACAATTTTGAGGCACTGTCTCATACTTGTTAAATTGGCTAATAAGGCAGGAAAGGAAAAAGTCAAGTGCTGGAGGGGGTGTGGGAAAAATGAGACATTGTTATACTGCTGGTGGAGTTGTGAACTGATTCAAGCATTCTGTAGAACACTGTGGAACTATGACCAAAGATCTATAAAGCCATGCACACTCTTTGACCTAGAAATACCACTACTAAAAGTGTATCTGAAAAGAGATGAAAAACAAAAAGGAAACAAACCTGTATGTACAAAAATATTTACAACACTTCTTTTCTGTGGGCAAAGAATTGGAAATTGAAGATATGTCCATCAATTGGGGAATGGTTGAACAAACTGTGATATGTGATTGTGACAGAATACTATTGATGAAGCACAATGAAGCAGAATACTATTGATGAAGAAGAAACAAGTAGCATGCTCTTAGAAAAACCTAGAAAGTCTGATGTGAACTGATACAAAGTGAAATGCACCATGCACAAAGTAACCACAATAATATCTTTGACTTAGCTATTCTCAACAATAAAATGATCTGAGACAACTCCAAAGAACTTATGATAAAAAATGTTACCTATTTCCAGAGAAAGAACTTATGGTATCTGAATACAGATTGAAGCATACTTTCTTAAACTATATTTTTCTCGAGAATTTTTAGGGGGTCTGTTCTTTATTTAACAACATGACTAATATGGAAGTATGTTTTGCATAGCTAAACATGTATAATATATATCAAATTGCTTGCACTCTCAATGAGAGGGATGGAAAGTGAGGAAGGAAGAGAACTTGGAACTCAAAGTTGTAAAAATGAGTGTTAAAATTGTTTTTACATGTAATTAGGGAAAAAATGCAATATTTTAAATAAGACAGCCCATACATCATGAGTCTTATGATAAAATTTTCCTTATCACTCTAGGCTTCTTAAGTGTCTTATTAGCTTATGGGTTTCTAATAATGAGACGGGATGGCTAGGTGGCACAATGGACAGAGTGCCACACCTGAACTCAGGAAGATTTATCTTTCTGAATTCAAAACCGGTTTGGAAATTTAATAGCTGTGTGACCCTGGACAAGTCACTTACTCCTGTTTGCCTCTGTTTCCTCATGTGTGAAATGAGCTGGAAAAGAAAATAGGAAATCATTTCAATATCATTGTGAAGAAAATCCCAAATGGGATCATGAAGAGTCAGGTACAACTCAACAATATTGTATATGTGTAGGGCATTATGTGTACAGTGGATAAGGTATCAGGCCTGCAGTCAGGAAGATCTGAGTTCAAATCCAGTCTCAGATACTTACAAGCTGTGTGACCCTGGGCAAGTCACTTAACCCCTATTTGCCCCCATTCCTCATCTATAAATGAGGACACATAGGAGAAAGAAATGGCAGACCACTGCAGTATTTTTGTCTCTGGGGTCACAAAAAGTTGGCCACAGCTGAACCACCGAATCACAAAATATATGTAAAGTAATTTTTCAATCTTTGCAGAATATTTTTACATTCATTATTTCACCTGACCTTCTCAAAAATCTTCACTTACAGGTAGCATGGCTATTATTATCCTCAGTAGAGAGAAAGGAAACAGAGGTTGAGGTAATAAATGACTTACCGAAGGTCACGTGACTATTTGTGGTGGCAAAAGAACTAAACCCTTTCATTTTACTGTATCAAGGGTGCAAAACTCTTGTGAGCAATGACAAAATTGCTCAAATAAGAGCCTTATATGCTAGCGAGGTTGAAGGATTTAACACTCATTGGGAGGAAAAGAGCTGGGTGTCTTATGTTTTTGAAGAGTAATATTTCTTGGAAATAAATTTTACCTTTGAAAAGCATTACAAAGACTATGGAAACATTAGGCATTTTCATTTATTTTCAGTAAGTGAATTGAGCACCATTTCTAGAATCAGGAAGAACTGAGTTCAAATCCAACCTTGGACACTTTTTAGCTATGTGATGCTGAGCAAGTCACTTAAGCCCTTGTTTTCCTCAGTTTTCTCATATATAAAATGGGGATAATGTAATACCTACTTCACAAGGTGGTTGTGAGGATCAAATGAGATAAGAACTGCCAAATGTTTAGCACAGTGTCTGGCATATAGGACTCACATACTCTATAAATGTTAGTTATTGTGATTATTTGTTACTAGTCTAGCAAATGTCTTCATTGTAAATGTTTAAAATAGTCACATTTCTCTTCTTTTGATAACTTTCAGAGAATTGTGGCACTTGATTCCAGACTAAAGGTAAAAATTGCAAGGGGGAGAATTGATTTGTAGAATATTCTCTCCTTTTCCATTCATGAAGAGGCAGATTATATACTTATATAGCTCATATTCTTTTCTTAAACATGTGTAATTATGTAAAATGTGTACATGTTAGTCATTTTGTACAAGAAGACTTGGACAAAAAAGAAAATTGAAGAAAGCAAAAAAATAGCTTCATGCTTCAGCTTGGATTCAAACAAAATCAGTTCTTTCTCTGGAGGTTGATAGTATGATTCATCATCTGTTCTTTGGGATTTTCTTGAATCATTGTGTTGCTGAAAATAGCTAAACTATTCACAGTTCTTCTTTGAACAATATTCTTATTACTATGTACAACATTCTCAAGGTTCTATTCATTTCATATACATCTGTTCATATAACTCTTTCCAGGTTTTTCTGAAATCATCCTGTCATTTATTAAAACACAATGATACTCCATTACAATCATACACCATAGCTTGTTCAGTCATTCCCCGAATGATGAACATCCCTTCAATTTCCAATTCTTAGACACTACAGAAAAAGCTACTATAAATATATTTGTACAAATAGGTCCTTTCCCCCTTTTTGGGGATGTCTTGGGGATTTAGACCTAGATGTGTATGCTTTATATTCTTAAAAGCCAATATGGAATATATTGTCTCCGGATTTTGTAACCTTTTGAGTTTCTAGCATAGCAATGTAAATATTATATATTTATAATTTATATATATATAATATATATATAATATATATACAATATATAATATATATAACATATATATAATATTATATATTTATAATATAACCCCCAAACAATTGAAAAGTGTATTAAAATATTTACAATTTGCCAGGCACTGTCATAGGCACTAAGGCTACAGAGGTAAAAGTAAAAGTCTCTCCTTTCAAAATAATTACATTCTCTCAGTATGTACATATATTGTATCCAATATCTTAGAATCATGGAATTATATATTATAACTTTGTATCTGTTGTCAGAGGAATGGGGCTCAAATCCAGTTTCTCTATCTTCTGATTTGCACATAGGCAAATCACTCTCTGATGTATAATGTCTAACTCTTTCTTTAGGAAGAAAAGAAGGAAGGAAATAAGCAGTTAAGTCCCTGATATATGCCAGGAGCTGTGAAAAATACGTTAAAAGCAAATCTCATTTCATAAAAAAACAAACAAGCCTGTGATGTAATTGTTATTATTATTCCCACTTAACACATGAAAAATCTAAGGTAGACAGAGGTTAAGTGATTTACCCAGGGTCATACAGCTTATAAGTATCTGAGTTTGGATTTACATTTAATCTTCCTCACTCCAAACCCAGAGCTCTATCAAATGTTCAATTTAGGTGCTTATAACATTACTTTTAAGGTCCTTTTATGTCAGAATACTAAATTCTGACCCTCCAATTCCATGGTTGAGGAGAATGAAACCTAGATGTTTTAAATGGCTTGTCTAAGGCTAAGCCACTGGAGGGTGGCAAAAACAGGACTGAAATACAGGTCTCCGCCTTTTTGACCTGGTGCTTTTTCTTTTTCTTTTTTTTTTTT
>CM053594.1:92416492-92435509 GCA_028646575.1 Pseudocheirus occidentalis
AGGAAGGAAGGAAGGAAGGAAGGAAGGAAGGAAGGAAGGAAGGAAGGAAGGAAGGAAGGAAGGAAGGAAATAGTATGCTTCAGTATGTATTAAGATAACATCGGTTCTTTCTCCAGAGTTGGAAAGTGTTTTTCACCATGAGTCCTTTGGGATTATCTTGTTTCAGTGTATTGCTGAGATTAGCTAAATTATTCACAGCTCTTCTTTGTGTAATATTGCTTTTACTGTGTACATCAGTCTTCCAGTTCTGCTCACTTCATTTTACAGCAGTTCATGTAAGTCTAGGTTTTTCTGAAATCACATTGCTCATCATTTTTTATAGCACAATAATATTCCATCACAATCATATACCACAATTTGTTTAACCAGTTAATGGGCATGCCCTCAGTCTCCACTTCTTAGCCACCACAAAAGAAATGTTATAAATAATTTTGTACAAGTGCGCTCTTTGCCCACGTCTTTGGTCTCTTTGGGATATAGACCCAGTAGTGGTTTTGCTGGCTCAAAAGTTGTATGTAATTTTATAACCCTTTGATCATACTTATAATTTGCTCTCCAGAATGACTGGTTCAGTTCACAACTCCACCAACACATTAGTTTCCTCATTTTCCCACATTCCCTCAAACATTTATTAATTCCATTTTTAAAAAATATTAGCCTATCTAATAGGTTTGAAATAGTAGCTCAGAGTTGTTTTAATTAGCATTTATTTAATCAATAGTGATTTACAGCATTTTTTTTCATATGCCTGTAGATAACTTTGATTTCTTTGTCTGGAAATTTCCTGTTCGCATCTTTTGCCCATATGTCAATCAGAGAATCACTTATATTATTGTAAATTTAACTCAATCCTCTGTAAATTTGAGAAAGGATACCTTTATCATAGATACTTGCAAATTTCCCCCCAATTTTCCTGCTTTCCTTCTAATTTTGCTTGCATTGATTCTGTTTGTGTAATATCTTTTTTTAAAATTTGATATAATTAAAATGATCCGTTTTACATTTCATAATTATCTCTATATCTTGATTGATTCTATATTCTTCCCTTATCTACAGATCTGACAGAAGAACTGTTCCATTCTCTCCTAATTTGCTTATGTTATCACCCTTTTGTCTAAATCATGATCCCATTTTGACTGTCTTGTACTCACTTCACTTTGCATTAGTCCATATAAATCTTCTTAGATTTTTCTGAAAGTATCCTGTTTGTCATTTCTTATAGCACAGCATAGCTTGTTTAGCCATTCCCCAGTTGATGAACATCTCCTCAATTTCCAATTCTTAGTCACCACAAAAAGAGCTGCTATAAATATTTTTGTGCATATAGGTCCTTTTCTATTTTCTTTGATTTTTTTTTTGGAGGGAGGCATGGGATACAGATTTAGCAGGGTCAAAGGGTATGCACAATTTTATAGCCCTTTTGGGAATAGTTCCAACTTGCTTTCCAGAACTGTTGGATCAATTCACAATTGTACCACCAATACGTTAGTGTTCCAATTTTCCACTTCCCCTCCGATATTTGTCATTTTCCTTTTCTGTCATATTAGTGAATCTGTTAGGTATGAAGTAGTAACTTAGAATTGTTTGAATTTGCATTTCTCTAATAAATACTGATGTAGAACTTTTTTTAAATATGACTCTAGCTAGCTTTTATTTCTTATGATAATTGCCTCTTCATATCTTTTGTCTATTTATCAATTGGGGAATGACTGGTATTCTTATAAACTTGACTCTCCATATATTTAAGAAATAAGACTCTTATCAGAGAAACTTGCTGATTTTTTCCCAGTTTCCTACTTTCTTTATAATTTTGGCCTCATTGGTTTTGTTTATGTGAAACCTTATTGATTTAATGTAATAAAAATATCCATTTTACATCCCATAATGCTCTTTATCTCTTGCTTGGTCATAAATTCTTCCTTTATCCATAAATGTTACAGGTAAAATTGTTTGTTTCCCTCATTTGCTTATGGTATTACCCTTTATGTCCAAGTCATGTACTCACTTGACCTTTTTTGTACATCGTATGAAATGTTAGCCTAAACCTAATTTCTGTGGAACTGATTTCTAGCTTACCCAGCAATTTTTATAAAATGGTGAATTCTTGTCACAAAAGCTTGGATCTTTGGGTTTATCAAATATTGGATTACTGTGGTCATTTAGTACCGCATATTGTGTAAATCTATTCTACTCATCCACAATTGCTTTGATGATTACCACTTTGTGATACAGTTTTAGACCTGTTATTGCTAGGTCACCTTCCTTCTTATTTTTTTCCACTAATTGACATTCTTGGTCTTTTATTCATTCAGATGTATTATTATTATTATTATCATTATTATTATTATTATTTAGTTCTAAAGTTATTTTAGCAGCTTGATTAATATGGCGCTCAATAAATAAATTTATTAGGATTGTCATGTTTATTATGTTGGCTCAGCCTACACATAGGCAATTAATATTCCTCCATTTGTTTTGATGTAAGTTTATTTGAGTGAAAAGTGTCTTGTCATTGTGGTCATATGCTTCTTGGGTTTGTCTTGGCAGATAGATGTCCAAATATTTTATTTTGTATGTAGTTATTCTAAATGGAATTTCTCTTCCTATCTTTTTGCTGCTGGACTTTGTGATAAATAAAAATGCTGATAGGGGTTTATTTTATATCCTGAAACTTTGCTGAAATTCTTAATTATTTCAACTCAGTTTTTAGTTGATTCTCTAGGATTCTTTATGTATTTCTTTTTCTTCTCTTATTGCCATAGCTAGCACTTATATTAAGATATATAATAGTGGGGATAATGGTATTCTTGCTTCACCTCTGGTCTTCTTGGGAAAACCTCAGCCCCATTAAAGATAATGCTCATTGGTAGTTTTAAATAGATTCTACTTACCATTTTTAGGAAAACTTAATTTATTACTATGCTTAGTAGTGCTTTTTAATAGGAATGGGTGTTGTATTCAGTCAAAAGCTTTTTCTGCATCTTTGAAATAAGTTTATAGTTTTTTTTGGTTTTATTTCTGATACAGGCAATTATGCTGATAGTTTTCCTAACGTTGAACCAGCCCTGCATTCTTGGTATAAATCCCACCTGGTCATAGTGTGTAATTTTTTGTGATGTATTACTGTAGTCTCCTTATTAGTGTTTTATTTAAAATATCTGCATCAATATTCATTAGGGAAATTCATCTATAATTTCCTTGCTCTTATTGTTCTTTTCTTGGTTTAAGCAGCAGCACCATATTTGTGTTATAAGAAGAATATAGTAGGACTTCTTCTTTGCCTGTTTTCCCTCAAATACCTCACACAGTATTGGAATTAATTATTCTTTAAATGTTTGGTAGAATTCACTTGACAATCCATACGGTCCTAGTGATGTTTTCTTGAAGAGATCATTCATAACTTGTTGAATTTCTTTTTCTAAGATAGTGTTGTTTAAGTATTCTATTCAAACAAAATGTAATTTCTCTGCTTATGTCTTTTAATTAGTTCAATTTTTACTGTTCCTTTGTCCAAGATAGTGATCACCATCACTAATTTTTTTTAACTTCAATCAACACATAAGAGATTCTGCTCCAGCCCTTTACCTTTATTCTCTGTGTCTCTTTTTGTCCCAAGTAAGTTTCTTGTAAAGAATATAATGTAGGATTCTGTTTTTAATCCTTTCTGCTATCCACTTGCATTTTGTGGGTGAATTAATCCCATGCATATTCACAGTTTTGATTATAGCATATTCCCTCCATTTTTCCCCCTTTTATCTTTCTCTCTTTTAAAACTGTCCCTCCTCAATAGTCTGTTTTGCTTTTGTGATGACAGACAAAATAAGACTTTTTGCTGGATTGAATTCTAGCCAGTCAGAGATGTGTATACACATTGAGTTTTAGCCAATCAGACATGGGTATTGAATTCTAGCCTATCAGAGACTGATATGTGAATTCTAGTCAAGCAGACTTGGATACTGAGTTTTATTAAATCAGATGCTGACTAGATCTGTATATAAAAAGAACTGGTGGTGTGAGAGAGCAGACATTGAGAGAGCAATCATCAAGGAACTTGTCAGAGTTGAGAAGAAGGAAATGAAGAGAAGAGACCTCTGAGAACTAGGAGGAGACGTCTAAGAGGAAAGAGAAGGCTTTTGATGACAGAGACTTGCTGAAGTAGTTTCTGAGCTGTAAAAGCAAAAAGAGTGCTAGGGAAGAAACCTGCCCATGGGAAGGAGGCTTAGTTTAAGCCCCTTCAAGAGTTCTTAAAGTGAACTGAGTTGTTAACCCAGAGTTCCTTGACTTTGGAGGTGAATTGAGATGATGGTGTTGCTAGTGTGTGTTCTTGCCCTGTTAAGTTTTGTTTTCCCAAAAGCAGAAGCTGTACGCAGGAGCCCTTGGAGCCCGCAGTCAGACAGGAGCTTGGAGGAGATCAGTCCTTTATCTGAGACCTGGAGAAGGAGGGGAAAGCTGCTTATATGTGAATCCAGAAGACATTTGCTAGTGGTCAATCTACAGAGGAAGAGCTGTGCGACTTGGAAGTCAACCTAGGGTCAAGATGAAAAAGGACTTGGACACTTGGTATTGAGGAGATTGTTTTTACTGTAACCTAGGGATGGATGGTGTGGTATTTTCTGCTCCCCCTTAAGGACGTGTTGTGCTAAGGGAAACGCTAGCCTGGAACCCCCTGATTGTATAAGCAAGTATTTTGGGGAATGCTACTGAATGTAATGATATATGATTATATCATATAATAATAATACATAATGATATATGATTATTTATACATATGCACACACGTGTGTGTGTATATATCCATATATACATAAATATATATGAACAATGTTTAATTCTGAATAGAGAGTTCATTGGTTCATTGTGCTATGTGATCAGACCCTTAAAAGTATTCACAGCAGTAGTCCTCATTTATGCTACTGTTATTGTTGTTACAGCTTCTGACCAGTACTTCCTTTAATCTGCTCTCTCTTCCATCATCCCTCCCCTTTTTTCTTATCTACTTCCCCTCCTGCTTACTTGTAGGGTAAGAAAGGTTTTCTATAACCAACTAAATGTGTATGTTATTCCCTCTTTGAACCAACCTTGATGATAATAATGTTTTACTATTGCCCACCACCCCACCCCCCATCTTCCCCTCTACTGTAAAAGCTTTTTCTTTCATGCTTCTTTTATGTGAGATGACTTTCCCCATTCTATATCTCCTTTTCCCTTCTCCCAGGGCATCCCTCGTTATCATTCATTGGTGATGAATTCACGATTGGTGGATTCATTCAATTTCTATTTTATCCTCTAATTTTGTTTTATCAAGAAATTTTTCCTTGATAATTTCTTGAAATATGATGTCTAGGCTTTTTTATTATGACTTTCAAGTATTCCAATAATTCTTAAATTATTTCTCCTTAATCTATTTTTCTGGCCAATTATTTTTCCAGGTCAGGTGGAGAAAACATTCAAACAAATGAAATTAAAGGACTCTCAAAATATTGAGATTAGAAAGACATAAGAAACAAAAATACTCAACTAATAATGATCTGCTACTAGCCCACTTGTTTATGGCTGAGACTGCCACATGCAAAACATGTCAAGAATTGAGTCAAATGATCAGATAAAACAGATCCTTAACCATTTTTCCTGAAATTCCCACATAAAGTAAAAAAGAATAAAATAGGTACTTGCTATTTCTGAAATGCAAATGTCCATCTTTTATCTCTGTGTCTTTTGGGTTCCCCTTATACATTTACATATGTTTGTTTCTTGGAATTCCTTGTTTCTTTCAATTCTCAGCTGAAGTACCAGCTTCAGCAAGCAGAAGGGCTTTCCTGTTCAACCCAGCTGTTAATGCCATCCCTCTAAGATTTCCTCATGCCTGTTTTATACTATGCATTATGTATATCAAATATATACATATTGTCTTGCTTGAGAATATAAGTTATTTGAATACAGAGACTTTTTTCTTGTTAGTTCAAGTGTTTAGCACGGAGCCTAGCACATAGTGGGCCATTGATAAATCTGTTGGTTTATTGATTGATTGATCGAATTATGCAGGAATTTATAGGGCCTCAATTCTTTAATTCAGTTGCTTTGTATGTAAAAATGCCCTTGTATAAGATATTTTAAAACTGGGATTTGTTTAGCTTTTGTTGTCTCGATTTTTGAGGCAGATCTTGGGTTAGAGAGACCTGAGTTCAAATCAGGTTTCAGATACTTGCCTCAAATTCCTCATCTATAAAGTGGGGGCAGTAACAGCATCTACCTTCCCAGGTTATTGTGAGAATCAAATGTAATAGTAATTGTAAAGTGTTTAGTAGTAAAGTGCCCAGCACAGAGGAAACATAATATAAATGGTAGCTGTTGTTGTTGATAAAAATCCAGAAAGGATAACAAGGAGAGTGAAAATTGAAGGAAATTTTAATGAGAGAAAAATAGGTATGTTTTATTCACAGAAAGAAGACATCTGAATGCTAGGATGATAGCATTTCGAAACAACAATACTGAATCAGGGAGCAATAATGAATCAGGGAGAACTGAAGTTTAAAAAAATGATGAAGTTAGTATTGGAATCATAAAGTGACTATAAGGGAACTCTTACTGGCAGTAAGTAATAGTTGGATTGTAGAAGCTAAAATCTCAGGGGAAGGGGTGGAATCTTCATATAATCTGGAGTAGAGCAGTGGTCTGGATAAAAACACCCAGAAGCACATTTCAGGGAATTGTCCTCTCTGGCAGGAACTTCAGTGGATGACCTCACAGGTCTTTTCCATCTTCAATTTCTATCACTTCACCAATAAAGCTTAGCCCCAAGTTGCACAACGACCTACCCTAAGAAAATAAACAGTAAGCTACTAGAATATGTGGCTATTCCCCAAACAGAAAAGCCCCAAGATCACAAAGGCCAGCCCAGAAGATCAGTCCTAAACATGGGCTGGATAAATAGATGCTTTCATTCCCTCAAATTTTCCTAATCCTCAAATCAGAATGGGCAGAGGGGTTGCCAGGTTTTCCGGGGTATTGGATGGCATGGGCTTTGCATAATCTCTCCTAAGCTTCGCTCTGTCAGGAAGGAACTATCCTTTGAAGATGACTGGATAGATTCCAGCACCTTCTCTTAGAGTCCCCCAATCCTCTGCCCACCACCCCTGAGCCCCTTCTATTGGCTCTGTCCATCCCTGGGAAAGTAAGAAAGTTACAATGCCTTAGGTCATTCCTTGGTAGAGAATGGTGGGCATAGCATTGGAACTATTCTGCCACTTGGCACACTCAGATGCTATTCAGAGAACGACCACTTTGAAAAACCAGTCTGTTCAGAATGGACATGACTGGGAAAATAGATTTCCTCCTGCTTTACTAAGGGATCAGTGTCTAAAATTTCTGGTTTTGTTATCATTATTATCAGACCTTCCATTCATCTTATTACATAACCATTGCTAAGAAATAGGTACCTGAGAGAGTAGACTGAGCATGTGAAAAACAGAGGCTAGGCACGGGTGGACAGGCACAAAGTCAGAAGAAAGGTATAGAATAAGATATTCCAGTGGTCTCAGCACCCAGCTTCTGTCTCACCAAGCAGTCTTCCTGTCCAGTGAGTCTTCCCTTTATAAATGACTTTAGAGATTTGCTGTCTCTGAATCACTGAACTTTAGGCAGCAAAGAAACTTGGCATATAGAGTTCTCATGTGTATTTTCTCAAGAGACTCTAACAGCTGCAACCTTTTGGACAAAATAGTATTCATTTTAAAACCATGAATGGACATTTTCTTTAACAGCATCAAATCCAAAGTTTTTTTTCTCTTTATGTGCATACCTGAAAATCATCCAGAGAAGTTCTCTGGTCTCTCCTTGCTCTAAAGGACTTCTCATGTAGCTTTCAAGAGACGGTCCAATTAGATATAAGCTCCCGGAAGATAACGATCAGGCATCACATTTCTCTTTTGCAGCCATCACTGAATCTAGTGAAGTGTAAGCTGAATAAATACCTGTTGGCTGCTTGACTGATTTATACTTTGTGAGTGAGCAGAGAAAAAAAAGTTGTTTAGGGAAGAGAGAATCAAACCTTTGGTTATATTCATTCCTCAATTCCAAAATAACTAAAAGATTTAAAGTTGACATTCTCATTGCCTCGTTGTGGTGTGGAGGGGCTCTACCTTATGAAAGATAATATTTTCAGAGCACAAGTGTTGGTACCAGTGTGGAGAAGGATTTTAGACAATTTCCTGGTATGGGTTTTGCTATGCAGAGATCATCTTGCTTAGTAAAAGAGAGGTTCATTGCCAGAAGATGACTGACTTGGTGATAAATTCTTAGCCACAACAACTCATTAAGCAAACATTAATGTGCAGAGTTATAATGAGTATAGGGCAAATGACTTTTTGCCCCACAGGGACAGTATGGAAAAGGGGGATTTTTCCCCAGTTGTCATCTTGCTGGTTCACATTGCCTCCAGCATTCTTCATCCCTCTCTGGAGCTTGCCTTCTTCCGCAAATCACATGGGAATAAAGAGTGGACTGCCCTCTCTTTCAGCACAACTATAATTGTTGATATTCTTTGGTCTGCCACCATGAAATACCTTCCCCTAACCCAATGTAACTAGGTGAAAAAAATTCCTAGTGATCATTCCAAAGGCGATGATCTACCGTTCTATGTCTGAACATCCACCACTGCATAATTAAGTTATACTATTTAGATTCCTCCCTCTTGGGGAAGTTTATGAAAGGAACAGTTCTATTCCTCTTAATAAATCCTTATCACCACCTTCTACGTGGTGAACTTCATACATTTCCTCTTTTCTATTTTTTTTCCTGAAATTGAAGCAAGTGAAGGAAACATTGAATGTCTGTTACCATATTACAGAGAAAGAGGCTGGTCTAAAAGCATTCAAGGTTGCTCCAGTGATCTGGTGATGACAGTGATCACTAATTATGTTTGACTGTGAGTCATGGAAACCTAAAGACAACACAATCCAGGAAGGGACCTACGTTTAGCTTGAAACAAACATAATAACATTCTTGGAAGGTATATTTGGAGAGAAAACAGGTCCATTGTGGAAGAATGTTTTCAACAAGAAAGTTGTTCAGAGACAGCATTTGCTTGATCTTTTGGTTCTAATGTGTAAACTGCTCAATTACAGATTGTGTGTGTTGCATCAGTATTCTATTTCTAGGATCAATTAAGATAAACCATATATGACTGAGCTAGAGGCTGATTTGGAAGATAGGAGAGTAAATTAAATTAAATTTTAATTATGTGGGTTTTATAGGGGTTTGGACCTGGATTTTCGCCCAATATGTTTATACACACACACACATATGCATTAGGAGAAAAATTGTTTTGCATAACCTCTGTTTTGGAAGAGTCCCCAATAAGCTGCCAAGTCCAACCTGGACCCAGTGAGAAATCCTATCTATAGCACTACTAACAACTTTCAATAAGAGTTTGTTGAGGTTTGGGATTATGAGAGTCCTTTTCTCACATGGAGGAATTCCCTTTAGACTGTGGCTGTTTCTTAACTAATGGTGTTTGGGAAATATAAAACCAGTGATATTACCATGATGATCTCTGACTATAGAAGGAAATTTAGAGAGGGAAAAATCCTTCTTTACAGGTTGTTTTCTTCATGTGTTACACCAAAAAGAGACCTTATATCAGAATGTTTTGGTATATGGGGTTGTTAAGTGAATTCTACTTTAAGTAAAATGAATGAAACTTATTTTGTTGGGTTTTTTTCCTTTATAAACTGCAGAAATGGCTATTATGTCAAAGACATTACCTTTTATGTCTGTGTAGGAAACAAACATTAACAACAACGATAAAAGTAAGCTAAAAAGTTCATACTGAGGACAATGGACTTGAGCCAAAAAGATGAAATATTCATTAGGATAAATATGAAGTACTATATCAAGAATAAAAGTCAATTGTGTAAGCACAAAAAAGAGCAAGAGTTCAAGTGATTTTTTTTTCCAAGATGATCCAGCATTTTGAAGTGACGCCAAGAAAAAAAATAATTAGTATAAAAATACAGGTGATTATAGCTGGTATTTCTATGGTGATTTAAAGGTCATAATTGCTTTACATGCTTTACTTCATTAGAGAATCACAACAAGCACTAATATATAGGTACTGTTTCACTATTATCCTTTTATACCCAATGTTCTATGAACTCATGATGCCAAATGAAATAAATTGATTTATGATTAAATAAAAGTATTAATATGTAGGCTCATGTCTTGTAGGATCCTAAGAGTAACATCAGTACAACTCTGGTAGGAGTCAGGGCAATAGGAATGATATATACCTCTTCCTCCTCTTTCCATATGATTTTGTACTCTGCTGCTAGGTCTTTTTATTGTGTGAGCTTTGCATTCGTGTACTTTTGAGACTCTGAGTATTCAGTATGCTTAAATCTACTTAAAAAGTGTTTTCATGTGCTGATGTTATATGTAATCAAGTGTCAAGGGAGGAAGGGATAAAAATGAAGGAAAGAAGAAAGGAAAGAAGGAAGGAGGGAACAGAGGAAGGAGGGAAAGAAGGAAGAAATGAAGGAAGGAAGGAAGGAAGGAAGGAAGGAAGGAAGGAAGGAAGGAAGGAGGATGGGACGGTGGGAGGGAAGGAAGAAGGAATGGAAAGGAAGAAAGGAGGAAGGTAGGAAAAACTTATTAAGCACTCATTGTGTAAGGCATTGTACTAAGCACTAGGGATATATATGCAATAGAATCTCCTCTTTCAAGTAGCTTACATTCTAATGGGGAAGACAACACATGAAAGGCATCACTCCATGGAAACTACTCTCTTTGACATTACCAGTAATTTTTAAATTCTCACTCTTCATTCTCCTTGACTACATAGCCTATGACATTGTTGATTACTATCTCCTTCTTGATATTCTCCTCTCCAGATGTTTGGGACACCACTAATTCCTACTGGGTGTCCCATCTGACAACAACTCAGATTCTTTTGCTGGATCCTCATCCTCATCAGTCTTTTAAACCATCAGTGTTCCTCAGAATTCTGTCCTAGGCCCTTTTGTCTTCTCCCTCTGAACTATCACTTTGCTGTGATCTCAACAGCTTCCCTGACCCAGTCTTCCTGCTTACCTACAATTTTTTGTCTCCAAATGTCTTTCAGGCATCTCAAACAGGATGAACAGTAGACAACTTAAACTCATTATGTTCAAAAGAGAACTCATTATCTTTCACATCTTCTCTCTTCCCTATTACAGTAGAAGGCAAAATCATTCCTCAGTTTTTCAGGTTGAATCCATATCCTAGGTTCCTCATTATCTCTCATCCACCATATCTAATCTGTTGGCAAAGACTATTGATTTCACCTTTGTAACATCTCTTGAATACACCCCCTTTTCTCTTCTGACACGGCCATCATACTAGTTCAGACTCTTGTCACCTCATGCCTGGATGTAATGATAAGGGGATTGGAAGATCTTTCATGTTCCTTGTATTTGCTGACATAGTAGGAAGGGGTGGAGCAAGAGAAAGCCAGAGCCAAGGTAGATCTGTGAGGTGGTGATTTGGAAGCAGTGGCAGCAGTAGCGGCTGCAGCATGAACTCTTTTTTCTTTGAGCCAGCCAGAATCTCTGCTAAGGATTCTTGCTGAATATTGCCAGGGATGGGAACTTTGGGGGGGCCAGAGCTGGGAGCTGGGAGCAAGCTGTCTGGGCACTGAGCAGTTGCTGTGAGTGAGGAGAAGAGGATCTTTGCCTGAGGTAGCCTGTCCTGTTTTGAAGGACTGAGAATGTGGGTGTTTACTACATTAACTACATGTGCCAGCTTCATAACTACTGTGATGGCTTTGACTTTCTGGTTTGGGGACTCAGTTTTCTTGTATTTGAATAATTGTTCTAGCTATATTTCCCATGTACAGAGCCTGTTACATTTTGTAATTAATAACCATATCAGCATATTTATAGTTACTGTAGGCATTGTGAATACTGCATTGTTGATACGTTGGATTATTGCAATACCATGCAGGTGGGTCTGCTTGTCTCAACTCTCTCTCAGTTGCAATTCATCATCCAAACATCGACTAAAGTGATTTTCCTAAAGCACAGGTTTGATCAGGTCACACTCCTGCTTAATAAACTCCAGTGACTTCCCACTACCTCCATGAGCAAATACAAAGTGCTTTATTTGGCATTCAAAGTCCTTCCTAATTTAGTCCCCTCCTACTTTTCCAACCTTCTTATACCTTACTCCCAAGCTTATACTTTTCAATCTAGTGACACTCACCTTTAGACTGTTTCACAAACAAGACAGTCCATTTCTCAGCTTTCACACATTCTCTCTGGTTTTCCACAATACCTGGAATGCCCTCTCTTCTCCACTGTGATTACTGACATCCATCACTTTTCTTTAAGTCCCAAAGAAAATCTTACCTTTTACAGGCAGCCTTATCCAACCCTCCTTAAGTCTACTGCCTTCCCTAGGTTAATCACTTTCTATGTATCATATATGGGTTGTTTTATATATAGTTTACATGGTAGCTCCCCTATTAGATTGTAATCTCCTTAAGGGCAGGGACTGTCTTTTACTTCTTTTTGTATCTGCAGTGCTTAGGACAGTAGCACATAGAAGGTCCTTAATGTTGATTTATTGATTAGTTGATTGAAAAGCAGGGAGCCAGGGCAGATGAAGGTACATGAAACAGTTTCAAACTTATGAAGTCAAAGGCAAAGCCTAGAGGAGAATAAAGGCTGACTGCTGTCTTTCCACAAAATAGAGAGCCCAGAAGAACTCACAACTTAGGAGAATGGGGTGGGTCTGGAGGAGGCCTATTCCAGGTTGAGAAGACTCCAGGGATGGTTGCATGTTGAGGGTAAAGAAGCTCCCATAAACATATTAATATGGTTATTAGCATTTTAAGAGTTCTCAATTTTATTGAGTTATTATTATGATTATTATTTTTTCTACACATCACCTTCTCCAATGGAGTTCTGTTAGAAACAGTCCCAGGACAAGTGAATATTCTGCTATTATCCTTTTTTATGTTTGATGTTTTATAGACTATTCCACAGGTGAATAATTACCATTGTTTCTCCTTTTGTTTAGAGTCTAGCACATTCCTAGACATACAGTAAATTCTTCATTGGGGATGATTTGTTAATATCCTCAACATCATTATATTCTTCTCATCTTTTTGATTATATTCAGACATAAATTGTTCTAGAAAAGTCACATTATTATTATTATTATTATTTTATATTGAATGTTTTACGGATTGCTACACAGGTGCCTAAAATGACTTTTTAAAAAATTGAATAAAAGTATTAGAGTATAAGCTCATCTTTTATTGATTTGCTGGAAACAATTATAAAATGATTTTAGGAGCAAACAACATGAAGGGGATATATATACTTCATATTATTCTCTGTAACATTAATGGAATATAAGATCTTCCCCATCTATTAATAGGCCTCATGGGGAGGCTATTAAGGGACACTTCCTTAGGGGAGATTTGCTTGTAGGAAGACTCTTTTGTTAATTTCTAATTTGGCACTGAGTCATGATGATTAAAGATGCCCTCTGGCTCTAAAAAGGCTATACATAATCTGAGGTCAGCATTTTGCTGCATGGTTCACTCATTGGAAGAGTATTCTTGTGATTTGACCAAATGAGACTCTGGATAGCTGTTAAGGAGCCCCTAGGCTTTGAAAACCCAGACATTTGTGCTTCTCTCTCTGGTAACTATGTATATTGCCTTTAGTCAGACACTCAAATCTGTGCTAATTTCTCAGACATTTAGAAGCTCTGTCTGTTGGTCTTTGTTTCTCTGATTGTATTTTCTCTATTTTCTTTGTTTGGATTTTCTCTGAAGTTCAGGGTGCTGGTTTTCCCCATGAACTAATAAATATAATTTTAAAAGATTGACGAACCCTTGAATCTTCATGCTAAAGCAGATCCAAGAACCTGTACTAGCCGTCATCCTGGGTATGCTAGGGTGGTTTCCACTATGCTCCATAAAGTGTTTTTTTTTATTTTAAAAATATTTTCATTTAAAGTTTTGAGTTCCAGAAATGTATTCCTTCCTCTCCTCTCTCCTTCTCCCCCCTGAGATGGTAAGCAATCAGATATAGATTGTATATGTGCAATTATGCAAAACATTTCCATATTAGTCATTTTGTATAAGAAGACATGAATAAAACAAAGCAAAAAGTATCATGTTTCAGTCTGTGTTCAATCAATATCAGTTCTCAGGAGGTGGATAATATGGTTCATCATTAGTACTTTGGAATCATTGTATTGCTGAGAGTAGCTAAGTCATTCAAAATTCTTCAGTGTATAATATTGCTGTTACCATGTACAATGCTTACTTCCATATGTATCAATTCATGTTAGTATTTCCAGGTTTTTCTTAAACCATCCTGCTTGTCATTTCTTATAGCACAACAATATTCCATTATAAATATATACCATAGCTGAGTTAGCCATTCCTCAATGGATGGGCATCTCTGATTTCCAATTTTTAGCCACCACAAAAAGAGCTGCTATTAATATTTTATGTACAAAAGGTCCATTTCCCATTTTTAAAACATATCTTTGAGATATAGACCTAACAATAATATTTCTGGATCAAAAGGTTTGCAGAATTTTATAGCCCTTTGAACATAGTTCCAAACTGTTCTCCAGAAGGAATGGATGGGTACACAACTCCATCAGTGGTGCATTAGGGTCCCAGCTTTCTCACATCCCAACATCCAACATTTTATCTTTTTTATTTTGTCACATTAGTGACTCTGATAGGGGAGGGGTGATAACCAGAGTAGTTTTAATTTGCATTTCTCTGGGATCAATAGTTATTTGTAGCATTTTTAATATGACTATAGCTAGCTCTGATTTCATCTGAAAATGCCCTGTTCATATCCTTTGACCATATATCAATTGGGGGATAATTTATATTCTTATACATTTGAATTAGTTCTTTATATATTTTAGAAATAAGGCCTTTATCAAAGATACTTGTTGCAAACCCCCCCCACCTAGTTTTCTTCTTTCCTTAATAATATTGATTACATTGGCATTGTTTATGCTAAACCTTCCTTATTTTATATATTCACAATTATCTATTTTATATTTTAACATGCTTTATATATCTTCTTTGTTCCTAAATTCATTCTTTATCCATAAATTTGAAAGATAAACAATTCTGTACTCTTCCATGTACAGATTTGTACTAATTTGCTAATGGCATCACCATTTATGTGTAAATCATGTAGTCATTTTAACCTTATCTCAATATATGGCATGAGATGTTGGTCTGCACCTACTCTCTGCCATACTGTTTTCCAATTTTCCCAGAAGTTTTTGTCAAATAATGAGTTTTCTGGTTATTTTGCAAAAGCTGGAATCTTGGTTACCACTTTATACTATTTGAGATCTAGTAGGGCTAGCCCACTTCTTTTACGTTTTTTCCTCATTGATTCCCTTAAAATTCTGGAACTTTTGTTCTTCCAGATGAAATTTGTTATTATTAGTTTTTAGCTCTACAGGTTTTTTATATTTAGATTGGTATGTCACTGAATAAATAGATTAAGTTAGGCAGAATTATCATCTTCATTATATTGGCTCAGTCTAACCATGAGCAACTAATATTTTTCCAATTGTTCAGATCTGACTGTATTTGTGTGAAAAGGGTTTTATAGTTTTGTTCATCTAGTTCCTTTTCTCTAGTTTGTCTTGGCAGATTGACTCTCAAGTATTTTATATTGTTTCAAGCTATTTTAAATGGAATTTCTCTTGCTCTTGGACTTTCTTAGTAATATATAGAGATGCTGATAATTTACGTGGGTTTATTTTGTATACTGCAACTTTACTAAAGTTGTTAATAATTTCAAGTGGTTTTTTTAGTTGATTCTCCAGGATTTTCTAAGTACAACATCAAGAGGAACACTTTTGTTTCTTCATTGCCTCGTCTAATTCCTTTAGTATCTTTTTCTTCTTTTATTACTATAGTTAACATTGCTAGTGCTATGTTAAATAATACAAGTGATAACGCATTAGGATCAAGTGATAAAGATTACCTGTGATATTATAAGGAAGACTTTGAGTTTATCCCCATTACAAGTAATGATTGTTGATGGATTTAATTATCATTTTAAGGAAGACTTCACTTATTCCTATTCTCTCTAGTGCTTGATAGGAATGGATAATGTATATTGTCAAGGGCTTTATCTGCATCTTTTGAGATAATCATGAATTCTGTTGATTTTATTATTGATGTGGTAAATTATGCTGATAGTTTTCTTAATATCAAACCAGTCCTGCATTCCTGGTATAAATCCCACCTGTTCATAGCGTATGATCCTTTTGATATATTGCTGTAATATACTTGGGTCCAAATTTTTTGGACCAATATTCATTAGGGAAATTGATCTATGATTTTCTTTCACTGTTTTGACCCTTCCTTGTTTGGGTATTAGAACCATATTTGTATGGTAAAAGGAATTTGGGAGGATTTCTTCTTCATCTATTTTTCCCACATAGTTTATATAGTATTAAAATTAACTGTTCTTTAAATGTTTGGAGAATTTGTTTGTGAATTCATCTAATCCTGGGAACTTTTTCTTAGGAAGTTTATTAAAAGTTTATTCAATTATTTTTAAAAGACTATTATTTTAGTATTTTATTTCTTATTCTGTTAATCTGGGTAAATTATATTTTTGTAGATATTTATCAATTTCATTTAGATTGTCAAATATTTTGCCATATAATTGGGGAAAATAGATCCTAACAACTGTTTTAATTTCCTCTTCATTGGTAGTAAAGTCACCCCTTTCTTTTTTTATATTAGTAATTTCTTTTTTTCTTTCCTTTTAAAAATAAAGTTAACAAGTAGTTATTGTGGCCTAACCATACCAGATCTTAAATTGTATTATAAAGCAGTACTCATCAACACCACTTGGTACAGGTTAGGAAACAGAAGGGTAGATTGGTGTAGTAGGTTAAATATACAAGACACGGTAGTCAAAGATGACAGCAATCTACTGTTTGATAAACCCAAAGACACCAACTTCTGGGATAAGAACATACTGTTTGAGAAAAACTGATGAGAAAATTGGAAATTTTTAGGAGCCCTAAAATTTATTTAGTCAGATGTTACTGATATTGAAGATGGCTATGTGCAAGCTGCAAAACCTTGCTGCTTCTACTCCACCATCTTCTCAGAGATCTATTTTCTAAGTCAGTTGTTATTCCAATGAGAAATTTCACACTTCTTATTTTTATTTTACTTTTTCAAAATTTTGTTTTATTAGCCAATTCTATTTTTTAGGGAGTTATTTTCCTCAGTAAAATTTTGTGTACCTTTTTCCATGTTCTTATTGACTCATTTTCATGATCTTTTTGCATTGTTCTCATTTATTTTCCTAATTTTTCTTCTACTTTTTAATTTTGCATTTAAAAAAATTTTTAAACTCTTCCAAGAATTCTTTTTCGTACCTGAGACCAAATTACATTTTTCTATGAGGCTTCACATGTAGCCATTTGGGCACAATTGTCCTCTTCTGAATTTATGCCTTGATCCTCTCTATTACCAGAGAAACTTTCTATAGTCAATGTCTCGTTCTCTCTGTCTCTCTGTCTCTGTCTGTCTCTCTCTTTATCTCTCTTTTTATTCTGCTCATTTTTTTCTGACTTTTTTGTGACTTTATTTTTAATGAGAGTTAGACTCCAGTCCTACACTTTCCCAAACTTTTTGTGCTGTGCCTCTGGGTCTTCTCCTGGGTTTCACTGATCTTCGGGGCTTAGCTGCTTGAGTTTTATGGAGGGCAGACTTCCCTTCTGGCTTTTACTGGGTGGTGGAGCCTCTCTGTTGTCTTTCCCTGGGTGTGGGATTTAGCTGCTGGCCTGCTCTAGGGGTGGGGTCTTGCTTCTTGGTTCCTGTGGAAACAGGGTCTCTGCTAGCAGGCCCTGGAGGAATAATTATATTTCTGATCTGTCTAAAGGATAGGGCCCTGCTGGTGTGTTGCTATGAAAACAGGGTCTCTCTGCTGATAGGCCTCAGGGGCAGAGTTGTGCTGTTGGCTAGCCCTGGGATGGGCTTCACTACTTGTCAGCAATGGGATCAAGGCCTCACTGGTGGCTTGTGCTGGCATGTGGCTGCTTGGGTGGGCCCTTGTTATACAAGTGGAGACTGCTCACTTGCCTTGGGGGCTGCTGGCTTGCAAGGGGTGGTGCCTTACTGATGGATTGTCCCAGGTTTATAGCCTTGCAACAGGCCCCCTGCTGTGAGACTGGCCGCTGCTGCTCTTGGACCTTATTACCCTCCCAACCCTGTGAGACAGACCTTTCCTGACAGGCTGGTAAGCTCTTCCCTGCTTTTAGCTTAATTCTTTACAGTGGAATTCAGGAGGGCTCCAGAGGGTTCCTTTCTTACTCTACCATCTTTGTATCAGAAATCCTCTCAGATAGATAGATAGATAGATAGATAGATAGATAGATAAATAGAGATAGAGATGATAGAGATAGACATAGAGATAGAGATAGAGATAGAGACAGAGATAGAGATAGGGATAGAGATAGAGATAGAGATATATAATGATTTTTAAAAAATATTTCATTGCAGGCAGTTTGGAAGGTATGAGCCTCTGTCATGGTGACATCTATTAAAATCATTGTTCTTAAATTTTCAAGAAAAAATGTTATGTCTTGGCAATTATCCTCAACAGTTTAGTCCCTGGCATTATTCTCTCTGGCAATATTCCATTTTCAGTTTATTTATAAATTATACAAATAACTTGTGGGTATTAGTAATACAGCATACTAGCAATAGCATCAGTGTCTTGTTCTCTTTTTTCATGTAATTCACTCAGTCAAAAAATATTTATTAAGCACCTACTATGAGCCAGGCACTATGCTAGGCACTGCAGAAATGAAGAGTGGCAGAAGATAGTCACTGCTCTCAAGTAGCTTATATTCTAATGGCATAAACAACAATCCAAGAACTCCATATGAAGAAGATGTGTGTGTGAGAGAGAGAGAGAGAGAGAGAGAGAGAGAGAGAGGAAGGATGGGATG
>CM053594.1:92436009-92470388 GCA_028646575.1 Pseudocheirus occidentalis
TGTCTCAGTCAATGGCATTCTTCCACATCAACAGGGGAATTCACACCTTCCAGACAAGGGTCACACCTTCCAGACAAGGCTCACACCTTCCATACAGAGCTCACACCTTCCAGACAGAGCTCACACCTTCCAGACAGAGCTCACACCTTCCATACTTAGCCCTCAGTTTAGTCCAACAAATTGATTACCATTACAAGGAGTAAAGCATAACATGGATCAGGTACATTTTGGAAATTAGAGTGAGCATGGATTTCCAATAAAATTCCTGAAGAGGTTCCACTTGGCAGGAGTGGAGAAACAGGAATGAAAAGATTTCAGTCTAAGCTTTCCCCCAACTTTCACCAGAAGAGGACCTTATAAGTTTCAAAGGGTCCAAAAGATGTTGAGTCTCCCATCTTCCCATTGGTGTCCTAGGATTAGTTTACAACACTATCTACATTGGAAACTAAGGAACAATTGGGTATAGATTCTTTGCTTTACAAAGAACTCTAGCAAAGAGGCTATACCATACCCGAAGGCAACTTTATGAGAAACTTACAAAAGGGAGAAAAGGACTTCCAGGTACCAAGAGTTACCCCTTTGCTACATGTAGACCTGCAGTTTTGAGCCCACATGTGGCCTTCTAGGTCCTATGGCTTGGCCTTTTGACTGAGTCCAAATTTAGCACAACAAATCCTTTTATTAAGGGGATTTGTTTTGTGAAGTTAGGATTCAGACAAAGGCCTCCACTTAAAGTCCTCAAGGGCCATATGTGGCCTTGAGGTTGCAGGTTGCCTACCCTTGCTCTAACCTAAAACCCATTTTCCCTTAAAGTCAGTGCGTAATTGTGGGAAAGTATGTTACACACTGTTGCAGACACGTTAGGGACCAAGTAATCCTCCTATACTACCTTAATAAATACCCTCCTTTAAAAGCTAATTTATTCAGACTAAGTAATTGATAATCAACCCATAATTTTGTGTGAGTGAGCTTTGGTATAGTTACTCCAGACTTTAAGTGCGCTACATGAGCTATGCTCTAAACTCCAAAAACAATGGATAGATATGACTGTCGAGCAATTATCAATAATATTTGAAAGAATATGGAAAATAAGAGATACTGTAGGACGGAAGGGAAAATATTATACCCATTTTTATTTAAAGACTACATCAAATTCTGCCATGAGCTTGATTTCAATTCAGGTGAAAATTAAGGAACAGATGGTTAAAGGGATAATTAGTAAATACCTAGCACAGGAAGCACTATTATGACGATTCACCATGGCTTCCTAAATAAAATGCAATATAATTATTTCCTTTCTTCACAGAGCACTTAAAATGGTCAGTTAGAAAAATGCTGCAGATACATATGCTTGCATTTGTATTGCTTGGATAAAATGAAATCTTTTGATAAAGGATTTTTATGCTATTCTTTTGGAAAAGATGGAGAGAGATGGAACAGATAATTCTATAATTAGGTGGCTACAGAACTGGTTAACATTCATTTTGGTACCACAGAGAGTTGGGTCTAAAATCAGGAAGACTTATTGTCCTGAGTTCAAATTTGACCTCTATTACTTACTAGTTTATATATATGTAATTTATTATATATAATAAGATAAATATTATATATATTACATAATGCTGGGCTACATTCAGATAGGCACATGTCTTGGGAACCTGGTCAAACCACATCTGTGACATGTGTTATCTTTTGAGCAGCACAATTTAAGAAGGAAACTATCAAGCTTACCATACTGTCAGTATGGTAAAGGACCTTGACTTGAGACTATTGTCAAATAAGAATAGGTTGGAGGAACTAGGGATATTTAGCATGTAGAAGAAAAGAGTTGGGGCAGAGTTGGGAGATATAATAGCATCTTTAAGTATTTGAAGGGTTGTCTTAGAGTAGATATACTTTTTCTGTTTGGTCCCAGAAGATAGCTCAGGAGGAATGGGTGAAAATTGCAAAGAAGTAAATTTAGGTTTGATTACAAGGTTAAAAACAACAACTCCCTAGCTGTTCAAGATGAGAATGGGAAGCCTTTTGAAGGGGGTGTATTTCCCCTCATAGAACTTCTTTAAGAGAGTGGATGACCACTAGTCATATATGTGGTAGTAGATATTCCAGACATTTTTCTGGCTGTTTCCTGTGCCTAGAAATATTCTACCTCTTCACTGCTTCCTGGCTTCCTTGACTTCCCTCAATCCATAGCTATAATCTCCCTTTTCCCCCTAGAATCCTTTCCTGATACTCCTTAAATTTAGTGTTTTACTTTTGTTGAGTACTTCCTATTTATACTGTGTGTAGATTATTTGTGCATAGTTGTTTTTGTTTTTTTGCATGTTCACTCCAAGACCTTAAAATCTTGTTGGAGACACACTGTTTATAGTACAGTGGAAAGAATGCTAGGAGACCTGATTCTCATCCATGACCTGTCATTATTTAGCTCATCATAGGTAAGTCACATGTCTGAGCTCCAGGTTATTCAGCTAAAAAAAGGGGATAGGATTTAGATTATATAACAACAACAATAATAATAGCAGAGGCTTGCATAATATATTAAGGTTCACAATGCCCTTTGTATTCTTCATTTCTATTATTATTGTCAGAGCAGTAGACACTTCGTGTTTGAAGCCTGGCATAGTGCTTTAAATATACTCTCCTATTTGACTCTCAGAAGAACCCAAGTTGGTAAATAGTACAAGTACCATTACATCAATTTCATTGATGAGGATCTAAAGTCCGGAATCTCAATGACCTACCAGGAGCCACAATGCTAGTAAGTATCTAGGGCAAATTTCAATCCAGGTCTTTCTGACTTCAAGTTCAGTAAGTGTTTTGCATTCCTTTTGGTGCTGATCATGGTGTGTAGTAGTATGGGTAAACAGTGGACTTTGAAGAATACCTTTCAGATTCATTATTTGATTCTTCTACCTCTAAAGTCTCAGAGCTAATGCATTTTGCTTGGCTGCTGATACACTGATCGACCAATATTTATTAAGCACTAGTCAGATATTGGATGCCAAGCCAATCAATTGGAAAGCCCTTCAATGAGTTTATAATTTAATTCAAATGAAAGTTTACACATATACCTAATACTTTTTGACTTGTTGCTTCCAGGAAACTCATGTGGCAGATGTGTTTGTAGTTAGAGGATCTGAGGCAGATTCTGTGACTGACTAGAGTATGATATTAAGCCCCAAAAGGAGCCTGACTTAGAATCCCAAACCAAGTAGACTCATGCTAATTCCAGTCACACAAATGAAGCTATGGGTATACTTTCTGGGCAAACATCAGACCACAGATTCTGGGCAAGTCCCTTTCTTCTTTGTCCTCAGGTCCCAGAAAGAATTATTTTCCTACATGAGAAAAAGTTGCTCACATTCCTAATTTCAATCATTCATTCCATAATTCTTGTTTGTGCATGCCATCTCCTGGCCCATTCCTTGGAAAACTTTCCGGACAAAAGTACCATCTCTGGAACCAGAAGACATAGGTTCTGATGCTTTCTAGCTGTGTGATCTATTTGATCTATGCGAATAATTTGATATATAACATAGATCAAAGTTTCAGTTTCCTCATCTGTAAAAAAAAAGGTGAGAAGGGGAGAGCGGGAGAGGCTTCTCCCCTTCTAGTGTCAGACTTCAGTGACACTAGGTCAGAATCTAATGTCAACTTCTGGCCCCACTATAGTAGAAACAGAGGCTGCTTAGCCATCATAAGGATCCCTGCAGATTGCAGGTTACCTTAGAAAAATATATATTAACATATTTTATTATCACTGTTTTTATTTTATGAAATATTTTACATTTTAATTTACATTTTAATCTGGTTTCAGGCTCACTGGGGAGTTTTGTGGGCGGAGTGGGATTTATATGTTGTTTGACACCTCTGGATTAGAAAGCCTCAAAGATTTCTTCAAGTTCTAGCTCTCTCACACTTTGATCTTTTGGTTTCCTATTGTTCTGCCTCTCCCAACCCAACTCCTCCTTCAAGATCCAACTTGCATTGTTTCCTTACTACATTGATCTTTCCTCTTTCTTATTATTTGGACCATTTATTCATTGTCCTGAGAGGAACATAATGAATGAATGGATGGATAGATGAATGGATGGATGAATGAATATTTATTGGACACTTACTGTTTTCCAGGCACCATGTTTAATGTTAGAGCTGGGAATAGAAACAAAACATTACTAATAAAAATATATTCTGATAAAAGACAGTGATCAATATAGGAATTTGGAAACGTGGCAAAAGGGTGAGTGGATAAGGGTACTTGCTGCTGTGTGGTTTGGGAATGGCTGGTAAGTGGTGGGGTGATTTGGTTCTGAGCAAAATAATGTGAGAGTTCCCATATCAGAACAAAAGGATCCCATTGGCACAGTGCAAGTTCAAATGAGAGGAAGATCAGAGCAAGAGTGCCAATGGCGTGCCTGGAAGAGGTCGAAGAAATAACAGAAAGTTTTCCTTGAGTCAAACAGCCCTGGATTCACCTGATGCTTTAATTCTGGAATATAGACACATAAGGGTATGTGGCCATGAGCTAAAGTCACTTTGTTTTGAAGTGCCCCAGGAACATCTCTGAAGCTATAAATTATAAGTGAGTTGTATCTGGAGTTTCCTATATGGATAAGATAAAAATTCTGGAATACAACTGGCAATAATCATTAATTGCCTTATTTTAGTCCTATTTTTATGCATCCATCTTATCTCTCTAACTACATTGAAAGCTCCTTAAGGGTAAGTAGTATGTCTTCTTTGTATCTTCTCCACTCCACAGCAATCTCCCCATTTCCCAGCATCTAATGTTGTGGATATTCAGTTATTTCAGTTATGTCCAACTCTTTGTGACCCCATTTGGGGTTTTCTTAGCAAGATACTGGGGTGGCTTGCCATTTCTTTCTCCAGATAATTTTACAAATGAAGAAAATGAAGCAAACGGGAGACGTGA
This sequence comes from Pseudocheirus occidentalis, assembly GCA_028646575.1. Classification (NCBI taxonomy): domain Eukaryota; kingdom Metazoa; phylum Chordata; class Mammalia; order Diprotodontia; family Pseudocheiridae; genus Pseudocheirus; species Pseudocheirus occidentalis. Next base: position 92,440,946 of record CM053594.1, read on the forward strand.
CTTCCACAGGGTCAAATAGCTAGGAAGTGTCTGAGGTCAAATTCGAACTCAGGAAGCTGAGTCATCTTGAGTCCAGCCTAGCACTCTATCCACTCTACCACCTAGCTGCCCTGTCCAGGGCCTGATACATAGCAGGCATGCTTAATAAATGTTTGTGGAATAATTGAAGGAGAGAATTGTCTAAGGACACCAGGCTCATGGTTTAAATGCAAAACTCAGTGTACATCAAACAGGTTGTAATACCTGGACTGTACCTAAAAAGAGGGTCGCATGAACGTTATATTAGAATTCATGAGTTTGTTGATATCTCTTTAAATTTGACTTTGGAGACTTCTCAGAAAAGAAGGTTGAAAGAGTACTTGTCTTTTGCCATGTGCTTTCCTTGTTGAGCCATGTCTGATTTCTAAACATAGATTCTCTCCCTTCCTCCTGGCTGCTGCAGAAGGGATGGTGCAAGTGATATCAGTGGGATACCTGCTTTCAGTCCCATCTGGCTTTCTGACTGGTTAGAGGATGAAAAGACTGAAGAAGAGGCATAACTCTAACCTCTCATTACAGTCAAATTAATACTATTAGCTGTTAATGTTATTGATACCAGTAACCTTCTGATATGGTCCCTTCCCATATAGGGGATGGGAGCAAATAGAGAAACAGAGACAGAGACACACAGAAAGAGAGTGACAGAGATAGAGACACAGAGGTAGAGATGAGAGAAACAGAGAAAGAGACAACAAAGCAGACAGAGACAGAAAGATACATATGGGATAATGTTTATATATATATATATATATATATATATATATAGTTTCCCTAAATACAAATAAATCTCCTTGAGGAATCATGTCCCTTTTGTCTTTGTATTCTTAATATACATAACACAGTACCTTACACATAATAATGCTTAATAAATGGTTTTGGTTGATTGATTGCTTGATGGAATTAAACTGAATTTCTTATCTGGAGAAATGTCAATAATCCTTCATATGGTTGTTGAGAAGAAAGTGTTTCAGAATCTTTAAAGTTTTATAATGACATGAGTCATTCACACATTCTGACTTGTGATCACAAGTACTTGGTTGGAGTAAATCTCTGCAAAATAATAGTATTATAATTCATTCCCCTCTCTACCCCCTGCTTATTAAAAGAATAGCAGGCTGAAGGCTCATTCCCCTTGGGGACATGAGAGGATATGTTGTTGTATCCTATTGAGCTCCTACAGGAGAAGTAGCCGGAGACTCTCCCACACTGATTAACCTTTGTATACTCAAAGATCCACAGGGCCAGGCCCTAGTCATGAGAGTTCACACAGGTTAGAAGTTCACTTTTCCTTAATTGATCCCAGACTTTCTTCATGGGACACTGTCGTCGTTGGTGGCAGGCTTGCCAGGAGGGTCTCTCTAGGTGGAACCTCACATTACAATGACTTCATTTTCCCCAAGGTCTGACAGTGAATCTGTACTGAAGAAGGGAATCATGAAACCATCCTGCCTATTTTTTTTAATCATCAACAGAAAGATAAATATATTCCTGTCCAACACCCATGTTTGAATGGGGGTGGCAACATCAATTCTTCTGTTATCTTTTGACTTTTAAATAGCAGACAATTCTACTTGGTAAAAATGAATAGATCCTCCAAATGTATTCATTGAAATATACCGAAATAGAAAGTTAGAAGTATTTATGCTCTTTACCTGCCTTATAGAGCTCCCATGAGGATTATGTGGGATGCATTTCAAAAACTGAAATCACTTTGAAAAAATTAAAAGCCTATGAAAATTTAAGGTAATCATCTAAAACAAGTCTCATTATCATTGTTATTCCTACTAATTGTATCTTACTTTCTTTCATCTTTTCACTGTGAACTGGCATAAACTTTTCCAACTTTCTGAAAGCAGTAGACTTTCCTCCTTTATGCAGGAAGGCCATGGGAAGAGAATCTATGTTAAAAACTGGACAGCTCTGGTTTATTGACAGGCCCTTCCTGTGGGAAAAGTCTTTGTTTTGATAAAGCATTGCTAGAAGGACAGCAATCCATAAAACAGGAGCCTTTCACTCTTTCTAAAAGTTTTTATTATTAGCATTAGTGAGATAACCTCTTGGCTTTTTGCAAAGTGATTTACAGTCAGTGGTTATTTCTCTCATAGAATAGCACACAGTGGGCCTAGGATCAAAGAGGATTCTTGAAGAAAACTCAGATAAAGTGAAATCCTCCATTAATGTATTGAGAACAGATCTCCCACAAACTTACATGAAGCATGGAAGGATTACTTTGGGGATTTAAGCAAAAACCCAATCCAAATGAAACTCTGAATCACTCATTTTAACAAGGTTGGGGAAACAACAAGAAATGTTGGTAAAGCCAGCCCAGAGACTGAAGATGAAACATTTTATCCACCGCCTGCCTCAGGTGATTGACTTCAAATGTGGAATAAGACAAATATTTTTGGAAGTGATCCATGGGACAATTTGTTTCCCTATACTATGTCTACATGCTACAAAGACTTTATTTTGCATTTTAGATTGTTCAACCGGGGACACATGAGGGAGCAACAATGAATATTTGTATAATAATCTACAAAGGAATGGATTATTGAATTAATGAATAACCAAAAATGTTGGTTCAATTTCTTTTGCCTGACTTCCAGTGAATCGCCTTGACTTTCTGTTTCTCCATAACCATGAAGATTTGGTGGAGGGTGATTATTAGTGAGAAATGATTTTTATAAAATGGGTCTTTTTTCTGGTGATATCATATGCAATAGAGTTTTTGCTCTGCCTCAAAGGTGTCCTTAAATAGGATGTTAACTCTATTTGTAGCTTAATTCCTTAAGTCTCAGTAACTGAGGTGTAAAGATGAGTATCAATATTGATTTAGAAATAAACACCATGATAGCAATTACTTTAATTAGCATGAGTGAGGGAAAACTAGTTTGGGAGAAATATGAGCATGTAGATGTTTTAAATTCAACCAATAAGATCTGCTGCAAAATATAAGCAATCTCAGCTTGTCTTCCTTAGAACATTTCCACATGTTATTTCTTAGGATTTTTTGACTCTCTGATCCAAAGGGTACTAGTCCATCCATGTCTCTATCTATAAATGAGAAAAGAGTAGGAATATTCCATTTCAAGTAGAACTCCCACAGCAACTATGCCTTCATTGCTGTGTTGTACCCTCTGGACTTTCTGTACCATGACCCTATAATAGATACTTTTTTCTCTCCCTCTCCCCCTTTTTAGTTTCCCTAGTGCCTGACTCACAGTAGGTGCTTAATAAATGTTAATTGATTGGTTGATTGGTTGATTTAATATGTTGTCTCCTCCCATTTGAATGTAAGCTCCTTCAGGACAAGACTTTCTACTTGTATTAATATTCTCTGTGCTTAGCACACTATTTGGCACAAAATATGCACTTAATAAATGCTTATTTATTAGTTGACTTGAAGACAAAACTTTGAACTCAGTTCTACCAATTCCAGAAGCTGGTGTCCTTTCTGCTAGAATGAACTGTATCTCTTTCCCCAATTTATATTCTTCTAAGGTGTTGCTTTCTTCAGTCAGATTGTTGACTCTTTTTTAATGATTTTCTTGCTTCATTCTTGTTTCTCTTCCCAATTTTTCCTCCACTTCTCTTACTTGATTTTCAGAATCTTTCTTGAGCTCCTCCATGGCCTATAATCAGTTCATATTTTTCTTGGAAGCTTTTGATGCAAGAGTTCTGACTTCATTGTTTTCCTCCCATTCCATGCATTGATTTTTTGTCTCCCCAAAAAGGACCATAAGGCTTGATTGCTGTGCTTACTTTGCTTCCTTTGCTTGCTCAAGTTGCCACTCAATTACTTGCTTTTTGAGCTCTTTGTTGCAGTAGAATGCTGCTTCCAGAGAGGATAACTTTCTCCCAAATTGCTGGGATTTTTGCAGCTGCCAGAGCTATTAGTTGATTGCCTTCACTGAAGCCCCCACAATCTCTGGCCCACTGGCCACATACCCTCCACCCAAGATAGTGATCTAGATCCAAGCAGATTAAAGCAAGAGCAATTGCCCTCTGAATGGTCACTTGTTACCCCTACAATCTGTAGGCCAGAAGCTCTGGAAGCAGCCATGCCAGGGCTGCACAGCAGTCATGCCATGGCCATTTCTAAGCCCAGGGGCAGGTGTCAGACAGAGTCCTTGTATCCCCCCCTAGTTCAAACAGGGTTCAACAATGACCTTTTAGTTTGTCTTTGGTGTTTATGGGTTGATAAGTTTGGAAACCACCACTGCAACCAGTGATTCACTCTCCTGAAGTCTGCTCTCACCTGTGCTGGTCTGGACTTTCCTGAAGCTAAAACTATGGCATAGGTGAGGCTGGGTTCGGCTCTCAGTGCTCTTCAGTGGACTCTTCCTGTAGGCCTGCTTCTCTGCCTTCAGAGGGAGATGTGTTTCTCTCTGTCACTTTGTAGGTTCTGGAGCTCTAAAAATTTGTTTAGTCATATTTTATAGGTATTTGGGGTGGTTGTGGGGCAGCTCATGGAATTTTCCTGTTTCCATGCCACCGTCTTGGCTCTGCCCCTCCCAATTCATATTTTCCTTAGAGGCTTTCGATGTCAGAGCTTTGAGTTTGTTGTCTTCTGGCTGTATGTTCTGATCTTCTTTGACAGAAAAGTAAGATTCTATACTCTCACTTTTCTTTTACACTGTTTGCTCACCTTCCCAGTCAAATACTTGACTTTCTAACTCTTTCTCAAGGTAGGGCTCTGATTCCAGTGGGGTGGGGGTGGGGGCGAGTCTACTCTCCAAAGCTTCAGGGGTTTTGTATCAGCTGCTAAATCCCCTGCTGTCCGTGGGCCCAGAGCTCCAGGAGTAGCTGCTACCGCCACCATCTCAACCACTTCAGGCCAGACAGCACTCCTCTTTTACCCAAATCCCACAGAGTTTCCCCACTGACCTTCCAAGATGTAATTTGTATTTGCGGATTGAGAAATCTGGAAACCATCATAGCTTCCAGCAATTCAGTCCTGAGGAGAGCTCTGGCCCCACTTGTGTCAGCATGCCCACACTGGACTACTCTCTGCTCTCAGCCCAGAGTGATGGGCTGACTTCCTGCCAACCTTCCAGGCTTCTTGGGCTGGAAATGTGTTTCACTATATCGTTTTGTAGGTTCTGCAGCTCTAGAATTTGTTTAGAGTCATTTCTGAAGGTGTTTGGAGGGGTTTAGGGGAGATCTCAAGCAAGTCTCTGCTCTTACTCTACCATCTTGGCTCTGCTCCCCTGTATCTCTTTACCCAAGGTCACATAATTAATAAGCGGAACAGCTGGGGAGTCAAAGTACAGATATATCCTGAGAACCAAATGGCTCTGACAACTTAATACTATCAAATAGGACAGCTGTTTCATAACCTTCTATTAAAAAGAGCTCACATATATGCGGTCATCTAGGGTTTGGAAAAGGCTTTACATTCATTATCTTATTTGAGCCTCATTACAACCCTATTAGATGGATATTATGATACCATTTTCACAGATAAAACAAATGGAAGTTCTAGGGTAGCATGTGTTAGAGGGCCTAGACCTGATGAAAGTGTAGACACAGTGTGTAGACACATTGGAGATTTTGTTTATCATGGGATAACCTTTGGGAGACAGTGAGTTGGTGCAGTGAATAGAGGGCCAGGCCTGGAGTCAGGAAGACCTGAGTTCAAATCAAGCCTCAGATACTTATTAGCTGTGCGACCCTGGAAAAGTCACTTAACCCTGTTTGCCTCAGTTTCCTCATTTGGAAAATAAAGTGGAAAAGGAAATGTGAAACCACTCCAGTATTTTGCCAAGAAGCCCCCAATTAAACAATAAAGATATAACAAAGTACAGCTTGCACTGTGCTTCACATCTAATAAAGAGTAGTAAATGTTGGTTGACCAATCATACCACTCACATTTCTATAGTACCTTAATGGTGAGGAGGTTCTTTTCTCATATCACTCTTGTGAATTATTAATATTAGTATTCCCACTTTATAGATGAGGCTGGAAAAAGGAATACAATTTTCTCAAAGTGACACAAGCCATGACTTGAACTCAAGTCTTTTGACTCAAGATTCAATGACTTTCTCTCATATCATCCTGTTTCCATCCAACACATATGTACACACACACATATACACGTGCATGCACACACACATAAGCAACTATTTTCCTTAAATTTATGTAGCATTTATACCTCTTATATGTAAGTATCTGCCATAATATAATATGCTCTACAAACATTTTTGTCTCAAAATATGCTCCTGAGTACACAGACTTTCCAAAGTTGATTGTGTTTAGTGACTTTTTATTCTTTGACTCTTCATGACCTCTTTTTAGAATTTTCTTGGAAAAGATATTGGAATTGTTTGCCACTTCATTCACCAGTTCATTTTACAGACAAGGACATTGAGGCAAAGAGGGTTAAGTGATTTGTCCAGGGTCCAACAGCTAGCAAGTATCTGAGACCAAATTTAAACTTGGATCTTCTGGACTTCAAGTCCTGTACTCTATCCACAATCTCCCTCCATAGGTGATGAATATGATATGGTACAGAGTGGTATAACAGAGGGGAAAATCTCTGGATCTGGAAGGAGAGGACTTGGGTTCTAAAGAATGCAATAGGCATGGAACATTGAAAGAACAACTTAAAACGGGATTCAGCAATATAATTTATAATTAATGTTATTCTCTGAAGGGAAAGTGATGCTTAAACCTTATTATCAAAGTGATCTTCCTAAAGAATAAGTTGACCAGGTCATTCCCCTATCCAATAAACTTTGGTTGCTATCTATTGCCTCAAGGATCAAATATGTAATTCTCAGCTTGGACTTTAAAATGCTTCATAAGATGGCCCCTTCTTACTTTTCCAGTACTCTATACTTGAGTGACTCTGGCTTCTAGCTTTGCCTCATGCTCAGTTGTCTGTTTCCTGACTTCATTTTCACTAGTTATTCTCCATGCTTTATTCTTTCACCCCCATGTCCTGACTCTGCCACCTTCCTTTAAATTTCAGTTAAAATCCCACCTTCAGCAAATATCCCTACTCCACCTTCCTTAATCTTCCTTAATCTTAGTCCCCTCCTTCTGAGATTATCTCCAACTTTTTGCTGTATATATCTTGTTTTTACATAGCTCTTCATTGTCTTCCTAGGTCTATTGTAGAGTTCCTTGACAGAAGGGAATGTGTTTTCCTTTCTTTCTATCCTTGGGCCTTAACACAATGCCTATAGCATGGTAGGTGTTCTATAAATACTTTGTGATTTGTCCTTTCAAAACATAAAGCAGTTTTGTGGGACCAATGGATTGGTCCCATTTCACCTCAATTATGCACCCTCTGAGCAGCTCCTGGTGGTGTTCGTTTCCAATAAAGATACTCCCTTGGCCATTAATCATGAATGGATCTTTTGACCTTTCAAACTACCTTGATCACCTGTGAACCACTGTCTCAAGGATGATCTTCAGGGTCTTACTCAGTAAAGCAAATACAAATTGGAAAAGACACCCAGGAGTCCAGAAGCCAGCTTGCCTAATTAAATCCCCTGTTCTATCTGCCATACAGGCGTGGTGCAAGGATAGAAAAGGGCCTCTCACTAGATGTTTCAAGGTTAAATGATGCCACCTGGATGGTTGAAGGAATTGAGTGAATCGGAGGCTTTCTGTCCTTTCTGTGGCAGCACCCTGAGCCATCCCTCAATCCCTCACCCCTGCTGCTGTTACATGGCAGGGAAGAGCCAAGGGACCAGGGAGGTTACCCATCATACAAAAGTGAAGACAACTTTCAGCGCAGAGCTGGTTGGGAACAGCTAGGAATTCTATCATCCCCAAACAACCCAAGCACTTGATTCACCCATGTGACCCACTTCAACAAAGTCTATTTTGTGCAACCTTCACTTCATTTTAACTGTAGTTTCAGTATCTCTATGGCCCATATAAGCTATTTCACCATTTCTTAAGAAATATTAAAAAGGCTAATACAGACAAAAGCAACAAAAACAATTTAAACATACTATGTGTAGTAAATAGATATTTCTCAGAATATCTCCTCCCTGTAACAGAATAGTAGGTTATGTTGAACTGCAGTCAGGAAGACTTGGGTCGAAATCCCACCTCAGACACTTAAAGGCCTTGTAACTCTCTGTGGCATTGGGCAAATCACTTAAATTCTCTAAGCTTCAGTTTCCTCATTTGGTAAACAAGGAAGTTAAACTAGTTAGCCTCTGAGGTTCCTTCCAGCTCTAACTTCATGTTCCTCCAAGTGTGTAGGAGATCTTTTTTGAAGGAGGTGCCTTCCAAGTACCACCTGCCGGGTTCCTCAACCTTGTTCTCCCTGAAGATAAAGATGAAAGACCAATGTGAATTATTATTGTCCTTTTAGTCAACAGTTCCCCTGCTCCTAACTCTCAGTTGAGATTTTTTCAAGGTCTAAGATGCCAGTAAAATTCCCAGGAATCTTCTTACATTTATGACGCATCTTATGAAAACTTGAAAGAGCTTTCTCTGGGACCCCCACTCACTAAGTTCATTTATTGATTTATGGCCCTTTCTTTTCCTCCCTCCCACAAGCTCAGCTTGTGCCCAGGTCTTTGCCTGTTTCCAGTGCTGTTTTCAATTTTTCTCTCCCCAGCAAACTGTTCACCAATGTTATCTTTTATCTTTTCTGTCACCTCTGGCCCTGCCTGTATTGTCCCAATGTAAAGTTTCCATCTTCTCACTTCGTACCTACAGCTCCAAAGATGAACCTCCTCTACATATTTTGAACCGAAATGTCCTGACAATCCCCAAATCATTTTATTATCTGTACCCAAGTTCCCCACAAAATTACAAAGTGTAAAGAAAAATACATACTGGTAAAGTTGATATTTTTCTTAAGGAGGGTGGGATATGGTTTCTAGACTTGTTATTTTATCCTTGGAGGGAATTCCTGAGAGGAAACTCCCTTTAGGAAAGCAAATCAGTACAGGTTCTGCATTGTCTAACCTTCAAGAGGAGACTCAGTTAAGTGATTTACCTAGGGTCAAACTGTCAATATATGTAAGAGGGAGGATTACAACCCAGGTCTTCCTAACTTCCAGACCAGCTAGCTCTCTTATCTACTCATTATACTCCTCTGCCTCTCTTGCCACTAATTATATTCATTTAAGTTAAGCAACCACTCCATTGAGAGTGCAAATGCACCTAATGTTGCACTTAACTGTAAACAGGAAATCTAGAAACAGGGTATTTCTGGGAATTTGAAGGCTGAATGGAAGGAAGGAAAGAAATTATTCTGTCGCTCTGAAGTAGCACTCATCAAAATTTTTTTTGTTCCTAGGACTTTTATATACTCTTTAAAAAAATATTTCTTTTCTCCCCTAATAGTTCAATATTTTCTCTAGTTCCAAAGTTTCTCCTTCTCTCTTTCCCAGTACATTAAAAAGGAATGAAATTAAGCAAAAAGCCTTGGTGATTTGGTGATCTTGGTTATTATAACTGTAAATTTTGTGCCAAAAGAGGTTTAATACCACCATACGCTGTCACTTGGGCAGCTAGGTGGCACAGTGGATAGAATGCCTGCCTGGAGTCAGGAAAACTTCTCTTCCTGAGTTGAAATATGACCTCAGACACATATTAGCTATGTTACCCTGGGCAAGTCACTTAACCCTGTCTGTCTCAGTTTTCTCATCTATAAAATGAGCTAGAGAAGGAAATGGCAAACTGCTCTAGTATCTGCCAAGAAAACTCCAAATGAGGTCATGAAGAGTAGTACATGACTGAAAAACACATTGTCACAACCTGTTTCTTTAAAAAAAAGGAAAAGAAAAAACAAGTCTACTTACAAATATGTCCTATGTACTCCAAAAATTATGGAAGACCCCAAAGAGTTTTGTTTATATGTAGTTATATCTATTGATATTTCTTTTATGAGAAATAAAAACATCCCAGTTTTATTACAAAAATAATTTTGACATTATGAACCCACTGAAATAGTCTCAGGGACTCCAGGGGGCTCTGGGCTACACTTTGAAAATGACTATTCTACAGGACATGGGAGAGCCAGAGAAAGAATACTGAAGAAAACCAAGTGGAAGGTACCAAAGACAAATCTCTTTTGTGTTGAGATGATGAAATGGGGCTGGATGAGGGTCACTCTTATAAGGGGCTTGACTGTTCCTGCAAATCATTTCCTGGGTACCTTTAGGCAGGAGTGTCATAGGTTGCCAGTATGGACACCATCCCCCCAACCCTCCCATAAAACCCTCAGAGACCAACTTCATTCTCACTTTGTTTTCAATCTCTTTCCCACCAAACCTTTTTTCAAGGAGCTGCTCATAAGCCAAGAAAACTGAATAATTGGCTGTCCCTTTCTCCCTCAGTCTGCCCACTTCCTGAGGACCAAATAATTAACAAAATTTCCCCAAAGGCTCTCAGTGAGGGTAGGAGTGAAGGAAAGAGAAACAAAGGGTGTAAAATCTCCCTATTGGGGAAGGAAAGGATCACCCTCTTTCTTCAGTCCAACTGGTTTTGTTTGTTTGTTTGTTTGTTTTTTAAGAAGGGAGATTACGGGATAGGACAATGAAAAATGAAAGATACTTCCATAGGTCTGGCATTATCTGGGGAAGTAACCTCTCTCCAAACCCCAGCTCTACAAGGCTCATTTTGCCAGTGCTGTAGACTTGTCCTTGCACTCATCTTCAATGTGGTTATTGGATCTTAAAAATATGATTTAGGATTTCCTGTCTGACAGAAAGGCAGCTGTGGAAAGATGGCTGGACTTAGGAACCAGACACCTGGGTTCTAGTCCTGGCTCTGACACTTAACTGTGACCTCTGCCAAATTTTTCCACCTCTCTGAACCTCAGTTTCCAACTCTATAAAATGGGGAATTTGGACTCTTAGGAGCTCTTAACTTTTTGTAAGTCACAGGTTCCTTTAACAATCTGTTAAAGCCCATGGACACTTCTCCAAATAATGTTTTTAAATGGATAGAATTACAAAAGGAATTCCATCTCTGTGTGTCTCTCTCTTTGTATGTATCTCTGTCTGTCTCTATGTCTGTGTGTGTATGTGTCTGTCTATGTCTGTCTCTCCCTCTGTCTCTGTCTCTCTATGTCTCTCTGTCTATCTTTCTCTATGTGTTTGTATGTCTGTCTCTCTTTCTCAAGCCAAATTCATAGACTCCAGAGTAAGAACTCAGAATTAAATGATCTCTAAGGGCCCTTCTCACTATAACATTCTATGATGATTCACCTTCTCATTTTTCCTCTTGATTATCAGTTGGGATATTTATAGGTATTCATTGAGAACAGAATTCCAAGAATGTAGGAGTTGTTTGGATACCCAAGTGAAAAGAAGGGAAAAATTGATTAAGGAAAAGAGAAAAGGAAGATGCTTATCAGAGAAGACAAGGAGAGGATTACAGGGGAAAGGGAAATATGAGGAGAGTGTAGAGAGAGCAATATAGATGGTTAAGGCAGTGGGGATGGGGAGAAAGATATGGGGGGAGTAATACAGAGAAAGATAAGATGGTACACTGAGAACTGGAAAAAACTTTAGATATCATATATTCCAATTCTTTACATTTTACTTAATTTCAATTTACTCTTATCCCTGAGTCAAACTGAAGTCCACTTAAGAAATTAAGTGACTTGTGTTATATCACAGAGAAAATTAGTAACAGAGATGGTATTAAAAGTTTTCTAACAGGAAAAGAGAGTCAGGGAAATATGGAAAGGAGAGAAGAAAAGAGGATGAAAGAGGTATATAAAAGGGAGAGAAGGGAAGAGAGGTATCTGAGTAAATGCGGGACAGATGTAGGAGGGGAAGGTTATACAAAAATGGAAGGAAGAGTGAGGAGACAGTCAGAAGCAGTCAGGATACCAAGAAGACAAGGGATCAAAGATTGGCCCCAGTTCAAGGCTACCAATGTGGTGCAGAAATAACTCAGGAAAACCTAGACAAACCTTGGCATGACCCCCTCCCTACTGAAGTAAATGCTGGGTAGATTCTAGGCAGCTGGAGAGCTGACCCTTGATTTCCAACAGTAGCCATGTGTAGTGAAATGTTGTTCTCTCTCCCTTAAAGGAGAACTCCTGGGTGGCCATACAAGGATTCTGTGATATGTGCAGCTGTCTGCCTACCATGTCCTGTCCAAGAACCCCAGATGTGTAAGCGAGTCCAACAACTTGCAGCATGGTTTTATAAACTACTCTGTGTTCTTGGAAGCCTTGGGATTGTCTGGAATTCCTTTAGGAACTGAAGCAAAGCCTCTTGGACAGCTTGTTTGATATGGATGACACAGGGATCAGGAAGTACCACACAGTTTGTCCATTTCCCTGGATGTCCATTTCACTATAACATAAGGTGATAGATAATTTGGGGGACAGCACTAGATCATGGCAAAACTGGTTAGTGGGAGCATTACTTTTTGGTGTTCATTTTATATTATTTTTCTCTAATGATTTAGAAGTTACAAAAGGCTTTTACCTCTATTATCTCCCTTGACTTCACCTTAACCCTGTGAAGTAAAAACATAGGATCTGAGGTTTAGAGAAAGAAGGAATAGTTAGAAAGCATCTAGTCCAATGCTCTACCCCACACCCATTTGATATGTGAGGATACTGAGGTCCAGAGAAGATAAATTACAACCAAGTAGCTAATACATGGCAGGAAGGATTTAAGCTTAGTCCCTCCAACTCCAAAGTCAACAGAGTAGGTATTATTGCACCTATTTCATGGATGAGAAAACAGAAGCTCAAAAATATTAAATGATTTTTAGCAGCTAACATCAGCTAGTGAATGATAGTGCCAAAAGGTGAATCCAGGTTTACTGAAGGCTAGAACAGTCCTCCCTATCATCACCATAATGGGACTCTTCTATCTCTAATCTTTTATTCATATTAAAAGACTATGGTGCAGTGTCTTAGAGACCATAGGATTGAAAATGCTCTGACTATAAAAAATATAAATTTAATTTATATTTTTTATCTTTTTCCAGCATTCAGAGTTTTCCATTCCATTTTCCATTGTCCATTCTTCCAATATTATCTCTTAGTAATATGTTTTTTTACCTTCAGAGTATAGATATTTTGCCTGTCCCTTCAAATACCTTACATTCTTCACCTCCGTGTCCTTGATCCCTTTGCCTAATATGTCCTTCCTAGTATTTTTTGCCTGTTAAATTCCCGTCCCATCCTTCAAAGCCTAACATCTTCATAAAATCTTCCATTACTCACCACGCCCCTTAGTATTAATCATTTTGTTGTTGTTGTTCAGTCATTTCAGTTGTGTCAAACTATTCAAAACCCTATTTGGGGTTTTCTTGGCCAAGATACTGGAGTGGCTTACCATTTCCTTCCCCAGCTCTTTTTCCAGATGAGGAAACTGAGGCAAAGAGAGTTAAATGACTTGCCCAGGGTCACACAGCTAGTAAGTGTCTGTGGTCAGAATTGAACTCAGGAAGATGGGTCTTCATGACTCCAGGCCCATCATTCTATTTATTGCACCACTGAGCTGCCCATTAATAAATATAGCTGACATTTATACACATTCAAGCACTTATTGCACTTTGTCTCCTGTATAGTATCTTCTTTGATACTTAGGAGAACCCTGTGAGATGAGTGTTATCATTATCACCATTTAATTAATTAATTTGTTTGTTTATTGGATGGGGGGAAGGCAGGACAATTGGGGTTAAGTGACTTGCACAAGGTCACATGGATAGTAAGTGTTAAGTGTCTGAGGTCTGATTTGAACTCAGGTCCTCCCGACTCCAGGGCAGGTGCTCTATTCACTAAGCCACCTAACACCTTCCCCCCCCCCCACACACACATTATCTCCATTTTAAAGGTGATAAGAAACTAAGGTTCAAAGAAGTAATTGCCTTACTCAGGGAAACGTAACTAAGATCTGAGGTGCAATACAAACACAGTACTTTCTAACTCTGCAGTTCAGTCCTTTATCAATAATGTCAAGCTGATTCGAATATCAGCCATCCTTTGGGGACTTCTCATAATTATGCACCTCTCTGAGGCACTTCTCTATTTGGTCCTGAGACTACAAAGGAAAAAATAAAGAAATGAGACAGTCCTTACTTTCAAGAAGCTGAGAGAAAACACTGTATATACAGATATAAGGAAATGTGAAATAAATACAAAATAATTGGGTAGGAGAAGGGGGAAGGTGCAGAGGGCTTGCAACTGGCAGAATAAAGAAAGGCTTCCTGTAGTAGGTGGCACTTGACTGAGCCTTCAGGGAGCCAAGAGTCCCAGGAAGAGAAGGGTTTTTGGGGGATGGGAGTCAGTACTATGTCATATGACTTTTGCTTTAAATTCTATGGAGTCAAGGAATCTAAATGCTTCATGATTCCCAGCACCTAGTGCAATACTTGGTACATAATAGTACTTGCTAATTATATGTTGAAAAAATATTCTGTTAATACCATCTTTTCCAGAAATTTTTTTAAAGCTAAGCTGAAGGCCTGGAGCAAATGTATTATGTTTTGTTGTAAATCCTTAAGAAACCCAGTGAATTAGCCAAATGAGACATTCATACATGCTCAGGCTTCTTGATATTGCCCTTTCAAGTTGTTCAGTATTGTGACCATGTGCTCATAATTACATGGTTTATTACATTCTCTACAGCTGTGGGGAGTGGGGAGCCAGCCACTAAGTCAGACACACTTGATTTTGAGTGGCTTGGTGTGACTACAGTGAGATGCAGAGACAGTGCTACATGAAATGGAAGGACATGACCCAAAGGAGAAGTTTGAAAGTAAGTTTGTGATCATTCAAAAGTTGTATTGTTTACTACACAACCTTGCTTTTAGCTACAAGTGGTGACTTTACCCAATGTCTTATAACCCCCCCCACAGAGGGAAACACACACATACAAGTGTGCATACACAAGCACACGAAAACACACCCATACACACACACATACACAAAGAGAAACAAATTAGCTACTTATTTCAGCAGAAACATAAACTAAATTGGCTAAGGCTTTGGAAGTATGACAGAATCATAGAAATACTGATTTGGAAGGAACCTAAGCAGCCTTCTAATTCAATTTTTACATGAAACCTATACATGTAAAGAATTCCCTTTACAACATACCAAACAGGTCAAAATGAGGAAAAGTCCACAATCTTAAGGCAATCCGATCAACATTTGGACAGCTCAGTATGGTAAGATGTTTGCTCTAATTCATCAAGCATATAATTGGCTTGTTTGAATTATCTAGGAATTGTTTCTGGTCCTGCCCTTTGGGGCAAACAGGAGAAGACTAAATACAAAGACATCATGCACAGTGGATGGACGTAGAGTGTGGGAGTCTAAGCATGTCATTTCATCTTTCTGAGCCTTAGATTCCTCATATATTGTTCTTGTTCAGTCATTTTCAGTTATGTCTGACTCTTTATTACTTCATTTGGGGTTTTCCTGGCAAAAATACTAGAAAAGTTTACCATTTCCTTCTCTAGATCATTTTGCAGAAAAGGAAATTGAAGCAAAGAGGGTGAAGTGACTTGCCCAGGGTAACACATTAAGGGCAGATGTCTGACTCCAGAATTGAACTTAGCAAGATTAGTCTTTCTGATTCTGAACCCAGCACTCTATTCATTGTACTAACTAGCCACCCTAGACCCAAGAAGAGCCATTGCATTTAATTGGGATTCTGGTGCCTTTTAATGTTGTTTTAATTGACATTGTTGTAATTATTGTGCATGTTGTTCAGCAAGTTCTGCTTTGAACTTCATTTGAATTCAGTAAATACTCACTCCTCTTCTTTGGCTAGAAGGCTATCATAACACAAGCAGTATTACAGGATTCCTGTACAACATGAGTAAAGAAAGTAATAATCAGAATTTTAAAGATGGGGAGGCTTAGGAAGGGTGATGTCATGTCATAAAATAGAAGCTTATTCAAACATGGTTAGTCTATAAGGCAGATGGTCTTGAGTATTTTAAAGAGGCTCATTGTATTATGAATACAAAACACAAGTGGAAATGGGCTGCCTTAGTGGATGTCCATGTTGGCTCAAAGAGAGAAGCATAAACTTTCATGAGAAGGATCCTAGAAGATGAAAGGGCAAAGAAGGGGAGGGAAGATATATGTTTTCAAAGACAGAGAGAACATCTGATTCAGCTGTTATTTAAGAGGCAATCCACACTGCTGTGAGAAAAGAATAGCTTTATGAAGTGGATCTGTGAATAATTGTCTTGGGAAGAGATGCCCCCAAGAGGACCAGAGTTTTTGGTCTAATTTACAGGTCTGTAAGTTAATATGACAGATATCTTTAATAACCCTCTTCATGAACTCTATGGTCTGTCAAACTGCCTTCTTGCCATTGCTCACACCAGGCATTCTAGCGACAATTATAAAACCTTTGCAAAAGCATTCCACAGTGCCTAGTATCCCTTCTTTCCTCCTTCTACCATTTAAAATCTTGACTTTTCTTTAAAGTTCAGCTCAAGTGACAGTTCCAACATGAAGTCTTTTCTAATGCCCCCAGGTCCTAGTCCCACCCCCCAAAATAATTGTTTGTTGTTCAGTAGTTTCCGTTGTGTCTATACAAGACTCCATTTGAAGTTTTCTTGTCAAAGATAGTGGAGTGGTTTGCCATTTCCTGATCCAACTGTTTTTACAGATTAGGAATTAAGGCAAACAGGGTTAAGTGACTTGATTTGCCCAGGATCACACAATTAGTAAAGGTCTGACGTCAGATTTGAACTTGCAAATATGAAATTTTTTTTTTTTACTTTAGGTCTTGCACTTTATCCATTTTGCCACCTAGTTGCATATACCTACATCAGCTACCAGAAGAGAAAGTAAATTCCCTAAGGGTAATGGATCTTTTTTTGTTTTGTATCTCACAGCTTGAATAATGTCTGACACTAGGTATTTCATAAATCCCAGTTGATTCATTGATTTCAATAATCTCAAAAAACAAGAAATAAAATTGTACATAAAAGATTTGATCATTTTTAAAAAAATCCATATTCGTCATTCTGCAAGGAAAATTTATTTTTAATTCCTTTTCTCCCTAAACATTAATGGAAACATCTTACCCCACCCCACCCTCCACTCCCACCTTAATGACCAACCAACATTTTATTATTTCTTCAAAAGTATTCAAAAATAAAAGTCTAATGAAATCAGTAACTATCTGCGTATTACTTGAAAGATGCCTCTTCTTTCAACCTGATTTTTTTCCTATTTACTGGAATAAGAAACAAAGATATTGCAAATGTGTATGATGTCATATAGTGGAAGATAATAGTTTAATTGAAAAAATGCTGGTATGCGGGTATGATGTTTGACTGTATTTAAAAAAATAAAAAGAAGCAGGAGTAGCCTGAAAATTCAAAATAAATCACAGATAACTGATTAAACATTAAGTCTAGGGAAGTGACCTTCAGTACATGGTGATAGCGGGAGTTCTGCACAACACCAGAGAATTTGGAATCAGATGATCTTGGTTTGAATCCGAGCTCTTTCATGTACTACTTTTATCACACAAGCAAGTAATTTTTAAGGCCTCTATTTTCTCATCTATAAGTTGAGGGGTTGGATTTGACTTCTAAGGTCTCTTTCAATTCCAATGGAGGATCCTAGGAGCTCTTCCAGTCCTTAATCTATAAATAATTAGAACAATTAAAATTACAAAGTGAATTGCCTCAGGTCACACAATCTGTTTACTGGTAAAGCAGGGACCCAAGATACTACCCTTGGTGGACTAATAGGGCACCAGAACTTCAGTCAGGAAAAAAAAAATATGGCTTCAAATTCCCCCCTTCAAGTACTTACTAACTCTGCAACCCTAGACATGACCCTTGTTCTCTGAGCCCCAGTTTGCTCATCAACAAAATGAAGTGACTGGATTCATCGACTTCTAAGGCCCTTTGAAGGGCTTTACTATGATCCTAAGCACCCCATTCTTCTTTTCAGCATCTGGTAGGCAAAATCTTTGCCCCCTTAGATACAGTCTTGCTTTGTGTCCACACAAATATAAGATTCTGAGAATGTGAAAGGGGTGGAACAACCCTAAAATGCAATGATGCCCACTCTGAGCTCGCTAACAAAATAATAAACTTAAAGTACACCTAAAACTCTACAGGTTGAAACATGTCAGAATTTTTTCTCTTCAAGGAAGCAGGCAAGGGAAAGTCTTTTACTTGAATTCTTTATGTAGATAAAGATACCTTTGCATTCTCCAGTTCTTATTATGAAGGATTCTAAGACTAAGTAGAGGCAGGCAACAAAAATTCTCCTTTTTGTATTTCAGGAAGTAATAAAAAAAAACAACCAATCAGCAAATAGCAAATTTAGTCAATCACATGATGGGTCAAGTCAAAGACCCTTCTTGGAGTAAAAAAGAATGAGGCAGAGCTAAAATAGCAACACCTCCCATGAGGAGAGAGTCAGGAATAAATTTTGTTTGCTCCTCAGAAGGAAATAATATAATATCTTCCTTTCTGGCTTTTTTAAAAGGATATAGTGAAATGCTGGAGAAAAGGGAGTATGTAGAGAGTTAGCCTTGAAGTCAGCGAGACTCAAGTTCAAGTCTTGCATGTAGTACATATATATAGCTAGGTGGCCAATAACTTCTCAGTTCCTGGTTTAACATTCTTCACACTGTAAATTGCAGTGGAGTTGCCTATATAAGTTGGTGGGTGGAGTTACTGTCATTGAAATAGCCTATCTGAATAGTCTTTCTTCATTCTCTCTCAAAGTTATGTGGGAAATGGGTTGAAAGAGCAATGTCAGCAATTGTAGTTAAAGAGAAATGTGAAGAGATAGCTAAAAAACTACTATTTAAATGAGAAAGTCAATGGACAGTCTACAGATGAGGACATTTGTCACGAAAACAAAACAAAAAGCTTAAAAGACAGATTCAAAGAGGTTCTAGAGGAGTAAAGTGTGGCATTAGGAATAGTTAAGATGAATTTATAATACTAAAGAGACTTTCTATTTTGTTGCATCAGCTAGACTGAAAGTATTTAATGCTTCATTCATTTAGGGCAGTGATTCTCAACCTTCCTAATGCAACGACCCTTTAATACTCCTATGTCAATGTATCTGCATGTGGGTGGACTTGCCTGGAAACAGATAGAGGAGCAGTATCTCAGTTCCTAAGACCATCAGAAATATGTGTTTTCCAATGGTCTAAGGCAACCCCTGTGACCCAGTGAAAGGGTTGTTTGACCCCCAAAGGGGTCACAACCCACAGGTTGAGAACTGCTGATTCAGGGTATTTAGGTAACACTTGCTTATTTTTCTATTCAGGAAGTTAGTAGATGACAGCAGAGTATGTGAAAAAGACCTGTGGACTTTTTCAATGGACACCAGGTTAGACCAGAGTTGACTGTGCGCAACATGAAAACTAAATAAAGGGAAAGTGATTTTAGGCGGCATAGATGGATATCATGGACACAGTGTCCAGTATGAAGGAAGCAATAATCCTTCTACACTCTACCCAAATCAGACCGTATCTCTATTATTGTGTTTTGTTCTGGTCACTGCTTTTAGGAAAGACATTAACAAATCTTCATTTTGTAAGAGGGCAACTATTAGGATGAAAAGACTAGAAATTGTATTATATTAGGAAATGTTAAAGAAATTGGGGTTCACCCTGAAGAAGAGAGATGAAGGGCAAGACAAACTGGCTACCTGTTAATATTTTAAGAGTTGTCATGTGGAAAAAGAATTCACCTCTTCCTGTTTAGTCTCAAAGGGTTTCTGTTCTCCAAGAATGATTTCCAGAAGTTGCAGAAAAAAAGTGGCTCAAAAGAAAAAAAAACATTTCCTAACAATTAAGGTGTCTGTCCCAAAGGAGAATGGGCTGTCTTGGAAGGTAGTGAGTTCCTCATCACTGGAGCTCTTCAAATAGATACCATATATTTGGGATTTCTTTTCTAGGTCAGATTTGGGCTAAAAGACTTTCACAGTCCTTTTCAAGTCTGGGACTCTTTAATTCTGATTAGATAGGCTGTGGCATAATTGATAGAGTAGTAAACTTTGATCTGCAAGATCTGAGCTTAAATCTTACTTCAGAACCTGGTCAAATCACTTAAGAGTTTTTCAGACTCATTTTCCTCATCTGTAAAATGAGAATAATCATTATGTCTGTCCCATAGGGCTGTTGTAAGGATGAAGTGGGAATATCAACAAAAAGTGAATTGCAACCTGGGAAGATTTAAATGAACAGATACAAAGTTAAGTGAGCAGAATCAGGAGAATATTGTACACAGTAACTGCAATATTGTAATGACAATCAACTGTGAAAGTATTAGCTACTCAACACAATGATCTATGACAATTCCAAAGGACTCATGATGAAAAATGCTATTCACCTCCAGAGAACTGATAAGACTCAGTACAGATTGAAGTACAATTTTAATGTGTGCTTTATTTTTCTTGCTTTTTCAACATGGCTAATATGGAAATATATTTTAATCACTTTATATATATAATAAGTATCATATTATATAGCTTGATATCCCAAGAATTTGCTGATCTTCAACAATTTCAGCTACTGGAGCAGTAGATGGAGCAAAAGGTTTGGAGTCAGGAAGACTTGAGTTCAAATCTAGTCCCTGACAACAGCTGTGTGACTCTGGGCAAATCACTTAACCTCTATTTTCTCAACCATAAAATGGATATAATTAATAATAGCCCCTAGGTTGTTGTGAGTATCAAATACAATAATATGTGTAAAGTTCTTATCCTGGCAGGTTTTAGAAATTATGTAGTACTGGCTGCCATTGTTATTAGTAGTAAATTCTGCACTTGGGGCAAAAGCACAAAATCCCTGGGGAAATGTATCTTCATTTGGAGAGGAGAGGGAATGTGATACATTTGTAGCATCATGTAAGGGTAAGGATGGTGAGGACAGGGATGGTGGCATGGGGAATAGCTCAATGAGAAGAGAGCTCAGTCCAGAGAAGAAAGATTACAAGCATCATTAACTTCTTCTAAATTCAGCATCTGAGACAAAACCAGGCTGATCTCACCTTACTTACTGCCCTGAGTATTTGCCTGCTCTAGTCTAGCAATTTAGCATAACCTTCTGACCTATTAATTCCATTGTTTCCACAAGACACATCTGCATCAGAAAGTCTTTACTTCACAAAAGGAAGTCATTTTATCTTTGAGGTTGGTAGCTCCATTTTTACTATGCTTTTGTGAGTCTGGAGTTCATTCACGTGTAGTCTATTTCCTCTAAAATGTTATTCTCATCTCCTTCATTTTATCCGACACTCAGACGAGTAGACAGTTCAGCATTGACAAGAGTAGAATTAATGTGTGTGTTTACATTAGAACTGTGTTTCCCCCAACCTCTTCCGTTTCTTGATGTTAAGAGACTTTTAAGAAGTATGATATTGACATCCTTAATCCTTTCCTTTATGCTTAGCTTGGATGATAAATTTCAGAGTGCTTTGCAAAGATCTCTTCATGTTAGTGATAAGAGTCAACCAGTGATTTGAAAAGGAACACAGAATTTCCTTTCTGATACTCTCGGCCTTTGTCTGTGGAAGTAACACTGGTGTAAATTCTAGGAGTTCTTTTAAAAATAGTAATCCTGTCTGGATTAACACTTCATATCAGCCCTAGGCACAAAAAGCCTCCTTGAAAGCAAGTGGAAGTCAACATATTCTACCTACTCCTGGAATGGAAAAAATATACATATATACATATGATTGTGTGCATACATAAATGTATTACATATATGTACATATGTGCATGCACACACAAGCCTGTGTTTTAAGGAGAGTTTATCATTATTCATGCTTATTCAAAAATAAAGTCATCTTTTCTTTAGTTCACACTGTCAGCAACATTTCATAGGATCATTAATTTAGAGTTGAAAGAAAGAACTGACAGCTCTAACAAAGATGGACAGAAAAATGAAGATTTGTAGCCAAGTTGAAGGCTCTTCACAACTTGACTCCTTTCTATCTTGCCAGTTTTTATGAATGATATATCTCTCAACACCCTCTATGGTATAGCCATATTTGTTGTTCCTCTAACACAGTACTCTAGCCCCCATTTTCTATTTCTTTGTGCTGGCTATTGACCATGTTTGGGAAGTTCTTCCTCTTCCACTCCCATTTTCCTTCCTGCTTGGAGTTCCTAATTTCATTTAAAACTGACCTGAAACACCACTTTGCACATGAAACCTATCTTGATCCCCCATTTGATAGTGAGCCACCCTAAACTGGCCTATATTCATTATGTTCTATATGGATTTATAAATCTATATTCTCTCCTAGCATTTATTACAGCACCTGGCCCACAGTATTTACTGATAGATATTTGTTGATTAATAGGTCAGATAAAGTAGGAAGTGCTGTGCTTGGCCTCCCCTGCCTCCCCTGATCCTTTCCCCTTCCACCATTCTGCTGTAGCCAGCTATCTTCTTTCTGTTCTTTTTCATGGAAATAGACTGGTTGTCTGCAGGAGCCCCCACAGGTCTTCCTATGCCAGCAAAAAACAAAATGAATACTAGCTAATTCCTGCTGTAAACCACTTAAATCACTAATTACATAATCCCTAACCATTAAGAGTTGGGGAACCCTATATATATGTGTGTATGTGTATGCACATATATACACACATACATATACACACATATACGTACATATATACATGCATACATATGTGTGTGTGTATCAGTGATCTCCCCTTGGTCAGGCCTGTTTGATTTGGGAAAGATAAGATGTAGCCCTGAACATCACACGCTAAATAAAATCCACTTCCAAAATTTGTACTTGGGGTCTCACTTGCTTCTTTTGGTGCAACGGAAGTCATTTCAATAGTCCATGGAACAGGTAATGAAGACCTGAATTATGGTGGTGGATATAGGAGGAAAGAAAAAATGATGGAGATATTTGGGGAGTGAAGTCAACAAGATTTAGACATAAAAAGTTGAACTAGAAGGAAGAATCAAGAACCCAAAGGTTATGAATCAGGTTATCTGCAAGGATGGTGTTGCCCTTTAGAGGAATAAGAGAATCAGCAAGAGGGGTATCTTTGATTGAGAAGATAATGAATTCCTTTCAGAGTTTGTTGTGTTTCATATCTATCTCTATCTCTATCTCTATCTCTGTCTCTGTCTCTATCTCTATCTCTAACTCTATCTCTATCTCTATGTATCTATATATCTACGTATCTATGTATGTATGTATGTATCTATCTAATCTATCTATCTATCTATCTACCTATCTATCTATCTATCTATCTATCTATCTATCTATCTATCTATCTATCTATCTATCTATCTATTCCTATGGAACATCCAGGTAGAGACATCCAAGCAATTGACATATATAGGACTGGAGCTTAAGAGAGAGAGAGAGCTAGATGAGTTTCAGACCTGTAGATCTAGAATGAAACCAAATAGATGTGGACTTCAGCAATAAAATAAGTGGATAATATTTTTTTTCTCTGTTTACTGGGTGTAGGCTAACACAACTGACTCTGATGAGGTTACTCTCTTCTCACCTTTCAACACAATTGTTCAATTAATTTTGCATATTATTTGTATTAACTTCTATTAGACAGATGACATTTTTGTCTTGGTCAAAAGGATACTATGAGACACTTCGCCAAATGCCTTTTTGAAATCAATAGAAATAAATTAAATAAAAACAAATAAATGAAATTAATTTCATGTGACTTAGTGAAATTTTGTCGGCTCCTACTAATGGCCACTTTCTTTTTACATGCTTGCAACATATCATTTTAATAATAATTCATTCTAAAATTTTGACAAGACTTCAAGTTAGAGAGAATATTCAGGATAAATTTTACACTTTTATTGAAAATAAGGAAAACATTTAACATTTTCCTTCCCCCTGGAAAATCCCCATTATTGATGTTTTCTTAGACTTTACCATCAGTGGGTTCCATAATGATATCTGTAAGTCTGTTTTTGTTTGTTTTTCATATTATCATTGAATGTAATTGTCTGGGTCTGACAATTCAAGCTCATTTAAAACTACTCAGGGCTTTCTTATTTTCTTAAGTCTTTCTTGTTTGGTCCCAGTTCCTCTTTAATAATGCAGAATAGACCTTTGCCAATTTGAAGGTCATTCTCCTTGACAAAGATTGGAGAGGAAAATTAGGAATTCAGTAATTTAGCCTTTTCTTCTTAATTTAACATCATAACATCTTTCAAAAAGTTGTGAACCAGTCACTTATTTATTATCCTTTTTGTACCAATGTGGCACTATAGCAGCCAAAAGGCACAATGAATAGAGTACCTACCAAGCATGGAATTAGGAATATAGTTACTAGTTATTTGATCCTGGGCAAGTCACTTTACCCTCTTTACCTCAGTTTCACCATCCAGAAAATAAGCTGGAGAAGGAAACAGCAACCACTCCAGTATCTCTGCCAAGGAACCCCCAAATGGGGTAACAAAGACTCAGACAGGACTGAACAACAACAAGAACAACAACTAAAAGTCTTTGTCTTTAGAATTGTCTGAGGCTCAGCTCATTGTAGGCTTTAGTATCTCGGGCACAATTTGTATGAGTATATTCTACTCTTTTACACTCATCCTTAGTTATGTCCCAATCAAGCAATAATCAGTCAAGGAGCATGTATTAAGCATCTACTAGGTGTCAAGCCTTATGCTAAGCAAAAAAGAATCCAAATACAAAATCAGAACTCTTCCCCAATTACAAGGGATTTATATACTAGTGAGATAAAATGTCAAATACACATAAAAATATATGCAAAATATATAGGAAATGAGTAAAAAGTAAAAGAGGAGAGGATGCACTAATACAGAAGGACAGCATGTATGCATTTCAGTCAGTCATGTAGCCTCCCTGTGCCTTAGCTTCCTCATCTAGAAAATGAGGTTAGACCAGACTGATTCCAAGGTCCCTTCCAGGTAGAAATCATTTATTTATTTATTTTTAGTTAACTTTTGTTTATTTTTAATTCACATCATTTATTTCAATGAGATTTTGGGTAACAAATTTTCTCCTTGTCTTCCCCCTACTTACCACCCCAAAACAGCAATCCTGCTGTATACCCCTCCCCCAATCTTTTCTCTCCTATATCCTCCCCCATCATCCCTCTGACTTTCCAGTAGGTCAAGATGGATCTCCATACTCCAGTGCCTGTATATCTTAATTCCCAGTTGCATGTAAATAATAATAATGATACAAACACAGGCACACATATAATATATATAACACACATATATAAATATATAAATATTTTACATGTATGTATGTATATATGTATGTATGTATGCATGTATTTAACATTTGATTGTAGAACTTTGAATTCTAGATTCTTTCTCTTCCTCCCTCATCACCCACCCCCACTGAATAGATAAGCCATTCAACACAGGCTGGTATTGTTACAACACCTATAGCTACGAAGATCTCCACAATGGACATATTGTGCAAGACTGACTATATTTCCCTCCTTCCTATCCCACCCCCCACTTATTCTATTCTCTACTTTGTCCCTGTCCCTTTACAGAAGTGTGTGCTTCTAACAACCCCCCAACAACCTGGCCTCCCCTGTATCATCCCCCCTCTCACCCCTTTCCTCACTAGTCTCCTGTAAGGCAAGATACCCAATTTAGAGTGTATGTCATTCCTTCCCTAAGCCAAATTCAATAAGAGTAAGGTTGACCCATTCCCTTTTGCCTTCCTATTATTCCCCTCCATTGTAACAGTTATCCCTCACCTCTTCTATAGGAGATGATTTATACCATTTTGTCTCCCCCTGCCTCCTCTCATTCTATTACTCTCCCACCTCTCAATTTCACCTTTTAGAATATCATCCCTTCCTTTTTTTATTTTGTATTGTTTTATTCAAAGTTCTCAGAGGCTGTTTACTTTTTCTCCTCCACATCTTGCTCTGCAGCCTCCTTGGCTTGTTTTGCCCAGATTCCAAAGAGACAGGCTTTGGCCTGGGGCCATTTGAAGACTAGCAAACGACTTGAAATTCTTCTCGTCTTCAGTAATGACATGAGCTTTTTCTTTCTTGTGGGACATTTATGATGGTCATAACTGGTCCTGTAAGCTGGGTTGCCAACTTGAGTTCTTCAGCAGAGGTATCTCCCTTCTTGGGTGCAGATGGTTTCCTTGGGAGTAGGATCAGTTTGGAACAATATTCTTTCAGTTGCTGCACATTTGCCTGGAGAGACTCTGTAGGGTCCACAGAGATATCAATGGGCCGTGCCACTTTTTTATGGATACCAGCCATCCGAACCTCTTCCAAGCTGAATCCTCTACCAGCACGGACTTTGGTGTGGTATCAGATGGTAGGGTACCTAACAATGGGCCAGATAGGACCCGATGCAGGGCGAGGAGCAATATGATGGGCTTTTGCTTGACGACCCTTTTACCTTCTGATCTTCCTGGTGGGTTGGTTAAACCACGTGGCAACTCATCTTTGCCAGTCTTTGTGGAAATGGGGCTTCAGAATCATGCCATTTTGGCTGGGCGCCATGGCTGCTTACAGACCTCCTCATGGGCACCTCAGCCGATCAGAAAGGACCATCCCTTCCTTTTCAATTGATCCTGTGCCCTCTGTTGATGTACACACATATACATACACTCACATATGTATTCATACACATATATAACCTCCTATATAGACATAGGTATATGTATACATACATGTAATTCTCCAGGCCCTTTGATCCCTTAATGTAGAAGCTGCTAGATTCTGGATTATTCTGATTTTTGTTTCCACAATATTCAGATTATTTCTTCTTGGCAGCCTGTAATATTTGCTCCTTGATCTGGGAACTCCAGAACCTGGCTATAAAATTCCTAGGAGTTTTCTTTTTGGGATCTTTTACAAGAGATTAGTAGTGATTTCTTTCAAGTTCTATTTTGCCCTCTGGTTCTAAAATATCAGGGCAATTTTCCTTGAGAATTTCTTGAAGGATGATTTCTAGGTTCTTTTTTTAATTATGGCTTTCAGGTAGTCCAATAATTTTTGAATTGTCTCTTCTATATCTATTTTCTAGGTCAGTGGTTTTTTCAATGAGATATTTCACACTGCCTTCTATTTTTTCATTTGTTTGGATCTGTTTGATAGTATCTTGATTTCTCATAAAGTCATTTGCTTCCATTTGCTCCACTCTAATTTTGAAGGAATTATTCTCTTCTGTGAACTTTTGAGATTCTTTTTTCATCTGACAAATTTGGCTTTTTAAGGCATTCCTCTCCTCATTGGCTTTTTGAGCCTCTTTTACCATTTTAGTTAATCTATTCTTAAGGTGTTATTTTCTTCAGTCAGTTTGTTGTCTCTTTTTTCATGATTATCTTGCATCATTCTCATTTCTCTTTCCAATTTTTCCCCTACTTATCTTATTTGGTTTACAAAATCCTTCTTAAGCTCCTCTATGGCCTGTAATCAGTTTAAATTTTTCTTGGGAGCTTTTGGTGACGGAGTTCTGCCTGTGTTGTCTTCCTCCCATTCCATACTTTGATCCTTTTTGTCCCCAAAAAAGGAATCTAAAGTTCGATTGCTGAGCTTGCTATGCTTCATTGCCTGATCATGTTGCCCCTCAATTACTTGAGTTTTGGGCTTAGCAGAACTCTGCTTTCAGAGGGGAGAGCTTTGTCCCAAATTGCTGGGGTTTTTGCAGCTGCCAGAGCTATTAGGAGGCTGCCATCTTTGTGGCCCCCACCAGCTTTGGCTCACTGGTCTCACACCTCACGACCACCACCCAAGACTACAATCCTGCTTCAGGTAGGTTAAGGCAAGAGCACTTAGCCTCTGAATGGTTGCTTGCCCCCCCCTGCAATCTGCAGGCCAGGAGCTCTGAAGCAGCCACATGGAGGTAGCTGAAGGGCCACCCCTTCTACTGCTTTCTTGCCCTGTGGGCAGATGGCCAGACTTGCTCCTTTTCCCCAAATTTAGCAAAACTCCAGTGACCTTTCACTTTGTTCTTGTTTCTTATGGGTTGATAATTCTAGAAATTGCCACAGCTCTTGGTGATCCACTCTCCTGAGTGCTCCAGCCATGGCTGGTCCTAGCCACCCTGGGGCTAACTCCATGGTTTCATGAGGTGGTGGTCTCAGCTCCAAGAACACTGTGATGAACCCTTCCCATCCACCTGCCATGCTGCCTTCAGCAGGAGCTTTGTTTCCTTGTCATTTTGTGTATTCTGGAGGTCTATGTTTAGAGTCTTGTTTATATCTTGTTTAGAGTCATATTTTATTTGTATTTAAGGTGGTTATAGGGGGAGTTCTGCTTCTATGCCACTATCTTGACTCTGTCCCCATCTTGACTCCACCTCAGAAATCATTGATATTGTTATTATGTGACCATATTTTGACTAAACTAGATATGCTTGCCTTTTATATCCTTCAAATTATGCTGACCATTATTTTCAATAATTTATTTTAAATTATATTAAATATCAGATTGTATCCTTTTTAAAATACAATTTGGTTTTAATTGAATTTCCTTGCAAGTGAGTTTGCTTTTCAACTATGTCCATTTAAGTAAATTAGTTTGGTTCATGAGATGTCATAATGTTTTAGTTATTCTCTGTATATTTCTATCAAGATTTTTTGTTCATGCATTCATTCCCAGTCTTTCCCCCATGTTATAGTGTAAGTAGGCAGTATGGCATTTGTTATAAATTTCTTCTTCACTTGCTATTTTCTATTGTTTCATAAAGGTTTTTTTCCCCATATTTCTTCACTATTCTCATACTGTTAAGCTTAATTACACTGATATTCCATTTAATTAAAGTATTACAATTTATTTAACCATTTTTCCTATTGTCACACATTTAGCTCACCTTCAGTTTATTTCTTGCAATTTTAAATAATGGTAGTATAACACCTTTGGACAGATAGCTTTTTTATCGTTCCTTTCATAGTGTTATAAGATTATACTACCAGTAATGGAATTACCTGATCAAAGAGAAGAAGGAGGAGGAGGAAGAGGAGGAAGAGGAGTAGGAATGGTAATAAGTGGTAGTAATTTTACTGGCTACTTAAATTCCTTTGAGAAAAATTCTACTGGTATTTATTAATTTTAGGAGTTTTAAGCAATTTGATATATATAGAATGATATTTTGAAGTTGTTTCAATTTTATTATTAGTAAGGCTGAATATTTTTTCAAGTGACTTTTAACAATTTATATGATCCCTTAAGAAAAAAAAAAACTTGTTTAATTCTAAAAATGGGTTGGACCTTCACACAGGTTGCTTTGATTTCTTTAGAAAAGTTTTAAATGATCATTCAAAATTGAATACATTCTAGTACTCAAAGGTATTACCTTTTTCCAATGAATCAAAGGATAGCTGATTTTATTATTATATGAATACTGGAAAGCAGAGTCCAACAGCTCTAACCATTCAATTCAAAATCCTAACTACTCAGGATAAACCTTACCACCCCAACCCCCCCCCCAAATATATAAAACACAGATCCTATTCTAACTCTAGTTTTCATTCAGCTTGAACTCTT
>CM053594.1:92470888-92487212 GCA_028646575.1 Pseudocheirus occidentalis
AAAAATTGTATTTAAATTTTTTGAGTTCTGAATTCTCTTTCCCTTCTGCCTTTCTCCCCTCCTTGAGAAGACAAGTTATTTAATATTGTTTATACATGTGAAGTCATATAAAACATTTTTATATTTTCCATGTTGCCAAAGGAAACACAAAATTAAGCAATAACAATAAAGAAAGTTTTAAAAGTTTGATTCTTTTTGCATTCAGAATTCATCAATTCTTTCTCAGGTGGTGAGTAAAGCTTCACATCATGGGTCCCTTAGTAATTGTCTTGGATCTTTGTCTTGAATAAAATAACTAAGTCTTTCATAGCTACTCATCCTTACAATACTGCTGCTACTTTTTTACAATGTTTTCCTATTTCCACTAATTTCACTTTGGATTAGTTCATATACGTCTTCCCAACTGTCGATTTTTTTTTATACCCCACTGGCTGTCTAAAAAGCATTAAATTCTCTCTCTTTGCCTCCTCATTTTCCTAACTTCCTTCAAGTATCAAGCTAAAATCTCATTTTCCTACAAGAAGCCTTTTTGGGTTCCCTTTAATAATGATGCTTTTCCTCTGATATTATAATGATTTTTTTCTCTTGTTTGTACATAGTTGTTTTCATGTTTCTTTTTAAATTAGACTGTGAGCTCTTTGTAGGCAGAGATTCTTTTTACCTTTTTTGTATCCTCAGTATTTAAATGCTTGTGTTTTGTTGAATGTTTGACTTATGGA
The DNA here is from genome assembly GCA_028646575.1 of Pseudocheirus occidentalis. Lineage (NCBI taxonomy): Eukaryota > Metazoa > Chordata > Mammalia > Diprotodontia > Pseudocheiridae > Pseudocheirus > Pseudocheirus occidentalis. Next base: position 92,471,608 of record CM053594.1, read on the forward strand.
CAAGGACAAATGAATTGATGGCAATGTCTTCTAAGTATTAAAGTCTGATATCAGGTATCATCCACAGCTGTGCTTCAGACATGGCTTTTTGCTGTGTTTGTTTTCTACACAAGCTGCCCAAATTATGGCTTTTGCTCCTTTGTTCCTGAGCCCAACCTGCTCATTTTCCAGATGAGGAAACAGACCCAAAATAGTCTAAGTGACTTGCTTCATGTCACATAGTAAGTGATAGAAGCTGAATCATGAGCACTAGCTAGCTCTTTAACTATTTGACCCTGCCACTTAACACAAAGTAACTTCATAATCCCTTCCCTTGTCAACTCAAGGACCATCAGATTTAGTGCTTGAAGGGATCTTAAATCAAAAGCAAACTATTTAGTACCTCTTTGACCTCAGCAATTGGGCACATGTCTCCAACAGGGTACCATCCTGATCACTTAGGCTTTCTCACAGTCTCAGTTTTGGCATATGCAAAATGGTGATAATAATAATCGCTCCCTAAAATTGCTGTAAGAATGAAATGAAATGAAATGAATTAAGCAAAGTGTTTTTTGTTGTTGTTGTTGTTTATATCTTTAATAACTTAAAGATACTAGCTCTGCTAACCACAAAAGAGTAGAGCAAGTCGTGCAATGACTTGGAGTTTCACAATTCCTTCATCAAAATTCAAAGATAGCGGCCTTGAAATGTGATGAAAAGCCAGCCTTCCCTTGATCTGGGCAGCAGGCACCTGTGTTGCAGGGAGGCCTTCCAAAGTGCTTACTTTCTCTAGAGAAAGATAAAAGAGGGAGCCATAACAACTCAGTGTAAAAAGTAGCAGCTGGCTAAATATAGGCTGTGAGGAGTTAAAGAGACTGGAATCCTGAAGAACTATTCAAGAAAGTAATGTTTGTCTTTCCTAGAGACGACAGAGATTGACTCCCTCCCAATCCCTCTGTTCACAACTCCTAGGCTTTTCCCGTTCTCCAACACAAACTTGGCCTCTGAATCAAGCTTTTGTGGAGAGGTTGGTGGAGGAAATCACTCAGTGTCAGTGACTGTTGGTAATTATAGCCTGGCAAAATGAAAGATTGTTCAATTGCTTTTAAAAGTGAAGGCCACAAAGAAAAGATCCAGTTAATCCCATTCAAGGCATCAGCAGAAGGAAACTGGCTTATAAGAAAGTCTTTGGATCTCAATGGGGATGCTCAGAGCTCTGTTCTCTTTGACCTTCAAATACTACCTTCATTTGGAACAGGTGTTGATCAATGAATGAAAAACCTGACACTGTCTGGGTGTGTATTGGGTCAGAAGGAAATGAAACTCCACTCTATATAGCAGTTCTCTCTGATTTTTTTCTTACAGGGGAAACACCCTTTAGTGCTCAAAACCTTCTGGAAAATAAAAGAGGGTCTCTATTCTAAAGGAAAAGACATTTTGCCTTTTAAGGAAACACAGTTTGGGATAATTCCTCCAATTTAACCCCAAAAGGCTTTGGAGAGCTCTAGTCTTCTCTCAGTCCTTCCATTTGACAATTCAGTTCAGCAACTAATTAATCAATAAGTGTTTATAAAGCACCTGCTATATTCCAGGCCCAGTGCTACATGCTTGATCACAAAAAAAGGCAAAAAAGATAGTCCCTGTATAATCTAGTCCAATGGGGGAGATAAAAGGCAAACAGTAAAGTATAAACAAGTTATATGGATAAATTACATATAGGAGATATATATATATATATATATATATATATATGTGTATACGTATAATAAATTATATATAGAACTGGAAAGAGTCAACATAGGGAAGGCACTAGAATTAAGGGGAGTAGGGAAAGATTTCTTATAGAAATAATTTTAGCTGAGACTTGAAGGAAGTCAGGGAAGCCAAGAGACATAGAAGAGGAGGGAGAGAATTCTAGGCATATGAAAGACAGACTCTAAAAACGCTCCATCAGAAGATGGAGTGTCTTGTCTGAGAGGCAGCAAAAATGCCACTGTCACTGGATCACAGAATAAGTGGTGGTATGAAAGATGGAAAGGCCTATCTTTCCTTGTTATAGGGGGCATGTTATGAAGGGTTTTGAATGCTTATTTTATATTTGATCCTGGAGATAATCTGGGCCACTACATTTTATTGAGTATTGATCAGACCTGCACTTCAGGAGCATCACTTTGACAGCTCAGTAAAGGACAGACTGGAGTAGGGAGAGACAAGTGACAGGGAGACCAACTAGCTGGCTATTGTAATAATTTAGCCATGAGGTGATTGCACACAAATGACTATTAATAATAAATGAATAATAATAATAATAAATAAGTGAATAAAAAACTATTAATAATAAGTGACACTAATAAAAATTTAAATTTTCTAAAGTACTTTCCAAAAGTTACCTCATTTGAGGTCCAAAAAGGTCCACATTCAAGATTGGTGACAGAAGTATTTTTTTTTAACTTGAATAGACAAGGAAATTGGGTTTAGCTGATATTGCCACAATTGTGACAAGGTTTAAATTTAGGTATCATACCATTTCTTGTTTTACTGTTTACAAAATCCATTCCTCACAACAATAACCCTGAAAGGAAGCTACTACTCAATATGTTTATTTTTTTTTAAAACAATTCTGTGAGGTAAGGTGTGTTATCCCCAGCCAAAGTTCAGGAAAGTTGAGTTCGTGGCTACAAGTTAGGGCCAAAGGATGAGTCTTCTTTATTCTACTTTATTTTAGAGGGGGGGGGGAGAGGTAAGGCAATTGAAGTTAAATGACTTGCCCAAGATCACACAGCTAATAAGTGTTAAGTTTGTGAGGTCATATTTGAACTCAGGTCCTCCTGACTCTAGGGCCTGTGCTCTATTCATTGTGCCACCGAGCCTCCCCACAAAGGATGATTCTAATTGAGGTCTTCTTTCAGTGTGAGAAGAGAGAAGGGAAAAGACATTTGGCAGGAAGATTTTAGGGGGAGAGTGTTCAGGCTTTGTTGAAATTATGTGTGGAGACTGAGAAAGAAGGAATCATGCAGGAATGTGCTGGTAAATCTTTAATGACAGGCTCTCAGAAAGAGAAAAAATAATAAGCATGATACATTATTAACATTTTCTCCATTACTTTCTTAAATCTAGACAATCAACAAAACAATAAATGTCATAATTAGTAGCATTTGCCAACTTCCATGGTGTAAATGCTTAACCTTAAAATTAAATAATAAGCTCTCAGGGGCCTTTGAGTTGAGTCCAACACAGCCCTGCCTTCAGCATCAGGATAACTGGAAAGATGGGGGCAACCTCTTTGGAAAAAGAGAAGTCAGGAGCACAGATAGGTTGCAGGTATAGGAGGGGAATTAAATTCTGTTTTGGATGTCACATATTTAAAGTAAGGACAAGTCACCCAGGTGGGAATGCCTAGTAGATAATTAGAAATATCACACATGAGCTATGAAAAGAGCATAAGCCTGGAAGTATGTTTACACAAGAAGTGATTTGGTGTAGTAGAAATGGAGATGGGGGGTCTTGGAACCAGTAGTTCCAATCTAGACATCTGAAACATCCTGGCTGTGTGATCCTAGCAAGTCACATAACCTGTTAGTGCTCTAGGCAATTTTTTGATTTTAGATTGCAGAGAAAATATAGATCTCCATTCATAGTTTCCTCCTTTAAGAGGTCCCAATACCAATGAATTGGGAGGTCCAGTTCCTATCCTGGAAGACAGATAGAGTAAGAGGGGAAATGGTTAGGTTTGAGACAGATATGGGAGTCATCTGTATTAAGATGATAATTATGGTTTTGGGAATAGTTGAGATCTCCAAAGGAAATAACATATTTGGAGAAGAAAGTTGAGGACAAAAACCTGGAAAAAGCTTGTACTTTTGAGAGTGACAGGAAAATTAAGACTCAAAAGAAATAGTCAAAAAGTAAAGATAACCAGAAAACAGTAGTGTCACAAAATGTTGAAAATATTGAGGAGGAAAGAGTTTCTCCCAGAATGAAGTAGTGCCAACACAATATTCACAGCACCAACAACAACTATGAATATGCCGGCATGGTTCTTAATTATGAAATATAATAGACTCTCCATATAGAAGACAGACACAAAATATTTATGTAGATACCAGAAAGCCAAATCCCAACACCAGGAAACCAATTCCATCATAATAATGAAGAAAAAAGAAGTTAATATACCATAGCACAGCAGGAAGTCACACCATCCTTTAGCCTTCCCACAAACAAAGGCTCACAAGTCTATCTGTCTACTTGGCTTGCATCTTCTCCTCCCTCCAGTTCTAATTGCTCTGACTCCTGTAGGCTCTGTTGCATCCTTCAGCAAGATCTTCCTCCCACAGGATCCTTGTGATTATATTTTGCCTATTGGGGGCAGGGGAAATCTTCAAAGCAGGAATGATCTTCAAATTCCCCTAGGCCTATTAAAAGGAAGGGAAGATCTTCAAACTACCATTACCATTACAAATGATAATGTCAATAACACTGAAAAATCAAGGAAGATGAGGTGAGAGAAAAAGACAGCTGGTTTTGGTTAAGGTTATTAAAGAACTTGGAATGATTTACTTCAGTACAATCATAGAATTAGTTATCAGATCTCAGCATTTGAAGTGTTAGTGGATGGTGTAGAAGTGGAAACAATGATTATAGACTAACAATTTTAGAAGTGACTTGATCTAATCACTTTGTTTTAAAATTGAGGGTAATGTTTAAGATCACAATTTTTAAAATCAATCAACAAACAATTATTAAGAGTTGCCATGTGCCAGGCGCTGTGATAAGTAGTGATAATTACAAAATTCCTTGACTTGCTCTGTCATTCCCCAAATTGATAGGCATCTCCTCAGGTTCTAATTTTTTGCCACCACATGAAAAGCTGCTAAAAATATTTTTGTATAGAAAGATACTTTCCTTTTCCTTTCCCTTCTTTCTCTTAGAAATACAGACATAGTAGTGATATTGCTGATTCAAAGGGTATATACACAGTTTCACAGTTTTTCAGGCATAGCTCCAAATTGTTATCCAGAATGGTTGGATAAGTCTACAGTTTCATTAATGATATATTACTGTCCCATTTTTTTCCATATTCACTTGAGTGTTTGTCATCTTCCTTGAGGGAATTCAATTGTACTATAAGAAATAATGAGCAGTATGGCTTCGGAAAAATCTGGGATGACTTATACGGACTCATGAAAAGTGAAATAAGCAAACCAATAATAGCAACATTGTACTAATGATCAACTATGAAGGACTTAGCTACTCTGATCAAGAAAATGAACCACAACAATTCCAAAAGACTCATGTTGAAAATTATTATCTGTCACCTGAAAGAGAAATGATGAACTTTGAGTGCATATTCAAGCATATTTGCTTTACTTTGTTTTTCTTTTTGTTTGTATGTGTTTTCTTTTGCAACATGGTTAATATGGAAATATTCTTTGAATGGCTTCATATGTTGTAATGGCAAGCAAAGTGGTACTTTTCTCCTTGTTTTATTTATTGTAATGATATGTAAAGTAGTACTTAAGCTCCTTGCTTCATCTATTCAAGTGCCTGTGATTATGCCAAGTCTTTGTCGGAAACAGTATACATTGTGTTTCCTTTAATAGGCCTAAGGGAGTTTGGAGCCCTTCATTTCCCTTAATAGACTTAACATGATCACACGGGAGGAACTTGCAAAAGAGCACAACAGGAAGGACACAATAGGAAAGGGGGAATAGAAAGGAGCACAGCATATAAAAGTTTGAGCATTAGCACCAAGCAGAACTCAGAGACAGGATGGCAGCACTCTGTCTATTGTCCCATTTGTTGTTCTGTCTGTTGTTCTGTGTTGGTGTTACTTTGTCAGACAGAAGCACTTTGTTGATTTGTGTTGATTTCTCAGACAGAAAGCAAATTGAGATGATAGTGCCAATGATGTGTATAAATATTACTGTAACTTTGTTAAGCTTAATGTGTGTAAATATTATTGTGGTTCTGTTAAGTTTTGTGTTCCCAGAAAGATACTTTGAAGAACTGTCCCCGTATGAATTCTTTTCTATATTTACCTTCTCATGCTTCTTGTATTTGAATGTCAAATTTTCTATTCAATTCGGTTTTTTTTCAGCAAGAATGCTTGGAAGTCCTCCACCTCATTGAATGACCATATTTTCCCCTGGAATATTAGACTCAATTTTGCTGGGTAGGTGATTCTTGATTTTAATCCTAGCTTCTTTGACCTCTTGAATATCATATTCCAGGCCCTTCAATTCCTTAATGTAGAAGCTGCTAGATTCTGGGTTATCCTAATTGTGTTTCCACAGTATTCAAATTGTTTCTTCTTGGCACTTGTAATATTTTCTCCTTGATCTGGGAACTCTTGAACCTGGCTATAAAATTTCTAGGAGTTTTCTTTTTGGGATGTTTTTCAAGAGGTGATTGGTGAATTCTTTCAAGTTCTATTTTGCCCTCTGGTTCTAAAATATCTGCACAATTTTCCTTGAGAATTTCTTGAAGGATGCTTTCTAGGTTCTTTTTTTGATCATTGCTTTTAGGTATTCCAATAATTTTTAAATTGTCTCTCCTAGATCTATTTTCCAGGTCAGTGGTTTTTTTCAAGGAGATATTTCACATTGCCTTCTATTTTTTCATTTGTTTGGATCTGTTTAATAGTATCTTGATTGCTCATATAGTCATTTGCTTCCACTTGCTCCATCCTAATTCTGAAAGAATTATTCTCTTCAGAAAGCTTTTGAGATTCATTTTCCATTTGGCAAATTCAACTTTTTAAGGCATTATTCTCCTCATTGGCTTTTTGGGCCTCTTTTACCATTTGAGTTAATCTATTTTTAATGTGTTATTTTCTTCAGTCAGGTTATTTACTTTCTTTTCATGATTTTCTTGTATCATTCTCATTTCTCTCCCCAATTTTTCCTCCACTTCTCTTATTTGGTTTTCAGTATCCTTCCTAAGCTCCTCTATGGCATGTAACCACCTTATATTTTTCTTGGAAGCTTTTGGTGCAGGAGTTCTGACTGTGTTGAGAATTGTCCCTGGAAAATGAGATATGAAACAGGAGCAGAGAGTTGACTACCTGTGAATCCAGGTGACAGTAGGATGAATCTAGGCAAGAGCTAGGAGCTTGGAAGAGGAACCATGGAGTTTGGAAATCAGAGTCCAGTTAAGAAAAAAATGAAGTTTACTTGAGTACTCAATGCTGACTGATGAGATTGTGTAACTTACTTGTTACCTAGGGGTGGATGGCCTTTGTATGTTCCAGTGCTCCTTAAGGATTATTGACTTAAGGATGATTACTCTTTAAGGATGATTGGCTTACAGGTGATAGGAAGCCAGGCTCTACTTAAGGATGAAAGGAGTCTTCACTTGGGTACTTAATGCTGATTTGAGAGATTGTGACTTACTGAATGATATGTTTTGTTTAAGACTATGTGACTACTTTAGTAATAGGTATTACGTTATATTTTTGTGAATGTTTTACTTTAGTTTCTTACTGAATAAATAGAGTTCACTATACTAGGTGATCAGAACCTTACAGTTATTCACAGTAGCAGTCCTCAGGAGAGGTGCTTCTGATTGGCTTCACACATGTATAATAAATGCCATATTTCTTACCTTATCAAGGGATGGGGAAAGAGGAGGGAGAGAATTTGTAACTCAATTTAAAAAAAATAAATGTTAAAATTTTTACAAGTAATTGGACAATATCTAATGAAATAAACAAAAAATAATATTTAAAAAATCTGTCCCAAAAATCCACAGTGTGTGCTCATACATTATTTACCTTCTAAAAATCTTTAAAGTTATGATGGAAGACATAGGCAAAAAGAGTTCCAGAGTATAGCATTTTCACTGAATCAAGGAGTATGAGCCATTTGAGACTTTTCCTCACACAAATCTAAATTATTTTTGGAAGGGTTGGACCAATTCACAAGTCTACCAACAAAGTTTTAGTACAAATTAGCATACCTTAAAACAAATAAACAAAAACAACTAGAAATAGGTAAAGTTCTTTTCCAAGGGATCCCTTCATAATGATGATGTTATTTGGGGGGATTAAATTTATGTTTGACCAAAGTCTGAACAAATAACAAACCTGATGAGATAACTGATACCAAAAGAATTTAGCAAATCTTTGGAAAATAAGAAAATAAAATGAACCATTGAGGGAATTTATTTTTATTTTATTTTCTCTGGTGGTTCATTTTACCCATCAACCCTCTGGTAATAGCCCTTTCTTCTGACTAGAAACAGTCTCTGTAATAAAAGTGGGTTAGGATCACAGTAATAACCTAAATTCAAGAACACGAATACAAAATGCCCTTAGAGGAAAGGCCCACATCTGCTTATGTTTGATATTGAGAAAAGTCTGTGAGATGCTGGGTCATGATTGCTACCAGGTGGCACGAGTACTAAAGTCCTCACAGTGATGTCTCATCTACATAACCACACAGAAAACATCTATTTTCAGGCATGCACACATGGATTCAAGAATTCTACAAAATGTAACCTAAATTTTACATTTGCCCTCTTCCTGAAGGCTGACCTTTGGAAATATCCATGTATGTAAAAAGAGAGACTTTGATACTGGAGACATACATTCCTAAGAATATTTCTTCCCTTACATTTTCTCTTTTTTTTCAGAGAGGGGGAAGGCAGGGCAATTGGGGTTAAGTGACTTGCCCAAGGCCACACAGCAAGTAAGTGTTAAGCATTGGATTTGAACTCAGGTCCTCCTGACTCCAGGGCTAGTGCTTTATTCATTGTACCACCTAGCTGCCCCAACATTTTCTCTTAATCTGACTTTAAACCAATCTCCCTCCTCCTATATTCTACCATTTCTAATCCATTACTTATTTGCTCAAGAAGCTGCAATGGCTCCCTATAGCTTAGAAATAAAAGTCCTTCAGAATCTGGATCCAACATGTCTCTTCATATTGCTTTCATATTACTTTTTCCAAAACATTTAATTTTCCAACAAAAATGGCATATTTACTCTTTCCAGTAACTGTCCCTGTAGCTTCCACTACCATGCTTTTTGTGAAGGCCAACCCTCAATCTGAACTGCTTTCCAACACCACACCCTCCTTTTGGATTTCTTAGCTTCCTAAAAGATTCAGCTCAAGTATTACTTTGGATTCAAAGGCTTCTCTTCTCAGATTTAGAGTCTGAAAGGAAATTAGTGGTTGTAAGATCCAACCACTTCATTTTACAGCTGAAATGAAGCTAGCGATTGGGGATGTTGTATATATTTTATATTTATTTACCTGTGTGAAGGGGAGCTAGGTAGTACAGCGGGTAGAGTGCCGGACTTGGAGGAAGGAAGACTCATCTTCTTGAATTCAAATCTGGCCTCAAACACTTAGTAGTAGTGTGATCCCGGGCAAGTCACTTAACCCTCTTTGCCTCAGTTTCTTCATCTGTAAAATGTGGTAGAGATGGAATTTACAAACTTCTCTAGTATCTTTACCAAGAAAACCCCAAATGGGATGATGAAGAGTAGGATATAACTAAAATATTTAAAAACAAACAAACAAAAAAACACCTGTGTGCACATATTGCCCAGAAGAGTGTTAGAATAGTCCTTAAGCACAGAGATTGTTTTGTGTTGCTTTTTATCTCCAGCATTTAGTACAGGTCCTTACAGACAGCAGGTACTTAATAACTGTTTATTAAAAGCAAAATGTTTTCTACACTTCATTCTCAGTAGGAACTGTCTTTCTTTATGCTTCCATTTGCATCTATGGCACTTAGCATAGTATCTGACAATTAATGACTAAGAAATGCTTATTGTCTTGACACGATGTACCCAGTAGCAAAGGTTAGCAATGTCTACCCTATCTATACTATCCCTGATCCCCATGGTAGAGGAAACATAAATTAGGGTTCCTCTTATTTGGACTAGCCTAATTTTCCACTAAAAGTCAGAGAAATCATCCCTAAGATTTGACTGATCCAGAGAACTAGGGCTTAAGACATGAGTTTTATTTTCCAGTTTCATAGAGCATAAAAAACAATCCAAATCCATGAAAAATCAAGTCAACAAGCAATTAATACTGGACAGTGTCCTAAGCAAGTAAGAAAGGTAAAAACAGTCCTTACTTTCAAAGAGCTTATATTTTAATGGATGAGACAACATGGTATGTCCCATTGACATATGAATCAACAGACTCTTCTGACTAGATGTTTTTTGTATGGAGAGGAAAAGGAGGGCTACATCTGCTTGAATCACTGGTATGTTCTTGCTCCATATTTTCTCCATGTTGTCCTTCTCAATGGAGGTTGTGGCAGAGAGCTTCTCCCAAAACCTCCTTCTAAGGGAGGTCACCAAGGCCAACCATATTTTCATTTTCTACATGGGTTTACTTCATTGGACTTCATGCCTCTCCTTTTACTTTCCTTTTTCTGTGTTATCTCTTCCCATTAGACTATAAACTTCTTCAGGATAGACAGTTTTCATTATAATATTAGAATCCCCAGTACTTTGCATAGGGTCTAGTATATAGTATCATTCAGTAAATATGTATTGACTGACTACTTAAAGTAAACTTCTTTCATTGACAAATATTCGACCATAAAGATCTCATTTGTTTTAATCCTGACCCTGAACCCTAGGACTCACCTGACTCAGACTTGGTCTAGGATATGTGGTGTCAATCAGGAGGATTGAAATGGAATGACCTCCTGATGGATGGGTAGGAAAAGCCCAAAATGGTGAAAGCAGAGTCTCATGTGATTCTTTGGCCAGATAATGGAACTATATTCTGCCCACATATAGAAGTGAATCCTCTCCATGAAATAGAGAGTGACTGGAACTGACTAGATGGGATTGGCCTAATTGATGCTTAAGAAAGTTTGCATGGAAGATAGATACCTCAAGGGTGAGTATGACCTAGTAATTGTTGACAATATTAGAAAAGTTGGACTTAGAATGTAAGAAAATTTTCCTTATGCATTCAGTAGTTAGAGACTGAGCTCAAGGACCACCTCCTGAATGCACAATTGCTAATTGAATTAATAAAAGCACATATGGAAGAGAAAATGCTGATAGAAGTATGGAGTGTGACCAGCAACAATTATTTCCAAACCTAATGTCTTGCTAGAAAACTTGCTGAATTTCACTAAAGTCAAAGTTATGAGAAGAGAATAGTAGTAGCAGTGAGGATCCAAACTAAGACTCTGTCCTGATGGTAAGAAAACCTCAGGCTTACCCTATTGCCAGAATTCCCACTCCCAAACAGGGGTATTGTTCCCCATGGAAATTTTACTACTAAGAAATTTGGTGAACTTTTGAAGGATTTTAAAAACTAACCTGAATCACTGGGGAAAAAATGGTTGTTAAGTAATGTCAAAAGGGGGTCAATATGAATCTCTTCCCAACTGCAGAATTCCTTTGATTTGAAAATCTCATAGAAAATTTACTTTTGTAAAACATGTTAAATTACATAGAAGCACTGTTGGGAGCCATGTTTTCAATAGTATTGTAATATTTTCCCAATTACATGTCAAGACTATTTTTAGCATTCATTTGTACAAGATTTTGAATTCCAGATTTTTCTCTTTCCCTTCCACTCTTCCTAAAATTGTAGACAATTTAATATAGGTTGTGCATGTGTAATCTTATAAAAACAAAAACAATTCCATATTAGTCACAGTTTTAAAAGAAGAAACAGATCAAAGGGGAAAAAAGAATTAAATAAATAAAAGGAAAAAAAGTATGCTTCACTCTGAATTCAGAGTCCATCAATTCTTTATCTGGATGTAGACAGCATTTTCCTTCATGAGTCCTTTGTCCTTATCCTGGATCACTGTGTTGTTGAGAAGAGTTGAGTCATTTGTAGCTGATCATACTTCAGTGTTGCTGATACTGTGTACAACATTTTCTTGGTTCTTTTCATTTGGCTTTGCATCAGTTCGTACAAGTCTTTGCAAGTTTTTTTTTTTTCTGGAATCTACCTGTCTATCACTTTTTATCACACAATAGTATTCCATTACATTAATATACCAAAGCTTGTAAAGCCATTCCAAATTGATGGGCATCCCCTCAATTTTCCAATATTTGGCCACCATGAAAAAGGCAGCTATAAATATTTTTTGTACATGTAGGTCCTTTTCCCCTTTTTTTTAAATACATATCTCATAGTAGTATTGCTGGATCAAAGGTTATGCATAGTTTGCTTGCCATTTGGGCAAGGTTCCAAATTGTTCTCAGAATATTTGGATCAGTTCACAACACCCCCAACAGTGTATCAGTGTCCCAATTTCCCCACATCCTCTGTAACAGTTATCGTTTTCCATTTTTGTCATAATAGCCAATCTTATAGGTATTAGGTGGTACTTTAGACTTGTTTTAATTTGCATTTTTCAAATCAAAAGTAATTTACAACATGTCATCACATGTGTATAGATAGCTTTAACTTCTTTGTCTGACAACTACTTGCTCATGTCCTTTGACTATTTGTCAATTGGGGAATGGCTTGTATTTTGAAAATTTTAACTTATTTACTTTTAATTTACAACATTCAGTTCCACAATCCTTTGAGTTCCAAATTTTCTCCCTCTTCCTCTCCTCTCCTGTACCCCCTTCCTTGGCGGCATGCAATCAGATATAGGTTCTACAAATACCTTCACATTAACCATTAGTCAAGTTGTAAAGAAGAGTTATAACCAATGGAGTGAACAAGAAGGAATAAAAAATTAATAAAAGGGAGAGCAAGTAGTTTGCTTCAATCTTCATTTGGACTGTACAGTCTCTGGATATATCTATCTATCTATCTATCTATCTATCTATCTATCTATATATATATATATATATATATATATATATATATATATATATATCTTTTTCCATCATGAGTCATTTGTAGTTCTCTTACAGTGTCGCATTGCTGAGAGGAGGCCAGTCTATCAAAGTTAGTCATCACAGATACAATGTATCTGTAATTGTGTACAAAGTTTTTCTGTTCTACTCTCCTCATTCAACATCAGTTTATATAAGTCTCTCCGGGTTATTATGAAGTCTTTCTGCTCCTCATTTCTTATAGCACAATAGTGAAATGGCTTGTATTCTTATAAATTTGACTCAATTCTCTATATATTTGAGAAATGAAGCCTTTATCAGAGACATTCTGTAAAGATTGTTTCCCAGTTTTCTGCTTTCCTTCATTTCTTGGCTGCATTGGTTTTGTTTGTGCAAAAGATTTTTAAATTAATGTAATGAAAATTGTCTAGGTGTGTCTTTCTCTCCATCCTATTTTTCCCCTTGTTTGTTCTCTCTCCTTTCCTACTTTCCCTCTTCAAAAGTGGTTTGCTTCCATTTATTGGTCTGCCCCTTTTCTGTCAGTCCCCCCTTTAATCAATCTCCTCCCCTCATATTTTCCTGTTGGGTAAGATATATTTCTATATTCAACTGATTGTGTATATCATTCCCTCTTTGAGCCAATACTGATGAGAGTAAAGTTCAAGTGATGCCCATTGCCCACCTCCTCATCTTTCCCTCCACTGTAATAGGTTTTTTGTGCCATTTCATCTCTCCCTTCCTTCTGCACCTAGTGTATTTCTTTCTCATCCCATTATTTTTTATGTTATTCCCTCCAATTCACTTTACACCAGTACTCTCTGTCTATTTATATTCCTTTTTGCTGTACTATTAGCAGTACAATTTTTAAGAGTGGCAAGTGTCATCTTCATGTAAAGAGATCAGCTCCATTGAATTCCTATCTTTTCTTTTGCTTTTTTGACGTTTTTAGGCTTCTCTTGAGTCTTGTTATTGGATATCATTTTTTGTTCTATTCTGATCTTCTTATGAAAACTTGAAATCCTTTTATTTCATTGAATGACTTTTTCCCTTGAAGTATTATGCTTAATTTTGCTGGGCAGGTGATTCTTGATTGTAGTCCTAGTTCCTTTGCCTTGTGGGCTATCATGTTCCATGACCCCAATTCTTTAATGATGCAGCTGCTAAATCCCTTATAATCCTAATTCTGGCTCCCCAATCACTTATTTTATTTTATTTTTTTCTCTTAAATTTTTTTTATTGACTTGTTTGTTTACTTTTAGGTTACAAGATTCTGTTCCATAGTCACTTCAGTTATAGATTTTTCTCCCCTTCCTTCCCATCCCCCTCCCGACCCCACCATGGCGGCATACAATTATGTATAGGATCTGCAAACTCCTTCACATTGTACAATCATCTGGTTGTATAGGTGTTATAGCCAACCCAATCACTTATAATACTTTTTTCTTAACCTGCTAGTTCGAAAATTTGTCTGTGATGTTCTTTGGAGTTTTTATTTTGAGATCTCTTTCCTGAGCTGGTCAGTGGATTTTTTAATGCCTATTTTGTCTGCTAGTTCCAAGATATCAGGTCAGTTTTCCTTGATAATTTCTTTCAAGTTACTGTACAGGTCTTCCTTTTGATTATGGTTTTTAGGTAGTCCAATGATTCTGACATTGAATCTCCTGGATCTATTTTCTAGGCCAATTGTTTTTCCAATGAGGTATTTTACATTTTCTCCTTTTTTTCATTCTTTTGAATATATTTGTTTGATTCTTGATGTCTCATAGTGTCATTAGCTACCACTTGTTTAGTTCTGACTTTTAAAGAGTTGTTTTCCTCAGTTTGCTTACATATTTCCTTTTCCATTTGGGTGACTTTATTTTATATGGAATTGTTTTCTTTTTCCCAAGGTGTTGACTCCTTTTTCATATTTCTCTTACATCATTCTCATTTCTTTTCCCATTTTTTACTTCTGCCTTTCTTACATGATTTAAATAATAGTTTTTTATTTGTTTTCTTGGTTATACCATTCATTTTCATGAGATTTTTGAATTACAAATTTTCTCCCCATCTTTCCCCCACCCCAACACCAAAACAACAATCCCACTGTAAAGCCCATCCCCTGATTTGCTCTCTAACTTTCTGGTAGGGCAGGGAGAGCCTTCCTACACCAGCCCCTGTATATCTTAATTCCTAGTTGCAGGTATTGCAGAGCTTTAAATTCTAGATTCTTTCGATTCCTACCTTGTCCCCCACCCCCACTGGAAGGACAATCAATTCAGTACAGGCTGTGGATGTGTGATTATACAGGACATATTCATAGTGGACATATTGTGACAGTGATCATCTGCCTCCCCTTCCTATCCCTCCCCCTTTGTTTTGTTCTTTACCCTGTCCCTGTCCCTTTCCTGAAGTGCGTGCTTCCAGCATCCCTCCCCCAGAACCTGCCCTCCCCCCCATCATCCTGCTTCTCATTGCCATGGCCCCTACTCTCCTGTGTGGCATGATGCCCAGTTTAGAGTTTATGCCATTTCTTCCCTAAGTCAAATTCAATGAGAGTAATTGAAAGTAAAGTTGTAACAGTTATCCCTTGCCTCTTCTATATGGGATGATTAACCCCATTTTGTCTCCCCCATCTCATCTCATTCTAGTCCTCCTCCCCCTCAGAATTTTGCCCTATAAAGTATCATCCCTTCATATTCAATTGTTCCTATACCCTTTATATACACATATACACACATGCTCAGATATGTATTCATATGCATATATAGCCTCCTATTAAACATATGTGTAAGTATATATATATATATATATATATATATATATATATATATATGTTTATATTCCCTTCACCTATGCT
>CM053594.1:92487712-92504576 GCA_028646575.1 Pseudocheirus occidentalis
TGCATAAAAGGGAACAGATTGTGGGAGGGGTCTTACAGTGTGATCAATGTTCTGGGCTGGGGGGTAGGGACAAAAAGGGGAGAAAATTTGTAACTCAAAACCTTGTGGAAATGAATGATGTAACCAAGAAAATAAGTTAAAATTAAAATTAAAAAAAAAGAACAAAAACAACCACCTTCATACCTGAGGAAATGGTTGTGTAAGTTGTTAGAGTCAAATAATTTTTCATCTGGTTGTCAAATGCCTGCTGATGAGTCTCTCCATATATGTATAGGCCCCTTTCCTTTCAGAAAATACTTAATGTGAGTTGTTGTGACTATCCCTGTAGTCTGAACACTTTAAACATCACATGATGCATATATGAAATGCATTTGTCACTCCTCTCACAATCTGTATCAACCATTGAGATGAACGAAAACTCCATAGATAAAGTAACTGGGTAATTAATAATCAATTTATTAATTAAGCTAGTCAATAATCAATAAATTGGTCAGTAGCTTCTCTTGGTAACCAAAGATGCCAAGGAAGACCTTGAGATGCTTTAAATGCCTTCTGAAAGGGAATTCTCCAGACAAGTGAAACTGGCAAACATTGAATGAGAAGATGGGCTGAAATCTTTAGCTTCTCCTGCTGAGAACTGACTTGATCATAAGACTTAGCAGCCTACAACAATCTGGGCAGGGGAAGCCATGTCCATTTGGGCATTTATGGATGGTTTTTTCCTTCATGAGCTGGGTTACCTTAAACTCTAATGAAAGAGTACAAGACTAGGGACTCCTTTCCCCAGGGTTAAAGAGGATATCAAAGTCAGATGTTTCTCCCTTCAGGGTAAGGGTTCATCCATATTGGATTCTGCATATGCTCTAAACAGAAATGAGGTATCCTAGTTGGATAGGGTCCCACCCAAAAGTGATGAGCATGTGCCCTGAGAGCTAAGAGCAATCTCATCAGTCAGCTATGCAGTTCAGAGAGTAATTTACCTTAACAGGAGTTGAGTTTTATCAGAAATAGAAGGAAAAGGGTGGATTACAAATTAATGATTTGTTATTAATAAAATAATACATTAATTTCTCTCACCATTTAAGTCGAATGCTTATCCCCCAGAAAATAGCTCCTCTTCTTCAACTGCCTGATTCCTTCACAAAATTGTTTTGTATTTAATATATATTTGTCTTTATATGCATATATACAGCATATACATATGTAGTATACATGTATATATTCCTATACAGTACATACATGTGCATACATGTATATATACATATATGCACACATGCATAAATATACATACATAGAAACAGAGGGGCAGCAAAGTGGCATAGCAGCTAAGCACTGGGCTTGGAGTCAGGACTACTAATTTTCCCGAGTTCAAATCTGACTGCAGGCACTTACTACCTGTGTGATCCTGGACAAGTCATTTTACTCTCTTTGCCTTAGTTTCCTCGTCTGAAAAATGAGTTGGAGAGGGAAATGGCAGACTACTCTAGTATCTTTTCCCAAGAAAACCCCAAATGGGGTTATGAAGAGTGAGACATGACTAAAAATGACTAAATAACAACAACACTAGGCATATCATTTTGATTTCTGAGCTTCAATATCTCTAAATATTTATGCATTCCTTCCTTCCCCATTAATGGCACCCATGAAGGCTACTGTGGATTCAGGGTTCGTTACTAGCATACATCAGTATACACTGAATGACACAGCTTATATTTCCCAACGGATTAGTATTTTTTTAAACCACATTGATCAGAAAGGACATATTAGTTCAAAGAAAAAAAAACAACATATTTAACTAAAAAGCATAGCAATAGAAGAGACAAGAAAAATTATCCTATGTATGTAGAAGCATAGTCTCCTTTAGGTTATTTTGTGCCCAGTGGGTAAGAGTGACACATTAAGGGAACAATCATACTAGGGCACACATATAAAGGGCATGTATAGCCAGAAAATATGTATGGAAGGTCAAGGCATTTGCATGGTGAACACACATAGAAACATGAAGCCCTGGATTCCCATGTGAACATACGTGGACAGGATAACTCAGACCCCGAATACTGCAGAACTTCCAGTGTGCTCCATTGATCCTACTGTCCCCCTCTGTCCTCCACTAACCAATGTGTCTCTGCAATGACTGCTCTCTGCTTCAATGTGCTGATCTTTGGCCTCTTCACCAACATGTTTAGCAGCCTTATAAGCCGTTCCTAGCAAAGAAGTGCAAAAGCTCTTTTAGTTCATAGTCAAAAATCAATGATGGCAGCTAGGTGGTGCCATAGTGCACAGAGAGCCACATCTGAAGTCAGAAATGACTCATCTCAGTGAGTTCAAATCCAGCCTCAAACACTTATTAGCTGTTTGACCCCGGGCAAGTCATTTAACCCCATTTGCCTCAATTTCCTCATCTGTAAAATGACGTGGTGAAGCTGCCAAGAAAACTTCAAATGGGGTCACAAAGAAATTGGACAGAATGAAAAAAGGCTAAACAAAAAGAAAATCAATGAATTATTACCACATTTAATTTTCGAAGAGGAAGAAGGAAGTAGAGGCCCTCAGGCTAAGATTCCTTTTTCTGTCTTTCTTCTCAAGCTGATTTAGGTCCCTAACCCAAGTCAACTATCTATTCTATTAAGCATCCCCTTATTTTCTCCATGGATACATTGCCATATTATACTCCTGTTTCACTCTTAAGTAAATAGCAGTGATTAAGATCTAAAACTGTCATCATTGTGAGGACATCATTTGTATAAATGGAAAAGTGCACTGATGTGGACTCAAGACATAAAGAGGAGAGTAGGGAAATTAGATGCCTCTACAACATTTAAGCACTAAGCCCTAGTACCCTGAAAGAATGTATATGTAGCCATGTGTTTCTAGACCACAGGCTGACATGGACCTACACAAGTCAAAACAGTGGCCCAGAGAATAAGCATCCACATGACTACGGGAGAAGTATCAGATATAACAATGCGGGTGTCCTTCCCACACAAATGTCAAACTACCTGTCTCACAAACTTGCTAGGAAAGTATTTTATACACATACACACAAGTACACACATGAACCCTATATCAATGTAAGTTATCATTCTTTCAAAATTACAAGGATGGGGGCAATAATATCCCACTATTTATTTAAATGAACTGTCATTTCTCCCAACCTAATCCCCCTGCCCCATAAGAGCTGACCTTTTCAAAAGCTTTAATAATCAGCAATTATATAAGGAGGATGGCATATTTATAAGTGTGTAACACTTTGAGGGGGGATCATTGCACAAGTTTCTAACATTCTCACACATAAACTTTGTTACTAATTTAAGTTTCGCAAAATATTATTCATCCATACTTTCCTAGAATTTGAAGCTGGAAAGGGCCCTCAGAGATCGTCAAATCTGCTCCACCCACCCTCCCTACCATGGCAAATGTTAGGAAATGGAGGGCCAAATTTGGGGATGATTTTGTTTCAGAGCGCCTAGATGGAGAGAAATCTGTCTAAATCTCCAAGTTTTGTAGGGGACTACACCCTTGTCTTGTGTTTGCTACACCACTGGTCTGTCTCTACCATGTTTCCTCACTTAGGTATCAACCTTAACTAACTGAACTATGGCAAAGAACCAGGAAGGACACAAACAAAAGAGACCTCTGATTAGTCAAAATGGAAGTTAGAAAATCTGTATACAAAATACCATTCTCTTAACTTGTAAGTCAGCCCCGTTGGGTCCTCACTTAGAAATATTACTGTTTTTTGTTTTTCCTTTTGTCCATGAGTTTATTAATATACTTTCTTGGTCTCGGGAGATTAGAAGAGGATAAGAAATAGAGATAGATGTACTCTAATCAAATTAGGGTCACAGAATAATGGGATTGAGGGCTGAAAGAGAGTTTAAAGATGTATGTGGTCCAATCTTCTCATTTCACACATGAAGAAACTGAGGGCCAGAGACAGACATGAAGTAACTTGCCCCTGGCAATAATCAGGATTCAAATTTGGGTCCAGGTCCTCAAAGGTAAAAAAACAAAATCATGCTAACCAGCCTAGCTGTGGAAGCCACGAAAAGGCTTCTAAAATCAGGTAAAGGAACAACAATGCAGTGGCTAGGTAGCCCAGTGAATAGAGCACCAGCCGTGGAGTCAGGAGGATCTGAGTTCAAATTTGGCCTCAGACACTCAACATTTACTAGCTGTGTGACCTTGGGCAAGTCACTTAACCCCTATTGCCCTGCTTTCTCCCCTCTAAAAAGCAAAAAAAAAAAAAAAAGGAATAAAAACAAAACCCCACCATAACATGGCATCTCTGAGTGCAGGGCCAAATTGCACCAGATGTATTACTAGCTCCTGAGTTCATGACTGCTTTATATGATAGAAGAACCAAAAAAATTATTGATATTTATGACGATCCTACACCATCACAAACAGATTAAGTTGCATATAGTCCACTGTGATGAAAACGGCAGAGAAGTATTTATAGGGGCTAGCCAACCTTCTCCCTGCAGGCAGGAGGTGACCACTAAAATGACTGATAGATACTTAAATACAGCCTCTGTGACAGCAAAAGAGTTCAACAACTCCCTGTGAACATCCTTATCTAACTTGTTCATGATCAGTAGATTCCAAAGGTGCCTGGGTGAGTATTTGAAAAAGGTCCCATCTGGCTTTGCACTCCTGAGCACTGCCCATAAGAATTTTAACCACTTATTTCTAGCCTGCAATTTGGGACAAGGTTAAATACCTCTAGGACCTAAAATATATGCTTCTTTGTCTCTGTAGGCCAAAAAGAGGTAGGTGACAAGTAGAATGATCTAGAAGGTAATTAACACATACATTCTTGCACCCTTTGGGGCATGTACCAATTGATTCATACGTTATCAATAAATCTATGTAGTTTGAAGGAGTATGTGGTCATATTTCTATTTGTTATTATTTAGAACTGGATGAAGCTAATCATGTAAGAAAGACTCTCATTCTGAATGGTTAAAATAAATAATATATTGGGGGTGGCTAGGTGGCACAGTGAATAAGCACCGGCCCTGGAGGCAGGAGTACCTAAGTTCAAATTCGGCCTCAGACACTTAACACAAAAAACTAGCTGTGTGACCTTGGGCAAGTTACTTAACCCCAACTGCCCTCCAAAAAGCAAATAATAATAATAATAATAATATATTGGCACTTAGATGTATGAAATTATCTGGAAGTCCTACTGATTGGCTACACCTTATCTAATAATTTGGCATTGGCCAAATAAATGAAAAGCTACTGTAATAATTTTCAATGATACCATATTATTAACCTCTCAACTTCTTTTTGGCATTGAGTTCAAGATGTACCCTAAGCCAACTGGCTGCTCTGGCTGATTTGTAAGCCATTTCAGACATATAAAGCTCTGTCAATCTTTTATTAACTCTCTAATCCTAAACAAAATTAACAACCAGATTCCTAACATATGGACATTTCATAAGAAATCACATAACAACAGTAACCATGAATTAATTTCTCTTCCAGAACTATTATTGTGTGCCAAAGTATTTTAATGATCTGGAGCCATTAATGGTCCACTGGGTGTTCAATAAAGATTGGTTGGCGTCATGATCAAATCACTATTCAATTTTCTAATATTTAGTTGGCAGAGTTAAGTACCCAGTACACTGATAAAAACTGAAGAAAATAGCAAGTATATTGGAAGGAGCTTTTCAGCAATAGCAAGATATACTGATGGTGCTGATATGCTATAAATTCATCAGCCAATTGATGATTGATAGTTATAACACTTTTTAACAAAGTTCATTAGTTTGGGATTTTTACAATATACCATAGTAAAAGGAACACTGGATTTGGAGACAAAAAACTTTAGGGCGTCACTTCCAGCTTTATCAGCTATGACTAGCTCACTGACATGACAAATCACAGAACTTTTCTGCCTTTCAATTTCCACTTCTGTACATAGAAGGGAATACTACCTCTTCTTCCCAACCTACAGAGTTGTTATGAGGTTCTAATGAAATCATGGATTTGGAAGCCCTTTGTGAACTCCAAGCTGCTATTTTAATATAACAGATTATGATTTGCCAACAGGTAATGAATAGTCAAATATTTTTGACAAATTTTTCTCTCGAAGTTTTAAAGCCAAATTAGAGAAAGCAATTCTAAATGTGCTTAATGTTAATTTTGTTTTTAAAAAATAGAATGTCAGGCACTGGTTTCAGAAAAATGTAATAGTAAAAATCTTGGTTTCATGATTTTCACATTCAAAAATTGTATCCATATATTAGATTCAATTCAATTTAAGTCTAGCCATTTGAGTCCACAAAGACAAAAATGAAAACTGCCCTGACCTCAAGGAATTTATAATTTGCTTGAGGAAGGAGCACCATATACACAGAAAAGTTTTTTTTAATACAAAGTAAATATCACGTGACAGCTGGTGATTACAGCTAGCCTTAAAACCAGCAAGACTTGGTTATTATGCCTACCTCTGACATAGACTATCTCTGTAACCCTGGGCAAGTCACTTAACTTAGAGTTTTAAACTAGTCCCTAAGGCTATCAGTGTCAGTGACAATGCCAACCTACTTTGGTATAGAGAGTTTTCTCACCTAAGAGTTCCTCATAGCAAGGATATTGCACATATAGTTACTATCCCAATCCCTATGAATACAAAGTAACTTCAGGGTGGTAGGACTAATAAGGAGGAATTAAGAAGGAGCCTTGAGGGCAACTAGGGCTCCTGAAAGACCTAGGAGAGGAAGGAGAGTATTATAAGCCTGGGGCAAAGCTTGAACAAAGATATACAGATAGGTGATAGAATGGCATACATGACTGAAACAAGAAGGTAGATTTGTTTGGAGGGTGAATGGGAATAATGTACAATCAGCCTGAGAAGATAGATTGGAGCCAGAATGTTAAAGGTTTTAAAAGCAAAAACAAAAAAATTATAATATTTTAAAGGTCATAGGGAACCATTGAAGTATCCAAATAAGGGAGTGACATCATCAGAACTATATTTGAAGACTATTTATTGGGCATCTATGTTGAGGTTTCCTTTGACAAGGGAAAGGGTAGCTATAGGGAGAAAAAAAAATTGGAAGTTATTTCTTTTTTTAATTTTTATTTATATATTTTTAGTTTTCAAAATTCATTTCCACAAGATTTTGAGTTACAAACTTTCTCCCCATCTTTCTCCTATGTCCCCAATCCAAGATTGCAAGCCTATTGAATACCCCTTCCCCCAATCTGCTCTCTCTTATATCCTCCCCCATCCCTCCCTTAACTTCAAGGAGAGACTCATTCCTCTCTGTCACTTTGTGGGTTCTTTAGCTCTAAAATTTGTTTAGAGTCATATTTTACAGGTATTGGAGATGGTTGGTGTGAGAGCTTATGCAAGTTCCTGCTTTTACTCTGCTGCCTTGGCTCCACCCCACCCCCACCCCCCACCTCCCAGATATTTCAATAGACCAGGTGAGACGCGAAAAAAACCTGAAACATGATGGTGTCCTATGAGCAGGGAGAAGAGGAAAGATGTTACACATGTTGTGTAAGGAGACTGAGCACCTGATTTGCCTTGTGATCAGAGGGTGAGAGAAGGGGAAGATTTAAAGACAATCCTTAGGATGAAAACCCCAGTTACTGGAAAGTTAATGATGACCTCAGTAGGTACCTTCCCTTGTTTGTTTGTTTTTCATTGCTGTTAACTATGATCCTATATTTCTTCTGCCTTCTGTATCTAAACTCCTTGAAAAGGCTATTTGCCATAGGTGTCTCTACTTTCTTGCCTCACATTGTCTTTTTAACCCTTGACAATCTGGCTTCCAATCCTAATCATTCCACCAAAATGTCTTTTTCCAAAATTACTGATGATTTTAGTTTCAAAATCTAATGTCCTTTACTCAGTTACTGAGGACCACAGACCAGTGGGACTCTCACCCTGATGGCTGAACAAGCCCTCTCAGGTAAAAAGTCTGCTGAGGGGCCTGGATCAGTTCCCCCTCCCCCAGGAAAGATCTCAAACACACAGGTGTAAGGATTAGGTCCTGGAGATGCATGGCTTTTACACCCTTGGCCTGGAACAAAGAAGTTTGCAATGTCCTCAGGGGAAAACAGTTAGGAAAGAGATTTGTGGCTCTATAAAACTGATGCCTGGAAGACCAAAGGTTGGCTCTCTACTTTCACCATTCTGAGAGTCTCATCTCTTTTTATGCACCCAATAGCAACCTCCGGGTACAGGATTCTTTCTCAGCCCTGCTTGGGAGTGGGGCTCCCATACTTTCTCAGCCCTGCAGAGCTCCCCACACTTGTCTCCACACACTTACTCTTTATTCTCCTTGACTTCTCCACTATGTTTGACACCCTTGATCACCCTCTCCTCCTTGGCACTCTCTTTTCTCTTAGTTTTCCAGATACTGTTCTTCTGGTTCTCCTCCTACCTCTTTCCTTTTCCCTTCTCTTTGCTGGATCTTCATCCACATCACGCTCTCTAATTGTAGGTGTCCCTCAGGGTTCTATCCTGGATTCTCTTCTCCCTCTACATTAACTCACTTGATGATCTCATTAGATCCCCGGTATTTAATTACCATCTCTATGCTGATGACTGGAGAAGGAAATGGTGAACCACTCCAGTATCTTTGCCAACAAAATGCTAAAATGGGGACACAAAAGTTCAAGCACCACTGAAATGACTGAACAACAACTACAATGCTGATGACTCTCAAATCTATTTATCCTGTCCCAGCACTACTGACCTTCAGTTTCACCTCTCCAACTGCCTTTCACACATCTCAAACTAGATGTCCAGCAGACATCGTAAACTCAACATGTCCAAAACAGAACTCGTTATCTTTACCTCTTGCCCTTTTCCCCTGTCTTATCTTCTTTTGATGAAGGCAACATCATTCTTCTAGTCCCTCAGGTTCACAAACTAGGAGTTATCCTTGACTTTTCCCTCTCTCTCTCACCCCCAATATCCTAGCTATTGCCAAGGCTTGTTGATTTTACCTTGGTAATATTTTCATATACATCCCCTTCTCCCCTCTGACACTATCACCATCCTCGTCCAGACCCTTATTACCACAAACCTGAACTATTATAATAGCCACGTGGGTCTACCTGCTTCCCATGTTTTCCTCTCCAATTCATCCTCCACTCATTTGCCAAAATGATTTTCTTAAAACACAAGTTGAACTATGCACAGAGTAAACTCCAATGGCTTTATATCGCTCTAGAATCAAAATAAGAACGATCTTTTTGACATTCAAAGCCCTTCAGGACCTAGCCTCTTCCTATTCTTTCCAGTCTCTCACACCTTACTCCCTTGAAATATGATCTTTAATCCAGTGACATAGGCCTCCTCGATGCTCCATGAGCAAGACACTCCATCTATTAACCTCTGGAAGTTTTCCTGACTGTCATCCATGCCTATAATGTTCTCCTTTCTCAATCCCACCTACTTACTTCCCTGGCTTCAAGTTCCAACTAAAATTCCATCTTTAAGGGAAATCTTTCCTAAGCCCTCATAATTCTAGGGCCTCCATTTGGCTAATTTTTCCTATTTTGCTTTTCTATAGCTTGCTCAGTATTTATTGTTTGCATGCTATCTACCTCATGCAACTGTAAGGTCCTTTAGAGCAAATGCTATTACCTTTTTTGGTGCCTAACACCATGCCTGATACATAGTAAGCCCTTAAGAAATTTCTAGAAACTGATCAATTGAACAGGAAAGTTAAGAAGAGCAGTGGTTTCAGAGAGAAAGACAATGTTCATTATGAACATGTCAAGATGCCTCCAGGACATCTTGATGGAAAAGTCCAGCAAGTAATGCATGATGTGATATTAAAATTCAAGGAGAGAGATGAAGTCTGCATCAGTTTTGCTAAGAAGTCATTCACATGGGAAAAGAAGCTATTAAGTTCTCCAAGAGAAAGAGTAAGCAGATGTAAGTAAAAGACCTAAGACTGAGCTCTGGGCTAGAGCCATTCATATGGAGCAGCATATGTACTATGAATATTCAATGGAGGATACAAGGACAGGTGGGTGGAGAATTAGTAGAAAGCAGTAGTAGAACAATCCATGAAGAAGGGAGCATCTAGGAATAGGGAATGGTCAACAGCTTCAAATACTGCAAAAAGGTCACAAAGGATGTTCAACTAAGAAAATACCATTAGATTTAGCAAAAGAGAACACTGACACTCTTGGGAAAAGGAGTTTTTGTTTAGTGGAAGTATAAGAAATCAGATTGCAATGGCTTGGGGAGCAAATAGTTGATGAGAAAGTAGAGGCAATAGTATAATGACATTTTTTCCCTAGGAGTTTGCTTTAGAAAGGGAGGTGAGATCTATGGTGATAGCACAAGGGTATAGCTGGATCAAATGAAGGTTTGATTTAAGAATGGGAGAGATCTAGGCATGCTTGTAGGTGATAAAGACAGAATCAGGGGATAAAGAGAGACTGAAGTTTAGAGGGAGAATTGACGAAGGGGGAAGTTCTAAGACAAGAAAGGACCGATGAAATCAAGGGCACAAGCAACTGACTCCATTGATACTATAGTCATACCTAAAAACTATCTTCCTAGCTTAATACTTCTTCTCTCATGGTAAGTAAAGTCTATTGCTTAAGGTATAAGGTTGAAATCACAGGTCCAGTGCGATTCCTATGCCCCTCCATAAAAAGTGTATCAATTTTTTCTCCTTTAGCAGTCTCATCACTTAATTTCTTATTGTGTTCCTGTGGAGGGGTAGAGCTGCTTCTCACATACAGACTCCCTTGTCTACCTTCTTCCCTGTCTCTGAAGCTACAGTTCTTGTACCTCTTGCCACTGCTTATGGATTGTTTCCTCTTTCACTGTGTGTGAAATCTCCCCTCTTCCCTCTGACATAAGAAGAATTCCCCCTAGGTTGCTTCAGAACTATTTGGACCACCTACCTTCCACCACCACTAAGTTTTTGATTACTGCTATTCCTTGCTCCCTGCTGCTTACATTCATTCAGAATTTCCTTCTGAAATTATTCTGTACTGAAAGCTTGTGACATATTCCCTCCATAGCCAATATTTTTTCCAAGGTGAATAACAAATGATAATTTATGAGTCATATCTTGAAATCATTTAGCTAGTTTTGCAATCAAACTCCCAAGAGCCTATCTACTGGAGGAGAATTATAGCTGGCTCATTAAATGCTTTCCCACTAGACTGACCAATATTCTATGAATGAGAGTCATAACATAAGGTAGGACCAGATATACATATATGAGAAAATAATATTTGTAGGACTAAATATGCTTCAGTTAGAAGAGGTCCACCAAATATAAAGTGAATGCAAATTTGAAAATACAGAACATAAGCCCATATTCTAAAATGAACTGCTATAAATAATTCTAAGTATAATCACTACATATTTAATATCCCATATAGACATATATTTAAAGCAATTTCCCCAAACTGTCTCTTCTTCTTTCATTGAATCCTTGGAGTCACAAAGGAAATGAAAAGTTTTCCTCAGGTCCCACAAACTAGCTGGTTCTTCCCTCTTTTTGTTTCTGTTAATACCACCTGCCATTTCTCCCAACTACTCATGCAATGAACTTAGAGTCATCTTTTACTGTTTCTCTTGGCTCAGCTCCCATACACCCAATCATTCATTGAGTTTTACTGGTTCTCCATTTCTAGATTCTCCTTCTATAGAATCACATAAGCACAGAAACTCAAGACTTGAAAGAAAACCCAGAAATAACCCTATCTAACTAGTCATCCAATATAATTCACAACTAAACATAGATTCCCTTAACAGTATCCCCAGCAAGTGATTGTCTAGATTCTTTTAGGAATCTTAATTTATAACGTTTTTCATACATATCCCTAGCAGCATCAAGAAATATTTGTTGAGGGGCGGCTAGGTGGCACAGTGAATAGAGCACTGGCCCTGCAATCATGAGGACCTGAGTTCAAATCTTACCTCAGACACTTAACACAAAACCAGCCATGTGACCTTGGGCAAGTCAATTAACTTCAATTATCCTATCTTACCCCCACCAAAAAGCAAAAATAAAAAAAGAAATATTTTTGAGTCCTGCAATGTGTTAACCACAACACTGGATGAAAAGGCTAAAAATATATAAAAAGTCTCTGCCTTCAAGGAAAATAAACAGCACATACATAGACAAGTCATTGCAAAATATTTGTGGAGGTAAGAGAGAATAGATGAAGAAATTCATGATCATTAGACTTCTTTCCAGTCAAACTGCTGAAGCAATTGAATGTCAGGGGGGAAGGTAAAAGAGAAAACAAGGTGTTAAACAAAGTATAAAGAATCTCATTAATCAAACCTAATAGGATTAGGTTGGGAGTATCACCATGAGGCTAATGGCTTTTTAAGAATTTAAGATATTCCCTAAAAGTCTGTTGAGGCAGCTGGGTGGAATAGTGGATAGAGGGATGGGCCAGAAGTCTAGAAAACTCCTCTTCCTAAGTTCAAATCTGACCTTAGACACTATCTGTATGACCCTGAGTAAGTTATTTAATCCTAATTGCTTCAGTTACTTTGTTTGTAAAATGGGCTTGAAAAGGAAATGACAAATCATTCTAGTATCTTTAAGGTCAAGAAAATTCAAAATGGGGTCATGAAGAGTTGGACATGACTGAGAATGACTGAACAACAAGAGTCAAGTGAAGTAAGAAGCAGCTCTCTTTGAAGAGTGTGAGGCTATAGAGCAGAGAAGGGAAAATTCTGAGACCCTTGTCCCAAAGAACAATGATTATCAACTCAAGGGATGAGAAGGAAATTGCTGTCTCCTCTTTTATCCCCACCCAATTGGCCATGGTATCTTCCTGGTAGCTTCTTGTCCAGTAAAAGACATCATGCCCAGCAGGAAGCAGACCTAGTAAGAGCCAAGGAGTCAAGAGAGAGTCAGGATAGGAAATAATGATGGAGAATATGACCCCTGGCAATAAAGAAGACAGCCAGTTATAGATTTAAGAGAGTGTTAGCCTTGGTAATTGGGAGTTAAATTGCAGAAAAAAGCAGTACCAGAAAGCTCTGCTAAGCAGATCACTAAAACTATGACCACTAGGGAGCAGTGTGAGGATGCCACAAGAAAAGAAAGGACATCAGCCAGCTTCATGAGTTGCCTTCATTATCCAGGTACTGTACATGTGTGTTTCTCTGCTAGAATACTCTAAGTTATGTCTATTGTTTACACTGTGTATTTTTTGCAAGCCAGTGCAGCCCAGGTTTATAAAGAATGTTGTATAGCTACTATTCTTTGAAAGTCATCTTAGTAAAATGACTTTTGAGGTAATTATGTCTCCTGCCTGACTATAAAAGATAAGTGCACTAGTAGGGGCTCGTGAGCTCTAATTTTAGTAGTGCAGATCCACAGAGCACTTTGGATTATTTGAACATTGAATAATAATCACCCCCTCATGAAATAACATATCAATGTTAAGTTGAGAAGATATATAAGAGGGAGTGCTATATATGCACCAAACTAATAAAATTATTCAAGGGAATGACTAGTGATTAAATTGATCGTAAAATATTTAAAGTAAGCAGTGAACTTTAGCGCAGTGGTGAAGGAAAGTAGTGGTTCCAAGATGTGAAGGTAAAAAATAAAAAAAGAGAAGGAAATGAAAGTATTCTGGGAACAGTAAGTGGGCCAGTTTGGTGGAAGGTCATGTGTGGGTGGTAGGGTAATGTGTAATCATTCTATCATCCACATTTTTCCTTGTACAGTGCTTGAACTTCTCATGCCTATGATTTGCCTCTGTCAAGGACATTAGAAGTGTCTGGATGGCAGAAACTGTGTGATACATTTTATATTCAGCTTCCACTACTTTGCATATTTTTTACTTCTTCCCCAGTCCTCTCCTTCCCTCCTTCCATGTCCAGTCTCTTGGTTTAGATATCTAACTCCTGAGGATTTTAGAACATCTAAACATCTTCAGAACATCTCTTACAGACCCTCATCTCTCCTCTGACACTGAAACTGTCATGATGAAGGCCTTCATAATCTTAGGCTTAGATTATTTCAATACCTGTTGGTTGATCTCCCTGCTTCAAGAATCACCCTGCTCCAATCTATCTCAGCTGTCAAACTGATCTTCCTAAAGAGGAGATATGACTATTCTATTTCCATAGTCAGTGAACTCCAGTGGCTTCTTATCACTTCCAGGCTCAAATATAAAGTCCTCTGTTTGGCTTTAAAAGCGTTTCACAAACTGATACGCTCCTACCTTTCCATTTTTCCTACACTTTACAGTGTGCTCCCTCCCTATCCTCCTCTATGCCTGCAATATTGTGAGATACAGAGGATATCAGCTTCCTTCTGTTTCTACAACAATACACTCCATTTCGTGACTCCTGTATGTCCTCCCCCAACCCCAGGCATAAAATCCACTCCCTCCTCATTTTTACCTCTGGCCTTCCCTGGCTTTCTTCAGGTCCCAGATCAAAATCCCACCTTCTACAAGTAGACTTTCTTAAATCCTCCTTAATGCTTATGCCAAGTTTATCTTGTGTATATCTTACATGTTTGCATGTTGTCCCCTTAATTCCCCCATCTCTAGAGTTAGAGTAGTTCTTTGAGATCAAGGATGGTCTTTTGAGGTTTTTTTTTCTTTTTTGCTTTTCTTTCTTTTTCATTTTTTTCATTTCTTTTCTTTTCTTTTCTTTCTTTCTTTCTTTTTGTTTCCCTAGAGCTTGGCATACTGCCTGGTACATGGCACGTACTTAATATATGATTGCTAACTGTTCACTTACTGACTGATTGAGCAAAGCCCATGGGAAATGGTCAGAACTGTTGAGCAATTGAATGAAGAAAATAAGGATGCTAAAAAGCCTTCTGAGAAGAAGCTGATAAAACTGGGAGTGTTTAACCTGGAATAGGAGACTAAATGAAGATTACAACCACCTTCAAGTATTTGAAGAACTGTGATGTGGAAGATGGATCAGACAGCTTTAACTTATTACCAGGAAGCAGAAGCAGGAGCAATGAATGGACAAATTTAGGATGGATGTCAGGAAAGACTCCTTAATCATTAGAGTTCTCCAAAAGTGGAATAGATTAGATTGGGGGAAGTGGATTCCTTCTCCCTTGAATTCTCCAATCTGGATGACCAGTTGTAGAAAAGTCATAGGGACATTTAGGGCATGGATCAGGTAACCCATTCACCTCAGAAGGAGAGGCAGATAGGTGGCACAGTAGATAGAGATGTCACTGGGCTGGAAGTCAGAAAGATTTGAGTTCAAATGTGGTTTCAGACATGTTACTAGTTCTGTGATCCTGGTCACATTATTCAACCTCTTTCTGCTTTAGTTTTATCAACTGTAAAATGAAGATAGCAATACTACCTACTTCCCAGGATTATTACGAGGATCGAATAAGATTATGCTTATAAAGTAGGAGACAGAGCCAAGATGGCAGAGTAAAAGCAGGAATTTCCTTAAGTTCCAGCACCAACGACCTCCAATACCTGTAAAAAATGACTCTAAACAAATTTTAAAGCTACAGAACCCACAAAATGACAAAGAAAAATGAATCTCCTCCTGAAGGCAGCCTGGAAAGCCAACAGGAAGGGTCTATTGCACAGTGCTGTGAACCAAGTGCAGTCCTGCATGAGTTGTGCCAGCCCAGGCCTGGGGCAGTTTCAACCAGCAGCACAGACTGGCCAGAGGAGACTTCAGGAGAGTGAGTCATTGTGTGTAGGTTTCCAGCCTTCTCAACCTATAAATGCCAAAGAGAAAGTAAAAGGTCAGTAGGGAATTCTGTTGGAACTAGGAGACAGAAGAGTATGGTTTGGCCCCTGCCCCAGGGCAAGAAGTGGTGAAGGTGGGGCAGCCACAGCTGCTGCCTCATGGCTGCCTTTTGGAGCTCCTGGACTGCAGATCATAGGGAGAGCAAGCACATATTCAGAGGATAATCATTCTTGCTTTGACCTGCTTAATCTGGGTCACAGTTTTGGGTGGTAGTCCTGGGGTGTGTGGACAGTGTGCAAGAGCTTGTGGTGGCTGTAGAGAGGGCACCCTCCTAATAACTCTGACAACAGCTCTGGCAGGAGCTTTGCAAACCCCAGCAATTTGGGATACAGGTCTCTTCACTCTGGAAGCAGAGTTCTATGGCAAAGAGCTCAAAAGTCAAGTAATTTGCTGGCAAGATGAGGAAGCAGAGGAAGCACAATCAGACCGAAGAATCCTTTTTTCGGAGACAAAAACAGATCAAAACATGAAACCTGAAGAAGACAACAAAGTCAAAACTCCTGCATCAAAAGCTTCCAAGAAAAATATGAACTGGTTGCATGCCATGGAGAAGTTCAAGAAGGATTTTTTGAAAATCAGGTAAGAGAAGTAGAGGAAAAATTGGGAAGAGAAATGAGAACGATGCGAGAAAATCATGAAAATAAAGACAACATCCTGCTAAAGAAGACCCAAAAAATACTGAAGAAAATTATACCTTAAAAACAGATTAACCCAAATTGCAAAAGAGGCCCAAAATGCCAAAGAGGAGAACAATACCTTAAAAAGTCAAATTGGCCAGATGGAAAAGAAATTTCTTTTTTTTTTTAATTTTAATTTATTTTCTTGGTTACATCATTCATTTCCACAAGGTTTTGAGTTACAGATTTTCTCCGCTTCTTGCCCCTACCCCCCAGCCCAGAACATTGATCCCACTGTAAGGCCCCTCCCACAATCTGTTCCCTTTTATGCCCTCCTCCAACACCCCTCTAGCTTTCTAGCAGGGCAGGGAGGGGCTCCCTGCCTCTGTCCCTGAATGTATTATTTCCCAGTTGCATTTGATTGTATAGCTTTAAATACTAGATTCTTGCAATACCTCCCCTGTCACCCACTCCCACTGGGCAGAGCAGCAATTCAATACAGACTGTACCTGTGTAATTA
>CM053594.1:92505076-92540466 GCA_028646575.1 Pseudocheirus occidentalis
ATATATATATATATATATATACATTTGTATTCCCTTCACTTATCCTCATACTAAGAAAAGTTTCATAAGTTACTATTATTGTTTTTCCATATTGGCATGTAAATAGTTCAACTTTGATAAGTTCCTTAGGATTTCTTTCCCATGTTTACCTTCTCATGCTTCTTGTGTTTGAATGGCAAATTTTCTGTTCAGTTCTGTTTTTTTCAACTAGAATACTTGAAAACTTGAAAATCCTCCACCTCACTGAATGACCATATTTTCCCCTGGAACATTATACTCAATTTTGCTGGGGAGTTGATTCTTGGTTTTCGTGCCAGCTCCTTTGCTCTCTGGAATATCACATTCCAGGCCCTTTTATCCCTCAGTGTAGAAGCTGCCAGATCCTGGGTTACCCTAATTATGTTTCAACAGTATTCAAATTGTTTTCTCACGGTAGTCTATAATATTTTCTCCTTTATCTGGGGATTCTGGAACCTGGCTCTAATATTTCTAGGAGTTTCCTTTTGGGGATCTTTTTCAAGAGATGGTTGGTGAATTCTTTCAAAGTTCTATTTTGCCCTCTGATTCTGAAACTTCAGGGCAATTTTCCTTGAGAATTTCTTGAAGAATGCTTTCCTAGGTTCTTTTTTTGATCATGGCTTTCAGATAGACAAATAATGTTCAAATTGTCTCTCCTGGATCTATTTTCCAGGTCAGTGGTTATTTTCAAGGACATATTTCACATTGCTTTCTATTTTTCATTTGTTTGTACCTGTTTAATAGTATCTTGGTTTCTCATAAAGTCATTAGCTTCCACTTGCTCCACTCTAATTCTGAAGGAATTATTTTCTTCAGAATGCTTTTGAGATTTTTTTTCCATCTGGCAAATTCGACTTTTTAAGGCATTCTTCTCCTCATTAGCTTTTTGGGCCTCTTTTGTCATTTGAGTTAATGCGTTTTTTAAGGTGTTGTTTTCTTCAGTCAGGTTGTTGACTCTCTTTTCATGACTTTCTGGCATCATTCTCATTTCTCTTTCCAATTTTTCCTCCACTTCTCTTATTTGCTTTTCAAAGTCCTTTCTAAGTTGATCCATAGCTAGTAGGCATTCTTCCAGTGTCTTGGAAGCATTTGGTGTGGAAGTTATGACTGTGTTGTCTTCCTCCCTTTCCGTGCTTTGATCCTTTTTGTCCCCAAAAAAGGATTCTAGAGTTTGATTACTGTTCTTGCTTTGCTTCCTTTTCCTTATGTTGGCCGGTCAATTAATTGCTTGATTTTTTAGCTCTGTGGAACTCTGCTTCCCAGGTGGGAATCTCTGTCCCAAATTGCTGGGGTTTTCATAGTTGCCAGAGGTATTAGGGGGTGCTACAGCCCCCACCAGCTTTGACTCACTGAAAGCACACCCCAGGACACCAACCCCGACTACGATCCGGATCCAGGCCACTCAACACAAGAGCCCTTGGCCCTGATCAATCATCTTGGCCCCCCTGCAATCTGCAGGCCAGGAGCTCTGAAGCAGCCCAATGAAGGCACTTGCTGCTTGCAGCTCTTCCAGCCACTTCCCGCCACTTCCTTGCCCTGGGGGCAGTTTGGATGGACCACTTTTTCCCCCAAAATTTAGCTTGAATTCCACTGACCTTTCTCTTAGCCTTATTTCTCCTGGCTTGATAATGGAAAATGCCCTAGGTGCCTCCAATCTGCTCTCATGTAGCAGCTGTGGCTCCTCCTGACCACCGTGGGGCCAGGCTGCGGTTTTGGGCTGGGTGGGCCTCGGCTCCCATCCTACCATGATGAGCCCCACCTGCCAAGCTGCCTTCAGCAAGATATGTGTTTTCTGTATTGTTGTGTGCTTGGGAGCCCTAAAATTTGTTTAGAGTCATATTTTATGGGTATTTAAGGTGGCTGTGTGGGAGCTGCAAAACTTTTCTGCTTCTATGCTGCCATCTTGGCTCCGCCCCCAGAAGACAACCTTAATAGAGCCAAAACAACATTCATAAACATTGCCAGCACCATCATCAATTCACAATTGACCTACTAACAAGGTCTGCGAACTCGATACATATCATCAGTACAGAAATCAACACAGACCCACAAACAAAGTCTGAGAACTCAACACAAATCATTAACACGGACCCACAAACAAGATCCAAGAGGTCAACACAAATCATCAATAAAGTCCCATGGCTTCTGTAAAAAGACAACCAGAAAACCCTCTTTTAGGGCTTCCAGTAAAGTCCCAGGGCTTCTGTACAAAGCATCACAAACTAAAACCAACACAGACAGAACAGGCAAACATAGAGTGCCAGGATACTACAAGTTTTGTCCTTCTTACCTCAGCCCAACACAAGTTCCTCTTTCTCAGTTCTTCTTATCTGCTATCTCCAGCCTGGGCCTGTCCTTATATATGGTCATTAGTTCCTCAGAGGAGTTCACAAATTCTAGGGTTCACAAGTTGTGGGTTTCATAAGTTCTGCTTCTAAACAAAGACTTTTGCTTGCCATTATATTATTCCAGGTTCCACACTCTATGCACTATGCAACCACTTCCTAGTCTATACCACCTTGCTGCCTCTTCTTAACACAACCGATAAAACAGAAATGCCCAATAGGTGACGTCAACCCCTTAGCTCTGCAATTACCATGTTATTAAGTGCTACCTCAAAAAAATGTTTTTTCTTAAAAATGTTTTGTTATTGTGAATTTGACAAACACCAACTAGCATGAGCATTTCTACATGCAAAAAATAGGGAAAAAAGAAGATAAAATGACAAATCTCCATTACCCAAAGCTTGTTTCTTAAAAGAAAATATATTTATGCTCAGCATTAGTTACTAGGCTCTCCTGACCTGTCTGTCTGTATCTCTTTCTGAATGTCCTTCTGTGTATTTTTTTAATGATTAAGCGACAACTTTGCAATTTAATAGTTCCCAGGAGTAATGTGAATTTTAAAAAAAGAAGTCAATTATGAACAAAGAATTAGAAAAATAGTATTTATTTGAGCTGAATGCATTAATAGAGAAGACTGATGTTGGAATTTCAGGATTAGGCTTCAGATACTGAGAATACAAGACCATACTTTGAGGGGTCAGGCTAGATTCTTTCCCCACATTTACATTTGGACAAAGGACTTTGAAATTTGAGGCTGGTTAGTGTAGAACAGTGTATCTACCTAGTATTCCTAATATTCATCAACCCTAACAAAATGAATGGAGTGAAGAACTTCGTTGAGTTTGATTCTGAGGCTATCTGATGTACAAAAGCCATAGAAGCATAACTTACCTGTGGAGAGAAGAGTACATGGATGCCCATTTGACATGACTTTAAGTGCATAGGACAACTCTACTGCCCAAATGAGCCTCCTCTACTCTCAGGTTGATTTCTGAAACTCTACTATAGGAGATTTATTCCAAAGATTTAAGACATTATTCAGTGCCAAAAATAGTAATACATTGAGATTTAACATAAGCTTTATGGTTCATTTATATACTAGGGTGAGTGAGTTTATCAGACCTTTAGAAAGAGTAGCTTTTGAAGGATTTCTTGAGGTCAGCAGAGAAGGTTAAGTATCCAGGAAAAAGGGGGAGGTAGAGAACAGCAAAGATAGTTTTCCACAAATCTATCCCTAGTTACAAGCTTTACTTTTACATTCTAAACCTACGTACAGTACTGCAGAAATGCAGTCAAGCAGCCTGGTAAATTCCATTTGAGCAGATGGGGTATCTTATTTCAACTCTATATCTCTCAGAAGCCTACAAGGGAGCTCTCTCTGTATGAAGTTGGTCATTGATAAATATTTGTTAAATTAGATATTGAAGATTTGTAAAATTTCCATCCACTTTATTCAGTTAAGGATATCATGACCCATTCATTTCTAGATCAGACCAAATAAATTATGAAATACTACCCAACTTTGAGGTCGTATATGTGTGTGCATGTGTTTAGAGATGATATCATAGAAGTGTCTGCTAGGACTTCCTACACGTGGGAGGTGACAAGAGAATATTTTTCTGATGACAATAGTCCTGTTCAACAGGAAGGAGCTCCTAGGTGAGGTCTGACCATAGCAAAGAAGGAATAACATATTACAGATATATGTGATTTGTGGAAAGAGCACTTGATCTGCTGTAAGAAAACTTGGTTCAAATCTATACAAAATATGTAGATTTGGACTATAAAGTCTTAGTTCTTGGCACGGTGCCTGGTATATAGTAGGCATTACATAAATGTTATTTGTCTTACTGACAGATGCTCTTTCAAACTTTAAGATAATATGTGTAGCTTATTTGTACAAGGTTATTTGCCTCTTGGCTCCTGCATTGTGTTGTCAACTCCTTGAGGTCAAGGACAGTCTTTTACCTTTCTTTGTATCCCTGGAACTTAGCACAGTGTCTGGCATACAGTAGGTTCTTATTAATGTTTATTCACTGACTGATTATGACTCATCAGCAAAATGATCAGTGGAGTCAGACCTAAAGGAATTTAGTGAACCAGAAAAAAGGCAAGGAAGGCTACATGAGACAAGGAAACAAATTTTAAGAAAAATATCCTCCTGGGGAGGACATAAGTGGATTTCTCAAGGTAACATCACTGAATTATGACCCATGAACTATGACTATAGCCCACTAGAATGGATTCACTGACTCAAATCCCTAGTACCTGAGGGTTTAGGACTAGAATGAATAATTCTGAGTCCAAGGAGGATCAAATCTCAGTGTTTTCCTTCTTGGATAAATGTTGATCTTGTGCTGAGAACCATCAAGTCTCCTACCAGATTGTAGAATAAGTATCCCAGGACTCATTCTGTCAAAATATTTATAAAATTAAGCACCACTGTTGAGGCTGGAGCCTATCTCAGTGGGCTAGAGCACAGTGCCCACTCCCTGTGCCCTCTCTAATGGTGGTCAACTATTCTGGACTCATACATGTGACCTAGACTAGTTTTTGTCCTGATAGTATCTGACCACCAAGAAGAGGTGACAGACTTTTTATCAGTCTTTGACTCATTAAACCTCTTTCCCAGCACCCCCAGAGACAAATTCTTTGAAAATTAGACTCATATCTCAGTCATTCCTAGAAGAGAGACATTGAAAATTATTCAATATACATTTTGAATCAGGTGTGGGACAGGTATTTATTTCCTACCTACAACAAAATGCTGAAAGACAAAAAAGACTTTGTGTATTGTAACTTTAATTATTACTACTGTTTCGGTCTGATAGTAGACTAATATTTAGACCTCATGTAAACAAAATGTAGTTTACAGGAATACTGATGAGATATTCTACATTTTACCTGGGCTCCATACTTCCTCTCTAAGGTAACATGTCTTTTTTTTCTTTTTGCTTTTTGGAGGGCAGTTGGGGTTAAGTGACTTGCCCAAGGTCACACGGCTAGTTTTTGTGTTAAGTGTCTGAGGCTGGATTTGAACTCAGGTACTCCTGACTCCAGGGCCAGTGCTCTAATCACTGCACCACCTAGCCGCCTCTAAGGTAACATGTCTTTTAGCAAGTCAAACCAGGGGCTTGGGCTCTTCTTGTCAGTGTTTTTTATTTTTCATTTAATGAAGAATCAATCAAACATTTGTTAAGCTCCTACCATGCATCAGGCACTATGCTAAGAACTGAGAAGCAGTCTTTGTCAACAATCAATTTCATTCATTGCACATAAGTACTCCAGACCTCTCTAATTCATGGAGATGACCATCTCAAGAACAATGTTTAATCTATTCAAGCAAAGAAAACAAAGCTAAAAAGATACCAGGAACCTAGTGAAAGTTGATTTAGTTGAATCCATGCTTCACATGGGAGAGGCTAGTGGGTCAGAAAGGTAGAAGAATATCAACTGCTCATCCCAGCCACCACATGGGGAATTTAGTGACAAGGAGGACTGTTTGCAACATGGGAAACTCAGAGCACAGATGTATGAAGTGAATGATATGACAGGAAATAAACCAGTGTCTTGCCTAGAGGATGATGAGGGATAAGGAAGGCTTCAACCAATATTTCAAGAGAAAAAAATGTCAACTCAATTTGCATTCAACTCTCACTAGGGATGAAGAAAATTAATAAAAAGAGAGGAACAAGGAAGAATCTCATGTCAGAATTGAAATAGGTCATGTCTCTGTTGAGTTACTTATCCATGTGTAATTCTCAAGCCTGTTTTCCAAGTCTTGTTAGCCATTATGGAGGAGTAGATAGTGGGGATAGTGGCTTACTTCCCTGTGCTTTGACTTTTTCATTCCCTAGCTAGAAGAACATGGACAAGTTCCTTCATTCTGTAAAATGAGGGGTGAAAGTGCTCAACTCTTAATTATTCAAAGGAAAAATACTTAGGAGGAACATTTCAATGGGTAAGAATAGTTGAAATGAGATAAGACTTAGGGTATCATGAAGTGATTGATCATCAGATACTGCATCAGTAGGAGAACATTGTAAAACTGTAAGGGACTTCAGAAACTATCAAGTCCCACCTCTTCCTTTTATAGATGAAAAGAATTGAGAACCAGAGAAATTCAATGAGTTGCCCAAGGCCACACAGACAATAAGTGGAATTTTGAACAGGATTTGAACACAGATCATCTGATTTCAGAGACAGTGCTATGCTGGTTATTTCAAACTAATTAGATATGAAAAGTAAATTAACAAGTATGAAGCTCCCACTAAATGCCAGGCACTGTGCTGTTATGGGCTAAGAAAACAAAAGGAAAGAAAGAAATAAGGAAGGAAGGAAGGGAGGAACGAAGGAACGAAGGAAGGAAGGAAGGAAGGAAAGAAGGAAGGAAAGAAGGAAGGAAGGAAGGAAGGAAAGAAGGAAGGAAAGAAGGAAGGAAGGAAGGAAGGAAGGAAGGAACATTCCCTGCCCTCAGGGAGTTTACAAAAGGAACGTTAAAAAACCTAGGATATGTTTAATGTAATAGAGCACTGATTTGTATAATACAGTGTTCATTGCTGTAATTTAAGTAGATTTTACAACATAATACTTTAAGAATGACAGTGTTTAACATGGTGTGCTTTCCTCTATCACAGTATATTTCCAGGGTACAAACTATGTCTCACCTAATGGGAATATCTAAATTTTTCTCTCTGATGAAAATATCCATAGATCTAACAAATCTGTGCTCTTTGATGGAATATAAACCCATGTCTTCTCACTCCAGAGCCATTATCTTTTCACTCTACCAATTGCCCTTTCATAAGCCTAGCTAAGGCATTTGCTAACTGACTATCCAACTCACTCAACTTGCCCAAGGCCCATTTTCTTCTTCAGTTAATTAGAGATCATGTTATCTGCAGGGCCTCCCTTATAGTACTATTATATGAAGAAACATCCTCTGATTTCATTAGATTTTACCAATAACAGACCACACATTTCCTGTACAATATTCTTAGATGCCTGGAGGACTTGAGAAGTTACATGCAACACAGTCTGGCTAGTCTACATCAGACAGGGCTTGTACCCTGACTCCAGGGCCAGCTTTCTAAGACAATATGTTACAACAGAATGGGTCAGTCAATTAGCATTTATCATGTCTACTGTATGTAAGGAATTGTACGAAGTACTATGAATGGAAATACAAGCAAAAAGACAATCCTTTCCTTTAAGGAGCATATATTCTAATGGGAGAACATTTTAAGAGGATAGAAAGGTACATTATAGACTTTAAACTGCTATACTAATGTAAATTCTTGTTATATTTTCTGGACTAAAATTGGTACACTCACAGTCTAACCAAAAATACTGCTTTTTTTCCTTCAAAGTTTTGTCGATTTTTTTCCTGAATTAAGGACTATCTCCCAAAATTGACTGACAGCCCTAGATATGACCTAAATAATGAAGTGAACTGGAGACAAATTACCTGAAACCCAAAGAAAAGCAGTGGAAGTACAAAATAACTGTATTTCGGGTTATTGATCTTTTCTTTAAAATGAAGGGATTATGTTTGTGCAAATAATAATAATTTTATGTAATTGTCTGTTTTATCTTCTGTGATTTTTATCTATCCTTTGTTTGGTAGTCAAATCTTTCCTTGTCCCACAGTTCTGTAAGGTCCTCTAATTTGTTTATGATGTAATGTTTCATTACTGCTCCTCAGTTTGTCTTTTGGTGGAATGGAAATGCTCATTTTCTTTGATATTTCTTAAGGACCAAATAAAAAGTAACTAAAGTGTGAAATAAAGGCTTTAGACTAACTGTAACATTGCTTCCAGTTCTAACCCTACAAACGTGTTTCATGATCATAAGGAGCTAGGCAGAAGGCAATGACCCAATTTGTCTGAATAAACCAAGGGGTTCAGATCCTAGCAGGCATAATAAGTCTGCCTTCCTATACTCAATGAAGTAGCTAACTCCCGTCTGATGTTTTGAGCTCTTAGATGAAAGTATCTAGATGAAATTTGAGGTGTCATCCTAAAATAGACCTCTGGCCTCTGAAACTAGGGAGTAAGGTTTTAAGTTCAAATGGTTGGGAACTCATTTGTTGTTCTCTCACAACTTTTTTCCAGCCCCCTGATTCTCTGTTGATTACTCTCATGGAGGTCACTAGACAGGTCTTTCTCATTTGCTACCAAGCTGCAAGGGTTTTTTTAAACCTCTATTGGAATCAGAATCTCCTGGGAAGAGGTCCTAGTGAGGCCAACCCCAGCTGCCCAAGCATGCAGGTCTGCCATGTGCATTCAGGTCTGTCCTCCATCTGTCTCCCTCCAAAGAGCTCTGTGTTGTTTTTGAAGTCATTTCCTTTCCCAGTCTGGGCAACTCCACTCCTATCAGAGATCTATATCTAAACAAAACACCCTTACAATAAGCCAGACAAGTTCCTTTTTTTTTGGCTATCATTAGCTTCTGACCTCAGAGGAACTTCCTCCAAAGGGAGCTGTCACTGATGGTCAAACGACAGAAAACCTGGTGGTCCAGAGAGAACTCAGGAGTCAGGAGGAGTCAGCCCTGACTCCTGAGGTCAGAAGGTCACATGTTTTTATTTTTGTCATTATTATTCTCTAAAGTACACAAACATTTCCCTCCGTTCAGTAGAACCACAGAGGTTGGCACAGGGGGAAAGGAGAGGACCTTTCCTCAACAGGTGGCATCTCTGTGGTTACACGTTCCTCCACATTTATTTTGGCTTAGGCCTACCTTCCTTTTTCCAGGCCCTGAGCTATTGCTTCCATGTGGGTCTTGAAAATTGGCTCTTGTGATTCAAGAAACACAGCTAAGCTTAAGATGGAAAACAAAAGCTTGCAGCCATGCCCTCTTGGGTTGGTTGGGCTAGGGACTGGGTGACTAAGCAGCACAGTGTAGCTTTTGAACTACTTGCTCAGCGATTTTGTTTGTTTTGTTGTTGTTTTAGTTTGTTTTTATTGGAAGCAAACACACATGCAGATCATTAGACTATTTCCACACCAAGGAAGGGATGGCAAGGAAACATCTCTTGCAGGGAAGGTGAAGATCATAGATTTAGGTTGTAAGCCATCTAGTTCTACTCTCCCATTTTATAGCTGAAGAAGCTGAGGCCAACAGAGGCTAAGTGGATAAGTACATGAATACTAAGTGGTAAAATCTGGATTTGAAACAAGGTCCTATGACCAAATGCAGTATCACACTGCCTCTTATCTTTTATGCAGAATGCAAATAAAAATCTCTTGTTTGGATGGATTGCAAGAAGTGATAGATAGATAGATAGATGGAGAGAGAGAGAGACAGAGAGAGAGAGAGAGATGATAGACAGATGATAGAGAGATAGACATACAGACAGATAGACCAACAGACAGACAGATAGATAGATAGATAGATAGATAGAGAAAGAGAGAGAGAGATGATAGACAGATGATAGAGAGATAGACATACAGATAGATAGACCAACAGACAGACAGACAGATAGATAGATAGATAGATAGATAGATAGATAGATAGATAGATAGTTTCAGGATTTGCCCGTGGGGTTGTAATCATTCTGAAAGAAAATTTAGGATGCTTTGGGAATAGACTGGAGTAAAATTATGTTTCTTTAAGAGGATAAAACATTTGATGGTTCCTTTAAAGCTACAGCCATTGTTAGAAGATTTGTAGCATCATCCACCACATTTTTTGTCTCAGTAAGGACATATGGGATCCAAGAGAGAAAATGAACTTGAGTTAATGATCCAAAAGGCAACATTTGGAATTGAGTCATATATACACACACCCATACAAACACACACATGCACACACACAAACACACAAGAAAGGAGAAAAAACAATAAAAATAACTCTTCTTTCCATTCTTCTTACCGTTTTATGAAGCACTTTCTTTACAATGGCCCCATGAGCTGATAGTAGAAGTTTTGTCCTCATCATCCTACATTAAGGATAGGGTAACAGAGGCTCAGAAAAGATACGTGACTTGTCTATACACAAGACCAGTAAGTGTCGGATCTAGGATTTGAACCCAAACTTCCTGACTCTTGGATCGGTACAGATTCTATGATGTTGGTCCCTGTTGCTCCTGCTCCTGATGCTGTTTTTGTGGGTCTCCATGTCCTTAAATTAAAAAAAAAGCTGAAACCTGGGCTATGGGAGAGAGAATCAGCCAGAAGAAAAGTAGTTGCTTACCTATACAACCAAGTGGTCATATTTATATCTGATCATCTCTCTGCCCCTGTTTTTCTATCTATCTGTTTCATTTTCTTTCTGCCTCTGCATCTGTCCTATCTCTACGTTCCTCTGTCACTCTATATATGTCTCTGTATCTCTGTCTCTCTTATCTCTTTCTGTCTCTCCTATCTCCTCTCTCTCTCTCTCTCTCTCTCTCTCTCTCTCTCTCTCTTTCTCTCTCTCTCTTTTTCATCATAAACTGCAGATGCACTGATAGTCTCATTTTTCACCTTGGTCTCATGACCTTTTAGAATTAGAGGCTCTTCCTCAGATTCAGAGAAACTTTCTGCTTTCTATTATGAACTTTTTATCTTACTATTAAGAGACAGAAGTAATGTGGTAT
The DNA here is from genome assembly GCA_028646575.1 of Pseudocheirus occidentalis. NCBI lineage: Eukaryota > Metazoa > Chordata > Mammalia > Diprotodontia > Pseudocheiridae > Pseudocheirus > Pseudocheirus occidentalis. The sequence continues at coordinate 92,516,021 of CM053594.1, forward strand.
AAATCCTGGACTTGGAATTAGGAAGACCAAGATTCAGATCCTACTTTGGTAACTTACTAGCTATGTGACTTTGGTCAAATTAATTAATCTGTCTGGAACTCAATTTCCTCATCTGTAAAATGAGAGGGCTTGATGTCCTCTGGAGGTAAACTCATGATCCTAAGTCATTTAAGTCTTCTGAAACTCAGTTTCCTCATATGTAGATGATAGGGGTGGGACTAAATTACCTATAAGATCCCTTAAAACTCTTAAGTCTTTGATCCTACAATCAAAGAATACCCAAGGAATAGAAAGGGGGAAAAGTACATAAATCAAACCAAGGGAGAGGACTAAGAAGTGAAAAAAGGGACCAGTGATGATGTGGGAGGATGTAAAGCTAAGACTTTTTAGGATTCATAATTTTTCCCCAGTTAGGTCACAAAGCCCAAAAGATAGAGTAACTGAGACAATTCTATGACCTTTTCTAAGTCAATTCTAATAAATCTTCCCAAAATACCTTTCAGGGTATGACTCAGAATTATACTGGCTAGTGGCCCCAAGGAATCCTCTCTTTTGCATGCTCCCCCATACATCGTACGGATTGCTTAAGTGGTTGCTATGCCTACCTTAGCATACAGAACACTCCCTATGGTATGTTGTATCCGGACATTTGTCCCAGGTGCTCGTGACTGGGGCAATATCTCAGAGAGGTAGGCAGGAAGGAAGAAAGAACTGCTCCTGCCAATGGTGCCAAAACAAAACACACAATGTGCACTATATGAGTCCACTTTGTGTTATAATTAAACGTGTTTGTATTGTATCCCCCTACTAAGCTGTAAATTGTATGGTATCAAGGAATTTATCTTGTCTACAGTTTGTATCTTTCCCCAGGACCAAGAAAAGGGCTCTGTATGCAATTAGGGGTGATTAATTCATCTTCATTTCCTTGGTTCTTGTGTACACATATAAAACATTGAAAAATCCTAGAATTTGCCTCTTTACACACATACCCCTTAACCTGCCCTTTTATGACTCTCCCTGGGCCCTCAAAGGCTTCCTTTGGTGTTGTTCATTTTAACTTGATTTCCCCTAGATAAAAAATGGGTGAGGGGGTTGAGGCAGGGCAGGAACCTAGGGCAGCTGAACTGTGGAGGAGGGAAATAGCAGCTGTGACTACAACCACCTCTCTTTCACCCTGGGGCTACCTGTGAGGACACATAAACGTGGGAAGAAGCAGACATTTGGGCTGGTCTTTCTAAGGTTGGCCCATTCCAATGTTGCTTCCCAGATGAATATCCAAGAAGGAAAGAGAGAAATAGTACACACTCACCAGGTAAGACTTGTTTGTGGTAGAACATTTTGGGGGGATTTTTCCTGTGTCATTTATGCTTTTTTTCATGTTGTGGGTCTTGTTGGAATGTTCTGTGTGTTACACAGAATTTGGAGGTACCAGTGATTTGGGGCACTGAAAACATACTTGGGTTTGGTGGCGATGAATTGTGTAACCCAAGGCCAAAAGCAGTTTCATCTGAGACAATACCATCTAACCCTGTCCTGATTTGCTTGGGTATATATTTGGTAGGGATGATAGGACCATGGAAGAAAGGAGAACAGTATTATTTTCTCTGGCTCTATACTACCCCCATCCCCACAGACACCATGGTCATTCATCCTAAAACTATATAAAGAGATAAACTAATTCTGACAAAGGCAAGTTATTTTTTCCCTCTGGTTCGGTTGCCCATTTTTTTATTCAAAAGTAATTTCCTTGGGATCATTTTTTTTCCTTTAAAATAAAAAAATACATTTTAAAGGCTTTTGTCTACTACCTCTGACATCTTTGCCCTTTAGCTTTCAGCTTTCTTCAAATTTCCTCTTCTTTAACAATTTCACAAGCTTAGAAAGCTTGACCCCTCCCCCTTAAACCTTTGCAAAGGTCCTCCCTTCCACTCCCCCACCCCTCACCCTTCTCCTTTCTTCCTCTATTTTTCCCAGGTTGGGGGTTTCCACAGTCAGATCAGCACCTCTGGACACTGACAGCTAGCTAATCATTGCCCATTTCATTGCTGATGGCCTGTTGGGGAACATTTTGTCACGCTGACATTGAATCCTTTAGATGTTAGCTGGTTGATCTGGGAACTGAAGCTTAAATTAAAAACATATTTGGACAGAAATGAGAGCCAGGCTTCCCCTGGCCTGCAGTAAACTTCACTCAGTGGCACCCGTTGGGGGCGGGGGCTGGGCAGGGTATTGGGGGATAGGAGAAGAGAGGCCGGAAAGATCCAGGCAGGGTCTGAGGCTCAGATCGGTCAGACCTCCTTGGTTCTTGAGGACAACCATCCACTCCTGCTCTCTTTTTGTCTGAAGGCTTCCCCTTTGGCTTTGTTCCCCATCTCTAAGAGGTTTTAGCTCATCTTCTGTATATATAAAAAAAAGAAATTGACAGGGTGAGAATTAGGGGGAAGATCGGAAAGGGGAAGTGAGATTTGGACAGGTAAATCCCCATTTTCAGAAAAGGATCGTTGAATTTATCAAAAAGTCTCTAATTCAGGAATTCTTAACCTTTTTGTGACTTTTTTTTTAAGTCTGGTGAATCCTATAGATTCCTCAAAATAATGTTTTTAAATGTTGTAAAATAAAACTCATAGAATTACAAAGGAAACCAAATATTTTAAGTAGTTATCTATCATCTATCTAGCATCTGTCTATCATCTATATTTCTATGTCTATCTCATGTATGTATGTACAAATGTAGTATGCATCTGCCTTTATGTCTGTCCATCTATCTATCCATCCATCCATCCATCCATCTATCTATCTATCTATCTATCTACCTACCTACCTACCTACCTACCTACCTACCTACCTACCTACCTATCTATAGCAAGTTCATTGACTCCAGGTTAAGAACCCCTGTTCTACACCTAATCCAGGGAAATCCTCACTTCTTTCTTTGAGTGGCCCCTCCTACAGATCCCATCCTTCCCAATGGGTAGATCTGATCTTTGAGGTCTGATAAGGAGTAAAAGGCAGACATGTTTCCTAATCTTCTACTTTTCCATCTTCAGATCTATGATATGCTTCATTGCAATAACGTCCTAAAAATTATTATCTTAAATATGTCTGCATTCAATGGACATTTTCCTTTTTCAAATCATCCTTCCTTGATTTACACATGTTATGGTTCATCATATGATTATCATAGGAAGTTTGACTTTCAGCCTATAATTTAGATGAGGTCCTCCTAAATTCATCTCTTCTAAGAAACATTTCCCAAATGCCTTGCCATACATAATCTCTTTAACCCCTGAATCCCTGTGCCATTCATTGCCTATACTTTCTACTCATTAGTCATTTAGCATATACTTCCTTATGCAACTTATTCTGGCTGGCTGTGTGACCTTGGGCAAATCATTGTACTTCTTTGGGTCTCAGTTTCCTCATTTTTAATATTAAGGGAGTCAACTAAATTTCTGTTGTGACTTCTTATTGTGATTCACAGTGATCCCCTTTAAAGGATCAACGTTATTTCTAAAGTCTCACCTACTGGATACCTGTGTCCATAATAACTAATTTAGAAGCCTGAAGGCAGCCTAGTATGGTGGAAGGGGCACTGGCATAGTACATATGAGACCTGGATTTGTATCTCAACTCTGCTGTCAATCCATCTATTTGATCATGTGATAGTCACTTCATTTTTCCAATCTGTAAAATGAAGAGTGGGGACTACTTCAAAATGAATTCAATATTCATACATCACCTTAAGGCTTATAACTCATTCCTCACAATGACCTTTGATGTGGGTAATGTGAGGATTATTATTTTAATTTTATAGATAAGAAGATTAAGGTTCAGAGAATGTCCCCCGCCCCAGTACCAGAACTTAAAGGTTCAAAGATAGGGTTCAAATCCAGGTCTTATGACTCCCTATTCCCAATTGCACTCATGACCTTCAAAGTCCTCTCAACCTGTAGCAGCACAGCCTCCTAGTCCGGTCAGATACCAGAGTTGGATGGGATTTAAGAAATCATTTAGTACAAACCTTCCTGATGACAAATGAGGAGACTGAGACCCAGAGAGTGGAAGTGACAGGTCCAAAGTCTCTCAGCTAATGAATAGTAGTTTTAGTAGAATTACAATAAAATGGGATCTCTCTTTTTCAGTACTTTTCTGAAACTGTCCATTTAACTCTTCCATCGAGTCCTTGTGTGTGGAGGAAAATGGTGGGAAATAATTTGGATTTACTTTCTCTATAGAATTAGAATAATTTTGAAAAACCTTACAGGATATACTAGTATGAATGTGCAGTTCTGAAGTTAATGGTTCTTATCATTCTCTGCTCTTTATAATCAGAATAAACTACTTTGGGAATACTGGGGAGCTCTCTATTATTTATTTCTCTTCAGGAAATAGTCATTTCCCTGTTATAGTAATAGACTTAGGGTATTTCACGTCTTTTTCTTTAAACTTCAAATCTTAATTTTGAAATAAATTTTAATTTTGGATATTAATGTAGATGTGTAAATGTATGCAATTATGTATATCTATTTCTACATGTATTCATATATATATGATGTGTTTTGAATATATTTGTTATGTGCATACACTATATGTGTGTCTTTGTGTAGATATATATTATACATACACACACACACACACATATATATATTGCAAAATCTTCAAAATTTGTTAGAAAATTTCTTAGATTTTGAGTCACAAGATATGGATTTGGACCCTCACTTTGACCTTTATGCTATATATGTCATATCATTATGTTAAGTCATATGATAATACATTACATTAAGTCAGATGACTTAAGTCAGACATTTGATTTGGAATCTTAGCCTTGAGTGTCAATATCTCAGCTCTTGGTGAGGATTCGACATTTTGACATTTAAAAAACTGTTGTAAAATCACATCTTATTTTCTCTATACATAGTTGTAATCAAAAAGTAGATTTCAGAGCTTTAAATTGAATTGAATTTTCTTCCCTCCTAAAAATAATCTTGCATTTAAATGTTATACATGTTTGTATTTATTCATTTTATAGTTAAAGTTTTATACTTTGTGGTTATGATAAATATGTTTATATTAACTTTATGTTTATATTTTACATGTACTTGTCTCCCTCCTCCATTAGAATTTAAGTTTCTTACAAGGGAAGATTGTTTCATTCTTTAGCACACAGTAGGGACCAAATAAATATCTATAGATCAATTGAATTCAAATGTAATTATCAATTCTGTTTATTATATGCTACTAAGAATGAAAATTCCCTCTTTTGCCTCTTCAGACTTCTCAGATAGCACACATATTTACATATACATACACACAAACATGTATACACATACAATATGTGTATTGTGTAGGTATACATATATTTATATGTAGATATATAAGTGTGTATGTATACATATGTACATATATACATATATCTCTACCATATCTAGATGGGACTCTGAAACTATTCTCCCTTTGATATTGAAAGATGAGATGATTTGGCTGGTCAGTCATTTGTTAGGAGTACTTTTTTATGAGATGAAGGTATATTTTCTTGATTTCATAATACTTTCTATTTTATGTAAATTGTTCCTGGCTCTTGCCATTGCTTTAAAAAAAGAAAAGAAAGAAAAAAAAACTCCAATGTGGGGGCGGCTGGGTGGTGCAGTGAATAGAGCACTGGTCTTGGAGTCAGGAGGACCTGAGTTCAAGTCTGGCCTCAGACACTTGACACAAAAACTAGCCATGTGACTTTGGGCAAGTCACTTAACCCAACTGCCCTCCAAAAAAAGCAAAAAAAAATTCCAATATGATATTTAAGTGAATTTTTCTGGCTAGAGTTAAATAGGATGTGTTTTCATAGTGATTAAGGCTGATCCAGAAATATGAATATAAGCCTTAAGTAAAATCTCACTAAGTAACAAGAAAGGGCAGTTTTGGTGAAAACTACCTCCATATCATCACGCATGAGCATGCACACACACACACACACCCTTTGGATAGCTATTTTTTGGCTTATGTCCTTTACTAGATTGGAGGCTACTTAAGAGCAAGGATTTCTATCTACCCATCTATATTCTCTCTGCCCCTTTCTGATTTTGTCTTTGTCTCTGTCTCTCTCTTTCGCTGTCTCTGTCTTTCTGCCTCTCTCTATCTCTCATATACATAGACACATACATACCTACATAATGCATATCTACATACATACACATATACATACATATCTACATACATATACATATATAAATCCCTGTTATCTTCCTCACACACAGTAGGGCATGTTATTAATGTTTGATTACTTGGATAGCCTCCAAGATACATTAGGGGCTAAAACTTATTTCATTCTCTCTAAAGGTCAACAAAGACTTCTTATGTGATTAATCATAGCTTTTTCCCTGGCCTTAATCTTCAATGACTATTTCTGTTTAATTCTTGTGGTAATGGAAACCTAGAAACCCAATGGGTGCCCATTAACTGGGAAATGGTTTAAGAAATTGTGATATGTGAATGAAATCAAATATGATTGTGTTGTGACAATGAGTATAAGGAATTCAGAGAAACTTCATGAGGTTTGTCTCAATTGATATAAAGTGAAATAAATAGAACCAGCAAACAGCATGCAATGACTCTCCCACACACATCCCCAAATCACCTGTATAGATAAGTCCCAAACCTATTGTTATGTGGATATTATATAGACCTATCTAATTTATTTCAATAAACAATTATTAAGCAATCATTTTTCTAGACCCTGGTAATAGAAAAATCTCAAATGATCTTGTCAGTCCTTAGTACAGTGTCTGACACATTTTAGGAGCTTAATACATGTAAGAAAAAATGAGACTGAGAAGCAGGACTCTAGGCTTATCTCTTGGTACTCCCTGACATGACTCCTTTGTAAATGCTTTGTATTTTTGCCCCTGCTGTACCTTTAGGTCAGTTCCCACCATTTGAAATACCTATACTCCTTTCTCTATGATTTGGCAACTCATATCCTACTTTTCCCATTGGTGCTACAGCTAGCATTGCCCTCTCTCTGCAAAGCCTCCTTTGAACTTTCTAAGTTCCTTTGGCATTTAGGATTATAGGATCAGAGATTTTGAACTGGAAGAAACCTAAAGGCCCCATAGTTGAATGTAGATGCAGAAACTGAAACCCAGAAAGTCTGAGTTACTTACAGGGCCATTGAACCATAAATTTTGATCAGAAAAGTCCCTTGGAAACCATCTAATCCAGATTTGTCATTTTACAAATAAGGAACTGAGGCCAAGTTGGGTAAGCACCTTGTGCAGGGATACATAGATAGTCGGTGTGCAAAACAGAATTTGAACCTCAGACTTCCTGACTGCTAAGTATGGCATTCTATCCTTTATAACTTGCTCAGTCACATGGGTAAGAAAGTAACAGAGGGATCCAAGATGGTTGACTGAGAATCTAGAATCTTTCTATTCAACTACACTGCCTTTAAGACTTACTGAGTACTCGAGGATAAGAAACTTGCTCATCCCCTTCATTTTACAGTTAAGGAATGAACCCCAAAGAGGATGTGACTTGTCTGAAGTCACACAGGCATTGAGAAATAGAGACAGGATTAAAACCCTGAACCTCTGACTCTAAATTCAGCACCTTTCTGAATGAATTGAATGGTCTCCTTGTGCCTTAGCTCCCTTTTCTGAAATAAGGGAACAGAACTGATAATGATTTTCATCACAAGGGTTAGCTTTAGAGTACTGATACCTCAAGGGATCTGAGGAAAAATGATGAAATGCCTTAGCATTTGGACTCCACCCAGTCAGTCCACTCATCTCTTTGCCTAGACTCACTGTTTCCCTCCAGCCGCTGACTCTCACTTAGCACTTCCACCCCTAGTCTGGGATCAGATTTATTCATCAAAGACACCAGGCAGAATGATCTGGGAGTGGCTTTTAAAGCTACACCACCACAAATGGGATTTAGGACTGAAGGGGCTCTCAGAGATCTCAGAGTCTGACACTCTTATTTTTACAGATGAGGAAATAAGGACCAGTAAGCAACAGGGTTGGGATTCAACCCCATAGAAGATCTTACTAACAACTATTCACAAATCAGGGTCACTGAGGCTTCTTTCAGTCAGTTTCAGTCAATAAGCATTGATTAAGAGGACTATGCTAAGTACCAAGGACTACGAAGGCCAAACCAGCTCCTCTGGTATTATTGTCCCATCAATATTTGTACCCATAGAGAAAATTTTCTTCATGAAACCATCCTTTTTTAAAGTTAAATTTGTTTGAGTTTTGTTAACTGGAATTTATGACTTCCAATCAACACCCAACACACAGGTGGGTATTTTAAACTAGGTATTTTTCTCTGGGAGCAGTGATAAAGGATTTGAGACAGTAGAATGCCCTAACAGTGATATTTCTTAGTCTTTTGCTACCCATGAGGAATAGAACATTGAAAGAGTTTATCAAAGCTTAAAGACATAGATAAATGCCAGAGAGTTATTATTGCTGCTTATGAGATCTCCAACCTCTCTTTCCTAGGGCAGCCTGACTCAGATCCCAGTACATCTTTTTCTAGGTGCAGTATTACTTCTACAACTTTGAAATTCTCAGGGGACTGAACTCCTAGGGTTTGGACCCCTGTTTTCTTTGCAGTTCCAGCCTCTAAGGAGGAGGGAGTGTTTGCTGATGGATTCCTGTTTTTGTTTTGTTTGAAACAGCACACAGGCCTGTCCAAGGTAGCTCAGTTCACTCTTCTGGGTCCCAGCAGACTCTGGGCGGGCTCTGGAAGCAGCCCACTTGGCCAAGGCTGGGGGAATTCCTCTGATTACTCAGTGACCTAGCCAGCACTAAGAGGAACAGGCACATCTTTTGCCCTGGGCACTTCAAGGACAATGCACAAGGCCAGGGATCCCCTTGCAAGCAGAGCATGATCAAGGGTATGTCTTCATTATCTAGCCATGCTGCTGGACCACAGAAACACATACACATACACATATGCTACAATCCATCCCTCCCCAAAACATAGACATACAGACACAGAAGAGCAGTGAAGCTACTACAGATGACTAGCGGGTCAGTCTGTTTTCCCTTGGGCCTTTCACAGATTATAAACAAACCCATGTGCAAAGGCACGGTACACAGGGATCACTTGATCCACCCTTCTGACGCAGCCGCCTGCTTAGGTGGAGCGCAGCAGCTGTGGGGAGGCCACACATCAACACAGCTCCACAGCCTGAGATTCCCAACCAAGGGCTTCAGCAGAGGAATGAAGACAGTCAGAATGGGGCTCACTCCACTGGAAATGTGCCCAGGACCCAGAGCGAGCAAAGCTTCTTTCTTAAGGCGAAATATTTCCTGAGAGCCAGCAGAAGGATGATGGTTATATACAGGAGGAGCTTAAGAAACAATCTGGCTCTTCAGTACTGCCTGTCCCAGCTACATGGTATGTTATCAAGACCAGAGCTTTCACAGGATCCTAGAAGGAACCTCAGAACCCATCTTATCCACCACCATTATCTTATAAATATAAAAACTGAGAGATGAAGAGAGATGAAATGAATTAAGGACAAACACCTGGAAAGTGGCAGAGCTGGGCTTTGAAGCTGACTTCAAAATCAGCACTTTTTCCACATTGCCTCTCGATAAAAGTATGACAATGAGGACAATGACAATTATGACTGTGACAATGGTGACAATGGCTGTGATGCTGCTGGTGGTGACATAATATAGGAAAAGACTCTGGGATGGTCGCATAACAAAAGCAAAGGAAAAGAGCTTGGAAGTTCTGATGGAATCTGCAATATTAAGAGAAACCAAAGAAGGCCTCTAGGACCTTTCGTAGTGAACTTAAGGCAGGGCATGAATAAGACTAGCACAGGATAGTCAGACATGAATGGATTTCAATTTGTATCGTTAGTTAGCTTACAGATCTTTTGAAATATTTACTACTACTATCAATAATATTACTACTACTATCAATAATAAAAAAAATAATTTACAGTAATAGTGATAATAATGATTAATATTAATGATGATCAGTAATGATGATGGATCATAATTAAGAATGAGGAGAATCCTAATAATGATGATAGGTAATGTGATACACTAGGTGGTGTACCTGCCTTTGATATCAGAAAGACCTGGGCTCAAGCACTGCCTTATACATGGTAGCTAGGGGCCCATGCTTAAGTCACTTAAACTCTCAGTATTCCAGTTAGCTTTCTAAGGTTTTATGAATAATAATAATAATGGTGATGCTAATAATATAAGTGATAACAACAGTATTAGTGATGATAGCATTTACATAGTGCTTTATATTTTACAAAACATTTGACAAATATGTCTTTTTATACTTAACAACTATCTCACAATAGTAGTTGCTATTATAGTCCCCATTTTACAGATGAAGAAACTGAGGCAGACAAAAGTTAAGCGAATACTTCCAGGAGCCACAGGTAGTAAATGTCTGAGATAGGACTTGAACTCAGGTCTTTATGACTCCAAGGCTTACCAACTACACCCCTACAGATGAACTATAGAACTGCATTTGCAGAAGGAACTTCTGCACCATAAGTGCCCTACATGAAGGACCTCCCTACATGAACAAATTTCCTATGCAGAGAAAATTAGTCTTACTCTCCACCCCACCATCAACAATTATTATTTTGATTATAATCAATTTTGTAATTTTCTCTTTATCTTGGATGATTTAAAGCTGAAAGGGATTACAAAAATTATCTAAGCCAACCCTATTATTTTATAAATAAAGTAACTGGGAGTGCTAGAAGTGAAGTGACTTCTGAAAGTCATTTAGTCAACAGTCCAATGAGTTGGGTTTTGAAAACCAGTTCTCTGAGTCTCAGACTATTGCTCTCCTACACTACTCTGCTTTCTTCAACATAACTAGACTAGAAGAAAAGATGTGCCTTCTGGGAACCGTTTTAAAGTTTTTGGGGAATGGGGATGAATCTCAATGCAGAAAGTATGGGGTAGACTAGATCACTAAAGCATTCCTATCTACATGCTACTCATCCTTAGCTAGTAACAACCATCTATTGAAGAGAGGAGGATTTATGTTGTCTTATCATGGTCCAGAATCCTGACATGTATGTTTCTTTTAGAATACTTTGGCACCAAAGGGCAAAACAGGCAGCCCCAAGTTCTTCTCACACCAATGTCACTGAGATACTTGATTCCTATCTGGGAATTGTGGTTGGGCAGGTCACTATTGTTCCCACAGCTTAAGTGGCACAAATATTGCTACCCTTCCTTGAAACTCATTCTACTCTTCTGTAACTCCAGTACTCCAAGAGATCTGATTTCCCCCAAATATATATTCCTTCTATAAATGGAGTCAGTCAGTAAAACATTCATTAAGTTCCTACTATGAGCCAAGTGCTGTGCTAAGAGCTGGAGACATAGAGAAACACAAAAGATAGTCTGTTCTCTCAGGTGCAACCAAGAAATAAAGTATACAGGCAATGGGGTATAGAAATCCATCTTGCCCTACAAGAATGTAAAGGAGAGGGGGTAAGAAGGAGGAAGGGGGGGAATAGAAAAGAAGGCAGACTCAGGAAAGGGGAAATCAGTATGCTTGCCATCTTGGGGTGGGGGGTAGAGGAGAGATGGGGAGAAAATTTGGAACTCAAAATATTGCAGAAGTGAATGTTGAGAACTAAAAATAAATAAATAAGAAATTTAAAATAAATAAAGATAGTCTGTTCTCTTAGAGAGCTTCATTATCTAATAAGGGAAACGACATTCCATTCATGCCTGCCTATCCTGTGCAACTTTGGTCTAGGTTCTCCCATATATTTATCAGAGATGGTCGATGAGTATTATTCACATCTTTTTTCAAAATTTTATTTATTTATTTTTAGTTTTCAACATTTATTTCCTCAAGATGTTGAGTTCCAGATTTTCTTCTCATCTCTCCCCTCCCCTTCACCCTGAGATGGCATACATTCTGACTACCCCTTTCTCCAATCTGCCCTCCCTTCTATCACCCCACCCCCTCTTTTCTCCTTCTCCCTTACTTTCTTGTAGGGCAAGATATATTTCTATACCCCATTGCCTGTACAGCTTATCTCCAAGTGGCATGTGAAAACAAATTTTAACATTTGTTTTTAGAATTTTGAGTTCTAAATTTTATCTCTTCCCCTCCCCACTCACCCTTATTGAGAAGGTAACCAATTCAATATAGGTTATACATGTGAAATTATGCAAAACACTTCCATAATAGTCATGTTGTGAAAGACTTATATTTCCCTCCATCCTATCGGGCCACCCACTTATTCTGTTCTCTCCTTTGACCCGGTCCCCTTTCAAAAATATTTGCTTCTGATTGCCCCTACCCCAATCTGCTCTCCTTTCTATGATTCCCTGCCCTGCCCCCCCCACCCATCCCCTTCCCTCTCAATTTCCTCTACTGCAGTGGTTCTCAACCCTCCTAATGCTGCAACCATTTAATCCAGTTCTTCATGTTGTGGTGACCTCTAACCATAAAATTATTTTCATTGCTACTTCATAACTGTAATTTTACTACTGTGATGAATCTATCTAAGACACAGGATGTATTTTCATTGTTACAAATTGAACATAATGCACAGGTTGAGAACTGCTGCTCTATGGTAAGATACCCAATTGAGTGTGTATGCTATTCCCTCCTTAAGCCACATTCGATGAGAGTAAGGTTCACTCATTCCCTCTTACATCCCCACTCTTGCCCTTCATTTTGAAACCTTTTTTTCTTGCCTCTTTTTTATGAGAAAATTTACTCTATTCTATCCCTCCCTTTCTCCTACCAACATGTTCCTCCCACCCTTTAATTTTATTTTTAGATATCATCCCTTCATATTCAACTCAACCATGCCATCTATCTATCTATCTATCTATCTATCTATCTATCTATCTATCTATCTATCTATCTATCTATCTTCCCTCCCACTACCCTTATACTGAGAAAGGTCTTATGAGTTATAAATATAATCTTTCCACATAGGAATGTAAACAGTTCAACTTTAATAAATCCCTTATGATTACTCTTTCCTGTTTAACTTTTCACAATTCTCTTGATTCTTGTATTTGCAAGTCAAATTTTCTATTCAGCTCTGATCTTTTCATCAAGAATGCTTGAAAGTCCTCTATTTCATTGAATATCCATATTTTCCCCTGAAGTATTATAATTATTTTTGCTGGGTAGGTGATTTTTGGTTTTAATCCTAGTTTCCCTGATCTCCAGAATCCAAGTCCTTCAATCCCTTAACGTAGAAGCTGCTAGATCTTATGTCATCCTGATTGTGTTTCCAAATACTTGAATTGTTTCTTTCTGGCTGCTTTCAATATTTTCTCCTTGACCTGGGTTCAGATTGTCTTGACATTACAAATCTACTAAAAAGCATTCATTCTCCCTGTCAATGACTCATCTTGATTTACAAACATTTATTTCTTATATAGCACCATTTATACAAAATCTCCTGTTGAATTCCTTATTTATAATGTGTAACAGCCCCTCCATGGCCACATGTGCCTCTCCATTACCCACTGGGTAATTTTCATCCTCAGTTCTTCAGAGGCTATAGGCTTCCATGACTCACAGTCATACAATATCATCTGATGAACATTGAGGTTAAAGGAATAAAAAGAAACTTCTTCAAATATGACAAAAGTTAATATTTATTATCAAGAAATGAAATGATTTATAGCGGAGAAGCTTTACACCTTGCCCTGGTAGAATGGGATTAAATCAAAGATATTCATAATCCTTATTAAAATTTTAGATAATTTTAGAAGGGCTAACTACAAGGAGACAAGAGAATAAAATTAAATGTATGAACATTGGCAAAGAAGAGATATTCCCTATTTGATGATATCATGATAGAATAACTTGAGAATCCCAGAGCAAAGGCAAAGAAATTATTTGAAATTTTAAAACGCTTTAGTAAAATACACAAAAATAATCATAATTTCTATGTAATACTACTAAAAACTAAGCAGAAATAAAAACAATGTCATTCAAAAAAGCTATGAAATGAGTAAGCTATCTAGGAGTTAGCTTATTAAGACTCACTTGGAACTGATAGAAATAGAACTATGATCACTCCTTATAGAAACAGAGGAAGTCATAGAAATGCAGAGATGTTCATTCCTCATGGTGATGCTATCCCAAATAATTAAAACGACAATACTAAATTGATTTATAAATTCAGCATGGTATTAATCCAGATCCCCAAGGGAGAGCGCATAGAACTAGACTGAAAAAATGAACTTCATTTATAAGAACAAAAGATCTTAAATGTCAGTGGCCATCTAATCCAATCTGTCCATGAAAAGAAGCCTAATAATAACATACTCTTCAAGTCGTCATCCACCTGCTTGAGAACCTTTAAGGATGAGGAATGCACTATCTCTCAAGAAAGCCTATTCTGCTTTTTGAAAGGAAGGAAATAATCATCAACTCTGCTCTTCGCGCTGTATTAAGCCCTTCACAAATATCTCATTTGGTCTGCTCAATACGCCTGTGAGGTAGCTATTATTATCTTCACTTTCCAGATGGGAAAACTTAGGAAGACAAAAGTTAAGTGACTTGCCCAGGGTCACACAGAAAGTAAGTGTCTGAGATCAAACTTGAACTCAGGTCTTTCTGTCTCCAAGTTTAGTGCTCTATCCACTATGCCACCTGGCTGCCTCTATATAAGATAGAATTGAATTTAAAGTGGATAAACATTACAAATTGTAAGTCTTTTCTGACATCAAGTCCAATTTTATTTCTTTTGTTTGCTCACATAAATATTAATTTATTTATGTCTCTGATACCCAGGGGGTTTCAGAGCCCTTCAAATACTTACATCAGAAACTTCCTGAGTCTTTTCTTCTCCATAATAAGTATCAGAAGTTTTGTTTTGTTTTTTTCCTCTATCCAACCTCATATGCCATGGCCTCAAGGCAATTTGCCATCCTGGCTGCTGATTTTATTGCTCAGACACTGTCAGTGACATTTGGATTTTGGAAATTGGGAGAGGTATCAACCAGATTTGAGGGGACAGATGTCCAGATTTTTCAAAGGGGGGAAGGAGGAGGGGGAGAAAGGGAGAAAGAAGAAATAAAGAAAGAGAGACAGAAGGAAAGGAAAAAAGGAGAAAATGCTAGAGACCAGTTTAATAAGTGTTGATTCAATATGAATCAGCAATGTGATGTGAAGGAAAAAAAAAGAATATGATCCTGTGCTTCATTAAGAGAGGCAAAGCTTCCCGGAATAAGGATAAGATTCTCTTTGCACTCTGCCATCACCAGACCTCATCTGGAATACTGTGTTCAATTCTGGGAGTCAGTTTGAATAGGATATTGATAAATTGGGCAGTGTACAGAGCAGGGTGACTAGGATAGCAAAAGGCTTTGAATCCATGTCATATTGGAAGCAGATGAAAGAACCAGGACTGTTTATAATGGAGAAGAGAATACATGGGGTATAGAGCATATTATATGCATTTCAAGTGTCATGAGGGCATTCAAAGGAAGAAAGATTTGATCCCAGAGGAACATTGGATGGAAATTGGAAATAAACAAATTTATGCTTGATAGGAAGGGAAAAACCCAAAACTTGCTAGTAATTAGAAGTGTTAAAAAATGGAATTAAGAGGTGGAAGAATACTCTTTTTAGAAATCTTCAAACAGAGACTGGATAAGCACTCAGCAGGTATATTATTTGTATAGATTCCTTTAGAATATGAGTTAGACTAGATGGCTACTGAGGTCCCTCCCAACATCTAAATTCTGTAATATATCTAATGTAGGAGAACAAGAGCCATTCCCCAATGGATAGGTAGTCAAAGGAAATAAAAACTTTTAAAAAAGAATTATAAATAACCATATGAAAGTATGTTCCAAATCATTAATAGTAAGACAGATGTAATGTAAAGAAATTTTGAGGTTTGAGATTTCAGTTTGCAGCAAGGAAATTACCAAAGAAGACTGTCTGCACAAGGACCAAGACTATGTAATTTCCCAACATTGTGGATATAAACCTGTCCACTTGTAGTTCAGTAGAAGTAACATTTTCAGTACAGTGGTATACGTTAGGGTTAGAATGTAAAGAATTGAAAAGTAGACAGAAAAATGGGGGCAGAAAATGTACACTACTCTTTTAAGCAGTTTATTGGGAAGTGGAAGGAGAAAGAGGATAACAAGTCAAGGGAAAGGAGTAGGGATTTTTGAAGGAAGGAGGCTTTAGGATCATAGAAAGATGGAACTTTAGAGTTGGAAGAGACTTAAAGGTCATGTTATATAACTCCTACAATCAGAATGCTTTCCTTATAGCAAATACCCCTTATAAGTGGTCATTCAGCCTCCATGTAAAAAAAAATCGGTAATAAGAAATCAAACTATTCTTTAACAACACAAGAAAGGTAAGAAATAGAGAGGATAAGAAAGTGACTGTAAATTCAGGGGAGGGAGGAAGAGAAGTAACTGATTGATTTTTTTTTTCTGAACTTTACGAGCAGCAAAAAAGAGGAAATATTTCCATATACAAATTAGAACAGAAAAAGATGATTATATGTGAAACTGTAGATCTCTATTACATATGGATTTTTAAAAAGGGGGTGGGTAGAACCAAGATGGTAAAGGCAGGGGTTCGCCTGAGCTTTCCCCAAACCCTCCCAAACACCTGTGCAACATGACTCTCAACAAATTTTAGAGCAGCAAAAAGACAGAGAGTGAAACAAATTTTCAGCACAAGACACCCTGGATGGTTGATGGTAAAGGACAGTAAAGGATCACAGTCCAGCAGAGGCCACACCAGCACAGATCTGGCCCCAGCAAAGCAGTCGCAGGCCTCAAAGGACTGAATCACTGGCAGCAGCGGTGGTTTCCAAATGTATCAGCCTACAGATAACAAAGACAATTTAGAAGGTCAGCTTGAATGGTCTGTTGGACGTGAGTGAGAGAAGAGCACAAGCTAGTGCATGCCTTGTTAGCATAGACCCAGATCCAGCAATCAGGAGCAGGCCCTGGGAGTGACTGAATCAGCAGCAGCAGCAATGGCTGCTTCTGGAGCTCTCAGTACACAGATAGCAAGGAGATTGAACCACTGGTCAGAAGGAGATTACAGACGTCTCTTTGCAAGCAATGAGGCACTATTCTACTGCTGCCCATACCTGGATCTGGGTTTTATTCCTGGGTGGCACTTCTGGGGCAAAGAGCAGAAGTCTAGCAGAACTTGAGGCAGAAGTAGAGAGGAGACCTTCCTCACAGTTCCAAAGCAGAAAAAAGTGTTTATGGTTGCTCACAGAGCCCAGCACAGGCCAGGAGAGGAGTAAATACCCTGCTTAGATCATATCACCTTGGTAGAACTGAAAATTTGCAAGTCCCTAGAAGTATCTCTGAAAATAGCTTCACAAAACCTCTGAAGCTTGGGACAATGTTTACCCTCCATGCTGGAAGCAAAGCCCTACCTTAACAAATAATTTAAAAATCAAGTAATAGTCTGGGGAAATGAGCAAACAACAGGAAAAAAAGATCTGACTATACAAACTTACTTTGGTGACAAGAAAAATCAAAACATACACTCAGAAGGAGACAACAAAGTAAAATTCCTACATCCGAAGCACCCAAGAAAAATATGAATTCATCTTAGGCCATGGATGAGCTCAAAAAGTCTTTTGAAAATCAAGTAAGAGATTTAGAGGAAAAATTTGGAAGATAAATGAGAGTCATACAAGAAAATCATGGAAAACAAATCAACAGCTTGCTAAAGGAAATCCAAAAAATACTGAGGAAAATAACACCTTGAAAAATAGACTAGACCAAATGGCAAAAGAGGTCCAAAAAGCCAGTGAGGTGAAGAATGCCTTAAATAACAGATTTGGCCAAATGGAAAAGGAGGTCCAAAAGCTCACTGAAGAACATAACTCCTTAAAAATTAGAATGGACCAAATGAAAGCTAATGACTTTATGAGAAATCAAGAAATCATAAAACAAAACCAAAAGAATGAAAAAAAGAAGATAATGTGAAATATCTTTCTGGAAAAACAACTGACCTGGAAATTATATCCAGGAGAGCTTATTTAAAAATTATTGGACTATCTGTATACTATCAGCAAAAAAAGAGCCTAGACATCATCTTTTGAGATATTATCAAGGAAAACTGCCCTGATGTTCTAGAACCAAAGAACAAAATAGAAATTGAAAGTATCCACCAATCACCTCCTGAAAGGGATCCCAAAAATGAAAACTCCCAGGAATATTATAGCCAAATTCCAGAGTCCCCAAGTCATGGGGAAAGTATTGCAAGTAGTCAGAAAAAGCAATACAAGTATTTTGGAAAAACAATGAGGTTAACACAAGATTTAGCAGATTCTATATTAAAGTATCAGAGGGCTTGGGATGTGATATTCCAGAGGGCAAAGGAACTATGATTCCAACCAAGAATCACAAACCCAACAAAACTAAGTATAATCCATCAGGGGAAACAATTACATTCAATGAGATGGAGGAATTTCATGTATTCTTGAGAAAAGATGAGGGCTAAACAGAAAATTTGACTTTCAAATACAAGACTCAAGCATGAAAAAGTAAATAAGAAAGAGAAGTCATGGGGTGACTAGGTGGTACAGTAAATAAAGTGTCAGCCCTGGAGACAGGAGGACCTGAGTTCAAATCCAACCTCAGACCCTTAGCTAGCCACGTAACCTTGAGTAAGTCACTTAACACCAATCGCTCTGCCTTCCCCCCTCCAAAAAGCTAAAAAATAAAAAATAAAAAGGAAGAGCAATCATAAGGGGCTTATTAAAGTTGAACTATTTACATTCCTACATAGAAAGATATTTGTAGTTTCTAAGACCTTTCTCATTATTGGGGTAGTTAGAAGTATATGTAATCAGAAATATGAATGGATGATATTTTTAAAATAAAATCAAGGGGTGAGAGAGGCATGTACTAGACAAAGGCAGAAGTAGAACAGGGTAACTTATCTCATATAAAAGAAGCAAGAAAAAGCTTTTACAGTTGAAGGGAAGAGGGGGAAGGTGATGTAATGTTAATGAAATCAGAAGGTGAATATCTCATTATTGATACAGGTGAGAAGTGAGTGAACCTTACTCTTATCAGAATTGACTCAAAAGAGAGAATAACATACACACTAATTTGAGTATAGAAATCTATCTCACCCTACAGGAAAGCAGGAGGGAAGGGGGAAAGAGGAGGTAGGGGGTGTTAGAAGGAAGAACAGATTTGGGGAGTGGTAATCAAAAAAATTTTTTGAGGAGGGGCAGGCTGAAAGGAGAGAGAGAATAGAACAAATGAGGGGGATAGGATAAGGGAAATAAAGTCTTTCACAATATGACTATTATGGAAGCATTTTGCATGACTACACATGTATAGCCTACATTGAATTAATTGCTTGCCTTGTCAGTGCAGGGGTGGAGGTGGGGAAAGGGAAAAAATTTGGAACTCAAAGTTTTAAAAATTAATGTTAAAATTGTTTTTACACGTAACTTGGGAAAATAAAACACTAAATGAAAATTAAAAAAAACAAATAATTCAATGTGCTTCTTTCAAAGCTGTCTTGTTTATGTTTCTGTCAAAACTTTCTTCTTTTCTGTGTATTTTAAAAAATACCTCAGTGACTGAGTGTATTGCTGAGGAAATATTCACAGCACCAATAGTGATTATGAATATGCCAATGTAATTCTGAATAGCAAAACAAAGCAGACTTTCCATATAGAAGACAAAAGTAAAATATTTATTCAGACACCAGAAAGTCAAATCTCAGTGCCAGAAAACTGAATCCATCATAGCAAGAAAGAAGTTAATACACCATAACACAGGAGAGGGCAACAGCATCCCAAAGCCTTCCCACAAACACTCACAAGCATAGCTATCTGAGTCCTCCTTTTCCCACTGTACTGACTGCACTGACTCCCAGTTTCCTCTCAGTTCTGCTTCACCCATTCAGCAAACTCCTCCCATCACAGGCTCCATGTGAACTATTAAAGGGAAGGAAAGATCTTCAGATACACTTAGGTCTACTAAAGAACAAGGAAGATATTCAAATTTCCATTATCATTACACTGAGAGAATAATAATTAGGTACCATAGGTCCAGAGTTGGTGGAAAGGGATGAGTTCAAGATTGCCTTTGTAGAGAAATAGATTTCACAAGGAATAAAAATGCCACTTCCTCAGAGAGAAACGAGAAGGAGGAAAGCAAGGGTAATAATGGAGAAATTTTGAGGTGAGCAGAAGGAAACTGAAGGAACATAGGTCTTATGGATATGACCTTCAATAAAGCAGGAATCTGGATCAGTTGTATAAGGTGAGAAGTTGGAGGTCACAAAGAGAATGGAAGACGTGAAGTAAAAGCTGTTGAAGATAAAAAAGGCAAGTAAAATTATTTCTGAGGAGAAAGTGAGATTAGGTTGCTCAAATAATAAAGAATGTCGCATGACATATTTTATTTTATTACATATTTTAAAAGAATAGCAAGTTGTACATGACAAATTTGTAATTTCATGTTTATGTTGTGGAAAAGCTTGGTTTATTTCTTAAATTCCAAATGAAATAAATAACATTTCAGGGTTGTGAAGATGAAATGAGATCATTGTAAAGCATTTAGTACAGTGTTTTATACATAGTAAGAGCTAAATGAATTTTATACACACATATGTATATATATATACACACATATATACATATATACACATGTATATGTGTATGTGTGTGTGTGTATACTACCAGATCTTTCCAATGACCCAGACTTACAAACTTAGTGTTTCCTAAACTTCTCACTCTTGGTCAGTCAGCATTTCCAATTAAATTTCTAAATCATTACATTTTCATGTATTTTTATAGTATTTTTATACTTTACAATATTTATCATATGCTTTCACATCTACTCACGCTGCTCCCACCTATCTCAGACCCACATTATCTTGCCCCTGGTGTAATGATACTGGGATTTGAAGATCTTCCATGCCTCTTGAACTTGCTCATGTAGAAAGAAGGGATGGAGCAAGAGAAAGCCAGAACCAAGCTAGCATCCATGCCAGTGACTGGAAGCAGCAGCAGCAGCAGCAGCTGCAGTTGGGGTGTGAACTCCTTTTCCTTTGAGCCTGCCAGAATCTCTGCTAAGGACTCCTGCAGAGCCCTGCCAGTGACGGGAACTGCAGGGGGCCGGAGCTGCTGGGAACAAGCTACCTGGACGCTGAGCAGTTGTTGTAAGTGAGGAGAGGAGGATCTTTGCCTGAGGTAGCCTGTCCTGTTTTGAAGGCTTAAGAATGTGGGTGTTTACTGCTTTAACTACATGCGCCAACTTCATAATTACTGTGTTGGCTTAGACTTTCTGATTTTGGGACTCAGTTTTCTGATATTTGCATAAATGTTCTAGCTATATTTTCCCATGTAGAGAGCCTGTTACATTTTGTAATTAATAACCATATCAGCATACTTATAGTTGCTGTAGGCATTGTGAATACTGCTTTGCTGATACACCTGGGAATTGCAGTCAGTATCTAATTGGTGTCCCTGCCTCATGATTCTGCCTACTCCAATTTATCCTCCACAAGTCACCAAAGTGTTTTTTTTTCTTAAAGTACAAATCTCATCATGACATAATTCTTTCAGTCAGAAAATTCTGGTACTTCCCTATTTATGCTGAGGCCAATTACAAACTCCTCTGTTTGATATTTAAAACTCTTTACACACTAGACTTCAATGCCTCTGGAAAAAAGAGTGAAACTGACAACTTCGTACAATCTGCCTCACTTAAATCCAATTCACTCATGTATCTAGACATCCCCCTGTGATGTCATTGATCCTCTTCAAAAGTGAAAGACAAAGAAGAACTATACTACCACTAAACTGAGACATTGTTAGCATAATCGAATAATGATAGTGATATGATACAGACCCTCAGAACTACCCCCTCCCTCCTCCCTACCCCCCTCCTAACTTGCCTTGAGCTTTCTAGTAGCCAAGTTGCTGGTGTTTGCACGGGACAACCAGCCCTTCCCAGTTAATTAATTGCCCTTTCATTGTGGCCCTCATTGACTGTACCTGGCCCTACCCTAGGGCACCACTTCTAAATTCCATCTAGACCCTTTCTCTGTTTCCACAGTCTTCTGTATAAAAGATCCATCTTGCCTCCATTAAAGTGCTCAGATTCTTTGGCCAGCGGCAGATTCAGTCTGGCTTGCTTGTCATACAAGTATCACAATAATTCACATTCTTAAAATCTTGCCCACCCTGACCTATGTTCTAATAAATCTTATCTTCAGCTGAAAGAAGGCTTGGGTTGAATTCATTCAAGGCTGAGTCACTTGCCTTTGGATTTCAGCAACCTTAGACTTTACCATTTTGGTTCCCTGACCAAGAATGGAACCTGGTGAGAGGAGGAGGTGAGAGCACTGAATCCTAGTGTGGGACCAGGTACAGACAATGGCGGCCACAATGAGAGGACAGTTAATTGACTGGGAAGAGCTGTTGCCCTTCTGCGACCTGCATTCTCAGAAAGGAACACAACAATAAGTATGATCTGGAGCCAATGCCTCTCATAAGGATCTTGGCATGTTTACAATAGTCCATCCTGCTATTCATAGTCAATAAACATTAAGAGCCTACTATGTGTGAGAAATTAAAGTTTCTTGCTTGTATTTAATAGCTAATTATTGTATTAGGACCAAGGATTTTCATCTTTTCTACTTCCTCATCCAGAAGCCAACCAGTGTGGGAAATCTGTTTTAAAGATTTATCCAGGTCCAGATTTAATCAGATAATAAAAGGAATTCTGAATTTGGGCTAAGGAGTGCTCATTATGTTTGCCCAAACAGATCTGGGAAGTGTTGATTCTCCCTTGTCAGTCAGGTAATATAGACATTGATATCTCTTTGACCAAGATTTGGGTGATCCAAGTCACAGTACCACAAGATCCTTATTGCAACATATCCCAGCATCCCATTGTAATATTTATTTTCTCATTAATTGTTAACTAATCAGAGTTGATTCCCCTCCTCCAGAACACCTAGTCTTTGAAGGGAATATAGACTATGAACCCACCACAGGAGGGGTCTTTGGTCTAAGAGAGATGGCTAAATATCCATTCTTTTATTAATCAAAAAGATGGCCTTATTAATAAAATGATTAAATTACCCAGAAACTATGTCTCTTGGTAATTTTGTAAATGATCACATATTATATAGTCACTGTATTAAATCCTGAGGATGCAAAAAAAAAATCAAACAACTTATCTGATCTCATGGAGCTTACAGTCTGATTGGGTAGATAACAAGCAAGCAATTATGTACAAATTACACTAATAGCAAATCTTAGTTATTATTATTAGCATCAAGTTCCCAAACACCCAAGGACAGAAAACAATTTAGTACCAAGTGCATAATGGTTCTGACTTTCAGGGTGATGGATAAATTCCGACAAAGAATCAGTTGAGGAAGGAATCACAGACAAGGCAGAGGTCAGCTTCTTCAAGGCGGGAAGTCCTTAATATGCATTCTAGTTGTCAGATCCTGCAAAGTTTATTTACATCTTGGGATAAAATTTCCTCTAAAAACCAAAAAAGTGGTTGGGAGACAAAAGATCGAATCAAATGTATGACTACTCTGTTTTTGTCAAATATGCCTTTGATCTATCTAATTACTTTCAGTAGAACAAGCACATAATGAGCATGCATTGGGAGTTAGGACACGGGCGGGACTTCTCTTAATGTGACATGCACCTAAAAGCTCATCCCAATTAGTTTCTCAACTGTGACAACTGGGTTATGCTGACAGTAGCAACATTGTAGGCATGACTTTAAGTGCACTTGATGAAAACTCTTTAATTCTTGGCTAGTACCTATGACTTGCCTAGGGGTGTTTCTTTATTATCAGATGAGAAGGATTTGAATCGGTGACATAGATTTTTATAAATCTAGGGGGACTTATAAATTCTCTGTGGTAAAGTCTTCTGAGATCAGATTTTTTATTCCTTCCAATGTTAGGAGCAATCAATGAAACTTTACTTTAAGAGGCAAAGTCAAGATGGAGGCTTCATAATCCACCCCCACCCCCCGCACCCTCCTCTCATATTCCCAAGGGCTGTAATTTTTACTTTTCT
Organism: Pseudocheirus occidentalis; assembly: GCA_028646575.1. NCBI lineage: Eukaryota > Metazoa > Chordata > Mammalia > Diprotodontia > Pseudocheiridae > Pseudocheirus > Pseudocheirus occidentalis. The sequence goes on from CM053594.1 coordinate 92,540,088, forward strand.
TGCATCTTCCAGTTGTTAATTACTTCCTAGACTGCTTTTCTAGGTTTCTAACCTTAGTGTTATCATCACTCCTGCCCCTACTCACACAGCCAATCAGTTAGCAAATCATGTTATTGTAATACTTCTCAATGTATATAGCCATCACCCTAAGTCAGGTCCTCATAATATCTCCACAGGACTTCTTCAATAGACTCCCATTTTTTCTCCCTGTCTCAGGCCTCTCCAAAATTCAACCCATCCTCCACACAGCCACCAAAGTGATTTTCCTAAAATGAGTCTTATCATGTCACATCCTTTCTACTCTACAAACTCTAATGATTACTTATTGCTGATAGATGATAGATAGATAGATGGATAGATAGATAGATAGATGATAGGT
>CM053594.1:92540566-92603946 GCA_028646575.1 Pseudocheirus occidentalis
TAGATAGATAGATAGATAGATAGATAGATAGATAGATAGATGATAGATAGATAGATAGGTAGATAGATAGATAGATAGATAGATAGATAGATAGATAGATAGATAGATGGACAGATGGATGGATAGCTAGCTAGCTAGATGATACATAGGTAGATAGATGATAGATACATACATGTATATGTACATACATGGACACATAAATAGATAAAGAGAATAGATACATGGATACAATATTCATTAAGCACTATGTGTTGGGCATTGTGCTAGACTTTGTGGATAGAAAAACAAAATAGTTCCTACTCTCAAGTATCTTATATTAATGAGGAAAGAAAAAAACAAAGGAAAGTTGGAAAGTGGGTAGAGGAGAAAGGAAAGCACCTGTATAAGAGCAAAGCAGCTGGTGGAGAGATAGACTAGATTATAAAAGGAGTTGAGAATAAAGGGAGAGGAAGCAAGCATTTATTTACCTACAATATGCCAAGGCAGCTAGGTGGCATAGTGTACAGAGTACTAGGCCTGGAGTCAAGAAAACTCATTTTCCTGAGTTCAAATCTGGCCTGACACTAGTTGTGTGACCCTAGACAAATCACTTAACCTTGTTTGCCTCAGTTTCCTCCTTTGTAAAATGAGCTAGAGAAGGAAATCGCAAACCACTCCAGTGTCTTTGCCAAGATAACTCTAAATAGGGTCATGTGACTGAATAATAATAGAAAGAAAGGAAGAAAGAAAGAGGAAGAAAGAAAGAGAAAGAAGTAGGAAGAAAGAAAGAAAGAAAGAAACAAAGAAAGAAAGAAAGGAAGGAAGAAAGGAAGGAAGGAAGGAAGAAAGAAAGAAAGAAAGGAAGGAAGAAAGGAAGGAAGGAAGGAAGGAAGACAGAAAGAAAGAAAGAAAGAAAGAAAGAAAGAAAGAAAGAAAGAAAGAAAGAAAGAAAGAAAGAAAGAAAAGAAAGAAAGAAAGAAAGAAAGAAAGAAAGAAAAAGACATGTGTTGATTAGTTAATTACTTGTTTGAGTGAAGGGCCTTGAGATTATGTCTCATGGAGATTAGTCAAAGGAATCAAAGATCCTTCCCCAAAGAAGAGAAGAAATAGAAAAAAAAAATCTGTCTTCAGGTAACTTTAGGCAGCTAAATGGCACAGTGGATACATTAATGGAATGAGAGTCAGGAAGACCAAAGTTCAAATACAGCCACATACACTTAGTTCACTATGTGATCCTGAGTAAGTTATTTGATTTTAGTCCTCCTCAGTTTCCTTATGTGTGAAATGGGGATAATGATAACAACTACCTCCCTGAAGATTTATAAACCAGTTTGCAAGTTTTGAAGTACTACTGTAATGCTATTCTTATTGTCATCCTTATAGTCATTATCAAAAGAGATTAAAGGGCGGCTAGGTGGTGCAGTGAATACAGCACCGGCCCTGGAGTCAGGAGTACCTGAGTTCAAATCCGGCCTCAGACACTTAACACAAAAAACTAGCCGTGTGACCTTGGGCAAGTCACTTAACCCCAACTGCCCTCCAAAAAGCAAAAAATGCCTATATGCAGAGCTATTAGCAAAAGGTAGAAGTTACAAAGAGGCAGATATGGGCTTGATATCAGTAATAACTCCCCAAATTTAGAGATCTTAGATGCTTAATATGATGACTGGTGCATTTTTAGTTGTTATTCAGTCATTTCATTCATGTCCAACTCTTTGTGACCCCATTTTGGGAGTTTTCTTGGCAAGGAGTCTAGAGTGGTTTGCCATTTTCTGCTCCAGCTCATTTTACAGAGGAGGAAACTTAGGCCAACAGGATTAAGTGATTTTCCCAGGGTCACACAGCTACAAGAATTTGAGGCAGGATTTGACCTCATGAAATGGGTCTTCCTGATTCCAAACCCTGTGCTCTACTTTTTCACCCAGCTGCCCTTAGCTAGCTGGAAGGCATATAGTAAGCACTTAATAAATGCTTCTTAACATCATTAAAAACAGATGAGGGTAACCCAAAAGAAGCAAATTTCCCCTCAGTGGAGGTCCTCCATTGGAGGCTGGATTATCACCTCTCTGGAAGTGACTGATAAGAGTTTTTATGTGTCAAGTATAGGTTTGAGGACTCTGAGGTTCCTTCTATCTCAGATTTTCTGAATCTATGATGGCCCCTAGTAGATAAAGTAGAGGACCAAGAATCACCACTATCTGATCATGAAATATTCTAAATCTCTAATGTAAAAAAATCTAAAGTAACCCAGAGAAAAAAGACCCCCTCTGGCTGTTCCTCTTATAAGATGAATGGTTTGCTTCCCTTTCAATTTTAATACTCCATATTAGACCCCAAACTATCGATTTCAGAATTAGGAAAATGACAATGAAATAATAAAATATTATTGCATGTGTACATGTTGTAATTGTGTACACACTGTACATGTTGTAATCATTCATTTTGCATATGGTAACTGTTATAAGAAAAATAAAGCTCACCTTTCATCTAGGAGCATAAAAAAAGGGCAAATGAACAGGAACCCAAAAAGAAGGTTGAGATTTTGATAGCTTTGAATTCAATTCAGCTCAACAAATATATATATAATTTATATAATATATATGTATATATAATTAGGTCAGCAAGTCTAAATACTTGCTCCAAGTTGGATATTAATGGTTGTGAGAATATGTGGTATATGTTGTAGAAAGAACATTAGAGTCAAAAGACCTAGGTTCTGGTCCTAGCACCATCAGTTACTAGTCGTGTGTGCCTAGACAAATCACTTCCCCTCTCTTGTTTTCAGATTATTCATCATCAACAACAAAAATATATTCTTGCAAGACCAATAACACAGAATTACAGTAAGCTATTATTAAAAACAATATTGTCCTTTTTTCTATACATGTACCCATCCTTGTATTGAACTTGTAACCAGGCAACGTAGGTTTTAGTAGAACTCAATTTCACAAGTATTTATTTTGTATGAGGAACCATGCTAGGTTTTGAGAAACCAAAGACATAGTCCTTCTCTTTCAGAAAGGAAACAATAGGTATGTAAGTGTATAAATTCAAAATACATACAAAACAAGTATTTGAGGTAAAAGGGAAATCAAGGAAAGCCTTTTATGGGAAATAACATGCATAAACCATGAAAGGTAGCTAGGGATTACACAAGGCAGAGGTGAGGATGAAGACCATTTTAGACACAAAGGCGGAACTCGTGGTGCCTTTTTAAGGGCACTTATGATATAAAGATGTAAAATTTTGCATTATAATTATGTGTATACTTGTCTTATTTACCCTACAATACAGCATAGACAGTCAGGACCATCTCTTAGTCATTTTTTTTTCAAAATTCAAATGCAGCAAATATTCTTTGTAATGTTTTTAATTTATTATTTATTTTAAAATATTTTTAATTGAGTTCTGAATTTTCTCCCTCTCTTCCCTCCCCATTGAGAAGGAAATGTATCAATTATATATGTGAAATCATGTAAAACATATTTCCACATTAGCCATGTTGCAAAAAAAGAAAGTGAAAAAAATTATGCTTTGATATGCATTCAGATACCATCAGTTCTTTCTTTGGACATGGGTAGCATTTTTCATCGTGAGTCCTTTGGAATTATCTTGGATCATTTTATTTCTGGGAATAACTAAGTCATAAACAATTGATTATTGTGCACTACTTCTGTTACTTTGTACAATGTTCTGGTTCTGCTCACTTCACTTTCAGCAAACATTCGTTAAGCACTTATTGAGAGCCAAACACTGTCCAGAATAGTGGGAAAATACAAGGATGGTTTAAATAAAGAACAGTCAATAAAAGGAACTCATGGTATGTGTAAAGTGTGTGTGTGTGTGTGTGTGTGTGTGTGTGTAGGGGGCATTCGTACATAAAACATGCAAGCACATATGTGTATCTATCATTTGTATACATATATTGCATTGCCACATGTTATATGTTATATAAGAGAAAAAGAGAGGAATAAGCAATGTGTAACATGAGGTCTAAGGGGGAAAGGTCATTGCTAACAGGAAATCACAGAAGGCTTCCTTAAGGACAATTTCAGTTAAATTTTAAAGGACAAATACGAATTCCAAATAGAAATTCCAACAGGGTGAGTAAAGATATGGAAATGGGAAACCAGTTAGAGCATGTAGCAAATGGAGGAGAGGAGATAAGGCTGAAAAAGTAAAGAAGACTGTACAAGGCTTTGAATGCCAGGCTAACATGACAGTAATAGGGAGTCACTGAAGGGATTACATTCCCCTCAACACTTAGTGTAATGTCTTGAAAAAAGAAATTCATTAAATTTCTCTGTGTTTTATTTTATGTTGCTGTTTTATTTTTGTTATGTTTTTTATCTTAGAGGTAACCAACTGCCTGAGGAAGTATTTTATGGGAGACCTCCAGCTCTGGATGGAGTCCAAGCTCCCTTGGTCCCAGACATGGTTGGATAAAAGAACATTGCCCAAGACAGATGGGCACAGATGCAGACAGACAGGAAGGTAAAGGCTTGTACAATTTAGGAGGTAGTTCTGTATGTATTGAAAATCTCATGTGTGGGAAAACCACACACTCTCTTTGATGATCATTTGTGAAAGCAAAATGTCTTGGGATTCAAAGAAAAATGTAAGGCTTTCAGTGCAGAAACATAAAAATAATTATTGGGAAGGAAAGGGCAAGGAATCTTAGAGCAGCTGTAACTGAAAAGAGAGCCAAGGTGGGAGGAGGGGGCAGGTCTCTCTATACATTTCATTCAATGGCCATACCTCATGAAATATCTTTTGACAAACTGTCAGCAGCAAGACGTCCAGACAGAGTTTTCAATAAACTGTAAAACTTTTTACCCTGCCTATGAACACAATTAGGCATGAAGCTTAGAGCTGGCAGCAGGGATATGCTGGGAAACTTCTGACACCAGGCAATCTACAAAGCTGATTCAGATGTCACTCTTTCCGGCTCTGTGATGTCACGTCATTTCTCTCATCTGAGATAAATCTCTTAATTCATCTGAAAAGCCCCCTTGTTTCCATGAGGCTTTGATGCATTTTATGTGGAAAAAGTGCAGGAGTATATTTCCCTTCCAACAAGTAGTTACACAGTTCACAGCACCTACTCCAACTCTGGTTCCCCTCCCTTCCCTTGAAATCAGATCAGTCCTCTGTTGAAGTTCCCACAAATACATGATCGGTTGTCAAGATCCCGGCTAGTCTTTGAGAGGGAGAGAGGGTAGAAAGAGAGAGAGGAGAGGGGGAGAGAGAGAAATATAGAGAGAGAGAGACAGAGATAGAGAAAGACAGAGACAGAGAGTCAGAGAAACAGAGGAAGAGACAGAGAGAGAAAGAGAGAGAGAGAGCTAATTTCTATGCTAAATAGGAAAAACCCTGATAATAAATCAATAAATTAGCCATCAAATTAGAAAAGGGGAAGTCATTTAATGGGATCCACAGGCAGAAGATTAAATCCTAGTAAAAGCAAAATGCTCCTCATTAGAATGCCTGCCTGTCTGAGAGGGAAGCAAGTTATCCTTACAGGTGTTATCTCAATTTCCCTTAGAAATGGGAGACAGAGAGGTCAAATGACTCTTTGGTGGCAGGACCTGAGCTCTGTTAATTCTGGAGTTGTCTCTGCTCTTCATTGGCTTCTCTTCATTCAGTTCTGTGTGTATGTGTGTGTATGTGTGTGTATGTGTGTTTTAATTTGTTACCAGGCCACAAGGCATTCCAAATCCTTGAGTAAACCTCACTGGAGCTGAGTCGTCTCAGCAATAGAGTTCTGGTCCCAGTACAATAATGTCTTATTCCAAGCCAATAAACTTCCCACTTTATGAACAAGATCTGAGCCACACCAGATTAGTAGGGAAGGGAGCAGCTAATTAGGATTTCCTTTCCTCCCACATTTCTACTGACAAAACTTGACCTATTGAAGGTACCCTCAGCATCAAAACCAGACATGGATTTATCTTTTGGAGCAAAGTTCTTAACCATTTGCATTACAGACTGACGCACTTGGCAATGTGATGAGAGTTTTCCTAAAAGCTGTTGATTGTATTCATAATTGAGAGAAATTCTTACTTTCAGTAAACAAAAATGAAGATATATTTTTCCTATTCAAGTTTGTGGTCCCCCTGAGATCTATCTACAGGCCTCTGGGAACCCTAGATTAAGAAGATCTGGTTTAGACAATAAGAGAGAAATGGGTTTTGCATTTTCTGTGCTTGGGCCAATGCTCTAGGCAAGACCAAAGTACCCATTCTGGTTTTCTTATTTAACTAAAGATCCAATCAATCTACCCAAAAGTAAAATCCTACAATAGTCTTGGTATCAGTTTCTACCTCTGCACCTATTTCTCACTATCTGGTTTACTTGAGGGAAAAAACACATCATCTCTCAGGGCCTCAGTTGTTTAATTTGTGATATGTCACATTTCCTGGTCACATGACCAACAAGATAGAGGGCTAGACATTTTTCCTAACTTGACTAACTCACAAAACCTCCTCAAAATAGGAATTATGTGCAAGATGTAAAACAGATGGAGGTGTGTTCCCAGGCTGTTATCAAGAAACCTAAGAGAGTAATAATTTTTTTCATTAACAGTATAGAAAACTCACACATCAACTTAGCACTCCTTCCACTGCAAACCCTCATGACCTGGCAGAACATATATCCCACTGCAGCTACTAGCACTCTGGGATTCAGATTCACTCCCTTGCTGCTGTTTCAGCCTCTGCCTGAACAATCCCCCTCTTTTCTAATTCCAGCACTCTGTTTCAATAAGCAACAGACATCAGCCCTGACCATATGTGTGTGTATGTATGTATGTATGTATGTATGTATGTATGTATGTATGAAGATAAAAAAAAGATTAAACCTGCCCTGTAACTCACTCAGGATGAAACCTTGGTTAAAAGTCTAAGGCATGAGTAGATAAGTCAATAGGGAACATAGTAAGCTGAAAAGATGACGACCACCAAAAAGTCTAAACAATTGAAAATGATTCTAAATAAAGATTGCAAGATAGAAAATTGAACCAATACTAAATGAGAGAAGGAGAACCTTATGGATTTCTAAGAGCATGTGAAACCATAGAAGTATGCTCCTCACTGCTTTGAGAAGGAAGAAAAATATTTCAAGTTAAAAGGGAACAAATGTCAGAATCTATGACCTACAGATCAAAAATAATTACCTGACTGGGGGAAAAAAGAGTCCATATTAGCAAGTCTCTCTAATGAAGCAAAAGAGACAACTGATGGATAATCCAAATATACTGAAATGAATGGCCATCTGGAAAAAGAGAAGCAAAAAATAGCAATGGTGAAAGAATATATGATCTCTAGACTAGCATAAAGACAGTCTGCAGAGAAACAGATGAAAGATTTTAGCTTTCCCAGAATAACATGATTTTTTTAAAGAACATGAACGATACAATGCTAGAAATAATACAAGAGTTGTCCAGAACCTTGGAATACAGAAAACAAGGGACCAATCCAAAGAATCCATAGACCATCCATAGAAATGTAATGATTAAATTTAACAATTACAGTGAGAAAGAACACATTATGCAAATATCAAGGAGAAAGGAAAGTAAATTCAAAGAATACAAGGCAATTTGGCAAAATTAGGGAATAGGGATTATTTAATTCCACTATTGCTATGTGGACCTAATGCTCTATGAATTTGTGAATTGATTGCACTAGGCTCTTTGAAGATGAAAGAAGTCTCAGTTCTCAAATGGGTGATAATCAAGCTGGGAAAAGAAAGTGCATACACAAATAATTACAAAACCAAGTAAAAAGTAATAAATAAGTCCTATATGAGAGAAAGGATAGGGGCAAGACCTGTGATTTCAGCGGTAATGGAAACTCTCAGGTAGAGAAGCATCCAAGCAGTTAGGTGAAGAAATGGAGAGAGCTCTGGCCTGGGGATCAGGAAGACCTGAGTTCAAGTCTACCCTCCAACACTTAAATCCTGAGGAAGTCAAGCTTCTGCTGCCTCAGTTTCCTTAACTGTTAAATGTTTTTATACTAGTATCTACCAACAAGGATTGTTGTGAGGATCAAAAGAGGTAATATTTATAAAGCACTTAGCACAGAACCTGGAACAGAATAGGTACTCTAAAAATGCTTGCGTTCTTCTCTACTTTTACCAAATGAAGGTCAGCATCTTTTTGTCAACCCACAGTCTTAAAGAGCTTCCTAGAAGCACTAAGATATCAAGTGACTTGCACTGGGTCACAAAACCATAGTTGTGAGAGGTAGGATCTGAAAAATTTTCCTTGACTAGAAACCAGTTTTATATCCATTATGCCATACTACTCCCTCTGATGTATTGCTCCAGATATGAACAACAGAGTGCTGAGTACATTTACATAGATCTGAGGTCAATAGGAAAGACCTCTTGGGTAAGGAAAAAAAAATGAACTAGTCACCTTGGGGAATGCATAGATTTTGTATGGGATAGGATGGAGATAGAGTTAGTAAGATGGAATTCCAATAGAAGGAAATGGCATGAGCAGAAGAGGGAAAAAATAGGTTAGCTAGATGGTATATTTGATAGACCATTGGATTTGTAGTCAAGCAAAACTAAGTTCAAATCTTTCCTTAGATATTTGCTAGCTGTGTGACCCCGGGCATGTTATTTCCTCTCACTTAGACTCAGATTTTTTATCTGAGGGGATGATAACAACAATGAACTCACAGTGTTCTTTAAAGATAAAGATAACATATATAAAGCCAGTTTCATTTGCATTTTCTATATTAGTGATTGGGAGCATTCTTTCATGAGGCTGTTAACATTTTGCAATTGTTTCAAGAGCTGTTTGTTCATATCATTAATTCGTTTATGCATTGAGAAATGACATGTATGTGTCTAGGCATGTATACATATATGTATTTGTGTGTATTTATATGTATGCATGTATATGCCAAAACTTTATCTGATAATGCATTTTTCCCACTTCATTGTTTCCTTCTTATCTTAGGTACATTAATGTTATCTGTCCAGAAGCTTTTCAGTTTTCAAGTACAATAATCAGTTATCTGTTTTATCTTTGGTAATTATTTCTTTCTCTTGTTTGATTAAAAACTTACCTCCTACCCTGTGAGAAGCATATGATCTATTTCTTTTCCAATATTTTATAATATGGTCTTTAATATTAAGATCACGTGTTCATTTAGAATGTATAATGGAATATGATGAGAAGTGTTGGTCTAAGCCTATTTTCTGTCAGATGATTTTCTTGTTTTTCTAGAAACTTTTAAAAAATCAATTAAGGGATTCATACCTAAGTAATTTATATTTTCCATTTCATCAAATAGTAGGTTGATAGAAGTGACTTTTTAACCTTAAGATGATTTTTGTCCTTCTTAATCTTAGTGCCTTCCCTCCAAAACTACTCCTGATTTATGTTGTATATATGTTGTTTGTGTATCAATTGTTTGCATTTTATCTCTCCCCCTTAGACTGTGAACCCCTTGAGAGCAGGCACTATTCTCCCCGTTTCTTTGCACCCCTATGTTTAGCACAATGTCTGGCACATAATAGGGGCTAAATAAATGCTAAGTGAGTGAGTAATTGCTACCCCAAATCTGGGACCTTGTTTGGACCTTGACCAGTAGAGTTCATGTCTCACTTATCTGTCCCACTAGAAATGACCTCTCTCTCCCTGCCCACAAATTGATCCAATAGAAAATAATCACCTTGAGGGCAAGAACTACTTTGTTTTATACCTCTAACCTCTTGTACAATGCCTTTCATATCTGTAGATACTTAACATTTTTATAATAGAATAAAATAGAAGAGAAAAGAAGGAAAGGGAAGACAAAAGAAGGGGAAAAATTATTTCAGTACTCAAAGGTAATATATAAAAATATATAAATATAATACATAAAAATAGATCCCTGACCTTAATCCCTGGTTTAGATCTTTGACTATTCATTCTTTGTATCCCCAGTCTAATTTTTAATATTCAGGAGATTATCTTGAATAAAACAGAAGGTATGTGTTAGATAGTATGAAATCAGGTTGAAAACATATGATGAGACCATGCTAATGAAAGTCTTAAAATCCTAGCAGAAGAATCTGACTTGATAATTGTAAGAAATTAGAGAACCCCTGATAATTTCTGAGCAGTCACTCCCATACTAGATTTTATTTCATTAATATGGATAATTCCTTGGTAAGTTCATTGGTACAAGAAACATCTATTAATAACAAAGGTTGACATTTTCTTTCTGTCTTAGCGGTACTGGTATGAAAAGGAAGAATCCAGACACTGGCAAATAAAATGCCAAAATCACAACAGTACCAGGAAGAAGACTCTAGATCCTATGGCAGGTAACTTCTTCCTGCCAAGAACAAGAATTAGTCCTAGAATCTAGGGCCATATGCTGAACTTTGAGTTATGGGCTTTAACACTTACTATTTCTGTAATCCTGAGTCATTTGACCTCTAGGAGCCTCAGTTTCCTTCCCTGTGAAATGTGGATAATAGTATTTGTATTACTGTCTTCATAAAGTTCTTGTGAAGACCTTCATAGAGCACAAAGTAAAAGCTTAGTAAACACTTGCTGACCTACTGATTTCTGTCATTATGTAACTTATAAATCTGTTATTATTATTTCCACTGGAGTCAATAGTTCTATAATTAGTTTCCCTTCCTCTGCTCTCTTTCTGCTCCAGACTGATCTCCACTAAGCTGACAGAGTGAATATCCTAGAGAGTGGATCTGATCGTGTTACTGCCCGCTCAATAACTTCTAGTGGTATCCCTCCAAGATTAAACATAAAGTGCTTTGGTTGGCACTTCAAGCTCTTTACAACTTGATCCCTTCCTACCTTTCCACTATTCTCACATGCTGCTTCTCTCTGTGATCTCTATGATTCATCTGTGCTGGTTGCCTTGCTATTCTCTACTCATGATGCTATATTTCCTGTCTCCATGCCTTTGTATTAAATATTCCTCATTCAGGGAATACTCTGCCTTCCATTCTTTATTTCTTAGAATGCCTGACTTCCTATAAACACTCTCCTCAGGCACTAATTCCTCCATTAATTTATTTTTGGTCTTCCAGCTGCCAGTCCCATCCCCTCTTACCACTGCTCTTAATTTATTTTATATATTCTAATTTAGATGTATCTTTCCAGTTAGAATATAAGCTCCTTGAGAGAAAGGACTGTCTTTGCTATTTCTTTATGTCCCCAGAAATCTGTAAAATACATAGAAAATAGTCAGTTATTAATAGATGTTTGTCGAATGATTTTATTTTGAGGCAATTGGAGGTAAGTGACTTGCTCAGGTTATATAGATAGTAAACATCTGAGGCTAAATTTGAACTCAGGTCCTCCTGACTGGAAGACCAGTTATTCTATACACTGCATCTCCTACCTGCCCCAATGTATTCTTGAATGCTATCCTAGTGAGTTTTGTTAGGTCATACAAGGTTGGAAATATTTTAAGACCTTTCCAAAAGTTCAACTTAAAATTAATCTGTAAAGTCACAATGGAACTGCAATCAGGATCACTGGAGAATGCATTCATGTGGACAAAATCCCAGATCCTTCCTGCAAGTACTGAAGCACGTATAGTTATCCCAATATGTAAACAGTTTATAAGGAAAACTTATTTTGACAGCAGAATTAGGGATGGCCTGCAATAAGATGAGGAGAAAGATAAAGGAGGAGGCTTTTACAGTAGTTCACATGTGAGACAATGAGAGAAAGGAGAAGTTGACTATAAAAAGCATTTCAAAGAAGAGAAAGGGGTAAGACTTCATAACTTTTTGAGTTCAAAATAAAAGGGAAAGAGATGAACCAAAGATGTTTCTTAGCTACCCTCTCCTATAGGAAACTTTTTTCCAATCCCAATGATTGCTCTCCTTCTTGAAATTCCTTTGCATAGGGGGCGGCTAAGTGGTGCAGTCAATAGAGCACTGGCCTTGGAGTCAGAAGGACCTGAGTTCAAATCTAGCCTCAGACACTCTACCCAAAAAAACTAGCCGTGTGGCCTTGGGCAAGTCACTTAACCCCAATTGTCCTCCAAAAAATAAAAACAAAACAAAAAACAATTAAAAAAAAGAAATTCCTTTGCATAACTTTGTATATGTTTATTACCATTTTTACGTGTATGCTTTATCAGAAGTTTCTTATCAGTAGTTTATGTCTTTCCTGGTTTTGTATACCTACTACCTTAGCACAGAGGTACTTAATATGTGATTGTCAAGTTGAGTGGCTCCAAATTGTCTAATCTTAGTGTCTGGGAAAATGGTAGAATCATTTCTCTGACAACAGAGAAAGATAAATTGGGAAGAAGGAGCAAGTTTGATGGAGAAACAATTTCTGCTAAATCTGGCTTTGCCACACTTCTTGACTATCAATCTCTCTAGTCTCAGCTCTTTCTTTTTCTCTTGTTCTCTCCCAAATGCAAACTTCCACCATTTTTTCTTCAAAATTTGTATCCCATTGTTTAGATCAGTGTTTCTGGGCCACCATCACCCCATCTCATTTGTGAGTGGCATTTTCCAGGTCTGCAAACTCCCTTATGAAAGATTCAAGACTCTCAGGAGTTCTCTGACCAGTCTTGGAGAATTATTGTTCTAAACCATTTCCAGGTTTGGCTTAGCTTCAGCCAAGTATTCCACTAAGTGATTTAAGAAATATTTTACTTTTATCATTATTTTATTTTAAAATATCAAATGCCAGTTCCAAGAGAGAAAAAATAAATGTGTTTTGAGAGTGTATCTTGAACATGTTTATATCCTATAAAATAATACCTTTCATCTGAGTGACTTGGAGATACTAGAATGAAAGTAGCAATGGTAATCATAATGCAAACATTATCTTCTATCTACACATGCCTCCAAAGTGGTTGGACTACAAGGATTAGAAAAAAGTAAAAGAAAAAATTAAGAGGAAAAACCTGGACATATTTTGCTCCAAATTGTCTTCAGATTTCTGGGGAAGATCTTGGTATTCAGTGCTCACAAACTTCAATAGAGAAGTAAAGGGGCTTCTGTTTTCATGCCTGTCAATATGGGCAGTTTTGCCCCTTCAGTGCTCATAGTCTCATACAATGATAAGATGTAGCGTCACCACAGACGTCACCTCTTCCAACCCTTTCAATTCACATAGGAAGTGACTGAGGTTCAGGGAGACTAAGTATTTTGGCCCAAGTCACATTGTTAGATAAATGCTTTAGAACTGGGTTAAAAAATTACAGATTCAAATAGTTTCTATTCTGTTTTGTTTCCCTTTCTCCATATGCACATACACATATATTCCCATACATCTGCAACAGACACATACACACATATGCACACATACATGCACACATGCACACAGTGTGCAGATACACATATATACTATGTCCAACATAAAATATAACCTCCTTTAAGGCAGCTGCTGTTTTCTCTTTTTTCTTTATATTACCACAGTGCATGCCACATTGTACACACATAATAAATGATTGTAATGAAATCAAAATGATATTTCATTCCTATAGCTATAATTAACTAATTAAATTTGTCATTGGTTTATCTTCTTTGGGGCAGTGAGGTGGTGCAGTGGACAGAACAGCAGGCCTAGAATCAAGTGGACCTGAGTTCAAATTCAGCCTCAGACACTTACTAGTTTTGTGACCCTGAGCTAGTCACTCATCCCTGTTTGCCTCAGTTTCCTCATCTGCAAAATGAGCTAGAGAAGGAAATAGCAAGCTACTTCAGTATCTTTGCCAAGAAAACCCCAAATAAGGTCACAAAGAGTCAGACAGAACTAAATAACAAGAACAATATCTTCTCTGTTATCCTTCCCCATATCTACCTTCCAGTAAACTCAGAGAAGAATTATGAAGTCTGTAAAAACATTCTTTGTGTCATATTGGTTATCTTTGGAAATTTGCAGGGGATGAGGTTAAACTAATAGGAGATTTAAGTACTTAGAGGACAGGAGCAAGGTAGTAGTGATAGGGGTAAGGGCGAGTGATATCTGGAATGATGGTAGTCGTCTGTAGCCTAGCCCTGAGAGGGGGTTATCATATATCTAGAGGATGTAGTCCATTTACTGTTATCAGGCCATATTAATCATGGAGATGAAACACGTCAACTATTCCATGAACTTCATACCTAGACGATTACAGTGTTTCCCAGGATAGCGATCTTGCTCTTTCTCTCTTGGCTAATGCAAATATCTGCTGACTCCCTACTGTGGAGACCCGGGATTCCTGACACACCCAGGGTTCTATAATTATACACACACAGAGTTCATGTGAAAAGGAGTCCCATCTGTTATTACCAAAGGGTCCGTTAGGGCTTCCTTTCCAAAATCCTGCCAGGAATTGACATCATTGATCTTGTAAATCACAGGAGATCTGCTTACCTACAAATATTCAGGGCCAGTATCTTACCTTCATTAGGCAGTCAACCTTCCTGGTCATTTTAATGAGTATAAAATAAGAGAGGAACTTCTAAGATCTAGAGGTAGACTAGACTTCAGAGGGCACAAAATCTTAACTCACTTAGGGTGCTGGATCTACTGGTTGACCCTAGATACACAGAGTAGGCTTTAGTTTCTCATTCCTTCCAACTCTTGCCATCATTCTGAACCACCTTCTTCCTCCTTCCTATAACAATACTTCTTTTCCTACTCATCTTTTTCCTGATAGGGGTTATCTTGTCCTATTAAAATGAGCACTCCCTGTGGATAGGAATGATACAGACAGACATAGAAGAGAGACTGGGAGAGAGAGACAGAGAGACAGAGAGACAGAGACAGAGAGAGACAGAAACAGAGAGAGAGAGAGAGAGAGAGAGAGAGAGAGAGAGAGAGAGAGAGAGAGAACTCCAAGATTGGGACTCAGGTACTCAGACTCAAGAATCAGGATTCTTCCTTTTGTACCCCACTGAAATTGACCTGAGTTTAACTCAACTTAGACATTTATTAGGTGTGTGACTGAGTCTTAATTTCCTGTTATTTGTATATTATTTCCTATTATCTGTATGATGGGCATAATTATAACGCAGTCTTGGTTTGAGGACAAATGAGATAGTATATGGAAAGGGCTTTACAAAATTCTAAAAAGTAAACAAATGTGAGCTTCTATTATATCCCCAGAACACTAAAGTATTGATGTTTAGAGATTGTTTAAATAGACAAAATAACTTACGAGACCATTTTTGTAAAAGACCTCAGCTAGTAAATATTAATTAATGATTGAAGGAATGCATGAACATTTAAAAATACTTAATATGTCCCGGATACTATGCTAAGCACTACATATAATTTTTTAAATTTACTCACTATCTTTAAGGAGCTAACATTTTTTAAAAATTTACTTTTAGTTTACAACACTCAGTTCCACAATCCTTTGAGTTACAAATTTTCTCCCCCTCTCTTATTCCTACCCCCTCCCCATGTCAGCATGTAATCCAATATTGGTTCTATAAATGCCTTCACATTAAAGCTTAGTCAAGTTGTAAAGAAAAATTATAACCAATGGAATGAACAATGAGAAAAAAGGAATAAAAGAAAACACAAAAGAGAGAGCAAGTAGTTAGCTTCAATCTGCATTCAGATTCTGTAGTTCTTTCTCTGGATGTGTATGGCCCTTTCCATCACAAGTCTTGGAAATATCTTATAACCTTGCATTTCTGAGAGGAGCCCAGTCTATTAGAGTTAGTCATCACAGAGAAAATATGTCTGTAATTGTGTACAAAGTTCTCCTGGTTCTGCTCTTCTCACTCAGCATCAGTTTATATAAGTCTCTCCAGGTTATCATGAAGTCTGTCTAAGGAGTTAATATTTGCAAAAAAGAGGAAATAACATATATGAAGATAGAAATGACCAAGGGAGTGATATTATAGGGAGGTGGGGGGGGGGAGAATCGTCCATCGTTCATAAGGGTGACATGGTTTGAGTAGATGGCAGGATGGGCAATAAAACTGAAGCCCGTTGTGACAGGACCAGCCAGTAAATACCAGTGGCCTAATAGCGCTATTTTTCACACACAAATTCACCAGTTTCCTGGGTTAGGGATTCCAAAAATGAATAGATTATATTCTCTTGGAAGATAGAGGTATGAAGGTTCAGTTCTCAGATCTTTGATCCAGGTTGGGAGGAGATTAATAGCACACCCAGATGGTGAAATGGTCTGGGGTGGATATCTAGAAGGGATGTGAGGCTTATGCAAGGGAAAAACAATGGCCCACAAACAAAACTTGAAGTGAGACTACAGCCCATCTCCCAGGAGTAACAGTTTCATCTTCTGTTTCAACTAATGGATTTACCAAAGAGACTTCCACTGGAGCATGACCACTCTAAAAGGAGTGAGCCTTCTATGTTTTTTCTCCAACTCAGTGTCCTCCCAAGGTACAAGAAGTTAATTTATTCTGGAATTATTCTCAATGTGACTTTATAATTAGGTTCCTCCCTACCACCTTTTCATTAAATTCAGGTAACAATTTTTCCATCACCACTAGGAGGCAGTATTGGTATATCTCTCAATCTTACCTGCAGCTTGGTGTGAAACAGGTTCTATCAGGGTCTATGCCCTATAAACCACAATTACTACTAACCAAACTGGTTACAGGAACAGGAAAATGCACCACACTAGGACAAGAAAATTTAAATTTAAGCTTCATCCTCTACTCTACCTCTTCTCCCCATCCCATTCCTACAGAAATCCATCGTTTATATCAATTAGCATTCTGAAACCTGATACTGGACTAATTTTAAGTTGATCTGATTTTTAAAAAACCTACCATCCCATTGCTGCTTATTTACCCACTTTCCTTACTTTGTTTCAGAGTTTTCTGGAATTCACTCCCTCCCTTACCTCTACCTAGTAGGTTCCTTACTTTCCTTCAAAGAATCACTTGCCTACTTACATGAGGTCTTCCTAATTCTTCCAGGATAACTTTGTATTAATTTTATATGCCTTGTATTCATTTTCTTATAGAGGCGACACGTCTGCACAGGAGAGTCTAAGTTCTCAGATTGCAAGGGTTAACAAAAATATGTCTTACACATAGTGATCCTTTAACTGAATTATTTAAATGTGCATTAGCCTAAGGGACAGGGTTAGAACCCAATTCAGGTTAGCAGTAAGTCTTAGATCCTCAACCAGATGTTCCACAGAGAAACAAAGACGAGCATAGAATGGAGATTACTTACATTGCTACATCTGAACCAGGAATTATTCAAATAGAGGTTGAATGCTTGTACAAGAGTCCCATATGGACTAAATACTTAGACTAGGGGTGAATAGCTACACTAGAACAGGAGTACTTTCTCTCTTTTGTGTCACAGACTTCATTGGTAGTTGGGTAAAGCCCATGGGGCAGCTAGATGATGTAATGTATTGAATATCAGGCCTGAAATCAGGAAGACTCATCTTTCTGAATTCAAATTTAGCCTCAGATGCTTACTAGCTGTGTGGCCCTGGGCAAGTCACTTAACCCCATTTGCCTCAGTTTCCCCATATGTAGAATGAGGTAGAAAAGGAAATGACAAACTACTTTAGAATCTTTGCCAAGAAAGCCTCAAATGGAGTCACAAAGAGGTGAACATGACTGAAATAAACGAACAATAACAACAAAATCCATGAACTCATCAGAATCGAGTTTTCCTGAATAAAATGAAATATATAACATTACACAGGAAACCAATTATATT
The DNA here is from genome assembly GCA_028646575.1 of Pseudocheirus occidentalis. Classification (NCBI taxonomy): domain Eukaryota; kingdom Metazoa; phylum Chordata; class Mammalia; order Diprotodontia; family Pseudocheiridae; genus Pseudocheirus; species Pseudocheirus occidentalis. Next base: position 92,558,196 of record CM053594.1, read on the forward strand.
GAAATATAGTTTGGTTTTTTGTATTTTTTTAAGTTCACCTACTCCAGGTTAATAACCTTCTGACTAAGGTGCCTTCTAGTGCCTTTCAACAGGTAAGTCTTCTCTTCTATGATTAATGCTTATATGCCAGCAGAGGGCCTAAGGTAAAGGGAAGAAGATTAATAGTGAGAACCAAAAAAGGAAGGAAGGGGATGAAGAAAGAAGAAAAGCAAGAGAAAGAAGATAGATAGTTACAAAGTACATCCATCAACTGTCTTATCCTTGTTTGCCTGAGGTCCAACTAGAGCCTAAGATACAGGCTTAACTTAAAAGTTGAAAGGCACTCAACCTCTTTAGACTGAAATAGGTAACATAGTTTTGATTCATATTGTATTCCCTAAGGTTAACTTGGCACATGTCTTCCTTTATCTCATTGATTACCATGGGAAAGATGGGGCTCCTCCCTCCTTTTCCCCTCCCGGCCCCCAATTGCACTCTCCAAATGTTAAAGTCGTATTCTAAACCTGAGCCTTAAAGACCTTCTAAGCCTAGGCATGAGGAAAATAATAAAGGGGCTAATTAGAGTTCCAGGCTTCCCTGCAGGCCTTGTGCTACCTGCTTCAGCCCTAATGGTTTTGCTGAGATCCAATAGACTTTCCAGGTGTGAGTCGTCCTACAGGGTCATTTTTTCCTCCCAACCAAGGGGAGTGGTGGAGACAAAATCCTATTGTACTCCTCCCATAGATTACCAGTCCTAATCCCAATGGAGTCCTATAGAATCTCCTTCTCCCTCCCACCCTCTATAGAAAGGATGTGTGAGGGCCCGGCAGGAAGACATGATTAACAGACCACCTGGGTCACCAGGCATTGTTTAATAGTCTAAGATAATAATGACATGCAGAACAGCAAAATTAGTTATTGTGCGGCTGTGCTCTGTGGCCTCATTTCTCTCCCATGTCAAAATGGATGAATGAGCTGATTTTAGTATAACACCAACGTGTATTAGAGTCAGAATATTTATGGGTCCCGGAAATACATATAAGGTATTCCATACATATTGTTGGATGATGAATGAATAAATGGTAATGGCTAAAATTAATTTAGCTCATGTTTTCATATACCATATAAAGAAAGTATGGTGCACGGACAGAACTCTTTATATGGAGCCAAAGCACCTGGGTTGAGAATATACCTCTGCTACTTTGTGAATAACCTGCACAAAGTCATTTTAACCTATTTCAAAAGGTAGTTAGGTGTTGTAGTAGATAGAGTACCAGACGTGGAATGAGGAAGATTCATCCTGATGAATTTTAATCTGGCCTTAGACACTTACTCACTGTGTGGCCCTGGACAAGTCACTTAACCCTCTTTGCCTCAGTTTCCTCATTGTAAAATGAACTGAAGGAGGAAATGGCTGACCTCTCCAGTATCTCTGCCAAGAGAACCCCAAATGGGGTCATGAAGAATCAGACAGGACTGAAAAATAACTGAGTCTCAATTTTCTCATATAAAATGTCAGAGTTGCATTATGCCACCTCAAGGTCCCTTTCATCTTTTCCTTGATGTTATTATGATTTCATACTTACATTTGACCCTTTACTACAACTCTGTATAATGGGTTGTACAGGTAGCATCCCCATTTTACAGATGGTAAGACTCAGTCTTATACACCTAAAGCAACATGGCATTGATGCAGTTTTCAAAGAGGACCAAAATGACATCACTATGCTAGAGTCAAGTTACACTGTGTCCAACAGTAGCTGATCAAACCAACAAGCTTAGGATGCTCTCCTGCAGATGGGGCACAAACAGTCCATATGAACATTTGGGGTAGTTTCCCCAAATCTGAGCATCTTCTGTTTCTTTTGAACTGCTTCAATTCTGCTTTGTCCACAGGCACAGTGTGCCTGATAAAGGCTTGCAATGCTGGGGGGTCTTCTGCAACTGTCTCCCATGTCATGCAATCACTTCCAAAGGTCTTCAGAAAGACCTTGAGAGTGTCCTTCTATTGCTTTTTTCTGACCACCATGTGAAGGTTTGCCTTGTATGAGTTCTCTATAAAATAGCCTTTTAAGCAAGCGTAGTTTGGCATTCAAAAACGTGGCCAACCCATCATAGTTGAGTTCTCTGCAGTAGAGTTTGAATGCTTGACAGTTTAGTTCAAGAAAGGATGTCAGTGTCCAGTACCTTATCCTGCCAGATGATCTTCAGAATAGACAATTCAAATGGAAGAGATTCAGTTTCCTGACACATTGCTGGCATACTGTCCAAGTTTCACTGGCATACAACAATAAGATCAGCACAACAGTTGTGTAGACTTTCAGTTTAGTAGACAGTCTAATGCCTCTTCTCTCCCACACTTTCCTTCAGAGTCTCCCAAACACTGAACTAGCTCTGGCAATGCATACGTCAAGATCATTATCAATATTCATGAGAAGTATACTGCCAAGGTAAGTGAACTTTTCAACAGGATTCAATACTTCTCCACTTTTAACTGATGCTTAACTGATGGTTCTATGTATGGATGGTAGGGTCCTGTCTGATGGAGCACCCGTGTTTTTGTGGTATTAATTGTTAGGTCAAAGTTCAAACAAGCAGCAGAGAATTGATTCATACTTTGTTGCATCTCAGCTTCAGAAGCCACACAGAGAGCCACACTCTAGTGGCAGGACAGTCAAGATGACTGATGATGGCTTGAGATACAGCGGATGACCTTGGCATCTTCAATGTCTAACTAAGCTCTAAGGCACCACAGTGCCTGCTTTGGCTGCCTTCACGGCCATTGGAACAAGTTGTTCTCATCCACCCATTCTGCCCAGGGAAGTTTTCACATGTTTGGGGTAGACATGCCTCTAACTCACTGACAAGTTAGAGATCCCTTCGTTACCCTCAGTGTGGTTTAGCCCATCTACCCAAACAGTTTACAGGGTGTAGCCACTGAGAATGCTACAGCTTTTTGGAACCACAAGTGAGAGTTAGGTGGATCAGGAAGATACCAAAGGTGAAAAGTAGCCCTGAAAAGGGCTTGGCAGCCTTCGCACCAAAGGTGTTAGTCTTCCCTGATCACACCCTACACCCCTGGGACAATATTCTAGGATATTATTGAAAAGGTCACTGTTTATTGGTTATTATCCAAAGACTCTGGCACTGGGCCTTGCCGAGATCACACTATAATTCATTGGTGAGAACAGGGCTAGAATCTAAAACTATTGCCATGCATCTTCTAGGAAGGCATTTTACCCAGATGCATGGTTGGTTGGTTGGTTGGTTGATTTTTTTCTCTCTTGTTTTAATGCTTTCTCTTACTCCTTTGACAACAAAGAAATATAAGATGGTAAGGATACCTGTGTCCTTTAAATATAAAATACGAATGACAGCTAATATGTCTTAAACCAGAACACACCAGTTATTACCAAATTCAGTATCGCTTCAGATCTGTATGACATATTAAAAGTTGAGGTGGGCATTTATTTTGTTACTTCTGTGAAATGTCTCTCTCAGAATGAGAACCCATCTGGTCCATTCCAATTCTCCCTGATTCCAGGGGCCAGTTTTTCAGAGGACTGATGGACTTGAATTTCCCTTTTTGCGTGTTCTCCATAGAAGGTAACTATCAAGAACAGGAACCAGTCAGTTATGTTCATAATTTGTCTTCTCTAAGTAGTTGAGCAATGATGAATTGTGCTATAAATGACTAAGAAAATCTACCACTTAATTGCCAAGGATTGTAACATAAACATTCTTTAATATCTCTTGTGTGTTGTTGTTTTTTTTTTCATTTGTTTTAGTCACATCCACCCCTATGTGGCCCATTTGCGATTTTCTTAGCAAAAATGCTGGAACAGTTTGCTCTTTCTTTCTCTAGCTCATTTTACAGTTGAGAAAACTGAGGCAAACAGGGTTAAGTGATTTGACTAGGATCACATAGCTATAATAAATGTCTGAAACTAGATTTGAACTCAGGTCTTCCTGCCTCCAGACCAGTACTCTATCCAGTGTACCACCCAGTACCCCTATCAAAATCCTTCTATGTTGTGTTTGGTCTGGCTTCCTATGAGCAAAGATAATATAAAAACAGAACAGTCCAAACAGATACTTCCTTATATGTCCCATCTAACACCAGAAAAAAGAAAAAAAATCTCAGATTTCACCAAATCACAAAAGATGGTATTTTGATGTTTTAGGAAAACAATATATTTTCAAGGCTCTGAGAGAGACGGAAACATGAGAACTTTTAAAAAAATACTTTTTTTTCCTAAAACAGCTAATGGTTATTTTGAAGGGCAAGAGCACTGAACTTGGTGGCTCTAGATTCGAATTTTGGCTCTACTATTTAGTATTAATGACCTTACAGAAGTCATTTGAACTTTCCAGGCCTTATTTGCAAAGTACAAGGGCTGGACTAGCTGAAATCTAAGACACCTTTCAGCTCCAAATCCTTTGAACCTTTATTTTCCCTTTCCTTTTGACAGCTTTCCTCCTTCTCTGTTAGACTAGGAGCATACTATTGAAGGTGACATTTCCACTGGCAATTATTTTTCCCCTGAATTAAAACTGACCTTTTCTGGTCTGTATATTTTCTCAAACTTACATGTTTCTAGTGTTGTTGCTGGGGGTAAAAAAAAGTCTCTGTATGTGTAAACAGATGTTTCTTTGAACATAGAACATACCTACTCCTTAGCTAAGAAAGTAAATGCTATTTTTTATTCTTTTTAGTTTATATAAAGGATGATCAGCTTCACCACAACTAATTAGACCCTCAGTGTAACTTTATACTCTACTGCCTTACCAGAAAAACAACGAAGTATGCATCAGTCAAAGCTGGAAACTGAGTTTCTAAACAAGCCTAGTACTAGGTATACAGTTGTGAATAAGACTGCATCACTGGACAGTAGATAGAAAGGACTTAATAATGATTGGTTGCAATCCCAAAGTAAATTCCTTGTAATTTTTAAGTGATACCAAAATGACCATAAAATGATCTGTTTTGCCCCTTGCTCTGACTTCCTAGATATTTCAAGTATGCCCTCCATCAAAAAAATAATGGTAGAAGTCATAAACAAGTAACAACACTACATTATGGAAAAGGAAGGAAAGAAGGGAGAAAAAATGAAGGAAAGAAGTGAAGAAGGAAGGGAGGATGGGAGGGAAGGATGGAGGGAGGGAGGAAGGAAGGAAGGAAGGAAGGAAGGAAGGAAGGAAGGAAGGAAGGAAGAAAGAAAAGAAGGAAGAAAGGAAGGAAGGAAGGAAGGAATTCCATATAGTAGTATAATTTAATTTACAATAAACATTTCAATATATAGGGCTGCTAGGCGGCTCAATGTATGGAGCACTGAGTTTGGAGTCAGGAAGACCTGAATTCAAATACAGCTTCAGGCATTTACTAGTTGTGTGACCCCAGGTAAGTCATTCAACCCCTGTTACTCCACTGAAGGAGGAAATGGCAAAGCATTCCAATATCTTTGCCAAGAAAACTCCATGAATACTATGGTCTACAGTATCATGAAGAGTTTTAAACAGTTAAAAAGCAACAAATTTCAACATCCATATAGGTTCAGGTAACAGTGTATAATTGAAAGATTATTGGACTTGGTGTCAAGAGACCTAGGCTCACGTCTCAGCTCTGACAGTGTGTCATACTAACCAAGCAACTTAAGATCTTTGTGTCTTTGTTTCCTCATCTACTTTTTTTAAAAATGGAGACAGTATTACTTATACTCCCCACAACATGGGTTTGAATGAAAAAAAAAAACATTTTATATGTGATTTAACCAAAATGAGTTTTATAACAGCCTCTGTAGCATATAACAAAATAAGTTCCAAATAAAAGCACAGCATAAATATAGTAAGTCATATCACTTTAAAAAAATAGGAGGAGATACCATAGAAACCTTTGACTAGTGGGAAAATTAGTAAACTGAGGTTGGAGATAATCATAAAATATAAAGAATATAATTTTGATTTAAATATATTTTAAAACAACACAAAATAAATGAAGGTGAATTAAGCAGAGAAACCCTTCTAATAGATTACATATACACATAGGCATATATTATCTGTGTATATATATATATATATATATATATCATACAGATATTCCAAATATTTTTTTCAAAGTGGTCTTGCTTATCTATGTTTCCTCCTGAACTTACTTGGTTTCTCTCCTTGCATTTTAAGAACTACTTCAGTGATCCTTTTATTTTTCTTTAGTTCTTCATTTTGATAACTCTATGGCTAGTCTCCATCTAACTAGGTATCTAAGTGGTGCATCACTGAATCTGGAGTCAAAAAAACATGAGTTCACATCCAGACTCATTAACTAGCTGTGCGGTATTTCCATAGTAGATAAGCACTTCACCGAATGAAGGAAAGCATTTAAGATACTTTTACTTTGTGTCTAATAGCACTTTGTGTCTAATAGAGACTAACTTTCCTGAGTTCAAATTTGGCCTCAGACACTTATTAGCTGTGTGACCCTGGGCAAGTCATTTAACCCTGTTTTCCTCAGTTTTTTAATCTATAAAATAGGCAGCTAAGTGGTAGCGGGTAGGTAGGCAACCCAGTGGATAGAGTGCTGGATCTGGAGTCAAGCAGACTTCATGTTCCTGAGTTCAAATCCAGCTTCAAATACTTAATAGCTGTGTGACCTTAGGCAAGTCACTTAACCCTAATTGCCTCAGTTTCCTCATCTGTAAAATGAGCTGGAGAGAGAGAAATAGCAAACCATTGCAGTATCTATGGCAAGAAAACCCCAAATGGAGTCAAAGAGTGAGACATAACTGGAAATGACTCAACAATACCTTTGTGTCTGATACTTTGCTAAGTGCCTGAGGATACAAATTTTTAAATGATATACTTCTTTCTCTCTCCCCACCCCAAGCTCTCTAATGAGATTACTTCATAGTTTGCAGAAAGTGGGGCATTTCAGTATGAGCCCCCTCTTATCTCCTCCTCATCATATCATACCAGCTTAAAATCTACTCGTACCATTCTCCATTACTACAGTTTCTAATGATGATCTAGCCTTTCCCTTTGCCAGTGTCACCTTCTCTACATGTACTCTTGATCATATGCCCTCTTGCTTTTCCCAACAGGTTGCTCCCATCATCATCCTCACTCTCACCCTAATCTTCATCTTTCCTTATGTAACACCTCCTTCCTTCATGTCCGCACTCATGTCTTCCAAATCTTCAATTTTTTAAAATTTAGATTTTAACATGCCACCCAGCTATTGCCCTGTATCTTTCCTTACCTTCTCAGCTAAACTCCTCAAAAAAGCAATCTATACTCATTACCTCCCCCTTTGTCTCTTCCCACTCTCTTATATACCCTCTGCAACCTGACTTCTGACTTCGTAACTCAACTGCAGCTACTTTCTTCACAGTTACTAATGACGACTTAATGTCCAAATTTTGTGGCCTCCTCTTAATCCTCAAACCTCTTAAGCTCTCCACAGCATTTAACATTTTTAATGATCTACAAGTCCAAGATATTCTCTTCTCTCTGGGTTTTCATAAATTGTCTCTTTCTTGGTCTTCCTCCCCTTCTGGTCACTCCTTCTCAGTCTCTTATTGAATTGAAAGCCATGTTATATGCTCTAGCTGTGGAAAACCCCCAAAGTTCTGTCCTAGGCCTCTTTTCTTTTCTCTGTAGTTTCCCACTTGGTGACTTTATGAATTCCTGTGGGGTCAATTATCACCTCTACACAGATGATTCCCAGATCTGTTTATCTAGTCCTAGTTTCTCAGCTGAGCCCCAGACACATCATCAAGTGACTATTAAAATTTTCAAACTGGATGTCCCATAGACAGTTTCTCTGTTTAACTTAGCTTCATTTATTTTATTTTTGCTCAATGTTTATATGTATGTATGTATATTTCTGCACATGTGTGTATATGCATATACATATATGTACAGTACTTAGATATATCTGTATGTGGAGAAAGAGAGAAAAAGTGAGAGAGAGAGAGAGAGAGAGACTCACTATGTCCAAAATAAAAGTCACTATCTTTCTCCAAAACCAAACCTCTCTTCCCATCTTTCCTATTAATGTTGAGAGCACCAATACTATTCCAGTTAGCCAGTCCAATATCATTGCACTTAGTCAGTCCAGTATCTTTCCACTTAGTCCAGTAGCATTCCACTTAGCCACCTTTGAAACCTCAGTGCTATCTTCAATTCCTGTTTTACTTATTCTTCATACTCAATAAGTTGCCAAAGTTTGCAATTCATCCCTTACAAATTTTCCTATATACATCACCTTCTCTGCAGTTATATATTCACCACCCTACTCTATCCAGACCCTTATCACCTTTTGCTTCAGTTAGTATAACATCCTTTTTTTTAAATTTTGAGTTCTAAATTCTTTCCCTCCATGTAGTCCTTCCTTCACACATTTAGAAGGCAAACAACATGATACCCATTATACATGTGAAGTCATGCAAAACATATTTCCACATTGCATAAAAAATAAAGAAAATGAAAAAAATATGCTTCATTCTGTACTCAGAGTTCTTTAGTGATGTGATTAACCCTGGAGGTGGATAACATTTTTCATCATGAGTCCTTTGAGATTGTCATGGATCATAGTACTGATCAAAGTAGTTAAGTCTTTCATAGTTGATTATTGTTACAATATTGCTTTTACTATACACAATGTTCTCCTGGTTGTTTTCACTTCACTTTGCATCAGTTCAAATAAGTTTTTATCTGGACTATTATAGTGGCTCTCTAATTTATCTTCTTTCCTCAAGCCTATTCCCTATCAAAATCTATTTTTCATACATTTACCAAAGGGATTTTCCTAAAGTATAGGTATGTCATATCCCACCACTAATCCCACTACTCAGTGAAGTCTAGTGGCTCTATATTATCTCCAATATCAATTATGAAGCATTTTGACATTTGAAGCTTTTCAAAACCATTCTTTTTCCTACATGACACTTGTCTTTTGTCTCTTATCTCTATTCCTTTAGCCTAATTCCTGCTTAATAAATGCTTGTTGACTCAATTTGTTGACTTTGAATGGTTGCTCCTCATGCCTGGAATCTCTTTCCTCCTCTCCAAGCCTTTGAACCTCTGACTTCCTTTAACACTAAACTCAAGTACCCTCTTGTTCAGGAGGCCTTTCTAGGTTCTTCTAGCTACTACTCCTTCCTATCAAAGGTTATCTTTTACCTACTAAATATTTACTTCATATGTACTGATTTATATATTAGAATTTAAACACCTGGAATTCAAGGTCTGTTTTTGCTTTTTCCTTATATTTTCAGAACTTATTATATAGTACCTGGCACATATTTAGTGCTTAATAACTGTTTATGAATTGATTGGTACAACATTTTCCCCTTAACACCCTTTTTGGCTAGACTTTTCCCTGAACCTTAAAGGCATTAATTGGTCTAGAATATTTTTCAGCATTTTTCATTTGAGTCATACCATAAGCCTCAATAAATTGAACATTTGATACTTAACTATATAATCTTCACAGATGGTCATAATGATTTTACTTCTGTCATCTATAAATTTTATACTAGTTGCTAAAGTCTGTGCTCCCTGTTGCTTCTAAAGCCTTCAGTAAATTGTGTGACCCTTTGCAGCAGTGACAGTTCAACATATCTTGTATTGTCATTCCTGGGGCTAAGAGCCTATGCATCACTGATTGGTGCAATGTATATATGGTGAGGTAAAATTAATATCCTTCATAATGTTTAGTCTATATTCCTCTGGCTAGGTGCCTAGAATGATGAAGGAAAATGCCTGCAGATTCTTTTAAAAATAAGTCTTGAATTAGCTCAAGTCTTTGAGTGGGAGTAGGTTGGAGAGAAATGGTGATTCTACATAATTAAACAACTCAACATAGTCCTCATTAGTCAAGAATACAGAAATGGATGCAGCCATGTACAGCTATGTTTTACTAATTTACAACACAAAAATATTGTAAAATGCAATTCGCATCACTTCTCAAGCCAAAGTATTATTTGATTGGGATATCGTTAGTTTCCCCTTACCAAATTTTGAGATTTTAGTTAACACTTGTTGATCACATTTTTTGTTATTCCTCATGTAGCCCTTATAAACTCTGAGCATCTTCATTCCAACTCTCACTCTTAATGATGCCAGTTTCCCAAAGCAAGACTAGCCTACTGCTCCCTCTCAGAGTTCTGCAGGTACCCTGTGACTCAATAAGAGCAGGGAGGTATTCCTCCCCATTCCAATTTTAGCTATCATTGTAATCACTGATCAGTGTAATCAACTCAGTTTCAGGTAAACAAATAGCATCCTTAAATTTATAAAAAGACATATTTACTAAGTAGATATATTAAGAACACATAACTCCTAACGCCCAGGGGCACACTCTTCCATATATGCCTTGAGTTCTGACCCTGTATTTCCATATATTCAATACTAGCATTACCAATATAAATATGTGGTAATAAGACCAGAAACATCATTACTTGGAGAAATAAAGATAAGAATTGAACAACTTGCAACAGAAAAGCACATGGTAGGGGAGAAAAGACTAACATATAACCAAAAAGAACTCCAGAAAATAACTGTTACCATCAAAGAACTGTATTGTAGGAACTGAAGATGGGCAAATTATGTACTGTGGGTGGAGGATCACAAGAAAATGGCCAGACTGATGCTCTAGTACCGGAGTGATATTTTAAGAAGTTGAAGAAGGACTCCAGCATGACATATGGTTGCCTGTAGAAGATGGCTAGAGTCAGAGGATAGCTAGGCATGGTTGAATAGATATTTGTATTATTAATGAAAACTCTCAAATTGAGGAGATCACAATTTCACTTGAGTATTTAAATATAAAAGCTGTCTTCTCATATTTGAAGAGGTATCATATGAGAAAAAAATAGACTGGTTCTGCTCAGTCTCAGAAGATTTGGGAGTGTTCCATATATTAAACCTAGCCTTCTCCTCTGAATATTTTACCCATTGCTCCTATTTCTGCTCCCTGAGGTCAACCAGGACTGGTTTAATACCTCTTCCACATGAGAGGCCTTCAAATAATTGAAAACAGCTGTCTTCTAAATGTCATCTTTTCCAAGGTAAATATCCACATTTCCTTCAAATGATCTTTATATGTCATCCTTTCCAGTCCCCTTATCACTCTGATCCCACCTGTCTGAAATATTTGTTTGTCAGGGTCCTTTGTGAAATGGGACAACAAGAACTTTACATTACAGTTCCATGTCCAAAGCTGAATTCAATATCTTTTTCCCCAAATCCTTTCCTTCTCTTGAGTTCCCTATTACTTTCACACATAATAAACCACCTTCCTCACAAATTTTTACAACCTAAGTGGAATTCTCAACTCCTCACTCTTTCACACGCACACACCCTCCTCATGCCTCATCTATTGCCAAGTCCTGGCAAGTCTATTTTACCTTCATGCCATGTCTCATATATGCCCCATGTCACTGCCCCCTCTCCACTGCCATCATCCTGGTACTGGCCTCCAGTACCTCAAACATGAATTATTGCAATAGTGTGCTGCTTGGTCTTTCTGCCCCAAGTCTCTTCCAAATCCAGTCCATTGTCCACTAAGTTGTCAAATAAATCTTTCTGAAGAACAGGTATGACCACGTCATTCACTAATCAATAAACTTCCCTGGCTCTCCATCACCTCCAGGATCAAATATAAAGTTCTCTATTTCACATATAAAGCTCTTTACAATCTGGCCCTTCTTACCTTTCCAGTCCTCTTATAATGTACTTTCCTCCAAGTGCACTGAGATCCAGAATATACTGCCTTCCTCATTCCTCAAACAATATACTCCATCTCCTGAATTTGCCCAGTTTCACTGGTATCCCCAAATGACTGGCATTCTCTGCCTTTTCATAGTCACTTTCTTTTTTTCCTGCCTTCCTTCAAGACTCACAAGAAGCTTTTCCTGGTCCATCTTAATGCTAATGTTTTCCCTTTGTTAATTTTCCCCTATTTATACTGCATATATCTTATTTGTTCAAAATCATTTTAATGTTGTCTCCCTCATTATTCTGTGACTTCCTTGAGAAGAAAAATGGGGTTTGTGTAATGACAGCTAGAAGCTCAGAATGACTGGGATGGGAAGGGTATGATCAGGTGGGAGTTTGTTAGTACTGAGGAACAAAATCAGGTTGGTCATCAATATCTCCAGAGGTTATCATTATCCTAACTCCTACATCTCAACTTCAATATGCACAAGACATTTTAAGTGACTTTTCTGAAACATGGGATAAAGACAATAAGAATAACAGCTTTAGCGGGATGGAGCCAAGATGGTAGAGAAAAGGCAGAGACTTGTCTGAGCTATCTCCAAAACCCCACTGAAAAAATTCTAAATAATGCCTCAGAACAAATTTGGGAGTAGCAGAACCCAGGAAAGGAGGGGGTAAAATAATTTTCTAGCCCATTATAACTTAGAAGGACTTCAGGAAAGCTCTATTGAATCCAAGGGAAAGTAAAATGCAGTTCAACAGAGGTCATGCCCAAGCAAACCAACAGTCGAACTTAGAGGGCAACTAAGTTAGTGGAGGCAGTGATGGTTTCCCAACCTCCCGAACAACAGATGGTAAAGGTGTCACACAACTAGTCAGAAGGACATTACAGGATTCCCTTTCTGGAACCAGGGCAGGACTCTGTTGTATTATCCATCTTTGAGTCTGCATTGCAGTACTGTGTTTCAGTCTCAGGAAGAGGAGGAACACTAGAACCTGCAACCTCAGGGAAGCAAGACCCTGGTCACAGTTCCAGGACATAAAGAGTGTTGTTTGTTGTCCCTCACAGACTAGAGCATAGGCTGGGAGAGTGGTTAAAATACCTCTCCCTAGATCATATCACCTTGGAGGAACCCAAAATTTAGAGGTCCCAAAAATTATCTCTGAAATAGCTGAACAAAAAAACCCTGAAGCTTGGGAAAGTGTCTCCTCCACTTGAATTGCAAGAGCCCCATTTTAGCAAATTTAAAGGCCAAGAAATAGGCTGGAAAAAATGAGCAAACAGCAGAAAAGATCCTGACTATAGAAAGTTACTATGGTAACAGTGAAGATCAAAACACAAATGCAGAAGACAAAAATGTGAAAACCATTACATTCAAGTCTCAAAGAAAAATATCAATTGATCTCAGGCTATGGAAGAGTTCAAAAAGGATTTTTAAAATCAAGTAGAGTTAGAGGAAAAAATGGGAAAATAAAGGACAGTGATGCAATAAAATCATGAAAAGAGTCAATAACTTTTTAAAGGAAGCACAAATTTTCTGAAGAAATTAACAACTTACAAAGCAAAATAAGCCAAATGATCAAAAAAATTAAAAGACCCAAAAGTTCAATGAAGAAAAAATTACCTTGAAAAGCAGAATTAGCCAAATGGAAAAAGAGGTAAAAACAATTCACTGAAGAATATAAGTCTTCAAAAAATAGAATAAGGCAAATGTGGAAGGAGTGACTTTATGAGACATCAAGAAACAATCAAACAAAACAAAAGAATGAAAAAAGGAAAAAAGGGGAAATATCTTATTGGAAAATCAATTCTCCTGGAAAATAGATCCAGGATAGATATTATAGGAAGTATTTCACTATCTGAAATCTCAAGAAGAAAAAGAAAAAGCTTAGACATCATCTTTCAAGAAATAATCAAGGAAAACTACCCTGATAGTCTAGAACCAGGGAATAAAATAGAAATGAAAAGAATCTACCTATTACTTTCTGAAAGAGATTCCAAAATTAAGACTTCCAGGAATGGTGCAGCCAAGTTCCAGAGTTCCCAGTTCTAGGAAAAAAATATTGTAAGAAGCCAAAAAGAAATAATTCAAATATCATGGAACGACAGCCAGAATAACACAAGATTTAGTAGTTTACATGTTAAAGGATTTGAGAGCTTGGTATACAATATTCTGAAGGGCAAAAGAGCTAGGATTACAACCAAGAATCACCTACCCAGCAAAACTTAGTACAATCCTTCAGAATAATGGATATTCAATGAAATAGATGATTTTCAAGCATTCATGATGAAAAGAGCAGAGCTGAATAGAAAATTTGACTTTCAAATACAAACTCAAGAGAAACATAGAAAGATAAAGAGGAATGAAAAAGTATAAGAGATTCAATATAAACTGTTTCCATTGCTACATGGGAAAATGATATTTGGAACTCCTAAAAACTCTAACATGATTAGGGCAGTTAGAAGAAGTATACATAGACAGAGGGCACAGGTGTGAGTTGAATATGATGGGATGATTATCTAAAAATAAAACTAAGGAGTGAGAAAGAGAAATTCACTGGGAGGAAGCGAAAGGGAGAATTAGAATAAGGAAAATGATGTGACATAGATGAGGGATGAAAGAGCTTTCACAGTGGAGGGGAAGACAGAGAAGATGGGGGGTGCATGTAAATCTTACTTTCATCAGAACTGGCTCAAAGAAGGAATAATGTACACACTCAGCTGGGTATAGAAATCTGTCTTACCATACAGGAAAGGAGGAGGAAAAAAGGATAAGAGAAGGAGAGATCTTGATAGAAGGAAGGGTGAATTGGGGGAGATAAAAGTGAGAAGCAAAACACTTTTGAGAATGGAGAGGGTGAAAGAAGAAAGCAAGTAGGATGAACATGTGGAAAATAGGATGGAGGAAAATACCTAATTAGCAATCACAACTATGAAAAAATTACAGCAAATTTCTCTGATAAATATTTAATTTCTCAAAGAGTGAAGTCAAGTTTATAGAAATGAGAGCAATTTCTCAATTGACAAATGGTCAAAAGATATTAGCAGGTATATGAAATAATCAAAGCTATATATGGTCGTATGAAAAAATGCTCTAAATCCCTTCCCCCCCCCTTTTTAAGGAGTTTAATTCTATGCTTAGTGAAATTATTTTGAATGACTACTTTATTCAGGGAAATTTCATTTAGAGAAAAAGAAAACATCATTTCAAATTTCCCCATAAGTCCTAGACCATATCACATTCATCCTCAATATCTCTTTTAACTTCTAAATTATTAAATATATGTTTAATTAATATTCATTATAGGGAACCTCCACTCAAGCTCTTCTCCATTGTTTTCTCACAACAGAAGGGTAGTGATTTGGGATTCTCCAAGGTTGTGTCAATAGATAGCAAGTTTTGACTGCTCCTATGATGCTAGAAGGGCTTCCAGTATGGTCACATAAATGACTGAGTGTCTGCCACCTGAGGCCTGGCCTAGCTAAGTTCAGACAAGGTCATCACCAGGTCAGCTGTAGACTGGTGTGTTTGACTGAAATAACTCACAGACTCCTCTGAGGCATAGGAGAGTTGAAATCTGTAGTAAGAGAAAAAAGCCCAATGTGACTAAAATCACAGACTCCCTGAAATATAGATAGCTCAATATCTTAGAACAGATCAAATGCGGGACTGGTAAAATTGCATACTTACTTTCTGCAAGAAGCCTTTCCACTCTCCCACCCCTTCTCCAATGCAGTCCCTAGAAAAATGCCTCCCCTTTGTACTGTATGCATCTTGACACACATAGTTGTTTGCATGTTGTCTCTTCCTTTAGATTATAAGTTCTATGAAGGCAGACACTGTGCTTTTGCCTTATTTTGTATCTTTAGCACTTATCACAGGGCCTAGCAAATAATAAGCACTTGCTGAATGTTTGTTGACTGACTGACTGTAGACTGCAATGCCCTTTGTAATGAATGTTAAATCTATAGCCAAAGCTATAATTTTAAAGGGACTAAGTCTAGTCTTGGACATTTCTCAAAAACTAGATTTAAATTTTTTATGTTAATTTTTTCTCTTTTAAAAACAAATATTGCATTGATGCATTTTAGTATTGCTACTCCTTTTCAATATTTTCTACTTTACAGAGCTCTCTGTTGTAAAATAAATCCCTTCTGTCTGATAACAGAACCCCTCAAGTTCCCCAAGGGGAGAGAAAAATATTTCACCATTAAGGCTTTGCAATTAGCATCAGTCTCTACATTGATGAGTTCTGAAGTCTCCTCAGTATTATTTTCCATTGCATTATTGCAGTCACTAGTTAAACTGCTTTCTTGGCTCTGCTTACACTGGGCTCTGCTAGTTCCTATAAGTCCTCTAGGTTTCTCTTCTTCACATTCATTGTGCAACAACAGGGAAAGAACTCAGCATCAATTAGGCAAAAACTTCTGATAGTTTCTTTGACAATGTAAACATTTCGTCCAAGTAGCCTCCCAGTTCTCTGTCTTGAGAGAGAGTTATTTCAAGGAAATAAAACATTTTAAAAGATAAGGAAATATAAAAGAATTCGAGGAGTGTTTACTCAGGGGTTCAGGAAAGGTTTCCTGCAGGATGGGCATCTGAACTGAGACATAAAGAAAACTAAAGAGCCCCTAAGGTAAAGATGAGAAGGGACCGTATCCTGGAAATGGAGGCAGCCTATACAAAAGATAAAGAAGCAATCGTTATATTACTGTTGGAGTAAAAGGGAAGAGGCCAGTTTGACAAGAACACTAGGGGTGTGAAATAGGATAGTATAAAATAATCAATAGTTAACAAATATTTATTAAGCACCTACTGTGTGCCGAACAATGAGTTAAGCACTGGAGATACAGAAAGAAGTAAGAGATAGTCCCTGCTTTCAAGGAGTTCACAATCTATTAAGTCTAGAAAAGTAGTTGGGGGTTAGATTGTGGGGAAGTTTTACTCAAAGACTGAGATTAGGTAGATCCATTGTCTTGGAGAGTCAGCCAAGCACAAGACCTCTAATGAGGATCATAAAACTTAGGTCTGGAAGGGAACTTAGAGGTCACCTATCAGTACCCCTTTCTTCCTTCTCCAGGTTCCTCCTCTCCTAGTCATTACAAATGCTTCCTATTTTTGGTTTAGTCTCTAACTCAACCAATCCTATATAAGGACTTATCTGACAGCTGGTGCCAGCTGATAACAGGCTTAATTTGTGTCCCTTCCTCCTACTGAGAAAGAGTGTTCCCCACTGGAATAAAGTTGTAATGAGGAAACGAGAAGCAGCAAAGGTTGATATGAGGGTTCTTGAACCTGGCAGATATATAAAGGGAGATTCTCCTCTTGCATGCTTTCCATTCCCCACCACTTAACGTTTGCACCACTGTTGGCACTTGGCTTTGGTAGATGGGACAAAAAGCAGAACAGGAAAGTGCTCTTTTCACAACAACCATGGAGGTGTCCTCCGAGCATTATGTGGTGTTGTTGTTGCTATACAGATATTTCAGTCAAGTCCAGTTCTTTGTGACCCTACTTGGGGTTTTCTTAGCAAAGATACTGAAGTGGTCTGTCGTTTCTTTCCTCAACTCATTTTACAGATAAATAAATTGAAGCAAACAGGGTGACTTGCCCAAGGTCATAAAGCTAGTAAGTGTCTGAGGTCAGATTTGAAATTTGGAAGATGAGTTTTCCTGACTCCAGGCCTGGAATGCTATCCATTGCACCAACAAGCTTCCCCAAGTAGAATGTGAGTCGGTCCAAATGAGAGTTATTTTGATTGAGGCTAAGACTAGCTTCTACCATCTCCATAGTGTGAGTTCTAAAAGAGACCCTCAAGATCATCTTTTTAGCATTCTCATTTTACATATGGGGAAATTGAGGTACATGGAGGGATTTGACCAAAAACATGCAAATAGTGGCATAGTTGTATGTGCTTGACAGTATCACTTCTTGTTTCCTCATCATTACTTTTCCTGTTGCGTTTCTTCCAAGTATTGAAATAAATGGAATTAAAAATAAATACTGGGTACAATATATAAGTAAATAAACAAATATACATAACAAAAGGAGCAAATATCATTCATAAGCTTTGGGAACTTGCTAAAGAATTAAAAAGAAAGAAATAGAATTTTTTGGGGGAAAGCCAGCAAGGAGATGAGGAAGTTATATTTTAAGCCTTAACCAAAATTCTTACATTTTATTAATGTTCTTCCTGGATTTTACATATGGCCAACTATCACAGAATCAGCCAATTTAATCCTCTGGGATTTCTGTGACCTTTAAAATATATCCTGACTAATTGATGATCAGTTTTTTAGTCATCAGAGAGAACAGACTCCATGTCTTGGCCTAAAGCCTGTATGACTCTGACCAGTTGCAGATACAATCAAGCTAGGTTATTGGCCTTAAACATCTAATTGGCAAGTGTCTCACTAGTACAGAGATCAGGCCTCCCCCATCCATGGATAATGGACAGCCCCTACAAGGAAATTGACTTCAAACTCAACATAGGGGGAATTTGTTAATACTATAGCTAATTCTCTGATGAATCATATTGTCTGTTACTATGATTTATGGGGTATTAAGTAATTTAAGGTTGCGCTGTGTCTTGTTCCACAGACACTTTAAGGAGTCTATAACTTAGGCATATCCTAATGACCAAAAAAAAAAAAATGGGAGGCCTTTGTTCAACTACTTTGGCTTATTTCCTTCTCTTGTTTTAGTTGATTGGAGGCTATGCAAAAATGTGCTTCTGGGAGATGATATAGTTCTCCACTGATTAGAAATGTAAATCAGGACTGGAACAGTCCCAGTATTTTTCTATGCAGTTGCATAATATTCTATTTCTCAATGATGCTGCTGTTGGATGTTAATTGTTGCTAAGCACATGGAAACTTGGCTGACAGACCTAAAAGGGGCTAGATGGGGAACTATTGGAGTATTCTCTTGGTGGGTCCCAGGTTCACCCAACTTGAGTACTAGCAAGGTGAATTAGACAACAAAGGTCCTAAGAATGACCATCAGCGAGTTATTCCCAGAAACTCCATTTTGGGGTAGGGCTCGACTATTCATTCCTCTTTCTCTTGAAAATGCCACCATGACTAAGTTCCTCTTAATTCCATTCCTGCTGGTCTCTTTTCCCATTGGTGAAATCTTCCTGGTACCTCTATCTGGTAAAGGCACCCATACCAGCCATTTCCCCACACTTTAGCACCATGCTTCTCTTAAGTACTTCCTTCTGCTCCATAATCTGTTCTTTATCTTAAGGGTTCCTCGCAGTTAGGTGACACAATGGAGAGAGCACAGGGCCTGAAGTCAGGAAGACCTGAGTTCCACTTTGGTCTCAGACACTTGCTAGCTGTATGACCCTAAGCCAGCAGTTCTCAGCAGGTCTGTGGGTCACAACCCCTTTGGGGGTCAAACAACCCTTTCACAGGGGTCACAGGGGTCGCCTAAGACCATCAAAAACACATATTTCCAATGGTCTTAGGACTCGAGACACCCCTCCTCTATCGATCTCCAGGCAGGTCCACCCACATGCAGATACACGCACATATAAGTATTAAAGGGTGGAGGCATTAGGAAGGTTGAGAACCACTGCCTTAAGCAAATCAATCAACCTCTGTCTGCCTTAGTATCCTCACCTGTAAAGTGGAGATAATAACACTTACCTCCCAGGGTTGTTGTAAGGTTCAAATGAGATAATGGCATAGTAAATGACACATAGTGGGCCCTTTCTTCCTCCTTTCTCCCACTCAAAAGTAAGGTCCTAGAGGGTAGAGATTATCTTTGTTTTTGATTGGATATTTATTCCCAGCATTTAACCTAATTTCTGCCACATAGAAAATACTTAATAAATGCATGATGATTGACTTTTAAGATGAAAAGAGCATACCCTATATGAGAAAGAACTTCACCCACTTTTGCTCCTGGGAACAAGTATTGCAGAATATACCTAAGAGAGCAGCATGTAATATACCCTTAAAGATAGTATACCCTTAAAGATGATGAGGAGGTGTGAGTGGTGGAGTGTGAAGGTGCCTTCTGGCAACTTCCAACTTTAACTATCTTTTTCTTTACAACTAGAAATTAAAATCAATAGTTTCTAGGCTTCTGAAATAGTAAATGCTTTCATTATGTTCTAAATTTAAGACTCTGGGGCAAATTCCCAATCATCTTTTCTGAGTTAAAGCTCATATTTCAGATGTGATAATACCATCTCTTTCATAGCTTCATCTTTTAATGTGAAAAATAAATAGGCCCTCAAAACTATACTGCTGTTGTTGTTGTGGCTGTTGTTTTTAAGAGTGAATCTCCTTATCTTACCCAGTCTGAAAGTACAGGGACTATTTGTGGAGCCCCTCCAACTCTGATTGGCCTATCAGTGTTTCCTTATTCAATTTTTACATGGGCTGGTTCATCCTTGCTTAGTCAACCAAGGGCTGACTATTTTAATCTTGAATTTAGTGTGGACACCTGATCAGCTTAGCCCACTATAGCTCAGACCTCCCAAGCTCAAAGTACAGCTCTAACCTCAACCTTCCTGATAGCAAGAATAATCAGCATGTGTGACCATACCCAACATACAGCAACACTTTACCTACTATAAACCAAAGGTAATAATCATGAGCATTTGCCCTCCTTGTTTCCTTGACCAACTCTAAACCTGCTCTTGCATCCTTCCTCTTTGTTGATTCAACTTAATTCAGGGTACATTCATTAAACACCTATGTTATATAGAGCATTATACAAACTTTGTGTATACTCACACAGTTATAGTAGACTAGAAAGCTCCTAATAATTTCCCAAGTGCCCTCCGAGACATAAAAAATTATGAGTCTTTTCTAAACTAGTATCTACAGTACCAGCTGAGAAGGAAACATAACTCACAACAGAGGATAAAGGGGCAGGTGGTCACTGGGTACTAGAGGGTGGAAACAGCACATCAAACAAGATGCAACAAAATTCATTAAAGTCAGGCAGGTAACATCCTAGCAAAGCTGGGTAGCTGGGTAGCAACCAATTTGAGAGAACTTGTGAGCAAAGTTATTTTCCTGAACTTTACAGTGAATGTACCTTGTCCAGGTTTGGGGCATGGCATGGCTTTTTGGAAGTGTGGCGGCGGCAGTAAGGCATGGTTAGTCATTCCAAAGTATCAGCTATTCCCTGGAACATGTGTGTCTTGGTTTAACGAGGCACTTGGGGAGCCTGCCCCCCCAACACACACATACTTCTGCTGTCAATACATCTTACTTAATCTAAAGAACTCTTGGGAGAAAAGGGTTCCCAGCAAATCATGAGGCATAAAAGAGTATTGGACTCTTTAATAAGTGAATGAATGAAAAAAATTACTATGTGGAAAGCATTGAGGATACAAATAGAAAAGCAGAGGCAGTCTGCTTTAAAAGAGCTCACATTCTAATGGGGGAAGAGATAACACACATAGAAAGTTTTAGTAGCAAGTCAGATGGAAAGGCTCAGTAGTCCTTAGGGTGCAATAGGGAAACAGATGGTAAGGCATCTCCACTTCCACTGATAATAACATATTGAACCACTTGAAAATATCAAGGACATTGATGGAAAGGACATTCTTTCTGGGCCTTCAGTAGCTATGGCTGCTGAGGAGACAGGGATGCAGAGTCCGAAGAAACATCTGGCAGGGCACATTTCCAAGGGATGCTGCTTCCCTGGAGGATGGCTGCATTAGGTGAGGTGGTACTCCGAGGAGATTGCTATTCCCAAGGATTTTGTGCTTACCTGCCTATTGGTAGTAATTTTTTTATGTCAAGGTGGGAGAATGGCCAGTTCTTATTGTGAAAGAGTATCTTCACTGTCATGACTGGGATTTGGGCAGCTCATTCGAAGCAGGACATACCTAGTTAGTCTGGGTTCCGCTATCCCCAGAGCTTCCAGAAACATACCATGGCAACAAAGAGGCATGGTGAAAAAGTGAGTTATTACTCCTGACCCAAAGTAGAGCTGTTTCAGGTCTTTGATCAGAATGACTTGGGACTCTCTTTGAATCTCCTATTCCTAGCTCAAGTAAACCTTAGAGAATAACCACTCTCAGAGCCATAGCTATCCTGGAGGCCTTGAACCTGACACTAACATAGGTAGGTGGGAGAAGGGAACGATAGTGTGCTTCTTAGTAAATTGTGTCCTGAGACTATGTCTATGCCCCAGGTTTACTGCTGGCCCTCACTCACAGCAGGACTGGCAGAGAAGGTAGGGTCGTGACCAGACAAAGGTCAGGAGACAAAAGACCGGACATGCATCCAGGAGTGTCAGAAAAATTGCATCTTGATTCCTGGAACCATAGTCCTGGCTCCCCACCCTTAGACTATTTAGTTCCCTACTCAAATAAATCCATGCCAGATGCTAAGATTGGTAGTTATGATTCTGTCTAGTTAAATATTTTAATTTTATATAAGGGAATAAAAAAAGCCCATTATCTAGAGGTTTAGGTGACTTGTCCAAAGTTACATGTGTAGTAAATGGCCAGGTCATCTGATTCCAAAACCCATAGCTATTTTTATGATGCTTAGTTTTGTAGGATTTTTTTTAAGGTTTACAAGGGTTTTTTTCTTGGCAAAGGTACTGAAGTGGTTTGCTATTTCCTTTCCCAGCTCATTTTACAGATGAGAAAACTGAGGCAATTAGGGTTAAGTCACTTAAATGACTTGCCAAGGATTGCACAGTTAATGAGTGCATAAGGTCAAATTTGAACTAAGGAAGATGAGTTTTCTTGACTCCGGGCCTGGCATTCTATTTACCTCATCACTTACCTGCCCAATAGTTTGGGGGTTTTCTTGGCAGACACTGGTGTGATTTGCCATGTCCTTTTCCAGCTCATTTTACTGATGAGAAAACAACCAAATAGGGTTAAGTGACATCCAAAAAAGAAGAGTCTTCCTGACTGTAGGCCCAGTACTCTGTTGACTGTTCCACCTAACTGCCTTCTGTGATGTTATTTCTTTCTTGAATCATCAGTCTGTATTCTAACATAAAGAAGTCCGCATATTTGGAGACTTAGAAAAATATCTGAACTTTCTCAGATCAAATGCATATGATAATCTCTTCCTTGAAGGAATTCCTAGTGATCTTCTGGTGTTGCTACTATTCATTTGACTTTTAAGTCCAGCTGGAATCAGACTTTTGTGAATCCCTCTCTACAACAGGACCCTTGAGCATAACTGGCCTTTTCTGGGTTCAGTCCTTTGCTTCTTTCACCCTATTGGGTGCATTAATGCCTTGTTTAACTATATCAGTCTGATTGGCTTGGAGAAGTGAAATCAGTGACACACAGGACCCCTTTTCAGATTCAGATATACATATGGTATATCTAGGGCCCTGGAGTTACCTCTTCCTATTCTACAATCCTTAGGTAACTTTAAATAGGGATGTCACACATCTCTCAAACCCCTGCATTTCCACATTATCAGATAGGTGTAGCTGAAAGAAAGCAGACCATGTACACACTTAAGAGTAAGCAGTGGGGCTATTGAGAGGCATGTGATGGAATGCAGGTTTCAAACTATCACCAAAATGGAATTTGGTGCAAGCCTCTACCAAAAGCAAAGTTTCTAAAATTCCTGGGACTAAGAGGAGAGATAAGACCACATCATGACATTTCCACTTTTTGCTCATGCTGATTGAGGCGGAAGCAAACATGGAAAGGACTGCTGGTCCTGATAGCACAGGAGTCCCCTTTCTCCTGTGCCAGTTGAAAACTTCCAGAAACTGGCCATCAAATGATAATGAATTGATTTTCTTTCATCTCAGTGACCCAAGAAAACTACCTCAGTCTTACACTAAAAAAACAGCTGAGAATGAGAAGAAAAAATGGAGAGATCCTTCCTGTGCGTTCCTAGGGGTTGTAGGTCAAATTGCTCAACAAATAAGGTTCCTGAATTTGTGTGTGCTCTAAGTACTAGAAAAGGAAGCAAGCAAATTTGAACACAGGTTAAGTAATTATATACAATTGAAATTTCCACCTCTAACACCTACTGGCTATGTAATGGTGGGGAAGGCACTTGAAGGGAGATGGGATAGGAGTCCAGACTATGCAGCCTACAAAGAGTTGTACCTTGCCCATTTCCAACTGACAAACAAATCTTGACCTCTTATGTAAACAATGGATTCTAATTGGTCCCCCTGTATGCTGCCTCCTACCCTCTCCACAAAGGAGGCTGGCTCTTGAATATCAAGAATTGTTCACTCAGTAAATATTTCTAATCTTATTGTCTTTTTGCCATCTTCTAATCACGGGGCTTGGACTTATAAAGTTCTTTCTTGGACTTTTGATAGAAGTGGAATTCTCCCCTATGATTTGTGAAATCATATATTTAGATTTAGAACGAACCCTAGAGGTTATCCAATCTAATACCTTCATTTTACATATGAAGAAATAGAGAATAATTTTACATGTGAGGCTCATAGAGGTTATATGACTCATCTAGGGTCACATCATTAATAAGTATCAGAGGCAGAAATGTATTTGTTAAAATTGTACATAACAGGAAATAAGTTTCATATACAACCTTTTTTTCTGTTCTACGTACATAAAAGTGTTTAAGGATGTTTCTCAAATTCAGAATATATTTTATTGATCAGTCTTTTACAGTAATGTCCAAGTTTTTGTGACTCTATTAGCGGTCTTCTTGGCAAAGATGCTGGAGTAATTTTCCATTTCCTTCTCCAGCTCATTTTAGAGAGAAGAAAAGTGAGATAAATAGGGTTAAAAGTGACTTGTCCAGGGCCACACAGTTAGTAAGTATCTGGGGCCAGGTTTGAACTCAGGAAATTATTCTTCTTGACTCCAGGCCTGGAGTTCTATCCATTACACTACCTAGCTGCCTGAGAATATATAAAGGTGTATACATAGACATACATAAACACATATTTATAGGTAGATATCCTATCTGCATCAGTAAAAGGAGTTTTCACATTTTCGTAGCTAGAGACCCTAATACTGATAAAATCATAGATCCAGACATATCCTACCCCCCCAATTTTTTTTCATTATCTGTCATACAGAGTTGTCATAACCATGTTAATAGAGGATAAATATGATTTCACTGCTCCTCCTCTCTTGAGGGAGGCATAGTTGCTATACTTCCTTTTACACTTGGGATTGTGTGTTTAAGATCCTGGTAAGCTTAGGAGAAGCAGCTCCTGTTTTAGAAGGAAAATACCTCTGCCTGGGCATTAGAACCATTTTAGACAAGTTGGAGAGATTCATGACAAGCATAGGAGAATTCAGGCAAGCCTGAGTAGAAGATAAGAGAGACACCACCAACCTACAAACCACTTCTAAAATACTATGTTCAGTTCCAAGAGACCTACTTTTGGAAGGACATTGACCAATAAGTTCATCCAGAAGAGAGCCATCTTTAGGAAGTTTTATTCTATGTGATCTCAATGGGCAGAGCTCAGAATTACGGGTAGATGTTGCAGAGAAGCAGATTTTGGCTCAATGTAAGGGAAAACATTATGATAAATTAAGGCTCAAGAAGATTAAGTGAATGGTACAAGGTCACATATCCAAAGAGTATCTGATTCCAAATCCTGGGATCTTTGCATTACAATATTTTATTTCTAATAAAGGGAGAGGGAATCTGAGCATAGAGCAATGCATACAAGCATATTCAATGGAAATATAAATATATGTGGAATGGGGGAATGGCTGATTCAATCTTCAACTGAGAAGAAGATAGGGAGTCTGCTTCTCAAAAGGCATGAACACATATAATAGAAGTCCTTTACTCCCCTGCATGCACAGAAAACCTATAATCAGTTCTATTCTGCTACTATGTGTTGAAGCTATGGACTGTTTATTGACTGTGTAGCCAAAGCTGGGACACATTCAAATGGCAGAAATTAGCCAGAGGCTAGTCCTTGGTCAATCTTTCCTGGCTAGCTCCTGTTTGTGTGAGAAATAATGATGTAAGGGGAGAGACCTTGAGGCTTCTCTATTGAAGGCCCTGATGAATTTGGGCCCCTGTTCCCTCCCTCTTTGCATTTGTTCCTTCCTATTTTAGGTGATAGAGACTGGAGAAGGTTATGATCTTGAAAGCTTTTTGATTTTTTTGTATAAACTTTGTATTGATATAAATATGTCCATGTGTGTCCTTCAGTAAGATGTAAAAATCTTTATGAACATCTGTTTTTGGTCTTTGTGTCCCCAGAGACTATCATGTTATCTGGTACATAGTAGGTGTTTCATAAATATTTGTTTTGGTAATTAATAAAGTATGTAGTTGAAATTCATGACCTTCTGTTTCCTTGTTCTTTATCTGAATTCTCCCCAAACTTCAAGATCTACTACAAGTCTTGCTTCTTCTACAAAAGAAGGAAAAGCAATAATTGAAAGAGTATTGGCCCTGGAGTCAAATGCCTTGAGATTGGATATCCTGATCCTGCTATCACCTCTTATTTCTGTGAATGTGGACAAATCACTTAATCTCTCTGGTCCTCATCTATAAAATGAGGGGGTTGGACTAGATGACCCCTAAGGTCCTATTTGTTCTAAATCTATAAATAGCTATATGATATGATATATTTATATAAAACATAATATGTTATATATCTACATAGTGTATATAGATATAAGGATATCTATACAAACTACATAGATGAAGAAATATTTATACATATGCACATATATACACATACACACACACATATATATATAAATACATACAGACATATATAAATAAATCCTATGATTTTTAAGACTTCCCAAGTAAGATTAAAGTAATCTCTCCTTCTCTGAATATCTAGAAAACGTGTCATCTCAACATACATTTGGCATTTAATCATGTGTTAGAATATATTGGTAGACATTATTTTCATGTGGGTATGACTCATTTTTTCTACAAGGAGATCTCTATCTATGAGTCATCATATATTCCTGGAATATTCCTCACTGGAATACATTACTGGCTTATTGATCACTTAAGGATATCATAGAAGGGGCCTCTAGTTCTAGTAATTATTGCCTAAGTTAACATCTGAGGTCTATTATTTCAGACTCTAAACTCCTTGAGGGCAGTGGTTCATTCATTCATTATTTCTCATCAAAATTTCTTAGTCACCTTCTACTTAGAGCCAGGTTCAAAGGAAATGCAAGGAAAAATAAGACAGTTTCTCCTCTCAAGAAGCTTACAATTTAGCAGGGCTGCTCACAATTGAAATATAATGTACAATAAGCACATAAGAGAAGGATAAAATGCTAGGAGAGGGGCGACTAGGTGGTGTGGCAAATAAAGCACTGGCTGTGGAGTCAGGAGGACCTGCATTCAAATCCAGCCTCAGACACTTAACACAAAAACAAGATGTGTGACCTTGGGCAAGTCACAACCCCAATTGCCCTCCAAAAAGCCTAAATAAATAAATAAAGTGCTAGGAGAGAGAATGAGGGAGAATTCGTTTCCGCCTCAAAGAAGATAGTATGACATTGTATAAAAAGCACTGGACTTTGAGTCAGAACATATAGGCTGACATTCTGTCTCCATAATTCATTAGCCTTCTGACCTTAGCAGAGATCATTACCCTCTCTAACTCTCTTTCCTCATTGATAAAATGGGAATAGTCATATATGCACCACCCATGTCATAGTGTTATAATGAGTAAAAATTGGACAAACTAAAGTACATTGTAGAAATGCCCTTTCCATTGCTTATTTAGTGCTCATCAGTATAGGTGCTCCCTCCAATGTTAGATAACATCTCTACTCCATTCATGCCTCTTCATGAAATGTTATGCGCCTCTGTGCCACAGGTATTCCACAGATAAATTCATCCAAGGTGCTTGAAGTTTTTTGTTCTCTAGTTCATTTAACATGTCTCTGTTGCCCACATGATGCCCAGGCTGGCTATTCATTTGCCAGCTTTCATTCTTGCCACATATATAGCCCTCCTCCCCTTCTAGTTAGCCATTAGAACAAAGATGGGGAGATGCAACTACTTTAGTTTGGACTAAACATAGCAACTTCTATTTCTTTGTATCCCCCACAATGTGTAGCTAAGGGCCAGGCATACAGTAAATGTTCACTAACTATGTGTTGGTGGATTGAATCTCACCACATCCAGTAGGGCATGTTGCCAGCATGAAGAAAGGAGATGAGCTCATAGAATTAGAGCATCATAGAATCCCAAGGATGGAAAGGCCCTCTGAAGTCATCTACTCCATCTCTTACCCAAAGCATGAATCCTCTTATGAGCTCATTTAATTACATATCTTTACAATCCACCCAGAAAAACCTATTGCCTTGTTTCAGAGAGAAGAGAACCCTCAACTGAGCTTCATAGGAAATCCTGGCCTAGTCACCTGGGGGCTGTTAGTCATGCCAAAATCTGTAGGCTTCCCTTTCACTCTTGAAGGCATCCAAAAGAAGCCCCTTTGTAACCTGCTGACAGAAAAGCACAGTCTGTTCTTGGACAGATTTCCATCACATATACGTTTGTTGTGCCAAGTGTGTTGCAGAGGTTGCCATGGTTTCTCATGAATATTTTTAATCCATGGCAGAGTGCTCGAATGAAGAAGTTACCAACAAAATTTACAAGATCAAGGATGAAAATAAGAAGAGGTAGAGAAAAAAGAGGTGGTAAGTTATCTGGACTTTCAATCCTAATTCAAAGGCTTGTACACTCAAAAATCTCAAAGGTGAAATTTACTTTAAAGATCATCTACTCCAACCCATCCCTATACAAGACTCTAATCTGTGACTTACCTGACAAATGACTATCCATTTTCTTCTTAAAGATCTCCAGTGATGGGAAATTTCTTTTGACCCACAGCACTTTTCTTTGAGACAGATAAAATTATTAAGAAACTGAATCTCAGCATGTTATAGTGGAAAGAGAGTTGGTCTCAGAACCAAGAAGACCTGGGTTCACATGCCATCTATGACACATATTGGCACTATATTACCCCCAATCAAGTCGTTTAACTTCTCAGTGCCTCAAGCAATACTCTAAGCCTGTGAATATAGAGCAGGTGCCATCTGTATTAGAAGAGAGTGAAAGAAAGGAAAGATGGAAGAAAGGAAGGAAGGAAGGAAGGAAGGAAGGAAGGAAGGAAGGAAGGAAGGAAGGAAGGAAGGAAGGAAGGAAGGAAGGAAGGAAGGAAGGAAGGAAGGAAGGGGATGCCTCTCTAATTTCCACTCGCTAAATTTAATTTCCTTCAAAGCTTAGCCCAGTTCTCCCATTACAGGTATGGGATCAGCCAGTGAAAATGTCACATGATGGAGGGTCATGTGTGAAGAACAGCAAAGAGGCTAGCATCATTGGAATGAAAAGTAAAGAGGAGATATTAGGTATAAAAAATAATAAAAAGGTGGAAGGTAGGGGAAGACTATGATAGAATTTGAATGTCAGGGATTCTATATTTGATCCTGGTTCTGATAGAAAACAAGTAAAGTTTCTTGAGCAAGAGAGTGACACGGTCGGACTTGTGTTTTAGGAAGAGCACTGACATCTGAGTGGAGGCTAGACTAGAGTGGGAAGAGACTGGAATGTTCTCCCCTCAATCTCTACCTTGAAGCTTACTTAAAGTCCTAGATACAATTCCCTATTCTATAGGGAGTCTTTTCCAATCCTAAATTCTAGTGCCTCCCCTCTATTGATCATTTCCAGAGTATTCTGGGTATAACTTATCTGCACAGAGTTATTTATATGTCTATATATGCTATGAACTCCTTGAGAACACAGACATTTTGCTTTTCTTTGTATCCCCAGTATGTAACACAGTACTTGGCACCAAGTAGACACTTAATAAATGGTTATCACTTATCTTTGATGACTGACTGACTGACTAAATCATTGGTCCTATCTAGATGCCCTG
This sequence comes from Pseudocheirus occidentalis, assembly GCA_028646575.1. Lineage (NCBI taxonomy): Eukaryota > Metazoa > Chordata > Mammalia > Diprotodontia > Pseudocheiridae > Pseudocheirus > Pseudocheirus occidentalis. Next base: position 92,587,721 of record CM053594.1, read on the forward strand.
ATCAGTCACTTTTAGGTATTTTTTCCCTTCAAGTCTCTTTATAATGGAACTTACTACTATAATTGATGAGGTAACTCAAGGAGGTGATGCATCATGCCAAAGGTCATGAATAACTATCAGATGATTGGAAACTTGGGTTTCACTAAGTTATAGATTTTAGAGCAAAGAGATCTTAGATATATCTCATTTTAACAGATCAAAGAAGTTCATTGACTTGTCCAAGGTCACATATGGGAAGTAGTGGTATAAGGATTTGAATCCAGTTCTTGTGACTATTAAATTCAATGTTCATTCAATAAAGGACAACACCAAGATATGACTTTCCAACATTCCTCATTTTCGTATGGACTCCCTTCATGAAAGATATATTTGTGGCATAGAGGCTGTTACAGGTCAGGGCAAGAGCAATTGCTGATTAAGTGTACCAGAGAAGAGAATGGAGAAATAGAGCATAACAGAAAAGATAGAACATCAGTGAATAGGAACCTAGATATAAAATAGCAATTAGGAAGCTACACATTCAGGATGGGTACAGAGAAACAGAGTGAATCAAGAATTTTAGGGTCCCAACAAAAAAGATTCTCATTTTTTATTCTGTCTCTCAATAGCCATATAATCTTGAATAACTCACTTAACCTCCATGAGTTTCAGTTTACTTATCTATAAAATAAGGAAATTAGACTAGAAGATTTATAAATTTCTACCCAGATACAGTGGTCTATGACTCTACAGCCGCAAGGGTTAAAGGGATAGAGCAGCCAAGAAAATTCTCAGAGGATGGAAGAATAAAGTAAACCAGCCAGGCTTCAGTTTGATTCAATTCAACAATCACTTATTAAGTTTCTGCTGTATGCCAGATACTGTTTTTGTCAGTCAGGATTTGATGATGAATAAGAAATATCCCATGTCTTAAAGGAATATAAAGTCAGTAAGGGATGATGAGACATAGGTCATAGTTAATGAGAGTTTAAACAATGCAAAATTGGATTTAGTTCACATTATAAAATGGTATCAGGTTGCATTTCATGGAAGCCAAATTTTGAGGGTCTTGACATGTCATTATATGATCAGTCAGCACTTGGCTATGGTTGTTATTGTTCAGTTGTTTCAGTAATAGCTGACTCTTCATGGCCCCATTTAGTTTTCTTGACAAAGATACTGAAGTGGTTTGCCATTTCTCTCTCCAACTCATTTACAGTTGAGGAAATAGAGGAAATTGGGTTAAATGACTTGCCCAGGGTCACACAGCTAGTAACTATCTGAGGTCAGATTTGAATTCCAGAAAATGAGTCTTAACTTCAGATTCATCACTCTATCCACTGTACCGCCAAGCCAGCTATGGTAGCGTGCAAATACGCAGTGCTACAATATATCATATCACCAAGAATTATGTTCATTTTTCTAAGAACCCTTAACAAAATTGGGGGGGGGAGAAGGCTACTTTAAGTGGAAACATTAATAGCACAAAAAAGAAGAGGCCTGTTATTACATTAAAACAACACACGAATTTAATTGAATGGCATGAACTTGATCATAGTGCCTCTAAAATAGAATGTGATATTAGAATATCTCTCTCTGTGTCTTTCTGTGTCTCTGTGTCTCTCTCCGTCCCTTTCCCTCTCTGTGTGTGTATGTAATGAATCCTTAAAACAAGCAGGCAAATTAAATGAAAAATGTAAAACTACATCACTTTCTTGTAGTTTACATACAATTACAAGGAATAGAAATGGCATAATATTAGAAATAAGGTTTTTTTGGCTACATAGATGGAAAAATCATAATACAAACACATTCCTCTTAGCAGAGCTGCCATTCAGACAATGGTTTCAAATTTATTTAAAGCAGTGAAAGAAAGTGGAAAGAAGCAAATATCGTAGAAACTTAAACTATAAATATTAAGTGGTTTGATCACTTCAAAAATCTACTTCAATTATACAATGTTAAAAATACCAGAGAGGTGGCCTGGGTAGAGATAAGGATGTGGCAGCTTAAATGTCCTGATGTTTTTAAAATAAAAAACATTGAAAGCATTGGATACATTGGTTAACAAGTTTTTAGGTTGGAAGAAAAAGGCTTATTCTGGAAAAGGATACCTTCTATAACTTACATTTCTAAAAAGGAAAAAAATGAGAACCTCAGTTTAAAGTGTCCGGTGATCACCTAACATTTCTACTGGGAAGCAATGTAGAAGGTAATTTTAAAGGAAAGCCAAAGCTTGTTCATCTGTCTCAAAATCCTTGTATACCAAAAGCTTATAATTATCAGTGGCTTCCAGTATTTTGCTGGATCAAATAAGAAATCAAGGATCACTAGAACTATTTATGAAGACTGATTTTCAAATTATTTTAGCCCAGGTCTTAAAAAGTACTGCAAGTACGACAATATGACATTTAAAGAATTACTGAATTTAGGTAATGCCTCAGGGCATCCAATGAAATTTGATTGGTTCATTGTGTGAGAAAAAGAGCATGCAAATCTGCAGAAATTTAAAGAAAGAAAATTGTTTAGTCAATGCTATTGAAATATTTTAAAGAGCAATCATGAGTTTTCATTATTAGGTAGCATAGCATTTTTATTTTTTCTTTCCATAACTGCTGTATTATTTTGTGACAGTTCTGAATCAGAAATAAATTTATCCTTTGATTTTATATTGTCATTCAACAGATAAAAACTCATTTCAAATCATTTCAAATTTCTGTTGCGCTAGAACCAATGATCATGTTTTCCACATAATGACAACTTTGAATAATATGAATTTGAATAATACTACTTCAATGGGATATGTAGCTAGTGTAGTGGATAAAGCACTGGACTAGAAGTCAGGAAGACTCATCTTCCTGAGTTCAAATCCAGCCTCAGATACTTACTAGCTATGTGACCCTGGGCGAGTCACTTAACCCTGTTTGCCTCAGTCCCTCATCTGTAAAAGAAGCTAAAAAAGATGGCAAACCACAGAGATACTCTGGTGTCTTTGCCAAGAAAACCCAGATTGGGGCATGAAGAATCAGACATGGTTGAAACAACTGAATGACAACACCACTTCATATAGTATTCATTATCTGTAGAAATAGGGACCTAACTATATGTATAATATAAAGTAGAATATAAAAGAGAAAAGGGAGAAATTCAGACCAAGTGCTCTAGGATAAAGTTCAGGAACAAAATGCCTCTTTCAGCTGGGAGTTAAGGGAAGACAGCAACAGGTGGTACAGAGCACCAACAACACCAACAACAAGGTTCAATTTTTTGAAACTGAAGGAGTCTGTTTGAGGAAAGAAACCTCACCTAAGTCAGTCCTGCTCCTGTTGGTCTCAGAGTAAAAACTGACCGACAAAAGTCATCTGGTGAGTTTGATGGTGATGAAAAGACACAGACAATGACCAACCACAACTCCAGAGAGCTGGTCATGTACCAGGCTACCCACTTCCTGGCAGAAAGGTGATGGACCCAAGACATGGAATGAGTCATATGCTTCTAGATATGTCCAATCTTGAAATTTGTTTTGCTCGACTGAGTATTTGTTACAAGGGATTTCCTTTCCTTTTTTCTTCTTTTTCTTTTCTTTCCTTCCATTTCCTTTTGCCCATTCTTGTTCTCTCTCCCCTTTCATTTGCTTTATATTGCTCTGTGAATTACCAGATCTAATCTAAGATTGTTCTAAACTGTTACACAGTTATATGACATAACTTTAAAGTATTTCTACTGCTTGCAGACCCTTTTTCTAAAACAGCTGCTCATTCATTTAATGAATGTGTAGCACTTACTCTGTCCAGGGAACAGTGTGATAGATGTTGTGGGGAATACAGAAATAAATGATTCCTTGTCCTCATTCACTGTGCAGGACAATTGGAGAGATAAGACAGTATGGAGCTATGGAAGGAACCTTGGAGTGGAAGTCTTGGTATTTGCATGTTGTCTACATCATTGCTGTTTAGCAGTTATGTAATCTCAGACAAATCATGTCAGTTTCATCTATAAAATAGGAGTGAGTAGATTTAGTCATCTTTAAGTACCTTCCTAATATTTTAAAAAATGCAATCTATAATCTATAATTGGCATTACCTGGAAGATGTGAGTTCAAGTCCTCACTCTGACATGTACTGACTATGTATGTGACTTTGAACAAGTCATTTAACTTCTCCATACCCAACTAATTGTAGAAGAGTAAAAATTGCTGAGAAAATGCTTATTGGTCCTGGTGAAAGTTCTCTGAACCAGTGAAATAACTCCAGTGCCCAAAGAAGAAATTTTATATATGTGTGTATATATACTATATGTATGTTTGCATGTATATATGTATGTGTGTATGTCTATATTTACATTTATATATACAGACATATTATATATGTAACAAATTATAACTACACACCAAATAACTTAAGTTTACACAGAATACAAATCAAGAATAAGAATCAAACCATGTAGTGAAAAATATATACATAATGGAGAGTTCAAGGGAGAGAACACCACGAGATGGGGAAAACAGGATCCGGACAGACTTCATTGAGGAGATGGCACATGGTCTACAAATTGAAGGGTAGGCAAAATTTCCACAAGCAGAAATGGGAGGATGGGTGGTTAGGATCAAAGACACTAAGTGGAAGAAATGGCCTGAATAAAGGCATGACAGTGTGCTAAGCAGTCTAGCATAGGACAGCTATTGCACCTGGCCTGGAACACTGAAGTAAAAAGAGAAGTAATTAGAAACAACATGAAAAAGATAGATTGAGGCCAATTGTGGAAGGCCTTTGATGCTAAACTAAAGAAAACAGAATTTATTTTGGTAGAAATGGGAAGCCATTGAAGGTTAAAAGCAGAGGATGCCATCACATTTGTGCTTTAGGAAGATGAATGGCCTTAGTGCAAAGGATGGATTAAAGGAAAGACAGAATAGGTGGGGGAGAGCAGTTAGGACAAGACTGGAGATGAAATCACAGAATCTCAGAGCTGTAATGGAGCTCAGAGCCCATCAAGACCAAATTCCACCTGAATACAATCATCTCTGCCATATACCTGATTAGCAGTCATGCAGTCTGCCCAAACACCTCCAGGGGGGAATGAGAAGGACAGGGTTGAGGACGGAGACCCACTATCTCCCTAGGCAGTCCAAAGCCAGTTTATTAACTCAACCCCCCTCCCTCAGTGTAAATTTGCACTTTGCAACTTCTACTCTGTTCCAAAATCTGCCTTCTGGGATTAAGCAAAATAAATCTAATTCATCTTCCAGGAAATAGTCTTTCAAATATTTAAAAACAAACCAACAACAACAAACAACCTACAGCTATCATGATTCCTCCAAGTCTTCTCTCCTCAAGATTAAACATCAATCATAACTAGAAATTTTCATGCTTAAGGAAAAACAAAACAAAACAAAAAACAAACCCTGTAACACATGAGTCAAAAATCACCCTTATTTGAGTGGTGGACATCACCCAATATGGTGAGACGGAGACCCCCTGATTCCACAAGGTTGATGGCGGGGAGGCTCCTTCCAGAATATTTGTTAGTTTCCCATTCAAATTATTTAATCTTGAAAACTATGTGCTGAAGCCAGTGGTGTCTTCACATTTGCCATTCAAGATGCCTCAGTGCTAGAGGGAAGAGAGAGACCGAATGTATGTGTGTTTGGGGGTGGGGGGGGAGGGAAGATATGTAAAGCAAACAGACGTAAGCGTTTGAGAAGAGAGTTGCAAGAGGGATTGAAACGATGAATGTATAACGACTGTCTTTTCAAAAATTCATGCTTTTAAACTGAATCTTTATAATCAACATTCTGTCCATCACTTTGTTAAGTTTAGGTAATCCAGAAAACAACGTATCAAACTCCAGTGTGTAGAACTTGTCAATTTCTATGGTATGAATGCTCACCGTGAAAATTACACAATCAGGGTAGCTAGGTGGCACGGTGAATTAGAGCACCGGCCCTGGAATCAGGAGGACCTGAGTTCAAATCTTACCTCAGACACTTAACACTTACTAGTGGTGTGACCTTGGGCAAGTCACTTAACCGCAATTGCCCTGCCTTCCTCCCTCCAAAAAGAAAAATAAATAAATACAATCAACTATCAACATATCCAAGGATTAAAATCATGAATTCTTTCCTCCTACTCATCTCTTGTCCCCCAAAAACACTACAAAAAAAGCTTTTTTCTGTTCATATTAGAAGAGAAAAAAAGAACCTTAGGGATTATCTAGTTTACCTCTTTGATTTCAGATGAGGAAACTGAGGCACGGGAGAGGAGGAATAATTTGCTCACGGTGACATAAGGAAGATCATTCAGTATTTATTAAAACAGAGGTTAAACTCAAGGGGCATCAGATGGAGCCTAAGCCTCATAGATTCAAAAACTATGGAGTTAGAAGGAACCTTAAGGACCATCTTGTCCAACTTCTTTACATCTGGGTCAGGAAGGGGACAGAGTCAGTGTCAGATAAGGGTCTGGGACCCAACTCTCCTGACTCCTAGTCTGAAGCTCTTTGAGCTAGTTATCCAAATTTGAGCTCTCCTTTGTGAGAAGGAGATTGGCCAAGGGGGTGGGGCATCCAGTCCTCGAATTCATAAGTCAGGATCAGCAGCCAAACAGAGACAGTGCCATTTAGTCCTTTCAAAATCCATCTGGCCTCCAAGCTCCTTGACCACCAGTGCAAACGGTGTTTTTTGAGAGATTTTAGGCAGTTTGGAATTGCAAACCTTTGAGGAAAAACCAAAATGTGTGGGACAGAGAGGGCAGGGGCAATCACATAAAGGCCTATTATTCTGATGGTGGAAGAATCTCCCGTTTGCCTTACTCTTTTGCAAGTGCCCCACTACCACAGGTTCTTTCCATCTTTCCAGGGCAGACTATTGAGAGGTGAGAGTAATTTGTGGGTCTAGAAAAGCATTTCTTTCTCCACAAAGAGTAAACCTGGGGCCCCTAAAGTGCCTCTTTCCTCTCACCAGAGCAGCCTGATGGAATTTCAACATGACTTTCCCTAACCAAGCCCTGGATTCAAGGACTTGGGAAAAATTGATAAGTGGAGGAGAATGAAACTTTATTTATTTATTTTTAATAAAAGAATTTTTATTATAAAGGGTTGACTTGACAAGTTAGGCACTTCCCCCCCCTGCAACTTAAAAATATGGGGTGGGGGAAGCAGCATGAAGTGGTCAACCAAAAACATTTATTCAAACAATGCTTCATTTTACTTTCTCCCTGTTTTCTCTTTTCCTCTGGGTCAGAGCTTGCCATTATCCTACCCATTTCTAAAAAGCACAGGGATAAGAATCAGTTCAATTTAGGCATCAGGACTTTCTAACATCCATCCTTAAGCCCTGGAGCACCACAGAGTATATCCACCACTTCCTTTCTAGGGGACACTTGGAGATTCCTCTACCTTAGGGAGAATATTAGTTTGAGATGCAAGTATGGACATCATTTCTGGTGGGGGTCCACTCTCCTCTTTAAGGTGGCCTTGATATAGCCACAGAAGATGAGCCAGCTCTCTCTCAGGTGGCTGCTGGCAATTGTACCATGGATACCAGGAGGTACCTACAGCTAGGGCAGGAGCCATTGGGGTACAGCCCACAGCTCCATGGGAGTTGTTGAAATCAGTATCCCGTGGCTGTACCAGTGGGATGTGGTAACTGAGAAAACTGTGGTCTCTGGCCTTCAGGATAGCCTCTGTCAGCTTCTTACACTGCTTCATACAGACAACTGTGTATGGGGCATGAAAGATGACACCTGTGTGAGCACAGACAAACTGTTCCAAGAGCTTCACATTAATGGATGTCTTATGGGTTCACTGTGGTGGGATGCCACCTTTGTGGTTTCATTGATAGCCCAGACTGGATGGGAGCCATATCGAGCTAGGTATTCTTCAGTTTCTAGATATTCCCAGAGAGCATCCTGATAGAGGGGGACAGGAATGGAAGATTCTTCCTCAGGGGGAGCTTTGGTGCATAGAGCCCAGGGAGCAGCCTGCACCCAGTGGGGCCCTCTGATAGATGTGAGGCCCGAGAACCTCAGAAGACTTAGGAGTGAGGTTGCCATCTTGATGTAAGATTAAGAGAGGAGAGGGCAAGGACAAAACTTTAAAGGAAAGAAGATCTTAAGGTCATGGAGGGCAGGGTCCTTCAGCAGAGATGGTGCTGTTTCCTTTCCCCTACTTTGCCCCTGGTGTCACAGGCATCAATCTCACTCTGTTTATTGAAAGCCAAATAAGAGTAGAGGGGGAAGGAGGAAGTTTTGTTCTCTGAACTCTCCCCAGTCAGCGATATGATTTGACATTTTTTTTTTGTCATTGAGGGAACAGGCAGCTAGGACAAGGAAACACTCATTGAGGCAGTCAAGCCTCTCTCCCTACCCTTGGGTTGGACTGGGTCCTACTAGTCTTGACTTCTGTCTATGGAACCCTGTGAGACCATCAAACTGTCCCCTCAACTGGAGTCTCCTCTGGGTATATCTTGATAGTAACAAATAGGCATTAAAAGATATTCAGTTCTCTCAGTCAACAAGCCCATCTGCTGCTGTATAAAAGCAAATTCTTCCTTATCGTCTAGTCACAATTATTTATTAAATACCTTAAACAAAGATTAATTCCTAATCGAAACAGAATTATGGACATATCATGGTAAATATTAGTGATAAAAATAATTTATTCTTCATCTTCTCACCATCTAGTGATATAAAAAAAAACATATTCCCAGTCCCATCACCATGGTACACATTGCTCTTTATCCAACAGGCTCTGCACTGCCTTCATCCTCTTTGCCACACTCTAAATCTGCCTTCATGAAGTAAACACCCCTGTCCTGAGGCAATCACATGCCCTGAGTAAAAGCCCTGATTGTCCCACCCTAGTTATAGCCCTAGTTAAAACTCCAATTATTACATACTCTCCTCATATGTTATGTGAACCACCATCCACCAAATTGCTTGACCTATTCAGGAGGTAACAGGAGCTAAAATAAGTTCCCATGGGATTGGGGAGAAACCAAAAGATACTATAAATTTGCTTTATTAGGGATACTGTGCTTAAAAAAAATCCAACCCCCTCTATCCAGTATTCTCTGGTATTGTTGTCTGCCTCTTCATGCCATAGCACAATACCATGTGCCAGTTCTTGACAAAGACACGGGAGTTATTTGCCATTTCCTTCTCTAGTGAACTGAGGCAAACAGAGGTTAAGTGACTTGCCCAGGATCACACAGCTAGTAGTATATGATGCCGGATTTGAACTTACGTCTTCCTGATTCCAGTTCCCGTGCTCTATCCACGGTGCCACCTAGAAGCCTCCATTCTCTGTTCTGTGGGCAAGCAAACATGTTTCTCACACTTACTGATACTGATACGGATACGTATTGATCATTCCAAGTTTTGAAGCTTAGTATAAAATCCACCTATGAAGAGAAGGAATACACCACTCACCAAATTCTACTGTACGTTGTCCTTGCCTTGACCTTGTCTCTCTAATTTTCCCCATCAGTCAATCATTGATGCCTTTCAGTAACCAAGGTCGTTGTTCGGAATTCATTAACACGATAGTTACTTCCCACTGTGTCTTGGAAGTTTAGTTCTTTATATTTCATAGATTCCTAGATTTGGAGCTGGAAGGAACCTTATAAGTCATCAATTCTTGACCCTTCATTGTTTCAGATGAGGACATTAAGTCCCAGAGAGGTTAAGTCACTTACCTCAAGTCACATGCCTAGTAAGTGTCAGAGACAGAACTTAAATGCGGATTTTCCAGCTCCAAGTTAAGAACTCTCACCACTACCGCATGCTGCTTCAGAATTGTGTAAGTTAATTTATATGAATAATAAAATTTATATGAATAATAAAATAACATTTTTTTCTCTTTCTCAGTGCCTTTTAAATAATTTATTATAGACATATTTCAAGAAATATAAATGTTATCTTTCTAGTCCATTAGAGTATTGACAAAAATGTTTGTGTATTTGGAGGATGGGGATGGAGTTCTGCAAAAATATTATGAATAGGCATTTTCCAATTTGTAAAATGAAAGGGTTAGAGAAGATGTTGGGACACTGGGTCCCCTGGCTCCTTCAATCTATGATCCTCTGACTTGGTGGTTAATTGGACTGAAGGGAGAATTTGATAGGGACAGACTAAATAAGCAGGGAGAAGGATGAGTTGAAAACCACTGAGTAATAAAGAAATGACATGGAAAATAGAGATGGTATTTGGGAGTCAATTGCCTTCAAGAATCCTTGAATGAAGATGCTAATCTATAAGCCAGAAATCACTGAGAGTGTTAAGGGAGAAAGAGTCAAAACTTAGCAGAGTATTCTGCCCCACAAGGACCCTTCTCACATTTATATTGCATTTGCTTCACTCTAGTTATCATTGAACTGATGGGGTCCCCACAGTTGATTACCTTTTGCTCCCAGTACTCTGTTTAAAAGGAGAATATACAATAAAAGGTAGGGTGGAGGCAATCTTTAAAACAAAGAACCTAGCCCCACCCTGCCTTCACTGTATTATATTAAAAAGTGCTTTTTATTTGAGGCAACCTCCTGAACTGTTTTGCTTAATCTGAAAGTTAGATCAATTGAAACAAAAAGTTGAGAATTCCCCAGCTTTTCCCAAGGAGGGTCTTTTTCTGGATGTAAAACAGAAAGTAAGGGTCTTAGGGTAAAAGGAACAGAGTGATTGACCCTCCCCAACATCTGGGATCTCCCTGGAGGATTCTTATGTATAGAACTGGCATTTCGTTTATTTTATAGGGAAGGGCCCTGCTAAGGAATCATGTTCCACGTACTGTGTGAGCTGGATTTTTGGAACGTGTAAGGAAGGAGAACACCCCCTTAGCAATTTATTCCACTCCTATGTGACTCAGATTCTCCATCCAAATGACTTAGGATCATGGGATCACAATGTGATAGCTGGAAGGCACAAGAGAAGCCATTCAATCCAATTACCTCATTTTTACAGATGAAGAAACTGAGGTAGGAAGCCAAAGCAACTTGTCAAAAGGTCACCCAATGAGTAAATAAGCATCTGAGGGAAGATTTATGATTTATACTCCTCAAGAAACTTCCCAAAAAACTTAGGAAATCTGAAGTATGACCGAATGCCTGTCCTGTTTCCCCTACTACTATAAATTATAAACTCCTCCAGTATGGCAAGTGGCCACATTAATCTTTGCATACCCCACATCACCCAGCACAGGAGTTGCCATCTTGGCCTTGTCAGTAGAATACTGGACTTGAGAGTCTGAAGGCCAGGAGTTTGATTCCTGCCTCAGTTGCTTACTACCTAAGAAAGACCTTAGTGAAGTCATTTCATTTCTCTCAGCTTCAGTTTCCTCAGTTGTTAAATGTGTAAAACAATAACAGCTACACAGATGTTGGTGCTCTCTCCAGCTGGTGGTGTATGTAACTGATTGTATTATTCTGTTTAGATCCTGGAGCCCTGTCTATTGGATACTCTGTCTATTGGATTCTTGGATACTCACTTCTTTCCACTTCACTGTCTGTTAATTAAAGTAAGATTATTACCCCCTTTAAAGTTGCCTTCCCTTTGGAAAAGCAGATCAAAAAACCTATGGTAGTAGGCCACCCTGTGTGCTAGTGCGGTTGCTAATACAGATGTACATGGGGAGTGACAGGGCCAGATCTAAGCTGTAGGACAATCATTTTAGTAATTGCGTGGAGAATCGATTGAAGTGGGAAGAAGTTTAAGGCAGGGAGACCAAGTAAAAGGCTATTGCAGTTCCAGGTTAGATGTGATGGTTGGGGCTAGGGGCTGAATTAGAGTCATGCCCATGTCAGTGTAGAGGAGATGTGTGCAAGACTCTCGGTTTATTCTCCTTAACATGTATGGCTCTGTCTAGGGTCAACTCTATGTAATAAGATGCCTCCATTTGGGTTTCCCATACTGGACCTCTGCTCCTGCTTTCTTTCCTCCTTTCCTCTGCTACCTCACCCTTCAGACTGTAAAATTTCTTGAGGGCAGGGAGTGTCTTTCTTTTCCTTAGTTGCATCCCAGCGCTTAATGCAATGTCTGACATATAGTAAAAGGTGCTTAATAAATGTTTATTGAATTTGAATTTGGTCACCCACAGTAAGGGGGCAAAAACATAGATCCAGCAAAGAAGACAGAGGAAGCAGACAGATAGTAGGGAAAAACAACAACAACAACAAAAACCCCCACTAGATTAGGAATAAGGACGCTTGGATTTGAGTACTACCTCTAACTGTGTGACCTTTAGTAAATTACTTATTTTTTATGGAATTTGTTTCTTTATATGCAAAACCAACAGGGATGTATTATATAGCAACTGTCAATTGGCATAAGTATAAGAATTTACAAAGTCTCTATGGGTTTATTTCAACTCTAATAATCTATGACTATGCTTACACAACATTTCAGAGTTTTAAGTATCCTTAGATATGATCTAATCTAAAGTTCTCATTTTACAGATGGTAAAGAGGAGGGTCGGAGGAGTTAGGTGATTTATGAAAGATCATACAACTAGATAGTGGTAGCGAGGTAAAGTTCTACTCATTGGAAGGAAGAACTTTAAATAGCTTAGAATTATTGCAAACTGCTTTGTAATGTTGTAATATCCTTGTCAGTGCTTGTTAGCCATTCAGGCAAAGTCAGGTATGTCTTAGGAGAGATTCTTTGATGGAGAGGCTGGATTAGAAGATCTCAAGCACCTTGCAATTAAAAAAATACACCCACATAACAACAGTAATAAACATGCAGTCTTAGCATCTGTATGGCACTTCACGGTTTGTAAAGCATTTTCCAATATTTGATTCCACAAACATTTATTAAGTGCTTCCTGTGTGCTAGGCACTGAGAAAAACACAGGAAGGAAATAGTCCCTGCCCTTAATGAGTTTGCTTTTACTGGGATCTCACAATATGTGCACAGATAAGTAAATGCATCATCATTTAAGAATGGAGAGGGTGCTAAGAACTGATGGGAACAGAAAAGGTCCCTTAGAGAAGAGAGCACAAGGCAAAAATTTGGAAAGAATCTAGGGCTTCTAATAAGAGGAAATGATGAGAGAGTGCATTTGGCATTGGGGGAGGGGCGGGGACAGCCAGTATAAATGCATGAGGATGGGAGACGGAATCTCACATTTGGAGGGTAATGCATATGACACCTTAGCAGAAATGTAGCAGTAAGACGTGCTAGCCTTGGAGCCCGGAAGACCTGAATTTGAGTCCTGCCTCAGACACTAGCTGTAAGATCCTGGGAAAGTCACTAAACTTCTGTACCTCAGTTTTCTAATCTACAAAATGGCAAAGATATGGGAATGATTTGCCAGTTCCTTCCTCAGTAATTTAGGCAAACAGAGGTTAAGTGATTTGCCCAGGGTCACACAGCTAGTAAGCACCTGAGGCTAGATTTGAACTCAGGACTTCCTGACTTCAGGCCTAGAGCTCTAGTCACTGAGCCACCTAGATGTTTCATAGGGCACATAATATACCCAATGAGTATTTGTTTCCTTCCCTACATTTTTCCTTCCTTCTTCCTACCTTCCTTCCCTCCCTTCCCTCCTTCCTTTCTTCCTTCCTTCTTTCCTTCCTTCCTTCCTTCCTTACTTCCTTCTTTCCCTCCTTCCTTCCTTCCTTCCTTCTTTCCTTCCTTCTTTCCTTCCTTCCTTCCTTCTTTCCCTCCTTCCTTTCTTCCTTCCTTCTTTCCTTCCTTCCTTCCTTCCCTCCCTCCCTCCTTCCCTCCCTCCTTCTCTCCCTCTTCCCTCCTCCTCCCTTCATTCCTCCTTTCCTTCTTCTTCTCTCCCTTCTTTCTTTCCTTCCTTTCTTCCTTCCTCCTTCCCTTCTTCCTTCCATGATTTTCAAGTAATACACTTGCAGCAGTTCTCAACCTGTGGGTTATGTTCAATTTGTAACAATGAAAATGCATCCTGCATATCAGATATTTACATTATGATTCACAACAGTAGCAAAATCACAGTTATGAAGTAGCAACAAAAATAATTTTATGGTTGGGGCTCCCCACAACATGAGGAACTGTATTAAAGGGTCGCAGCATTAGGAAGGTTGAGAACCTCTGTAATGCAAGGTCCATATTTGAACAAGTATAACTGGTAATGGGAAAAGGGAGCAACAAATTGAGGACCAACTGATAATGTCTAATAGAATTGATCATTCATCCCAGCTTATGAAGGGTTCATGTTGAGGCCAGAGCAGAGGCAATAGATAGAGAGAGCAAGGAGACCTTGGGCGATTCGAGGTGCTACTGAGGACAAAGAACATGTTTAAAATGAGTAAAAGAAAACTAGTTGTGTGACCTTGGGCAAGTCACTTAACCCCAATTGCCCTCCCAAAAACAAAAAAATAAATAAATAAAATAAAATGAGTAAAAGAGAAAAGGAAAGGAATAGAAGGAATGGGAGTTGGCAATGACTCATTTAGTCTTCACAGACACACTGTCAGAGGCAGAGGAGATATTTTTATTTCCAATTTCATATTTAGAAAATGATTCTTTAGCACCCAAGAAAACTCAAGAGATCACAGGCTTCATTGAGAGTCATTGTGGCCAGGATCATGGAGGTTATAGCATTGTACTCTGCAAAGCTCAGAACGCATCTGAAGTTTGTTATTTAATTCTGAGTCACATTTTAGAAAGAATGTTGAAAAATGGTAGGATGTCCAGAGAAAAGCCACCTGGATTATGAAAGGCCCTTAATTTATATTATCTGAAGATCATCTGAGTGTATTAGGTATAAAAGTAAGAGAGTTAAGACACAAGAGTTGCCTTCAAGTAGTTGAAGGACCATTATGTTGTCAAGAATAATTGTTCTTAGGCCCAGAAGGCAGAATTGGTAGCAGTGGGTAGAATTTTCACAGAAGAAATTTTAGGCTTGTGGTAAAGAAATATTTTTTTAGCATAAAAGCTTCCTCAACATAGAAATGTGCTGTACTGAGGTGGTAATGAGTTTTCCCTCACTGGGAGGTCTTTGAGCAAAGAATGACTGACCACTGTTCAGGTACATTGTGGTGGGGGCAGTCTTTGTTCAAGCACCCATTGAACTAGGTAGTCTCAGCTCTCTTCCACCTTCAAAATTTTGTGCTTTTGAATTGTACAATCACAAAATAGTAGATGAAGAAGCCAAAGTCCAGAGAGGTTAGGCCACCTGCCTAAAGTCACACAGTTAAATTGACACAGGAATTAGTTCTGCCTCTTAGTCACTAGTTCATTTCTTTACCCTCCCATGTCTCTTTTTCTATGTTCTGTAAGGTTAGGTTAGTTTTCACCCAGCAGGGGAAGTTGTTATTCATTAATAAATCTCAGAAATTATACAAACTTCTTTGAAGTTTAGGAGAGCATCTGTTCCTCTGTCCAAAGAGAACAGGAAAATGAATGTCTTCAGCACATGGACTCTGGCGTCATCCAAACCACTGCCACCCAGAAGTTGCAGGTGCAAAAAGGCACGGAATCTTTTATTTTTTTCTGATTGATATCCCAAGTTGTTGTTTTTTTGTTAAGTTGATCCTAGGGAATAAATGAGTCTCTAAAGGGAAGACTTAAAACTAGACTCTGTTAATTCCATATACAAGGCAGAAAGGTAGAGAGCCAGGTTGATAGAGGTAAGCACCAGGGAAGTTCTCTTCCTGTACCAGTTTTGCTGTGGAAGAGGCATTGGATCCCCAAAATTTTAGTGGAACCAGAAGTCCCCTCAACAAAGATCTCATCCAGTTTTTAATGAAATACCTTCAGTGGTGGGGGACTCCCTTCTCACAAAGGCAAAGAAAATCATCTCCTTCCTGGATAGCTCTAATTGTTAAGAAGTTCTTCGATTTATGTGTGTACATACATGTGTAAACATATACACAGAACTTCATTTTGTATATATGTATATATATATATATAGTGTATATAGACACACAAATATATATCTATGCATATAACCATACATGTACACATATATACAAATAAATAAATAACATATATAAAATATGTAATATAATATTTTATTATATACATATTTACATATACGTACATAAAATTTTCTGGCACAATGAATAAAGAGTCAAACTCAAGTTCAGGAACACTTGAGCTCAAGTCCTGTTGACAACAATGTTGTCTCTGTTGCCCTGGGAAATTTACTTAACCCCACAGTGTTTTAGGCAATACTCTCCAAGTTTCAGAGAAGAAGCCAATTAGTATCAGTAAGGGAGTTACCTCAACTAGGCATTTGATATACCAATGAAATCCCAAATCCATTTCTTATCCAATTCTTACACA
>CM053594.1:92604446-92624199 GCA_028646575.1 Pseudocheirus occidentalis
TCCTTCTTTCCTTCCTTCCCCCTGCTGTTGCTTACAGCCCTAACATTCTATGCTACATTAGAGGGAGCATGGGTTAGTGGACTGAGACCTGGGTTCAAATCTAGTATCTGACACAGACTAGTTGCATGACCCTGGGCAAACTATTTAGTCACTCAGTACTCTTGGCAACTCTCAAAAGGCTATAGAAATTGTAGAGAATATGCTGACCAGGGGTTTCTTCACGAAGGGAATCACAGGTCTAGTCTCCATCACTAGGCTATAAATTCAAATACCTTCTGTGGATTAGCTCAATTATCTGCCCAAAGCTATTACAGACCTACTATGTATGATACTATTCTTCAAAATTAATAAACACTATTTTTATTTCTTTTAAAGTTGCCCATCATTTTCCTCACAACAACCCAGCTCTATAAATAGTACTAGAATTATGACTCCTATTTTGTGAATGAAGGAACTGAGGTTTAAAAGGTTAAAGCAGCTTACCTTCATGATGAATGACTTTGGGAATCAGGATTCAACTCCAGGTCTTCAACATCTAGGCCCTGGGTTCTTTCTACTTCTAGCTGCTAATCATTTTAACCCAGTTACTTCTGTCAACTAATAAGTCAAATCATTTAAGCTTCATTGGCCTGAGCTTCATTCAGAGAGCTGAAGAAATTATAGCTTTAAAGGGTCAAGGCACCTCCAGAAACTAAGCAACAACCCCTGGAGAAATGGATAAAGTCAATTGCCAGGCACTGTGTGAGCTGGCAAAGCAAAGGGTCCCAAAAGCAAGGACAATTTCAGAGGAACAAAGAATATGTTTGGGTGTGTTACTTCAAAGGCTCTTACAAACACTAACTTGTGAATGGAAAATCACCATTTCTCATTGATAAGTGAAAGTGTTTCCAACTAGTTTAAATGTACAAAAGGTGATTCAAAAGTAAATAAATAAATGAATGAAAAGCCACCTCACAGTTTTTCTGCCAAAGACCTTGCACCTTATTATGCACTCCAGTGGACAAAAATATATTGGTAAAATAGGACTGTCCTGATTAATTTCATATTTTCTATAATTGAAGATTAAGCAAAAAAGCTGGTGGCTTTCCTTTCATTTATTCTGGCTCATTTTTACAGTATTCCACAGTATTGTTTTTTATTTAAAATCTTCAAGAAATATTTTGAGAATAGGTATATTTTGGAATTAATAGAATTTTGTTGCCTCTATGATTTCTCTATTATGTCTGTTTCTTAGACAAGGAAAACATTGACTGATAAGAGCCTTCTAATTCAACCCAATTATGATAGATCACATGTAAATAGATGGCACAATGAATTCATTGCTCCTGGTCTCAGGGTGACCTGAGTTCAAATCCAGCCTCAGACATTTATTAGCTCTGTCATCCTGAGCAAGTCACTTAAAATTCTGTCTTCCTTCAGTTTCCCCAACTATAAAATGGGGATAATAATGGCACCTACCTCTCAGGGTTGTTTTGAAGATCAAAGGAGATGATCTCTGTAAAGCACATAGTGCCATCCCTGACATATAATAACAACTTAATAAACACTCATTTCCTGTCTTCCATATTTCTTGTTTGGATTACTTGAGAGAATAAAGCAATTGGTACAAACTATAATAGCAATAAATGTCTTCATTGCTTCCTTGATGTGTTCCTTATAGAGAACATCCTACATCTGAGTAGGAAAACCAGCCCAAGTACTTAGTAGTTTTGTGACCACAAACGAGTCATCTTATCTCTACATCTCAGTCCTCTTCACTCATGAAGTGGGAAAATTAATATTTGCACCATTTAGACACATAAGCTTATTGTTATAATTTTTTAATTTAAAAATTTTATTGCTACTCCCACCAATACCAATTCCTGCCCTTTCTACTCAGTTACGTTGACAAAAAATGTGCAATAAAACATTTTCCTAAGACTCCTTAAGTCTAGATCCCAGAGTTCCTCCATATAGGACAGAAGCTGCTTCTCACTCAGTTCTTTTAGGAAATATACAGTTTTATTTTCTCCCCTGAAAACGGGCAAGGGAATATAAGTAACAGTCTCCATAGGATGATCAATTCACACATCCATCAGATAAAGACGAAAAACTCTGGACTTGACCCAGATAAAGTCACAGATCTGGGGCAAAGTGAAACTCATATGGATTGATATTTTCCATGTTCTTTCATGTCCAGTCACTGGCAGGAACTTCTGATCACTTTTTATCTCAATTAACCCATTGTAAACTAAGGTGAATTGGTTCAACAACCAATGTTGCCATCATGGCACCCTAAGTATCACTCTACCCAGTGTTCAACATGACACCTATTCAGTCCCTCAGACTGCCACATCACTTCCTCTTTTAATTCCCAGCACAAAAATTCTGGGTCTCAAATGAAATCTCATCTTTCATTGAAAGCCTTCCAAATCCCCTCTTAATTCCAGTGCCTTTCCTCTGTTAATTGTCCTATATCACTTGTTTTGTATATATTTGTTTATATGTTGTATCCTCCACTAGATGGTAAACTCTTTGAGTTTACGCAAGTAAACTTCTTGAGTTTAACTCTGGAGCAAACTCTTATCTTTTGCCTCTTTCTGTATCCCTAACACGTAGCTCAGTGCCTAGGATGTATTTGTCCTTTGTTATCTCATAGGCAGGAGAAAATAAAGTGATTCTTGTAATAACAACAACAACAATAATTCTCTGCACTTGCAAAGTGCTTTAAAGTATTCACAAGTATATCAACCTGGGGAATACATGCTATGATTATCTCCATTCCACAAATGAGAAAATTGAGGCAGATATAGATCAATTATTCATGGTCACACAGCTGACAAATGTCTGAGGTAGGATTTAAAGTTAAGTCTTGCTGATTCCAGATCCAGCCCTCTGTCCAATGTTCCTATTAATATTTAAATGGAATTATTTGAAGAAAAAAGAGTAAGGAACCTTTGGATCTATTCTTAATTGGATTTAATTGACACAGAAATTGCATAGAGTTTGCCCAGTCTTGGAGAATCATCTATTTATTTGCCTTATTTTGCTTCCTTTCAGTACTTACTCTGGAAAAAAAAATCAGAGTATAGGTCATATCTAGGATTCCACAAAAGAGGATACAAGAATCCTAAAATTTAATATAAATTTTCAAGCTACCTGTGTGTATCAGGTACCAGACAACCTTGGTTTTATACAGAAAATGCAAAATAGTACATTAAAAAACAACAAAACAATCAATCAAACAAACAAAAAACTAGCAACAACACATAACCAATGTAGCAAAAAGCATAAAGGGTCCGTAATAGATCATAGGCAAAGAGTTCAGTTCTTCCTCTCCAGTGAGTCTCATCTTATATAGGTCCCTAAAAGCTTGCTTCCTCCCTCTCTCCTCTTCTCTCCTTTCCATTCTTCTTTCCTTCCCTTCTTTTCTTCTTTCCTCCGTTCTTTCTTTTCTTTTCTTCCACAGAAGCTAGGTAACAGTGGATGGAGTTCTGAGTTTGAACTTGAATTCAAATCTGGCTGCAGATACTTACTGACAAGTATTAGCTGTTTAACTGTGAACAAGTTACTCTTCATTTTCTCCCACTGTAAAATGTGGTGAATAATAGCATGTACCTCCCAGAGTTGTTGTTAGGATCAAATGGGATAATATTTGGAAAGTACTTACTTATTAGTACAATGTCTGGCACAAAAAGGGCACTTAATATAAATTATTGTTCCTTTCCATTTCCCCTTTCCTTTGGTCTTTCTTCCTCTGCTAGTTCATGCTTTCTCACCTAAGAAAAACAAGGGAGTGACATGATCTCAGCTTGTTTCAGAAATATTACTCTGGTAGATTCATGTTGGGTAGATTGCAGGGTTGAAAAGACCAGAAATAAATACTGGAAAGCTTTTCCCATATTCTAGCAAGTTGTGATAAGAGCCCAAATCAGGATGATGTCTTGGGAATAGAATGGTAGGGTTGGATTTCCGAGTTGGAAGAGATAAGACATAGTGACTGAGGCCAAGGAAAGAGAGGAAAGGGTCAAAGATATGGATTCCAGGAAACTGAATTTCTGCACAAAGTCAGGAGAAAGAAATGGTTTGTAGGTTATACTATGAGTGTGATCTGAGATAGATTACATTGAAGGTGCCCAGACATTCAGGAAGAAGAATCAGTAGGAGTTTGGAAACATATGACAGTGATGAGGAAAAAGATCAGAGGTGGAAATGAAGATGTGGTTGATAACTTCCTAGAACTAATTATTAAAGCTCTTAAGGAGAAAAAGATCAACTAAGAAAGTGTAGAGAAAGAAAATAAGCTGACTAATAAACTACAAAACCTCAGAAAATACCAACCTGTGGATGGGAGGAGGAAGAGCCAGTTAACAAGGTAGAAGAGAAGGAGAGAAGGAAAAAAGCATGGTACCACAATGCCAAAGGAAGACAGTATTTCCAGGGAGGGAATGAGGAAACAGGTCAAAATTGTCAGATGCTTCCAAGGGGATAAGGAGGATGAGAACTTAGAAGGGGAAAAAAAGAAATGTATTATCTTTGGAAATAGAGAGGATGTGCATGACATATATTTGAGCAACTTCAGCAGGAAGAGCAGAATTCATATTGCCAAGAGTATGAAGAAATTGGCATTTAGTCTGGAGAAAATAAGACTCAAGAGGGACATGATATCTGTCCTCAAATATCTGTACTGATGTCCTGTGGAGGTGGCACAAGACTTGTTCTGCTGGACAGAAACAGGAGCAATTAGTGGAAGTAACAGAGAAGTAAATTTCAGGGTTGGAGAACATCCTACTAATTTTTGCTTTCCAAATATGGAATGCATTAAAAAGTGGTGGGGTTCCCCCTGCCTTGGAAGGATTGAAGTACAGATTAGAATACCACTTATTTGGTATGTTATAATGGAGATTTCCTGTCATGTAAGAATTGGAGTCCACTTCCAAAGAATTTGGCTGGTGACAAGAAGAAGAACAAGAGGATGAGAACAAGGAATGTTCTAGATCAAGGAGGGATAGTCATGCTAAAAACTTGCTTAAGTCTCTGGTTTGTTTTTAAGAGACTTAATGCATGTTTTTAGCAGCAGTAGTCAAGAGAAAGAGAAAGCATGAAGAAAAGAGGTTACAAGAGGGGGATATCACTGCTCAGGGGGGAATGAATCTACACTGTTTCAATTAGCTTGATACTTTCTTAAAAAACAAAAACCTCCATTTCCTTTTGTGCTCCATAAACACTACCTGTATGGTTCAGAGCAGGTAATATAATCCTTCTGAGGCTCACATTTATACATCACAACACTAAAAAGATTTATAGATCCTAGACTGAAAGCTGGAAAGGGTGTGATGTAAAGTCTCACCACCTTAGTTCAGAAGATCCAAAATCAGGAGCCATATGGTATCTCAGAAGCTATCTAGTACAACCCCGTCATTTTATAATTGAAGAAACTGAAGAAGAAGGAAGTTAAGAAATGGCCTTTTCTGGTCCCATCCAAGATATATAATAATTCCTTCCATATCATGGGGATGAGGGGCACAGTATCCCCTCAATCTGAAAAATCCACCTAAAATATTTTTCCCTCCCTTCTTACCAGAGAAGAAGCCTGAATTATTATGGCACTAAAAGATAAAATATGTTTATATTATATAATACTATACATATATTTTATGCATTTTTAAGTTCCTATATTTTTCCTGTGTCCTCTGCTGGCCTTCATAAAACTCCACCAAAATTCCCATTTAATTTCTTATGTTGAGAAGCAATATGTTGAAACCCAAGATGCAGAAAGTCACAATAAAGGAAAGATAACTGTATTTTCCTTTTATGTTGCATATACATATATATTTATACATATATGCACACATAGGTATGTATGTATGTATATAGATACAGATATATCATATAGACCTAGTGAAGTACATACTGTCTTCTCCATTAGAATGTAAGCTTCTTGAAGACAGGGGCTGTTTGTGCTTTTTTTTTGCATCCTTATCTTTAGCCAAATACCTGTCATGTTTTAAGTATTTAATACATAGTTGTGGACAGATTGATTGTCCAAGCTGTCAGAAATGAAATTGTCAGAGACAGGATCTGAAGCCAGGTTCTCTGACTAAAGTAAGAATTCTTTCCATTCTAATTTCTTTATTTGTAAAACAAGAGGATTGGATTTAATCCTCTCCAAGCTAGCTTATCCCATTTGGATACCAAATGTCTAGCATAATACCTGTCATGTAATAGGTGCCTATAAATGCTTGTTGAATGATTGATTAATTAATTCTAACTCCAATATTCTAAGGTTCTAAGACAACCTTTCAGTCTAATTGTAGAACCTCTTCTTAAGGATGGGCTCTACAAACGATTGCTAGTAGCCGAAAGGTCTGGGAGGAGAATCCTGGATCAATCTGGCCTGAATCACTGGTTCATTGTGTGTGACCTGAGGCAAGCCACTTGACCTCCTTCCACCTCAGTCAGCTCAGCTGGAAATATGGGTGTAATGCAGGAGTTCGCTGAAAACCAGATGCTACATCTGAGCAGAGTTTTCCTGAATAAATAAATTATGGATGGGGAGGGGGGGGAAAGAGAATATTTTTGGTGACCCTTTCAAAGGAGTCCTTTACACTTGATTTTTAGTTTTAAGTTGTTCCCTTCCTTTCTCCCCCACCCCCCACATTAACCAGTGTTTCCTATGAGTAGGTAGATTTGGTGAAAACTCATAGCAAATTCCCTCAGAACATCTACATCCTGCTCTGTATCCAATTAGTACATTAAAGGGATTTTCTTTGTGAATCAGAAGCAAAATCTCTAGTCTTTATGCCCTCCTAAAGATTTGCTAGGCTTCTCTCTATACAGTATACTGAAAGGAGAAGGAAATTAGAAGATTTGTAAGGCTCTCAGGAAGACAGAGAAAGAATCTGTAGAATATGTGATCTGAAGATACTTCTTACAGGTAGTTAAAGAGGCATCTTGGGAAGCAGACAGAGTACTTACTCTGGAGTCTGAGGACCTAGGTTCCTATCTTCCCTCTGATAGTTGCAATGGTATCCCTGGGGCAGAGCAGAGAAGAAGGGAGGGAAGTGCCTTTACTTATATTTGGGTCTCAATTTCCTAATTAATATTTTTTAAATGTAGGGGTTGATTGATTATAATCCTTCTTTACAACTTGACTAATATTTAATGTTCAGGTATTTGTAAAACCTATATTGGATTGCTTGCCACCATAGAGGGGAAAGGGGAAAGGAGGAGGGGGAGGGAAGAAAATTTGAAATTCAAAAGCTTGTGGAACTGAATATTGTAAACTAAAATTAATTAATTAATTAAATGTTTAAAAATTTAGAGGTTACACTAGATGACCTCTGAAGTCCTTAACAGCTTTAAATATAAAATTACTTAGAAAAGAAACAGTATTTCAACCCCATTAGTCTGTCAATGATGAAAAGAACAGAGTTAACACAAAGAATGGCCTCTGGATAGAAATTAAGCAAACCATAGGCCCTGCTGGGTGAAAAGGAGAAGCCAAATAACTGGGAGTGGCTGCCATGGAGATCTACTCTTCTTTTTTTATTTAAGGAGTATCACAGGTGAGATATTACTCAGTATCACAAGTGGTACAGCTGGGTTCCAATTAATGGAAGTCATACATTTCTTGAAGTAGTGGCAAGTATTTTAGTTTGCACTAACTGATGTTATAATTATGTAAAATATGGTATTTGGTTCAAGCCCCATGCAGATATGCAGTGCGAACGTGAGGCATTCTACCATTTCAGAGTATTTATTATCTACACTAATTGGGATCTAGCTCTAGTTGACAGTTCTCCTAACTAGACTGCGAAGTGCTAAAAGGTTAAACTCAGGGAGATCTCATGAGTGCATCTGTAAAACAAAGAATTTTTGCTCTCTAGGATCTTTGTAAATTCCTCCTAGCCCTAACATTCTATGTTTTTTTTTTGTTTGTTTTGGGGGAATTTTTTTTTTTTGCTTTTTGGAGGGGGGAAGGTAGGGCACTTGGGGTTAAGTGACTTGCCCAAAGTCACATGGCTAGTTTGTGTGTGTGTGTGTGTGTGTGTGTGTGTGTGTGTGTGTATGTCAGAGGTCACATTTGAACTCAGGTCCTCCTAACTCCAAGGCTCTATTCACTGCACCACCTAGCCACCCCACATTCTGTTTTTTATTAGTCTTTGAACCAGTAATTAAAAAAATAGCACTCTATTTCCTTCTTCATCCCTAGTGATGCTTCATTATTTCAAGAAATCAGGCCTCCCTCTAATGGTGCAGTTCACACTCCTTCCATGTCATGTTGTGATGCAGTGGATAGAGCTCTGGACATGAAGTCAGGCAGACCTAGGTACAAATTCAGCCTCATTCACTTACTAGCTAGTGACCTTGGTCAAGTCTCCTAATCTCTGCAAGTCTCATTTTTTTCTCATCTGTAAATTGAGATAATAATAGCACTTTTCTCAGAGTTGTCGGGAGGACAGAATGAAATAATATTTGGAAAGTGCTTTGCCAAGTTTAAAGTGCTACATAAATGCTAGCTATTGCTGTTAGTATTATCCTCTTCAGTTCTAATCCATGATGCTACTGCCCAGAGGATCTTCTTAATGATATAAGGGACTTGCTCTGTTCCACATCTTTGTGTGGATGCCAGTGAAGTCATTCACCATTCTTGCGATACCTCTGCCCATCTCCTTTTCCTGTCATGCATGTCTTGGGTATGATGCTATATCACTTCATCATAAAGTCATAGATGACCATAGAGTTATAAGGGACCTAAGAGTCCATTTAGACCAACTCACTCATTTTACTGATGAGGAAAGATCCAGAAAGATTTAGTAAGCATCAGAGGTAGAATTGATTTTCCTTAAATTGTTGTTCAGTCGTTTTTCAGTTGTGTCTGACTCTTTGTGACACCCTATAGAGTTTTATTGGCAAAGATACTGGCTTGCATTTTCCTTTTCCAGCTCATTTTACAGACAAGGAAACTGAGGCAAACAGGGTTAAGTGATTTGCCCAGAGTCGTATCATACAGCATGCTACTAAGTGTGTGGTACCAGATTTGAATTCAAGAAAATGAGTCTTCCTAACACAAGACCCACTGTGCCAACTAGCTGTTCATTTTATTTTTTATTTCATTTAAAAATTAGCACAAATAGAAGATTGAATATGAAATCATAAATCTCTAAATTATTGTTGACTTGATTTATAGAAATCTTGCTCCCAAAAAAGTAAATAATACATTTAACATGTAACTTCCCAAGCTGTCCTGCATGTTTCTCTCCTTCTGAACCTTCCTCTATTGTCTTATTTTTCTTTCTAGTTTCTTTTTTTGTCAGTTCTATTGCTCCCTCTCTGCCCCTTTACTTTCCCCCAAATATCCCAACCATCCCTTAGATAATGAAAGAAAACCACAATCTTTGTAGTCAATAAGCACAATCAAACCAAGAAAATACACATATTTGTTTAGTCCAAAATTATATATCTCATTCTATACCTTGAGTTTATCAAAATTTTTGTCAGCATGTGAATAGCATGCTTCATCAAAAGTCCTCTGGTATTGTGATAGGTCGTTGCATTGACCAGAATTCTTAAATCTTTCAAAGTTATTTTTTTCTTTACAACATTGTCATTGTATATATTTTTTCCTGGTTCTGCTCCCTTCACTCTTCATTGGTTCATACAAAATTTCTCTGACACTATTCCCTTCATCATTTCTTATAACAATAATAATATTCCATTGTACAATCATGCGATAGATGCAGATATATGTATAAAAATATAGATATTTCATACTTTGTTCAGTTATTGCCCAATATGTACTCCCTTTTGTTTCTGATTCACTGAGTGATACAAAAAAGAGCTGCTTTCAATATTTCTGCACATATTTATTTCCTCTTTTTGTGATCTCTAGGTAGTGCTATCACTGAGTCAAAGGATACACACACACACACATATGTATGTATAAATATGAGAGACAGAGAGAGAGAGAGAGAGAGAGAGAGAGAGATACACAGGGACAGATACAGAGAGAGAGACTGTGTGTTTTTCCGGAAATAGTACAAAACTGTGTTCCAGAAGTGTTGAATTAATTTACAACTCCATCAACCGTACACCAGAGTACCTGTCTTCCTGAAGTTCCTTCAACAATTGCCATGAACTTCTTTGTCATCTTTCATAATATGATAGGTGGATTTTTTCAACTTTGGAGTTATTTCAATCTACATTTGTCTAATCATGATTTAGAACACATAAAAATATGGCTATTGGTCACTTATATTCTTTTCTTTGAGTATAGTCATTCATATCTTTTTACAATATTGTGTCATGATTATTTCCATATATTCGAATTGTATATTATGTACATATGCATGTATATATGTATGTGTATATATATACATATATATATGTTGTGCTATGTATGCATGTATTGGATATTTTACCTTTATGAGAAAAATTTTATATAATTTTTCCTTAGCTAATGGTTTCTCTTTCCAGGTGCACTGTGTTGATTTTGTTTGCGACAGAGGTAGAATTTGAACCCAGCTCCTCTTACTTTAGACTTTGTGGACTTCTTACTCTACAGGGTCTTCATTAGTAACATTCTGCAGTTTGCCTAAACTCACCACAACGTTAATTGCTTTTTGGATAATCTGTCATTTCAATTCCAAGATGACTTTTGCTTTTAGACAAATAGATTTGACAAAAGAATATTGAGGTTAAAAAGATGTGTGTGTATGCATGTGTGTGATTATGTATGTGTAAGTCAGAGAAATTTGAGATTGTTTTCCAAATCCAATCTGATCTGAACCTTCCTTTTTTAATATGTTTAATAAAAAGAAATAGAATAGGGTTAATAAATAGAAAAAAATCTTCACAGATCATAGAACAGTAAAACATCAGAGCCTGCCTATTCTGAAAAGGAGAAATTGACTGCTGTTCTGTTGAAGGGTGGAGGCAGGAACAAATTTTTTAAGGTGATTAAAGATGGTACTTTCTGTTAGCAAATATTGTGATGATGTTATAACTGGATGTTAGTTGGTACATAAGGTTCTGAGAATACTCCCAGGCCATAAAGATTTAGTGAGAAAATTCACATTGCTTTCAATTGAGGAGATTTGTCCCCCATTTCAGGAAATGAATTCAACTTTGCATTTACTTATTTAAAATACGTATTTTTTTATGTCATACATTGATCTTTCTTAGGAAGTCAGGAAGTTACTTAGAGCTTAGAGATCGACTTCCTCACTCATTGTCTTCCTTCCAAATCTCCCCCCTTATTTCCAGATAGTTTTTTTTACAGTACAGTCTTATTCCATCACACTCATAAACCGTCTTATTTAGCCGTTCCCCAATTGATGGGCATCTCCTCAGTATACAGTTATCTGTGCTACCACAAAGAGAACTGTTAGAAATACTTTAGAGCATAGAGATTCTTTTCCTTTATCCCTGATCACTATGAGAAACAGACCCAATAGTGGTATTGCTAAGTCAAACATAGTAACTTTCTGTATCCTCATTCCCTTGACCAGTCTCCTAAATCCACCAAACACATGTTTCAAAAGGTTCTGTCCTAATTAAGCTGTACCTGTTATGAATTTTAATGAAGATATATTTCCAACTCCCTGTGTTGCTGGTGGGCTGCATAGTTTGAAGGACCACAAATAAACACATGGTTCAGATTCGCATCCTAATCTTGCCATTAATTTAATCTATAGATCACTTTTTGTAACTTCTTGTGGTGGAAGGTTTCCAGTTTGTTTAGGTAGGAGTCCCAATGGATGAAGTATTATAACTTCATTCTCTGGGAGGTCCTGAGTTCATAGCCAGCCTAAGATATTTACTGGTTGTGTCATCTGGAGCAAGTCATCCAACTTCTCTTTGATTCAGGTTTCTCATCTATGAAATTGGGATAATACTAGTCCTAACTCTCAGGGTTATTGTGAAGATGATAATATTCATAAAATATTCATAAAAACATTTTGCAAATTTTTAAGCACTTTATAAATACTAGGTATCATCATTACTCAAACTGTAGATTGGTAAAACATAGACCTATTGAGGTTGGGTCTAGAAATGCAGAAGAGTGTCAGATCCTCACAGTTGAAGGAACTAAGACTTAGTGAGGAGACTTTGCACTGGTACCCTAGTAGCTGGAGATTTATTAACTTAATAGTTAACTAACTCAGTAACGTAGGTCAGTTTTTCAGGGATTCACTACATGTGAGCCTCACGTTAAAGAATCCCAGGGTTAGAAGATAACTTTCATAGGCTGTTTAGCTCAACAGGTAGTTGAACTTCTCTAAAATGTAAGCAGCTTGAAGGAAGGAAATGCTTTTGTTCGTTTTGTTTTGGTAATGCCTTTGTATCCTTAGCACCTAAGACAGGTGCTACTTTAAGCATGTAAAGACTTTCTCCAGCAGAATGAGAGGATGAGAAAAATGTGTTTCAGTGGTCTTAAAGGTAGCTAAAGTAGGTGCTGTGGCACACTTAGAACTTGGTCAGACATTGGTGACATTCTATCTTGGGCCATCACCAGTCATTGTGACTTTTGTCTTGCTACATGACTCAAATGACTCTGGAAGAGAGAATGAGGCTGGTGACTTGGTGCAACTCTGTCTCATGAGTTCAATTCATGCTTATGTCAAGATACCACCTCAAGATGTCATTGTTCCTCTTTGAAAATAAAGCATGAACTTCTAAGACAGGATTTTATACATAGCAGGTCCTTAGTATCTGTTTGTTGAGTTCAGTTGAATAAGAATTCTATCTATCTGATAACCTTTGCTTGAAGACCCCAAAGGGAAGGAAATCTATCACCTCCTGCAAATGTCCATTTCACATTAAGTGACTGTAAATTGAAAGGAATTTCATCCTTATATCAAACATAAATGTTCTCTTTTCGACTTCTATCTACTTCTGCCCTCTGGGGCCAAGTAATAAAAGTATATTTTTTCTTTCAACTGACTGATCTTCAAACACTTAAAAATGGCAGTCATGTTTCCCCTAAGCTGTATCTACTTTAGATTTCATGTGCCTAGTTCCTTAAAATGATACTTATATGACATATTTTCATGACTTTTCACCAGCCTCCAGGAACATTTCCAATTTAGGAATATTCTTCCTAAAATACAGTTCCCAAATACAAACATAACACTCTACACATGATCTGATCAGGCCAGCAAAGAATAAAACCAATAACTTCCTAATTCCAGAACAATCTCTATGACTCTCAGTATAATTTATGATTCAATGGCACCTTTTGTATTCTGCCAGATTATATTTGGTGCGTGTTGAATTTGTAGTACTTTAAGTGTTCCAGCTCTTCTAGAAAAACAAAAGTCCAGCTACACGTTCTCCATCTTATACTTGTGAAATCGGTATATAACTAAACCTATAAAGTCAAAAGCCTCCTTTGAATTCAGTTTTCAACTAACCTTTTCAGCCTTAGCCTCTAGGACTTCCCTTCGATGACTTCCATCTTCCTTGATCACCTCTTATATGCAGGGCTCTGTAGCCAGTGTTGGGGTGAGGGAAAGAGTAACAGCAAGCACCCTAGCATACGATGGCTGCTAGCTTTTCTAAAGGAAAGCAACTCAAAAGAAGGTTAACAATCTGACTTTAATCTAATGCATACATATATACCTACCTACATATATACATATATGTATATATATATATTTATGTGTATATATATGTATATGTGTGTGTATACACACACACACAGATATATAAATAATTTCAGACAGGGCTTCTAGCTGTATGACCATCACATATATACAGTGTTAGTTAACAGAGAGAGAAGCACAAACATCTGGGTTTTCAAAGCCAAAGGGCTCAATTCCAGCCCGGCATCTCATCTGGCCAAATCACACAACTCTTCCCATAAGGGAGCTCCAAAGTAAAACCTCACCTCAAGGAGCACATATAGGGTCAGAAGACTTCACAACCTTTGTGACCCACTGCCTAATTACAAAGTAACAAAAGGTGTGCCTTCCTGAAAAACAAGTCTCCCCTAAGCAAGATTCTCTTGTTAGGTTCCAAGTGAGATCCCTTAGGGGCAGGGAAAATCTTCAAATTCCCTTACCATTACAGGGAGGGAAGAGGGTAAAGGTAGAGTAGCATCAAAGAAAATTAATACAAACTATCATAGGATCATAAATATGTATTTGAAAGGGATCATAACACCAGATATTTAGAGATGGCTGGGATCTTGGAGGTTATCTCGTCCAGCTCCCTCATAGAAAAAGCCTAATAGAAAGAAAGTAACTTATTCAAGGTCACCCAGGGACGATATATAGTAAAGTCAGGATTTCACATCAGGTTCTCTGATTTCCAATGAAATGCTCTTTTTACAGAACCACTAAGTATTTCATGGTTCCTCACCTTAAGTATTTAATTCTTATAGAATAAAGTAACATGAATAAGGGAAATATTTAGAAAATGAGTAGAAAGGATTTGATGACCTAAAAGCTATAGAGGGTTCTTTCTTTCGCACTTGGGCTAAATGACTTCGCCAAGGTCTCATGGCTAGTTTTTGGGTTGAGTGTCTGAATCAAGATTTGAACACAAGTCCTCCTGACTCCTGGGCCAGTGCTCTATCCACTGTACCACTTAACTTCCCCCTATAGAGGATATTTCTTTTGGATGAGTATGACTTCTTGAGTGCCATCTCAATCTAAAGTTCTGTTATTCTTTGATTCTATGAAAAGAGAGGGAACAAAGAGCAAAGTTATGATCTAACATAGGTTTAACCTCCAATCAATGCTGTTATCCAGTAACATGGCTCTAGTCAATGAGAAGACTCTAGCTGAGAAGTCCCATGCTGATCATGTTGGTTATAGAACTCTATAGAGAGTGCACTGGTAAAAATGATTCAAGTTATATATTTTCTATCTTTATGTATATCTTTCAGACAATAAGTTACCTTCTGTTTCCTAGACTTGCCTTTTTCTGAATCACCAAGCTGGTATGGTTACTATGAATTTACCTCATCTGAATACTTCTAAGCCTGAATCAACCTTGTCCCTGAGCTTTTAGTATTTCACTGAGCCCTAGGCTGTGACCTCTGCCATGACCTTAGCATAATGAGTCTCTTCCCACAGAAATTAATAAAATATGATCAAATGCTTACAACATTTAGCTTTGTCATGCAATCAGTGAAAACAACAAAAAATACTTAATAAATATCAGGTAGCTGCATACCTGCAGATTCTCCAAGATCCAGGCAGCCTCCAGAAAGTACTCATAGTTCCTATTCCAAACCCAGGGGTGCTATGACAGAAATAGACCAGTTTGCTTAGTACTCCTTCCACCACTGCCCAAGCCCCTCCCCCATCACTGAGCTGCCCCCTCCCCCAACACTTTCCTTGGCCTACATGTTGGTACCACTGGCCTTGACCACTTTTTACCAACAGGTCAACAGAGAGAAAAGAAGAGTCCATTGAGCTATGTATAACCTCCTGCTTAGGAGAGAAATCAGTCTGTGCTTCTGTTTAAACTTCTTTTGCTTGACTCCAAAAAATGTCTGGATTGGGAGAGATGATGAAAAAAAAGGACAGACTTCAGCAATCAGAGTTTTTCAAAAGTAAAGTCAACTTGAGATATACTGAATTTCTAGTAATTCGAAGGTCTTCAGAAAAGGCTGGATGACCAAGGAATATCTCGTTAAGGTACATGATGCCCCAAATCATATCTGAGATCTCTTTCAACTAAAAAATCTTATGGGAAAAATGTGTCTACATCCAACTTAAATTCTAAGAAACTTTCTCAATTTTAGGGTCATAAGTCCTGCCTAAAGGTCAGAGTGTTTCTTTATCTCTATGATAAATGGTCTCTATAACTAAAAGCCTGCCATGCAAGAGAATAATTAGACTTTTCAATGTGGCTGCAGAGAGTAAGACTAAAAACAATGGGGGGAAAGAGCAGAAAGGCAGTTTTCAGGTCACTTCCTAATAATTTGAGCTATTGAGAAATGGAAAGGGCGGCCTTGGATAGAAGGGTTTAGATGTCCTGAACTGGAAGTTTTCAAGCAATGTCTGGTGGCTCCTTATGTAGAATATTGTTTGTAGACCTGATTCATATTTAGGTACAAATTGGGTTAGACAGCCTCTAAGATTGCCTTCAATTCAAAGATGATCCAATTCTGTACCTCATCCAACTGGCCAAGCTAATAGATTTAACTAAGAATAAATGTTATATGACAAAGAACATTCTGATACTTAAAGGCACCTGTGAGCCTTAGTACCTACCTCTGTCTAACAGGATGGATAGATAACCTCACCAGCCTCTCTCTTTCCATTGCAAATGCTCAAGCAGGAACTAGATGACCAGTATTCAGGGATCTTGTTTTATTTTATTTTTATTTTTATTTATTTTATTTTTAACTTATGGAATAAAACAAGCATTTCCATCACATAGAATCATAAAAAAGATGATTGCACATGGAATTGCAAATCCATTACATACAACTTGCTATTCCTTTTAAATATATAATAAAGTTTTCCTGTAAATTTTTTTCTTCCCTCCCTCCCCACTCTAGAGATGGCTATCATTGGACACAAATGTGCGTATACGTGCGTGCATGTGTGTGTGTGTGTGTGTGTGTGTGTGTGTGTGTGTGTGTAAAATCATTCTATACTTAGTTCAGTTTATTTCTCTGGATGCAGATAGAATCTTTCTTCAGTCCTTTGTAGTTCATTTGGGTGTTTATAATAGTCAAAATGACTTAATTGCTCAGTTGTTTCTAAAACAATATTGTTGTTGCTGTACATAACACCCTCTTGGTTTGGCTCATTTCACTCTTCATTATTTTGAGCAAGTCTATCCATATTTTTCCTAAGATTATTGAGCTCATCATGTCTTATAGCACAGTAGTATTCCATCAAGAGCATATACCACAATGTGTTCAGCCATTCCCTGGTGGTTCTTTGCCACCACAAAGAGAGCTGTTATAATTCTTTTGAAACATACAACTGTTGTTCTTTTTCCCTTTTCCCTAATCATCTTTGGAAATAGAACATACCGATATTGTTGGTGATCTTATACAGGGAATTCATGTCTCCTCTAGAGTTTGAACTACGTGACCTCTGAAAGGAAACTCACCCATCTGGCCATCCTGTGATTTGCTGTTGTTATCTAAGTTCTTTAAGAAGGTAAAGTGATGTAATAATTAAGAAAATGAAGGATTATGATGATTCTGTTCTCTAGCTGGCAAGAAAGAATGACATTGTTTCAACGAATGCCTATAATAAAAAAACTATGAGATATGTGTAATAATAAATCAGACCTTTTTAAAAAAATTATTGTTTTTTTAAAAACAAATTTTATTTGTTTTTTATTGCCTTTATTTCTCAGTTTCTTTCCTTTAGCTCTCTTCTCAGTAAGCTATGTCTTTTAAGAGCATTTTAAAACGGGGGGGGGGTGGAGGAGTAAATCAGCAAAACTTATCATCATATCAACCGTACATAGGATGTTCCACAATCTACTTCAGCAAAGAAGAGAGGTACATTTACCATCTTCTCTCTGGGACCAAATTTAGTCATTATAATTGTTTAGTGGCAACAAATTTATTTTTAATTTGACTTTTATTTTCTTCTTATATTAAAAGCAAGTTAAGAAATTAAGAGAGTGAGGGGATAGCAAATGTAGAACGGAAATGGGGTAATATGTTGTTAGTGGAAATGTACATTGGTGCAATCTTCCTGGAATAGAACTGGCAATATCCCTTACTAAAAGAGTCATGGAACTGGCCTTTGACCTGAAAATCCAACTGCTGGACATAAGTAATAAGGTTATAGCAGAAGGAAAGAATAATGATTTGTTGAAAGATGTTTCCAGCTGTGCTATTTGTAATAAGGAAATGGAAGCCCAGAGACATGAGATGGGTTGTCCACTGTGTTGAGTTGTCCAACATGATTCTGCCGCTCATCAGCTTGGGACCTTAGACAACTCATTTTCTCTTATAAATCAAGGGAGGGAGTTGATTTCTACTACCAGAAGTCTTCAAGCAGAGCCTGTAAGATAAATTGTCTGAGATCCTATAGTGAGCTGGACTCATATGTGAAATCCCTTCTTCCTGTCATTCTACCATTTTCTATTTCTTTTCCAGAGGTGACATTATATGATGTTATAAAAGCCTCAGTCCTGAATTTTCAGTCTTACTTTTTCTTTTTAAAAAATAATACAATAGCATCTTTTAATCATTGAAAAGCTCCAGCTTTTACTTCAGCCATAGTGATTGTTTTCTAAAAGTTCACATCAAAGCTTAGTTCCTACATAACTAATTAAAACATGGGTAGGCTATGTAGAAATAGGAGTTCAGAGTCTAATTACATAAAATTGTTACAGCTTTGGGGGTCAGGAGAATTTTGGAAGTAGGGAACAATTAAAATCTTTGTGAATGGGTGCATAATTTTCTTTTTAAATGACAACGGTCACAATAGTTAAAAGATTGCCGTAGGTAAATTTGACTGACTCTGTTTGACTGCTGAGACCTCAACTCAAATCAGCGTAAATTCCTTTCTGGAACATTATGGCTCAAAATGAGGAAGAGTTTCCAAAATCAGAGCTGTACAAAAAGGCAACGATCAACTTTGTGAGGTATTCAAGCAGAGTCTAGGTGAACTGGGTCTCCTTCTTACTATTATGTGTGACCTTTGCCTGATAGCTTTCTTTATACAGGCTTGAGTTTCCACAGCTGTAAAATGATCATGTTGATTGAAGAAATATAGAAATGGTGACTTAGCCTTGAAGCTCATTTAACTTCCCTTCTCCATCCTATCTTCCAGACCTATTTTAAAGTTGAGGAAACATGTCCAAAGAGATGAATGAGGGAAAGATCACCCATTTAGGTATTTGTTAGAGCACCCAGATTCAAAACTAAGGTTCCTTGACTCCCAATATGGTACTTATTTTCCATACTATTACAACCTTGCCTCTCACTCATTTTTTTTCATTTGTTTCTGTTTTCCTCACTCTTTCTTGTAATTTGTGTTGGAATTATGATTTCCTTGTGGTGGGGGAACTCCAGGTGTGGAAACTTCCTCCAGTAATGCAGGTCTGCAACCCCTCTGTAAATGTTCATTTTGAGACAGTTTGCCTAGAGACAATGAGAAGTTGTGACTCACTCAGTCACACAGTCCTAGTGGTCCTAGTGTGTCACAGGAAGACTATGATCCTAAATATTGGTGACTCATAAGAAGCCCCTCCACTTTTGCAAATCTCATGTGTTTAGAATGTATGACAGTCTCCAGAATAAATAATACAAGACAAAATGATCACTTAAATAGCAATAACTAGGATAAAGTCAGAGTGTATCTTATCTAAAAGTTTACACCTTGGTTTCAGAGAAAAAAACCTTTGAAATTTACAAGATGCTCTTATGAGGTCATCTCTCTGTGTTGAAATGAAGGCAGTCTTAAGAAGTTTGCCAGGGACAGATGCTTGCCGATGTCTGTAGAACCAGGTTAAGTCATAAGACCCATGTAATTAATGTTCCCTTTGGTCTACCAAGGAAGGCTCTGTGTGGGGCTTGGCTGTGTGGGGCTATTTATATCAGATTAAACAGAGGGAGGCCCCTGGGTCTTCATAAGTTGCCTCTAACCTCTCCTCCTGTAGACTTGCATTCAAAATCGCAAAACTGGTACCCAGCTTCGGTGAAAAGTGATGAAACTTCCCTACCATCATCTTGATTTACTGTTCCCATTTGTGATATTATTTTGGGGAATAAGGAAAGCGTACTCCCACCTTAGTAGACACACGTATCCTACCGTGACACACACAGACACACACA
>CM053594.1:92624699-92665366 GCA_028646575.1 Pseudocheirus occidentalis
CCCTCCCCCCTCTTTCTCTCCCCTCCCTCCCTCTCCTCCTTCCTCCCTTCCTCTTTCCCTTCTTCCCTTCTCTTTCTTCCCTCCCCTCCCTCTTCCCCACCCGCCCTCCCCCAACACACCTCCCTTCTCCACTCCCCTCACCCCCACCCCCATCCTCCGCCCTATTAAAACAACCAGCAAGTCTCACTTGTTAAAAAGACCCCCTTAAGTTGGAGAAGGCAGAAAGGCAATAGCAGGAAAGAAAAGTCAAGACGTCTGGAAAAAATTACCCAGTCCCTACTCTGAGAAGCTCATTGAACTAGGGACTTGAACTGGCCGGCATCAGCCAAAGAAGACTTTCTCCTGATGCTGCACATCTTGGGACGACTTCTGCTGACTCTTCATGAGAGTAGCTTTTGAAACTGAAAGAACACTTTCTCATATCCAGAGCTGGGAGCAAGAGGGGGGAAATTAGTAATTTATTTTAAGGGCACAAGCAATACACGTCGAAAGTTTGAGACCCGACGCTGAATTTAAATAATACGTACAGAAAATAATAATTACATTATCCACTAAAAGTGGGAAGAACAGTGCATCTTAGGGTTTCCACAGAACCCCCTTTTTAATGTTATTTTTTATTTTTTTAATTTTTTTGGCCGGCCGTCTCAAATTCATCTGATCTCTTATTACCTCAATTTTGGGAACTGCTCACTACCAACCCACTGGGACCACACAGCAGGCTGAAGAAGACCTTTATGACCAAAAGCTGAACAAGGTAAGTTATTTATGGTGGCATTTCTGTGCATAGGACGGGTCTGAAATAAAACAGAGATAGGCGGGAAGATATGTAAGTCTAGAAATACTTGTATGGTTTTATTTATTTACTCTTTTAAAAACCTTAAGACAATATTGAATCTTGAAAGTTTGTAATCAAAAGAAAATTTTAGGTAACTTTAGGTTATGCTAATCATCTTTTCTGTCTCTCTCCCCCCCATCCTATTTGAGCCCCCTTAGATAAATCCCCTTTTAATGGAGGCGCAGGTACCTAGCTTAGGAGAGAGAGGGGAGAGAGAGAGAAGAGAGAGAGAAGAGAGAGAGAGAGAGAGAGACAGAGAGACAGAGAGAGACAGAGAGACAGAGACAGACAGAGACAGAGAGAGACAGAGAGAGAGACAGAGACAGAGACAGAGAGAGAGAGAGAGGCTTGTCTCAGGATGGAGTTTCCCATCTTTGTCTCTTGGGAGCTGTGAAAGAATGGCTTGCAGTGTAGGAAAGAAAAAATCTCAGTCAGAAAGAAAAGTCAATTGACAGTTTTTCCTCTCACCCCTTTTCCTTTCTAATTTCTCTAGTCCTCCCTTGTATAGTAAAAAAATCAGTATCTCAACTGTCTCAGTTCTCTGCTTGCTCCCTTTGCCTTTCTCCTTAGCGGAATGTAAAGAGTTAAGTCATCCTGGTCCTTAGCTCCCGGGAGAAGGGATCCCGGCGAGGGAGGGCCCTAGTGCCACCTCGTATGTTCGCGGCAATGCGCGACCCGGCGGGGGCGCAGCCACTCCCACCCTCCTTCCCCTGGCCTCTCTCTTCCCTCACTACCCCCACATCAAACCGCGGATACTCAATCGGGCTCCGCGAAACTTTCTTTGGGAGCATCTGTTCTTCCTGCTAATGCACATCTGGCTAAGCACCCTTAGAGGGGAGAGGAGGTGGTAGGATGAGCTTGCTGGCCGGGCCGACGCCTCTCCTTTAATTGGGTCCGTTCTTCCAACATCCCACTCTGCCCAGGGAGCAAGCCTTGCTTTGGGGAGGGGCGGGGGACTGGGAAGAGCAGCTCCAGGGAAAATCGTGGGGGCAGTTTCCAAAAGAGGCCACCTTTTTATAGTAGTCCGGTGGGCTTTTAGCTTCTCCACGGCTTGCGGCTCGGGATTTGGGAGCGAAGCACAGGGCACCAGGCCTAAGGGAGGCGGGGGGTGGAAGTGGGAGCAAGACCTTGGGACTGAGTCGGGATTTATCCGCACCTTAGACTGAATTCATCGTGCCGGTTCCCGCCCAGCCACAGTAAGAGGAGAGCGCTCTCCAAAAGGCGTCCCTAGAAGCGGGAGGGCGGGTCTGAAAAGTGGGTTTGTGTGAGCCTAAGAGAGACTTTCCTGGAGCCCAGGAACGACCCCGAGGGGAAGCCGCGCTGAAAAGAAAATTAAAGCTTGGGAGAGAGGGGGTTTGCGACTGGGTGGAGAAGGGAGATGGGAGGAGGGCTTAAAAGGGGCGGCTCAAGTTACACCACTGAGGCTGCCAACTACCCCCACCTCAAACGCCCAGGCTAGGGAAATAGGTGCGCCACGGCATGCCTCTAGGGCTAGGGAAAGTGCAGAGGCAGCAGCCTGAGCCTAAAATTCGGAGCCTTCGGGGTGGGCGTGGAGAATCCTCAACTCTTCCACTCCTCCCAATTCCCAACGGAGAGGGACGCTGAGCAATAGTCTGTGGCTAAGGAACAGGGAGCCTCACTCCCACACGTCCCCCTTCCCCTGCAAAACCCACGTGGCAAGGGCTGGGAATGCCTTTGACGTCACATAAGGGGGGAGATGTGACGCAATAGATCTGAAGGAGCCTGATTGGGTAAGAGGGGCTTCCCCAGACTTGATGGCTGAGTGCTGAAAACCGTCTCAAAAAGGGGAAGAGATTGAATTCTAAAACGCTAGAGAAAGGAGGAGGTGCTCTATTTGAAGTGCAATTAGGTTTCTTTTAGGGAATGAAGATCCTAGCTTCTTGGAGAATAGCTTCCAATTTCCACAGGTCTTTGGGAGATTGTGACTCTGATTTCAGAGAGTCCTGAAGACATGTAGAGTGACTTTAAAGATACTAAAAGAGATTAAGATTTTCAGATGACACTTTTAAGATGAAAGTACTCTAGGTTCTTAACAAACTTCTGCCAAATGTCAGTTACAGATGACATCTTTTAAAGTAAGTTCAATGTAAATTTCAGCCAACTATAATGTAAACTAAATAAATTTTAAACCATTTAAATTTTATTTAAAATTTTGCACTAAAGAATCAAATAATTTATTTTTGAAATTTTCCTGGTTTAAATGTTAACAAGTCAACTTCATGTCTTTTTCTTTTTTTTTTTTTTTTTGGCTCCAGTCTCCCCAAGAGGCTGAAAGATTACACACACAGAAGTCCTGTGTTTCAAAAATTGTAGCTATCCATGCCAAATAACCCTTAGTTTTCCTTTAATATATGAAGACATATATATATATATATACATCATAAGCATATAAATACAAATATATGAATTATGTACTATATGCATTATTAAGGAGTGTTATATTAATATGTATTATAAGCAATATTAAGGAGTACACAAAAATGAGTAGTGGAGTATAGTCTAATGAAGACAATAGGAGAATCCTTGATGTGAACATATTTTGGTTAAGTTGGTGGAAAAGATTCAGTCCAAGAACCATGTTCCAGTCCTAACTCAGTTCTATCTCTACCTCATTTGCTTGTGACCTTAGAAAAGGCATTCTACTTCTCTAGCCTCCTTTCTCCGTGAAAGGAAGAGATTGGAATAGATGGCCCAAGATCTCTTCCAGCTTGTGAAATAACATTTCCTTTGAAATAATTTTATCTTAGGGTAATACAGTCTAACAACCTCTTTGCAAAAATAAACTATAATTTGAACTATGATATCACCCTCAGAATAAAGTTAGTTTATATTTGTATATCTCCATAAAGTTTGCAATGTTTTTTATGTCCATTATCTTATTTTTTTCTTTTATAACAGTCTCGTGAGTTTTGTAATATGGGTATTATATAGAGAGCACTGGGCCTGGAGTCCGGAAGACTCATCTTCCAGAGTTCAAATCTTGCCTCACACTAACTGTTTGTGTGACACGTCACTTAACCCTGTTTGCCTCAGTTTGCTTATATGTAAAATAAGCCATAGAAAGAAATGGCAAAGCCATTTTGGTATCTTTTCCAAGAAAACACCAAATGAAGTCATGAAAAGTCAGATAGGACTGAAAGTATCTTTTCCAAGAAAACAACAAATGGGGTCATGAAAAGTCAGACAGGACTGAAAGCAACCCCATAATAAATGACTGTCCATCATCCATCAATGAAAAGAGAGCTGCATAGGAGACACAGGACCATAGATTGAGAATCAGAAGTTAATTTAGTCCAATTACTCAAAAGCAAACTAGTCCAATCTACTCATTTTACAGATTAGGAAATTAGGAAGACCCAGAAAGGTTGTAACTTGCTCTACGTTACATAGGGGATAAACTACAGAGGGAGGATGTGGACCTTGATCCTTTTAGGGTCATAGAATCATAAATACAGTTCCTCTGATTTCAGAGCCAGTACTCATGCTACTCTGTTATACCACAGAATTTTCCCTTATCAGAGTAACTGGATTCAAATCCTAACCCTGCAACCCAGGTGTCCTGAGTTCTAATCCCACCTTAGTTACTTATTAGCTGTGTAATGTTGCGTTGTCATTTAATTTCACTCAACTTCCATTTTTCTTTTCTCATCTGTAAAAAGGAGATAATATTAACACATACCTTCCAGAGGTGTTGTAAAGATTAAAAAGAGCTAGTAGATAATAGCTCACATTTATGTAGTGCTTACTACATGCCAGGTCCTTTGCAGGTATTATGTCTGTTACTCTATCTACTGCCTTACCAGCTGACCCATTGTAAACCTTAAAGTGCTATCTCGTTATTACTTGTCTGTGTGACCATGGCAATTTATAGTAATACTAATCATGATGACAATAGCTAATATTTACACAAATAGCACTTGAAGTTTTGAAAATTATTTTATAAGTAGATTATTTTATCCTCACAGTAACCCTGGGAGATAGGTGCTATTATTATCCCCATTTTACAGATGGCCTATTTGATAGACTGAGGCAGAAGTCAAATGTGTTTCCCAGAGTCATATGGCTGAGGTGGGGTTTGAATTCAAGTCTTCCTCCCTTTAGGTTCAGTGTGCTATCAGCTACAGCACCAAGATGAAATTCTCCATGGGCCTCAGTTGTTTTTTCATGTGAAAAGTGAGGAGGTTGGATTAGATGATTTATGAGCACCCTTCCGACTCTAAATATTTAATCTCCATTTGAAATATGAGGACACTGAAGCAAGGAAAAGTGAAGTGACTTGCCCAGGGTGAAACAACTGATAGATGTCAAAAATGTCAGCAATGGGATTTGAATTAAGGTCTTCCTGACTGTAAATCTAACAACAGAATCACTGTGTGATATTGCCTCTGATACCAAACTACAAAGATTTAATGAAACACTGGCAGAGGAACAACTTCATCGATAAGCAAAAACTGGGTTCACTTAATAAAGAGCCATTCTCTAAAATACTGAAATCTTATTTATAATGATAAAAGTCACGGTTCCCTCTGAAAATTCCCAAAACAAAAGAGAGAAAACATTAGGCAATAAGGTGACTGAGGTCTCCTACGCCATTTTCTGGCCAAATGACTATAGCCTAGAGAGAGGAGCCAATTTTCAAATTGTATCATTATATTTCCACAGCACATTTCCTTCTTGGCATAAAAGTTTGCAAAGGAATACCCTGAACTAGCAGAAACAGTAGTGTAGTTGTAGTAGTAGTAGTAGTAGTAGTAGTAGTAGTAGTGGTGGTGGTGGTGGTGGTGGTGGTGGTGGTGGTGGTGGTGGTGGTGGTGGTGGTGGTGGTGGTGGTAGTAGTAGTAGTGGTAGTAGTGGTAGTAGTAGTGGTGGTAGTAGTAGTAGTGGTAGTATGGTAGTGGTAGTAGTAGTAGTAGTAGTAGTAGTAGTAGTAGTAGTAGTAGTAGTAGTAGTAGAAGCTATAATAGCAGTAGTAGTAGCAGTAATATGCTTACACTTACATAAAGCTTTAAGGTTTAC
This sequence comes from Pseudocheirus occidentalis, assembly GCA_028646575.1. Lineage (NCBI taxonomy): Eukaryota > Metazoa > Chordata > Mammalia > Diprotodontia > Pseudocheiridae > Pseudocheirus > Pseudocheirus occidentalis. The sequence goes on from CM053594.1 coordinate 92,630,572, forward strand.
AAATAAACTGCATTCCTTAACAGCAACCCTTTGGGATAAGTAGTACAAGCATTATTATTAATATTTTATAGTTTGAAAAAATGGAGAAATTATGATTTATCCAAGGTTGCAAATAATTCTTTCTGCTTTTCCTCAGGACTTTATACAGACCTGAACTTACTTGACTGACCTCCTATCTGGTTTACTTCATCTTTCTAAGCCTCAGTTTATCTATTTATAAAATCAGGATAAGAATGCCTATAGTATGTGTATGCATATATAGAGTATATGTGTGTGTGTGTGTGTATAGTATATAGTACCTACTTCATAGGGTTGTTCTGATGCTCAAATGAAGTAATTTATGTGAAACACTTTGCAAATTTGAATTTGTTATGTGTGTTTATATGTATATATAGACACATTCACAGATGCACACATGTTTATATTTACATATGTGTTTCTCCAAGACTATAAAAGCAAGCATTAATGTGATGTCAGTATGAACTGGGTACTGTTTTTATACACACATATGCATTTGTACATATATGTATGTATAATATATAGTAATGTATATATGTATGGAGAGAGACAGAGAGACACATGGGGTGGGAGGAGAGCTGGCTTGAAGTAGGAAGGATCTGAATTCAGGTCCCCATTCTGACATATGGCAAATCACTTAACATCTCAATGCCACTACGTAACTCTCTAAGACTACAAGTGACAGTGAAGGCATCAGTCTGTATTGTTAGAAAGGAACTTCTAGTACTGAAGAAATCAAATCACAGATCTGATTTAAAAAAATAATGGTGGATGTATGAATGTACATATATGTGTATATAACCATACATACACACATATACATATATATGTGTGTGTATGTGTATTTATGTATGGGTATAAAATAGGGACAGCTACGTGGTACAATAGATGGAGTGGTGGATGTGGAGTGAAGAAGACTCCTCTTCCTGAGTTCAAATCTGGCCTCAGATACTTAGTAGCTGTGTGACCCTGAACAAGTCACTTAACCCTGTTTGCCTTAGTTTCCTCATCTGTAAAATAAACTGGAGAAGGAAATGGCAAACCCCTCCAGTGTCTTTGCCAAGAAGACCCCATATGGAGTCATGAAGAGTTCCTGAATAATTATATTAAAGTACCTTCATTTTGAAAGCTGCCCATCTACCCTCCCCCTTTAGGATTTATGTAAGGAGACATGTAGTCCAGTTTCTTTCTTCCTTTCTTTTGTAACCACAAATTACCCCCACTATTCTGAAGCAATTATATAATATTCTGCTTTCCTATGTTCAAAGAAGTCTTAACTAAATATAGAATCTAGGTAACTTGCAGGTAGCTCTGAAATTCTTATCTTTTACTCAACAGCTGTCTTCAGCAGCCACAAGATGTCTCAATTTGGGTGCTTAGGAAAAGCCTAGACATAACAGGCATCCTGCTTCCTCACGAGCTCTGCCCTATCTTCCTCAGATGTTTAGATACCTTGGGCAGTCCTCCCATTCCATTCATTCATCTGGGCACACCCTTAGATGTGTAGCTCCCAGTGGACACACATGACCAGGATTGGCCACAGCCAGGGAACTCCAGGAGCTATGTAGTGGACAGCATTTCTACTGGAAACTCATTAGGACCACTTCAATATGGCTTGGTTCTTCCTTCTCCCTGCACAACCTGCACTACACACGTGTAACTCAATTACCTTTGCCTCCTTCTATACTTAAGAAAGCAAGTTCTTCTTGAGCTCCCATCATGAGCCCTACACCCAGCAAGCCATGAGACAGGTACAAAGTAAGTATGCTCACTTGCCGACCATTTTGTTGGGGAGACAGAACTCACAAACATAAATAAATTAGATAATTGAAATCTTCAGTTTGTGGTGCTGAAATATAGGCAAGAGCAGTTGGGCCTCTGGAAGAGAACAGTGTATGTCTGGAGTAGATAGAGAAAAAGAATTTTTAAAAGTAGAAGGTACTTCAGTAAGATCTGGCTTCTTGGGGGATTTGAGCTGAGCTTAGAAGGATTAGCTAGAACTTGAATAAGTAAAGGAGAAAAGACAAGGCATTCCAGGCTAGGGGCATATATATATATCATTGATACTGGGGAGGGAATTCCTGAATTGGGTAAAAATTTGGATTGGATGGCCTCTGAGACCCCTCCCATCTTTCTAAGATTTTGTACTTATATGAGATTGGAGTGTTAGGAGATAAAGCTAAGTCTGTAGAGTTAGAATCAGATTCTGGAGGAACTTCAAAGAGAGTGGGGTATTCATTCTTTGCAGAGGTTAGGGACTATGGGTGTGGTTCATGGCATATACTGTCAGGTTAGGTTCATATGCTGGTTAATTTTGCCAAATTGATGTTTTTTCTTTTTGTTATAAAGGATGACTTTCTGGGTAGAAGAGAGAGAAACATATTTAGAAATGCAGGCGTTGTAAAGAGAAGATAAACTGTTTTAAAAGATAGATGTAAGGTTTTTTAAACTTGCTATATAAACAATAAAAACTTTTGGATAAAAGATTCATGAAAAGGGGTGGGATAGTGGCAGTGGAATAAGAATGACAAATTCTATCAATCAGTATCTATTAAACATGTGTCAAACACTACTGGGTACTTGTCCTATGAATATGAAAAAAGAAAGACAATCTCTACCCTTTAGGAACTTAAATTCTAATGGGAGAAGAGAGTGTACAAAAGGAAGCAGAAAAGTGGGAGTTTGGGGTAGGGGAAAGGAAACCCCATGAAGGAAGGGTGCTAGTGGTGAAGTCAGTCAGAGAATTCCCAAAGTAGTCCAGCCAAATGAGAAATGAGGAATAACTCAATAAGAATAGTTTGTCATGAAGATTAGTCTTCAAGGGTGTGCAAAGTGAATTGGGAAAAGAGGCTAGAGTCAGGAAAACAATCTTGGATGTTGTGACTAGTAATGAGGTCCTGTATTCAGATGAAGGCAATGAAAATGGAGATTAAAGGATAAACCTGAAATACTGGTGTATATATTATCAAGCAGAAAGAGAGTTTCTTAAAAGGGTAGAGAGGCTATCATCATGCAAGGGCATTGGACTCGGGAATTAGAAGACCCTGGGTTCAAGTTCTGAATTCTCAAATTATAAGCTGTATACAGCTTTGGACAAGTCAGTTTTCCTTCCTGAGCCTCAACTTTCCCAGCTATAAAATGGAGATAATGATACTTGAAATTAGGAAAGCACTTCCTAGTCTGTAAAGTTGTAGCTACAAGTTGCTGTTTTAGTAATTACTAATAGTCTCCTGAGTCTGAAAGGATCAGTAGAGTTGGATGTTTTCCATCTATGAAGTATATTGAGAGCAGTTCATTTGTATGATAGCCCTCCCTCTGCTCTCAGTCTTGGGGCAGATGATTAATGTTATCAGATTGGATTTCAGATCAGAGCCTCACACCAGGGATATGCATCCATGCAAAGGACATGGTGAACGCCTTTGCTTGGACTAAAATCAGGACTCTCTTTAATTTTATCTTTGGCTAGACGTTAGTGCCAAGCCAACATGAAGGCTTAGACTTCTAATGAAGCAGAGTTTTTCATAGGCTTGAATTATGTTACAGAGCAGCTACATGAAGATGATGAATGTTTGATTCCTCTCCACCCTCCCACTGAATGATCTGAGATACCTACCCTCAAATATATTAAATTATATTTATTATATCTCTTCAGCTTTACGAAGTCAATGAGTTAAGGCAGCAAAACCATTATCGAATGAGACAATATTTCTAAAGCACTTAACACAGTGACTGGAAAATAGTAAGTGCTTAATAATAAGTACTTAATGCTTGTTCCGTTTGCCACTTGCCCTTAAATTGCAAAAATGGAAGCATTTGAAAGAACTCTGGATCAGATGATCTGGGTTCAAATCCTACCCCTTGCCCTTTATTACCCATGTGATCTTAGGCAAATCAAGTAACTTCTCTGGGTCTCAGTTTAATCTCTACACCCCGGGTAGGGGGTCTATCCCAATCAGAGACTATGCTCAAGAGGTTATCACTCTTTGAATTCCAGAACTTCCATCCCACCCCTCTCTTGACAAGTGATTGCCTCATGGGGCCCCCCGTTTCAGGCAAGCAGGGCCATGTTTTGCTTCACCCAACACTCCATGGTCATTTCATGTTCTCATCATGCCCTCTCCTTCCAGTCTAGCAATCAGCATCAGAGTAAACTGTGGCATCCTGCCTAGATGGACCAATGGATCTGCTCCCCATTGGCTCCATTTGCCCTTCCTATAACTTCATATACTAAAGTTCCCCTTCCTAGTCACCATGTCCTTGGGTGCATTGTCCCTCTGTAGTAGAATGTAAGCCCCCTAAGGGGAGGGACTGTCTGGTTTTGTATTTGCATTCCTCTGTGCTTGATTTTTGGCAAATGCATAATAGCCAAGGCAGCTAGGTGATGCAGATTAGATCTGGAGTCCCAAGTTCAAATTCTGTCTCTGACCCTTAGTAGCTGTGAGACTATGGGCGAGTCGAATACATTCTGCTTGCCTCAGTTTCCTTGTCTGTTTCATGTGATCAATTATTTTTCAGTTGGGTCTGACTCTTTGTGACCCCATTTGGGATTTTCTTGGCAAAGATACAGGAGTGTTTTGCCATTTCCTTCTCCGGTTCATTTTACAGATGAGGAGACTGAAGTAAACAGGGGTAAGTGACCTGCCCAGGGTCACACAGATAGTAAGTGTCTGAGATTGGATTTTAACTCAGAAGGAGGAGTTTTCCTGATTCAAGGTCCAGGACTCTATCCACTGCTCCATCTAGTTGCCCTTTCTGAGCTATTAAATTGGGCTAATATTAGCACCTATGTCCCTGGTTTTGAGAATAAAATGAGATATTTGTAAAATAAAAGGTTTATCACAGTGCTTGAACATAATTGGAGCTTATTAATTATAATTTGAATGAATGCTTTTTCCTTCCTTCTTATAAAAAAGTTAAAAAGTTGGAGAACATCTTCTAACCCTAAATCAATGGTCTATGATACCTGCAAGGGTAAACCATGCATACATTATCTCTTTTGCATAATTCAATAAACATTAAACCTATTAAAGGCTAGCATGTATGGTGCAAACTAGGTATACCAAGTCAAGATGCAGACAAGGTGTAAATAGGCAGATAGAGCACTGCCCCTGGATTCCAGAGGACCTGAATTCAAATCTGGCCCCAGGCACTTAACACTTATTGGCTATAGGACCCTGGGCAGGTCACTTACCCCAGATTGCCTTGCCAAATACATACAGACATTCATACATACACACATATACATACACATACATATAAGCTCTGTCCTCAAAGAGCTTATATTCTATTGGGGAGGGGTAATATCAGATTATTATATATATGCAAATAAATGAAAATTAATATATTTCCCTAGTTATCCCATCACCAAACTCCCTAAGGAATTGGCTCTAACAAGATGCCAAAACAGGCAGGTAGATTTTTATAGGGAAAAAGGGATCAGGAAATGTTGAGACTGAACTCAGCCATTAATTATCATCATCATCATCGTCATTATCATCTTTTTTCATAGAGTTCAATAGAAAGGATCTAGGTATGTCGTGTCAGTATCTTACTTTTTTATTTAATGTTTTGCTAACTATTACATGGGTTGGTAAAACAACCATTTTCATGGCTGATGAAAAGTGTTAGAGTGTAATTTCATTTTCCGTATGTTCACTGAAAAACTCTTCAATGCAATTCAAGTAACAGAATGTACCACAGACATGACAATTAACTTATCCTGTTCCCCCATGATTTTGATCTTCCCTTCTAGATCTATTTATTTTGAAAGCTTTTCATTTCTGTAATCTTGAAGATTATGAATATAGTGACATCTATGAAAATGTTCTTAAGTATGTATGACTTAATATTATATCTCAGTGATTGATTGTAAAGGCTTTTGGCTATGAACTGGAGTTTATTAGTTGAGTTCCATAGGATATTTTGAGGTCTGTATTGTAGTATAAAGATTTGTACTTGCTGATTGACTGACCAGATCTATTCCCTGTGAACCCATGAAAGTACTAGGTAAATGACACCTATCCTTGTAGTATTGTGGCTAAGTACTCAGGCTTTAGCTGCAGGAGGTAAAGATATATTCCTAATGATTCATCTCAGTTCCACATTCATTGTTGATAAAGCTCAAGGTAGGGGGAGGTAGAATCAGGGGTGTTTATAGAAGCCTTCCTAGTTACGTATGCCTGCCAAAGAGCTGAGCAGCTAAGTGGAGAAGTAGCTAAAGCACTGGGCCTGAAATCAGGAAGACTTTCCTTTGCGAGTTCAAATCTGGCCTCAGACATTTAGTAGTTGTGTGACCCTGGGCTCATCACTTAACCCTGTTTGCCTCAGTTTTCTCATCTATATAAAGATCTGGAAAAGGAAAAGGCAAACCACTCTAGTCTTTGCCAAGAAAACCCTAAATGGGGGTCATGAAAAGTTGGATATAAGTGGTAATGACTGAACAGCAATCAAGCTGCCTGTTATGACCAAAGTCAGAACTTAAAGTGATTCAGAAAATTACAGAATTTTCTAGTTGGAAGAGAACTCAGAGGTTATTTCATATAAACTCCTACTTCATTTATCTGTCTGTCTGTCTATCTATCTGTCTTTCTATCTGTCTATCTGTCTATCTGTCTGTCTGTCTGTCTGTCTGGTTGTTGGTTGAGGAAACTGAAATTCAGAAAGGCAAAAATGGACCAGTGAAATTTGAGACTGATTTGAACCATTGAGTATCATCATAGTCATCTTCATCATCATTGTGTAAAAATTCTCATCTTTTCATAAAGTTTAATAAAAATGGCCCAGGAATGTGGATATCCTACTATTCTTTTAAATTCAGTGTTTTATAGACAATTGCACAACTACTTTCTTTGTAGCTGAAGAAAAATGTTAGGATGTCATCTCACCTTCTGTACATTCTCTGAAAACCTTCTCATTGTAATTCAAGGAATGGTCTCTAGACTTTCTAATGATGGCAAGAATTAAGATTCGGGTCTTCTGATTCGCGTTCCAGTAGGTTTGAAGTTCCTTACTGCATGACTTGCAAGGTGAGAGGCAGCAAGATGTGGTCATCTATAGCAAGCAGACATGTAAATGTAAGCAGCATTCATGTTTTCTCTGTACTGCATTTCTTTTCCTAAGAAACAGAAACCTCTTGTTGCCTTGCCCTTCATTTTTGTGAAGCATGGGCCTCTTCCATCACAACTGAAAGACCTTCAAGAGTAAATAGCTATTTTCTCGTCCATCTCCTAGCTACCTAGTCCTCTCATTGTTTGTGTCATCCATAGTCATTGCATTGTTCTTCTTCCATAGGTCCACATAGTAATAATGGATAGTATTTCTATAATACTATTTTATTTAAGATCTGCAAAGTGCTTTATATGTGTTAGTATCATTTGGTGCTCACAGAAGCCCTTTGGGTACTTGCTATTATTATCCCTCATTTTACAGCTGAGGGAACTTATGTACTTGCCCAGAGTCACAAAGCCATCGGATGGCTAAGGGAAGATTCGAACTCAGATATTCCTGACTCAAATCCAGCACTATATTCATTGTGTCGCCTACCTGCCCATGTTTCTTTCAGGAGGGGCAAGGAAATTGGCACTAAAGGATTTCCCTAGGTTCACACAGCTAGTAAGCATGGTATCTGAGGCTGGATTTGAGCACAGGTCCTCCTGACTCCAGGCCTGGTGACTGTACCAGCTAGCTGCCCCTAGCTGCTTTTATCTAATCACTGCCCAAGTCCTATCTTTCTACCTCTACGTTGGGTCTATAATATCATTCTTCCTTTCTGTCTTCACTTAGATTATTCTAATCCAGACCCTTGTCTTTTTACACTCAGACTATTACAGTGGTCTCCTAACTGATCTCTTTTCCTATAGTGTCTCTGTCTGTCTTTCTCTAATACCTTCTATATAGCACTGCTTGAATAATCTTCTTGAAGTCAAGCCATGACCGCTTTCTTCAATGCCTCCCCATTTCCTACTGAATCAAGACCAACCAGTTAGTCTGACATTCAATATTCTGAATTCTCTGACTATACCCATCTTCTCGATTTTATATTTCACTATTTCGCTCCCTGTGTACAGTAGCGAAATTGCCTTGGGGTTCTTACTGTATAAAGGTAGATACATACCCAGCATCACAACAGGAATGGACTATTTGTGCACATACACACACACACAAGTGCACACATACTGCTTTCTTGCCTTCATATTTTTGATCATGCAGATCCTTTCCCTCAGAATTCTTTTGGCCATCAATTTCTGCTTTTCAAGATTCTCACTATTCAGGGACCAGCTCAAATTTAACGTCCTTTGAAAAGCCTTCTCTGACCCTCCAATGCAGATGAAATGTCCCCCGCCCCCCCCAACCATATAATACTTTTTCATATTCTAACTTTCGTTCCTTATCTAGATCTTTTCTTTTTTCACTACTAGATTGTAAAGTCCTCAAAGACAAGGCTTGCTCCTCTCATTCATCTTCCTCTGTTAACAAAACTCTGCATGTAGTAGGCCCTCAGTAAGCATTTATTGAATGGAAAAGAGATGCACTGAAATGGTTAGTTATTTTGAGTTCTATATAATTCTGATTTTCTAAGAAATTATGAAGTTCCTCTGTGGTTGGCAGCCAGCTGCTGGCCTTGGATCCTATTTAATTGGTGGATAGTATGCTGAAAAGTTACAGCCATTATTTAGACAAAGCTGCTGACTTTGGGGAATACTCGTAGGCAAGTTATAGATCAGAGCAGAGAATGCAGAAATTGAGCATTCGTGGAGCACCTGTTATAATATAGCAGCTATATGAAGGCCTAGTATTATAAAGAGGCTGTGGAATGTGGGCAAAAGAGGGTTGGATGTTGGGGCCCCAGTGCAGTACTTTCAATGCTGACTCCTGCTCATCCGTAAGAAGATGAAATAATTCCCCTCCTCCCCATGCTGATCTAAGCAAAGAATAAATTCTGAATGTGCCAGAAAGAATTAAGGATAGATCTTTTAAGAATAATAGTTATCAGGAGATCAATCTGATGCTCAGAACCAGGAATAATACTTAGGGATCGCCACTATTATTTTTAATTCTATTGGGCAATGACAAAAGGGGTGAAGGGAGACCTTTTTTTATTGAAGAAACTTGGTAGTCAACTTGAAAGGCGTTATGATCTAATGATTTATATTTCAATAATACTCAAAGATCAACAAAGTCCTTTTCTTACAACAATCCTACAAAGTAGATAGAATGTAAGATAGGATTCCTCTATGTCAATACTTTTGAGTCATACAGAACACCCACACCCACACACACACATACGTGTGTGTTATCTTGTCTGATCAGCAGACTAACCCTATGAAGAAGGCAGTCCATTATTATCCTCAATTTATAAATGAGGAAACAGTCTCTGAAAGATAAAATGACTTGCCCAAGGTCTATATATTGTAGGTGTCAGAGATGGGATATGAAGTCAAGATTTCTGACTCCAAATTAAAGCCACTCTACCTTGCTGAGAGTTTTGAGAGAGATAAATTTCCATAAAGTAAAATAAGGCAGCAGTTTACCCATCTGTAAAATGTGGAGAGCATCTCTTTTCCTGGGATACTTCAAGGGTCAAATAAAATAAATCAAAAGCCATATTATAACTATAAAATACAGCCTAAATGTTTGTTAGAAAGAGAAATTCAAGGACCTAATGTTCTAAAGCTCTTCCTCTTTATCTTTCTTGTCCTTTTTCTTACTTCTCCTTTTCCCGTCTCCTCATCTCCCTTCTTCCCATCTTTCACTCTTCCTCTTCTCCCTCCTCAGGTCTTGTGGCTCCAAGTTCATTTTTCTTTCTACTGGGACTTGCAAATTTCTGTCTCTCCCATCCTACTTTAAGGTTCCTTCTCCCCAATCTCAATCATTTATTGATATACAACAAATATCCACTGAACACCCATATGGTGAATAAAACCATGATCTGCCAAATCAAATGAAAAATAAGTTATAAGACCTATAAAATCTCAAGGAGCTTACTGTATAATTGGACCTGCAGCATACCTATATGGGAAGTAATATAACAATGCTGATGGTAGGGATCTCTTGTTTCATCTGTCTAGGTCAGTGGGTCTCAACCTGTGGGTTATGTTCTGTTTGTAACAATGAAAATACATCCTGCGTATCAGATAGATTTATACCAGTAGCAAAATTACAGTTATGAAGTAGCAATGAAAAAAATTTGTGGTTGGGGCTCACCACAACATGTGGAACTGTATTAAAGGGTCGTGGCATTAGGAAGGTTGAGAACCACTGCTCTAGGTGAATTTGTCTCTAATCGCAATCCTACCAATATCTTTGATGGCTTCATGATTTACTTTGCCAAAAAAAAATATTAATTACCTTTTTTAGGACTACACATTTCTTCAATAAAGCAAGGCTGCCCTCTGGCAAAAGTCTGATGTGGGTCCTGGCCTTGAAGGTTTTCCATTTGGGCAAGACCTGGCAGAGCTTTTGTTCTCTCCTTTCACATTCACTGTGTTAAGCATTATTTTGTTTTGTTTTGTTTTTTTGTTTTTTTGCTTTTTAGAGGGGGAAAGGTGGGGAAATTGGGGGTAAGTGACTTGCCCAAGGTCACACAGCTAAATTTTTTTGTGTTTAGTGTCTGAGGCCGGATTTGAACTCAGGTCCTCCTGACTTCAGGGCCAGTGCCCTATTCACTATGCCACCTAGCCACCCCATAATATCTCACTGGAGCCTTACAACGCTGTGAGGTAAGAGCTATGATCCCCATTTTACAAATCAGAAAACTGAGTCAGTCAGAGAGCTTAAGCGACTTGCCAAGGGTCAGACATCTAACAGGTATCTGAAACCAAATTTGAACTCAGATCTTCCTGACTCCAGGATAAACACTAGTAGCTGAGTATCAGGATAGGCTCCATGAAGAAGGTGGTGAGCCCTTGAACTGTCCCTCAGGGCCTCTGTTAAAATAAAGATGTTGTGTTACTTCTAGCATTTCATATGCAGCACAAAAGATTGATATCATTGAATTGTCTCCCATTTCCTAGTAACTTTTCCCAAGATAATTTCAAAAGGATGGTCTGAGGCTGCACCAAGGTCAGAGGGCAGTGTTTCAGCTTCAGCAGATGCTATGGCAGAGCCCATCAGCACCTTTTGTTGATAAATACGAGGAAAATGTGAATAATAGAAAGCCAAGAAGAGGAGCTCCAGCCACTGCCCTTGGCACTTGTTAAACACACCCACACACACTTAAGCTTACTGGACTTTTTTCACTGTTGTGAGAATGACTCATTTCTTTGAAATGAAAAGTTCTGAGACGGAGACCATGCTCCTGGGGTCCTTACGGGGATGGTTCATAGAACCCTTGGGAGCTGCCAACATACCTACTGGCCGACTCTGTTTATGAGGAGATACCATGCTTGCAGGCCTGGCGCTAAATGTTTAGCATTTCTCCTATTTATCTTACCGCTCTGGTTTCCAGTGATGTCATAAGTTCCCTCCACAGGTCCAGGAGAGTGCTAAGCCAAAGCCTCTCTTGAATGTGAGGAGAGGGAAGGGAGCTGAGGAGGTGGCCTGGTTAAATGTAGCCAGAGCTTGCCTGGAAGTCAGAGCACTGGGAATACAGTCTTGATTCTTCTGCTAACAACAGCATAACTTTGGCCAACTCACTTCCCTCGGTTCTGTCATTTGTGAAATGGGGGCTGGGGGAGTGTTGGACTTTGGGTCGTAATCTTTAGTACCCTGTGGAAATTCTCCTACTGTGATTTTTTTTCATCTTTTTTCCCCCCCTTTGGCCTTATAGAGGGAGAAAGTCAAGGCAATAATTAGAATTAGCTTTAATTAAAAAGTTAATGCTTTAAGACTTTCAAGCACCTTATGTAAATGATCTCATGCAATCCTTACCACTGCCACACCTGCCCTGCAAGGTAGATGCTATAATTATCCTCCAAGTTTGATGGAGGTAAAGTAGGAAGAGGAGGAGTAATAATTAATAATAATAACAATATACTGCTGCTGCTGCTGCTGCTAATGAAAGCTAACATATAGAGAGAGAGCTTACTATGTGCCAGGCACTGTGCTAAGCACATTATAAATATTATTCATTCATCCCTCACAACAAGCCTGGGAGGTGGTGGTATCATTTACCCCCATTATACAGTTGAAGAAACTGAGGTAAGCAGGGGTCAAGTGACTTCCCCAGGGACACGGAGCTAGGAAATGTCTGAGGCCGGATTTGATCAAATTCTCTGGATTCCACATCCAGCCCTCTATACTCATTGTGTCACTTAACAGCCATATTAGAGGTTCTAGGAATTAAGGAACAACTATATAGTGGACACAGAGACTTTAATTTAGAATTAGAAAAACTTGGGATGGAGTCCTACCTCAGTCACTATCTGTGCAGTGATGGGAAATTCACTTGACCTCTTTGTCTCTTGGTTTCTTTACATGTAAAATATGGATAATTGTTCCTGAGAGACCTACCTTACAGGCTTGCTGTGTCAACACAGGTAAAATATTTAGATTATTCAGTAAAAATTAAAGGGCTATGTAAATGTCAAGTGAGAGAACCTTTGTAGGTATGCCATTTGATATTTCTCCATAGCACATCCTTCTTTATTCCTGGCCTCCAGAGTCCTCAGGCAAGACCCTTAGACAGAAATTTGTTCTGTAAAGTTTGGATTCGGTGTCTCAAGGTCTCAGGTTCCCCACCCCTGGTCTAAATTATGGCACATAAGCACGCGTTGGGGATTCTCAGAAGTCTTGATGAGAACCCTCTCCCATGTCAAAAGTGAAATTCAACTCAACAATAAAAATAATCCTTTGTAGTCCATCGAAACAAGTACTGAACAATTTCTGGCTCTAGTGCTCTTCTGCATGCCATGGAAGATTCAGGTATCAAGGAGCTCACAGTCTCATTTGGGAGACTAGACTAATGTGAATGGAAACTGGTGTCAGATGGAGCAATGCACAAGGAAAGACTAAATTTCCTGGTATAGACTATGTTGACTGTGAGAGTTCAGGGGACAAGTTAACAGGGAAAGGGCAGAAATAAAGTGACACCAAATTTGTATACCTACCCTTTCTCCAAACTCCCCTAATTCTTTTGAGAACATCTTTCCAGTCACTCAGATTCACAACATTGAAATAATCCTTGTCTCTTCCCTCATGGGTAATTATTTGCCAAGTCTTACCACAATGTTCACATGTGTCTCCACAATGGCCACGCTCATCAATCATCCCTGGACTATTATGACAATTTCCAAATTGATTTCCCTGCCTCATCTCCTTCTCTACCCCATCCTCCACACAGTTGCCAAATGAATAATCCTAAAGCACCAGGCTAGTAGGACTATGATTTGCTTGCTTAAAAAAAAAAATCCAGTGGCTTCCTATTGTTTCTTTGTGATGCATTTTAAATTATTTACAATCTAGCTCCAAGGAAACTTTTACATCACTTCCTTTTACCGATTCTATGCTCCAGCTAAACTGTTCTACTTAATATTCGTCTCTATGCAATGATCCACCTTTAACCTTTTAAAATAACTGATATTTCACTTCCATTCTAGCTAGATGCCTCTAGGTAACTGAATTCATCTCTCTGTGCCTCCTTTTCTCCACTGTAAAACAAGGGAGTTAGATCTGTAGGCCTGTATGATCCCTTCTAGCACTAGTTGGCACAGTGGATGAAGTGCCCTGGAGTCAAGAAGATCTGAGTTCAAATACAGACTCAGACACTTAGTGTAACCTCTGGCAGGTCATTTAATCCTGTTTGCCACAGTTTCCTCATCTGCAAAATAAAGTAGAGAAGGAGATAGTAAACCATTTAGTATCTTTGCCAAGAAAACTCCAAATGGGGTCATGGAGAGTCAGAAGCTATCGAAATGACTCAAGAACAAAAGTCTCTTCTGGTTCAAAATCATTGATTCTGTGAGCTTAGCTCTATGATGCCTCCCATGATGGCAAGCACAACGTACTAGAGCACTAACATGAGAATCCTGAGGTCTGGGATTCTGTTCAACTGAGCAGGTTGTTGTCCGTGTTTAGGATGTACTTCCTCATCACCTCTACCTCTTCAAACACCATCTGTACTGTGCACAGGAATGAAATCAATGCCATTCCTTTTCTTCAAGATTCAGCTTGTGCCTCCTCCTGTATAAGGCCTTTGTTGCTCTCTCCATTTGTTAGTATGTGTGTCCGAATTGATTTCATATGTATTTCACATTTTCTACTTATGTTTGTACAAGCTGTCCTCTATCACTCTGACAAAGTGGAATATAAGCTCCTTGAGGGCAGGGACTTTTATTGTTGCCTTTGTATTCACAGTTCCTTATGCCATACTCACCACATAAGTAGGAGCTTAGTACATGTTTATGGAATTGTACTGATTTCATTCCTGCGCACAGTACAGATTATGAGAGGGGACAGAATATTATAACAAGTCTCCTCCCCCTAACTAGTGGCAGAAATGGAATCAGAACTCAGGATCCTCAGACTCCTAATAGGCTGTGTTGGCTTCATGGGAGGGATTACACGGTTCACAGAATCATGAATTTTGAGCTGGAAGGGACCTTACAGACCATCAGATGTAGTGCTCTTGTTTTACAGATGAGGAAACTGAGGCACATGGATATGAACTCTCATCCAGAGGCACCCAGCTAGAATGAATCTGAGATGGAATATGAACCCAAGTCCAAGTTCCACATTGTATCTCCTATACCTTATTAACTCTTATAATGTTAAGACTGCAACTGGCTTTTGGAGGGTGGGGAAATATGATTGTGGAAAGGAAAGAGAATTTCAGGTCCTTGAATAACACAGCAGCTCCTGTATGTCGTATCAAAGCTAATACTCTGTATATTTTTCTGGGGAAAAACAATGGGAATGAAAGCTGTCTCTTGGATCCAAAGTTTCCAGAGCCATTAATGGTAGTATTTCAATATTCATCGCTTGATAAAAGATAAACCAAAGTTCTGACTTGGTTAGACCAATAGCTACTTTAGGTGTGACTGCAAGGGACACCTTGAGGATGGAGGAGGGGGAAAGCAGGGAGATGGAAGAACCCTCAGCACAGAACTTTATACACAAAAGGTGCGAAATCAGTTCAGTAAACATTCCTTAAGCACATTGGCAGCTAGGTGGAAGAGTACATATGACATGGGGGTCAGAGGTTCCAGGAACCCCAACAACCAGGGTCCCTGGAAAGCAGTCTAGAATGAATTCACAGACTCAAGCCTTCTCTAAGTGAAAGTGGCAAAGATTTATTGTTATGTTTTATAACAGGCAAGAGTTCTTAGGAAACCTGCAAACTTAAAGGGGTACATTTAAAGTTTATATGATATATTCTATAGTAAAACTGTAGTATGCTAAGTAGATGAGTCAGCGTGGGATTAGGGAGGAGTTAAGGAGTGACTAATGCTTAAAGGAACATGCACTTTTAATATCTACTGTGCAGGCATATTGTCCAGAATTCACTGAGAAATAGCTCGGGACGGGAGGGAAGGGGGGAAGGGCTGTTTGGAAATGTGGTTTTAAGCTTGAAATGTCACTAAGTCAGCTAGCTGTCAGGGCTAACCAAGCTTCCACCATCAATGTCACATTTGACAAGATGGATGTTGGGAGTATACATATGTCCCAAGCCTAAGGCGAATACATAATGAGGGATTCAGTATGTACATAATGAGCTAGAGTTGCTTATAGATAATCTAGTGAAGGATTCATAGCTGCAGCTTGTTATTGTACAAAGGGGAGATAAACATTTGGCTGGGGCTTGATCATGAATGGTTGCTAGGCAGAGTACTGGCTTTGGGAGAAGTGGGCAAAGATAATACTGAGGCTAGGGAGAAATGTGATTCTACAAACTGGTTCAAGCACCAGCACCCAAACATCCCATCAGATAGAGTACAGGACCTGGAGTCTGGAAGACATGATTTCATTTCAAATCCAGCCTACTAGCTGTGTGACCTTGGGCACATCATATAATTCTGTTTGCCTCAATTTCCTCATCTGTAAAAATGAGCTAGAGAAGGAAACGATAAACCACTCCGATATCTCTGCTAAGAAGTGTGGTCATGAAGAGGTGGACATGCCTAAAATGACTCAACAGCAAGCACTGTGCTAAATACTAGGAAAAAAAGAAAAACAGAAGACAGTGCCTACTCTCAAGGAGCTCAGAGTCTAATGGGGGGAAAACAACAGGAAAGCAACTTTATAAACATAAAATATAAACAGGATAAATTGAAGATAATCACAAGAGAGAAGGCATTGGCATTAAGAGGATCAGAAAAAGCTTCTCATAGAAGTTTTTGCTGAGATCTGAAGGAATTGAAGAAACAGAGGTGAGGAATGAGAATTTTCCAGGCATAAGCAGTCAGTGAAAATGCCTAGAGTATGGGGATGGTCTGACTTGTGCCTGGTCAGTGTCATTGCATGGGGAATGGGGGTTGGGGGATTGGATGGCAGGGCGTGGTGTAAGGTGTAAGAAGACTGGAGCGATGGGGGAAATGACAGGGCTAGGTTATGAAGGGCATTGAATACCAAAGAGAGGATTTGTATTTGTTTTTGGAGGTGATAGTGAACCACTGGAGTTTATTGAATAGAAGGGTAACATAGTCAGGTCTGTGCTTTCAGAAATTTAGTCAACAAATGCTTGTCCTAACTGTATGACCCTGGGCAAATCACTTAACCCCAATTGCCTAAAAAATAATACTCATCAAGAACCCACGGTGTGAAGCACCTGGTGCTGACTAGGAAGGTGCTGGAGGATCAGAGAGATTACATGACTGGACTTTGGTTGAACAGCTATGAAGCATCCTAGGTCTACAGACTGCTTTTAAGTGGGAACTAAAACATATACATGTATAAATGTTTATATATATGTATATACATGAATGATTAGTTTCACCCTCTTTATCTGTCCAGATCACTCTGCTCATGTTTTGGCAGATGTTGAAGAATGCGGTTGTTGGATAGAATTTCTTGATTCTTTCAACTGCTAGTAGTCTCCCTCCACAAATACCTTGTATTTAACTACTTTGCACATATTTTATTTCTTTATGCCATCAATATTTACACGGCTACTTGTCTGTTTCCTCTCCATCAAAATGGAAATTCATTGCAAGTAGTCATGGCCTAGATTCTTCCTATATTCTCAATGCCTAGTACAACTCCTAGCACCAAGTAGGTGCTTAAAATCTATACCTGTTGTTTTACTGATTAATTGCCTGACACAGTGCTGAGTCCTAGGAATACAGAAATGAAAGGAATATAGTCTTTTTTTTCCTCAAGGGGCTTATTTTAAGAGAAGGGGAGGGGAATAAATTCTGCTTATCAATAGCCTTTCACAGTTTGCGTTGATATCTTTTGACCAGGTACTGCTTGGGAACATTTGGCCAGCGTTTCTAAGCTCTGGTGGGCATGTGAAGATGGAAATTTCTTAAATGTATTTCTAGGAATAACCCAAGAATGTATGGCAAGCCATTTGCCAAGCTCTGGTTCACTCTGTTTATTTTATTCTATTGCAGATGCATTGTGAGAGGTTTATCTGTATCCTGAGAATAATTGGAACTACCCTTTTTGGAGTCTCCCTCCTCCTGGGGATCACAGCTGCTTATATTGTTGGCTACCAGTTTTTCCAAACAGAAAATTACTATTTCTCTTTTGGACTCTATGGTGCTTTCTTAGCCTCACATCTTATCATCCAAAGCCTATTTGCCTTTCTAGAGCACAGGAAAATGAGAAGATCACTAGAAACTCCTATTAAGTTGAACAAATCTGTGGCTCTTTGCATTGCTGCATACCAAGAAGACCCTGATTACTTAAGAAAATGTTTACTTTCTGTGAAAAGGCTAACCTATCCTGGGATTAAGGTGGTCATGGTCATAGATGGAAATTCAGACGATGACCTATATATGCTGGAGATCTTCAGAGACGTCATGGGCAGGGACACTGCGGCCACTTACATCTGGAAGAATAACTTCCACACAAAGGGCCCTGGTGAGACGGAGGAGTCACATAAGGAGAGCTCCCAGTACATAACCCAACTGGTCTTGTCCAACAAAAGTGTTTGCATCATGCAAAAATGGGGTGGAAAAAGAGAAGTAATGTACACAGCATTCAAAGCACTGGGGAGGAGTGTGGATTATGTGCAGGTAGGTCTTCTAGCCTCATTCCAATGCAAACATCCATTTAAATAAAGCCACTTTTGTGTCTCTCCAGCAGTATGCTATAGACCATCCCAGGGCCTTCTGAACACAGTGTTTCTTTCACTCTGTTTGAAAACAGCATTACTGTTGAAAGCATGTTAAAAAAAATACTGCAGAGCTGTTAGAAAGTATCTATGAAAATGTTTCACTTGTGCAATATGATTGGTTAGAAATCAAGACTATTTTGGACACGAGACCTTTTTCTGCTCCTCCCTCCGTTCCCCGCCCTCTCTCTTTAGCCAAGTCAAATCCAAGGTCATTTTCCACAACTTTTCAAAACCTCCAACCCTGTAAGTAAATAATCTCTTCTGCTAGTTGCCCCCAGTACAAAGCTATTAAGACGTTGTTGTATTCTACCAGCCAAAAAGAAAGGCACTGTGTGACCTTTAGAAACATTTTGCACAAAGATGGGTGAGATAGAGAGGAGAGAGCAATTTAGAGATCGTTTAAGAAAAAAAAAAGCAGATGAGAAGAAAGAAAAAAAAGAAAAACACCCGTTTGCAAAAAGCCAAAATGGTGTTTACTTCATCCTAATAACAGCATTACCTCATTCCTAGCAGCTTGACCTTTGAAAACTTTTGTGATGAGATTCACATCCACACAAATAATTACCCCACGTCCTTTATTAATTCCCTGAGCATACACTGTAGGGTGGGATCACTCCGTTTCTACATCACTCCTTATCTTTTATCAGGACTTTTACTGGGTCTTGGAATTGTCATAAATGAGCCTTTATGAAGAAGAAAATGTCCCATAAATTTCCAAGTGGCAGCTTTTCCCTACCCTGAGATCTTTCAGATGGATTTTAGGAATAAGTACATGGAAAAACTCTTGCAAAGTAAAAATTAACAAGACGATCTCTACATTGTCATTCCCTTTATTTTTATTTCTTTAGTTTTTGCAGTTTTATTGGTGTCTTTTGTTTTTATATTACATTCATTTGGGGCTTTACTTACCCACCCAACTGTCCCAGTGAGCCTTTCCTGAGAACAAGGAACCAGGGCACATAGAAACTTGCCTCTGACAATCATGTGATCATCCATATTCATAGTCTAGCTTCCCACCCCCACCAGGAAGAAGGTGCATTTCCACATCTTTCCTATAAAGGCAATATTGGCCATTATAACTATATTGCATTTGCCTTTTTCTTAAGCGTTTCTTTCAAATTATTACATTGTGTGTGTTGTTTTCCTGGTTCTGCTTCCTTTCATTTACAGCTGTTTATATAGGTCTTCTCATGATTCTTTGATTTTTTCATATTCCTTCTTTTCTTATTGTTTCATTCATATCTAACTCTTCATGATCTCATTTAAATCTTTTTTGGCAGATGCTAGGGTCTGCTATTATCTTCTTAGTTCATTTTACAGGTGAAGAAACTGAGGCAAACAGAGTTAAGTGACTTGCCTAGGATCACGCAGCTAGTAAGTGTCTGAGGTCAGATTTGAACGCAGGAAGAGGAGTCTTCCTGGTTCCAGGCCTAGCACTCCATCCACTGTACGACTTAGCTGTCCCCAATAAATTTTTTTTGAACTTCAATATTAAAATTAATTAGTAATTAATTTTATAAAAATTATTAGTCATACTAGTACTAGTTGGTTAGTGCTATGATTGGTGGTAATTTCCTAGTTGAAGGGAACCCACTTTGTACGCTATTCTTTGCTACGACAGCTTGTAACGTAAGAAGTTTTTTTCTGACTGACTTGACTTCATGACACTAGGCTCTACCAACCTTTTTTAATAATTCTGTAAAAGGCCCTCTGGTCATCACCCTCAAAGGTATGTTAGTTAATGACATGGTGTAGTACAAAGCCTATCACTCGGGTGACCTGATTCAATAGAACAAGTCTGAGACTCAGGTAACCCAAACTGGACTCTCTCATTGAATAGCTATTTGACTTTGGACAAATAATTTAGGCACTTGGTGTCTCAGTTTCCTTCTCTTTAAAATGGGAAGTTGGGGGCGGCTAGGTGGTACAGTGAATAGAGCACAGGCCCTGAAGTCAGGAGGACCTGAGTTCATATCTGGCCTCAGACATTTAACACAAAACTAGCCATGTGACCCTGGGCAGATCACTTAACCCCAATAGCCCTCCCAAAAAGCAAAAAAAAAAAAAAGTAAGATGGGAGGTTTAGGCAGCTAGGGAGCATAGTAGAGAGAATGTTGGACTTAGAGTCAGGAAGTCCTGAGTTCATATCCTGCCACAGAAACTTCTGCCTATCTCCATTTCCTCACCCCCCCCCCCAAAAGTGATAACAATGATCTGACAGGTTGTTATGAAGATCAAGTGAGAAAATAAATGTGAAGTGTGTTGCAAACTTTACAGCACTCCAAATACTAGCTATTAGCACATATATTTATGCCAGTTGACCTAAGTTTCCCTCCAGCTCTTTATATTCTTTAGGTTATTAATAATGATGATAATAACAGTAACTAAGTGCATAGGACCTACTATCAGCCAGGCACTGTGAGAAGTGCTCTCCAGGGATTGTTGTGGTGGGTGGTTCAATGGTTTTCAGTCACGTCTGACTCTTCATTACCCCACTGGGGGTTTTCTTGGTAAAGATGCTGGAATTGTTTATCATTTCCTTCTCCAGTTCATTTTAAACATGAGAATACTAGGGAAAACAGGGTGAAGTGATTTGCCCAGCATTACACAGCTTGTATCTGAAGCCAGATTTGCTCAGGAAGCTGCGTCTTTCTGATTCCATGTCAGCAACTCTACCCACTGTGGCACCTAGACAACGATTATCTCATGTCTGCGGTTACACACACACATGATAAAGTAGTCAGAAGACTGGCCTTAGCACCAGGAAGACCTGGGTTTAAGGCTGCCTCTGATACACACTTGCTATGTGTCCTTTGGCCTCTTATTGTCCCAGATAACTGCCTAAAAATATAAGTTATAAATTAGTTTCTGACCTTCCTAGATCTAATGATTGGACCAGGCTTGAATATGAGATCAACTAGGATTCAGTATCAGAGGGCTTATTTTAGATGGCTTTGAGAAGTTTAGGAAATTTAGCCAAGTAATTCAAACTTCTTAATTTTGTTGTTGTTGAGTTGTTTCAATTGTGTCCAGCCCTTTGTGATCCCACTTGTGATTTTCTTGGCAAAGATATTGAAGTGTTGCCATCTTCTTCCCTGATTCATTTTACAGATGAGAAAACTGAGAAAAACAGGGTTAAGTGACTTGCCCAAGGTCACATAAGCTAGTAAATGTCTGAGATCAGATTTGAACTCAGGTCTTCCTGACTCTGGCTCTGGTGCAAATACTTTCTATTTTTACCTTATTTGAAGTGTCATGAGAAATCTGTCTACCACTTTACCTCTTTGGCTCATTCTCGTCCAAAACTGTGAGATGTGTGACTTTCATAGCAAAATATCATAAGGGCTGCCACCACTGCATCTTGAAGCACACTAGTAATAACAGTAGTAATAGTAAGTGCTAAATAGTAATAGTTCTTATGTTTGGAGTGATTTAAGGTTGAATTAAGTACTTCCTTCACAAATAACCCTGCCAGGTAACATATCATAAATATCATTACCCCCATTTTTCAGATGAAGAAACTGAGAGTCATAGAGGTCATTTTACTCATGGAGGTCTGCCCAGATGATGGCTGTGCAGCTTATTAATACCAAAGTTGGGATAATTCGGGTACTTCCTGAAGTCCCCCTATAGGGAACAGGACAAAATGACCTCTGACTCTGTTTGAAATTCTAGCTCAGTCTTATAGGAGCAGTTGCTAACTGCTTTAAGCAGTTCTTATTTTCATTGGAACTCCTCCTTCTCTTATGATTCTGGCTTTGGATTGTGCCTGTATCCTTGACAACCTACACTGTGCCTGTCCAGGAAAAAAAAAATACAAACTTTTGAAAACGTGAAAGGGCTGATTTTTGCTAAAGCAGTGGTCAGACTTGGGAATAACAGAACGGAGGCCCTACCCGTTGTGGCATAGTCAACCTGCATTAGTTACTATTTTCTTTTGAAACAGCAGCTTGGTTTTGTTGTTGCTGTTGGTTTTATTTTTAATGAATTCAAGTTAATGACCCTGATGATGTACACATATGTGTGTATGTATGTATATATCTATGTGTGTATATATTTATTATATGTCTATATATTATATATGTATTTGTGTGTATGTGTATTATGTTCAGACCTATAATTTCTTCCCATAGGAAATTCCCCATGAGGGAGCCTTCTCTATCACATGCAAATCAGTATCTCTTATTCAACTTGTAGTTGCTTGGGGTACTAAGAATTAAGTGAGTTGCCTCAGGTCCCACAAGGGGGATATGTATCAGAGTCAGAACTTAAACCTTCATCTTGCTAGGGAGGCAGCTAAGTGGTACTGTGGGTGGAGAATTGTATTGAGTCAGAAAGACCGGAAATCAAATCTAGCCTCAGATATCCTACTACATCCTTAAGATTATGTGAATTGTGATTCAAACCTAGGTCTTAAATTCCAATTTCGGTTTTCATTACATTGTTCCCACATTGCTGCTCTAAGGAAAACAAAAAAGATACATTTGGTGGGGAATAATAGTCTAGTTCCTTCCCACAAGCTTAGCCTTAAATTCTCTTCTAGAAGTGTTTTCCAGCAGAACTGATTCTCACCTGTCTAAGATGGAGTAAGGCAAGGTGATAGATCAGAGAACTCTTAAATGTTCCTTGTAAGTGTTACATTAAAATTTTATGTTATGCTGTTAACTATCAGATCCATGAGGGTGAGGAATAGGGACTGGACTTAAGATTTTATGCATTATAGAGAATTTCCAAATGAGGAAACTCCCTGTTTTTTCTGTAACTTAAAGTGTTATAGAAAGTTTCCTTGGAAAAGAGGTTACAAGACAGGACCTTGTTATGTGACAGAGGGTTGTACACCTAGAAGGTACTAAATCAGTGCTTGTTGAATAGCTAAATTGAAACAATCAGTCAACAAGTGTTTGGCCTTATCTGGTCTTCCTGGCTCTGAGAACAGCTCTCACTGTCCAATTCTCTATGTTCCTTCTCATAGAGAAACACTCTAAATCACCACCAGGGTGGTGGGGGATCCCCCCACCCCACTGCCTCTAATGCATATTTTAGGACTTCGAAGGCAGGGGAGATCAAATGAGAATAGGTTAAGTATGAAAGAGGTTTTTGTAATTCTATCCATTCCAGAATTCTTGGAAGAAAATCAGACCACAAACCTCAAAATATTCATGGTGCTTTAATTAGTGCACAGTTTGGTGGATATCCCTTATGATATTCTCTGTATTAAAAACCTGTTTGTTTGTTTTTCCCCTCCCTGCCCTTTATAGCAATTCACACCTTTAAAAAGTTTGAGGATAAGCAAAATCATGGGGAAACAGTTAAGGTACAGGAAATTGTAGACGAGATTCACATCTGGGAGAGGGTTAGATCAGACAAACTTGAGAGATTTCCTGATGAATACTCTCTCTCTTTCTTTCTTTCTTTCTTTCTTTCTTTCTTTCTTTCTTTCTTTCTTTCTTTGTTTCTTTCTTTCTTTCTTTCTTTCCTTCCTTTCTTTCCTTCCTTCTTTCCTTCTTTCTAAGGAAGACATCAGTGATGGGTTCCATGGTTGGTAAATGTCTAAAGCCAGTTCTGAGCTCAGATCCCCTGATTCAATGCCCAGCACCGTTCTATCTACTGAACAATCTAATGCTGAAGTGGGAATTTCACTGCCGCTGTTCTGACCAGGGCATAGTCTTCTCTTTCATTTTGTATTTCTTCTTTCCTGTTTTTAAACTTATCCTAATTATGAGAATATAGAATATTTCATCATAAGGGAATATTATAAGAACACAATGTAGAGATTTAGCAGTATCCTAGGTCAGGTGTCAATTGTGTCTTGCAAGATTTCTCACTGAAGCCCAGAAGAGATTACAATTTAATTGGGAAACACTTTACAAAATGAAAATACAAGAAGACATAAATAACATCACGTTTAATATCATTTTTAAAAAATATTTATTTGTTTTTAGTTTTTAGCATTCACTTTTATAAGATTTTGAGTTTTAAATGTTCTGCCCCATTTCCTCTCTCCCCTCCCCAAGACGGCATGCAATCTGGTATAGAACATACATCTGAAGTCATTTTAAACATATGTCCCCATTAGTCATATTGTAAGGAAGAATTAGAACCAGAGGAAAACCACAGGAAAGAAAAAACAAAACAAAAAGAGAGACAGAAAATAGTGTGTTTCGACCTGCATTCAGATTCCATAGTTCTTTCTCTGGATGTGGATAGCATTTTCCACCACAAGTCTTTTGGAGTTGTCTTAGAACTTTGCATTGCTGACTAGAGATAAGTTGATCAAAATTCGTCATCGCATAATGTGGTTGTTAATGTGCACAATGTTCTTCTGGTTCTACTTACTTCACTCAGAATCAGTTTATGCAAGTCAATGACATCACATCTTAAAACTAAGTCAATACACTGCGTTTAGGGTTCCTCATGTATGCTTTATTCATCCCCATTTCTATTTGAGTTTGATACTTCTGGGCAGCTAGCTAGCCCCACACAGAGAGTGGTGGGTCTGGAGTCATGAGGATCTGAGTTCAAATATAGGCTCAGCCACTTTAAAGTTGTGTGATCCTAGGCAAGTCATCTGAACCTGTTTGCTCCAGTTTCCTCATCTGTAAAATGAGCTGGAGAAGAAAATGCAAATTACTCCAGTACCTCTGCCAAGAAAGCCCCAGATGGGGTCATGTAGAGTGAGATATGAGTTGAAATGAATGAATAACAATAAAACCACTGTCTTAGGTTGTTGCTTTTATGACTTGCCCAAAATATATAACTAAAAAGTATTGGAAGAAGAGTTGGAACCCAGTCTTCTTGATCCAAAGGCCAGTACTCTCTCAATTTGCATTTATTATCACAGCATTTATTATTCTGGTTAGTTACTGGTTAACTTTGTGAAAAACTCAATATAATCAGCAATACATTATTCACAAGGGAAGTCTAAGGGCCAAATGGTTTTGGTCAGTGGTACAGTAGAAAGTTCAACAGAGTCGAGAGTCAGAAGCCTTGAGTTCAAACTCAGATTTTGTCAATTATTTACTACCTATGTGAAATTGGATAAATCGCTTTAGCTATAAAGTTTCTTCAGTTTCCTTATCTGTAAATTAGGCAATTGGACTAGACTGGAGATGTCATACTTAAGGCCACTCAGCAGCATTCCAGGGCACTGGAATTGGATTAAAATGTAATTGGAAATAGATTATTCCAAAATAATAGATAATTCAAAATAAATAGATAATTCAAAAAAATTGGAAATTGGAAATAGAGAATATCAGTTCTTGGTTTTCTAAGTCTACAGGAATCCATTTGTATTTGGGTGTGACACCAGTGGACTAGATAATCTCTCACGCTACTGACCACTTTGAATCTTAGGAAATTTGAAATGTATTTTGATTATTTCTCTGCATCAGGTTCATAAGTCTTGTCTTGCCCTATAAGATAGTGGTTTCTTTAAAGAAAGCCCTCCCCTCCTCTCTTACTTCTTGTATCCCATATAACACCAGTTGCTGAGTAGATAATAGGTGCTCAGTGAATTATGGTTGTTGACTAATAGAAAACTATCTAAAAACCAGGCAAAATTCCCTACAATAGAGAGGGCTTCCCCCCCCCCCCCCAAAGCTAGTATTACTTTTCTTTTTCCTCTCTCCTGTATAGGTATTATACCTGCATAATGGCATACATCAGGTGTGGGGAGCCTGCAACCTCAAGGCTACATGTGACTCTCTGGGTCCTCAAGTGGGGCCCTTTGACTGAATCCAATTTCACACGCAGTTTAGATTCAATCAAAGGTTGGCACTTGAGGACCTAGAAGGCTACATGTTGCCTCAAGGTCACATTTTCTCCACCCCTGTTTTTGTAGCCTGTTAAAGGTAGTGATAAATATAGGTTTGGAGTTTTCTGGGGTAAGACCCATTGCAACCCAGGTCATGAGATGCCACTCTTTCTGAGAGGTTATCATGAAACTGACATCAGGATACTTGGCTTTCAAACCTCAACTGAAATTGTGTAACCTTTGGTTAAGTCTTTTTCTTTTAGCCTCGGTTTCTTAATCTGTAAAATGAGTCTAACAAAAGAACTACTAGTCTCACAAGGGCTCTATACATCTGAGTAATTGTTTGGTTGGCTCTATAATAAGCTTAAAGGCTTTAGATGGGAGTGGGACAAATAAAAAGATTAGTTCTGAAAGCTGAACACAAACATGTGAGTTGAGTTTGAGGAGACTGGTATAAAATGAGAGGGTGAGCAGCTTCTTCCAACGTCCCAAATCTCCTAATGGTAAGCTCTTTCCCAAGGGATTTTTGACAGTTTTACTTTTCAGTCATGGTTTGAAAAAGTCATGAGAACAGTCTTTCTCACAGAACTTTTGGCACACTGCTTCTGGAAACTGGGAGGAGTCTGGAGCTGTTCAAACATTTTAGAACCTCAGAGATTTCCTTCAAGTTTAGCTTTTGAAGGGGCAGTTCTAACTTGCTCTCATTCCCAAGCTTGCACGGCAATTGGAACGTTAATTTAGGGTTGCTCTTTCCTGTTGTCATTAGTCTTATTTTAGCCCAATTTTACCTTTCTGGCTTATGTCAATACCAGTGGGTGTGTCACTAATGCAACCAGATGCTGGAATCTTAAGGTGGTTTTGGACTTGTGCCTTCACCTTTTGCTGGCCTCCTCTTCGGCCTTCTGCCCAGCCTGTAGCTCTGTGCATGACCAGTGATTGACAACCCTTGGAAGGCGTGGGCATCCAGCTTGGGGAAAGCCACCTGGGCCCCCTTTGCCTAGAAAGTTTAGGGTGCCCACTGAGGTGTACTAGACATGCTTGAGTATTTGTTACCAGGCATCATGTTGGACTTTCCAATCTAAAATATTTTCTATCACCTTCACTTATCTATTCTAAAATCAGAGAGTACAGGGGGGTATTTCAAAATTGAAAACCAAAAAGTCACCCATCCAATAAATAGGCATACCATACTTTAAGTAGTTCTGGTATTTGAACATTTGCATTTATTCCCAAAACAGTCTGAATGAGAATTCGTTTTTACAGAAGGATTTGCCATAAGTCATTTATTCATTGAAAATTATGCTATTTAGAGTTATTTTCAACATTTGTATAAAGTGAGGAGCAGGCACACACATTCACACACACACATATACATGTAGCTGCTCTTACATACATTCATTCACATGTATATGTGTGTATATATGCACACATAGGTATACACATCTAAATATGTATGTATATAAACAATGCACATATGTATACATATTATGTGTATTATTTGTGTGTACATCATAGATGTACATATATATTATATATCTACATGTATTTATATATACAAATACACACATACATACACCTTGGATGTATCCTCACCACTCACAAATTTTATACATACACATATATTTAGAAGATATACTTCTACCCTAAAACTCTATATCTTTAAACATAAACTACAAAACTGAGGGGAAAGAAACAGACCCTACAAACCTGCTCCCCTTCATTCATCCCTAAAATAAATTATATATGTTTATAAGGTAGAGGCATGTTATTTTTGCTTTTTTTCATTAGAACAAAATTTGCCAGTCCCTAACTGTGGCCGTTCACAGAATGATTTGAGTGAGGCATTGTTGAGACTGGGGATTTCAGATTAAAATCAATTGCTCAATTCATAAACGTTTATTAAGTATCTGGCATGTTCCAGGAAGAGCCATCATGCTAAATGCTTGGAAAACCCGAAACACTCAGGTTTCTAATGAGTGGTCATTTTGTATAATGACTTGGCCATCTAAGCTATAAGAATTGCTGTTTATGAGAGCAGAGACATTCCGGGACATTAGTGTGGATCTCAGTCTCCTTCCAATGACACATGACTGTTCACATCAGGGAATACACTAGGAGTGTAAAGAATAGCCCTGAAGTAGGCAGAGCATTATGAGGTTAGAACTTAGTCTTAATCCTCTATCCAGGACAGAATTATCTGTTGCCCTGTCAAGCATCTCATTTTCTTTTGAGTGACACTTGAATCAGTCACCATCTAAAGTAAAGGCATTCTCCCTATCTCCATGCACCATAGAAAATGGAGCAAAGTCTATTTCACACACTTTTCTCTACACTTTCCCCATGCTGTGCCTTCATAAGAACTTGCAGAATGTCCCCAGAAGTTATTTCATCAGAGATCACATTGGCATAGCTCAGTGCAAGATTTGAGATGTCCCATCTAGCAGGTCACTAAACTCAGTGCCTTGCTTATGGAAAACGGGGATCTTTGAAATGTCAGGGCTGTGGCATTCAAAACCTTAGCAGGAAATCTTGAAGCAGTAGGGCAAAGCATGTGATATCAGAGTGCAAATGTGCCTGAGCTTTTTTATTTGGAGATTTCTCCAATTTCCTTCCCCTCTTTTACCCTTCTTTTTCACTGTCACTCTCCAGGTCTGTGATTCAGATACCATGCTTGACCCAGCTTCATCTGTGGAGATGGTAAAGGTCTTAGAAGAAGATCCTATGGTTGGAGGTGTTGGTGGTGATGTACAGGTGAATATAACCTGAGAGTTGACTTGAATAAAAAAAGATTATAATGTAGAATGTGCTTTCTGGACACCTTACAATTGGAATCCCTTGAAATTTCATGAACTAATTCTTAAACATTCTGTATTTAAAGAGAAATTTCCAGGTGGTATAGTGAATAGAGCACTGACCCTGGATTCAGGAGGACCTGAATTCAAATTCGGCCTCAGACACTTGACACACTAGCTGTGTGACCTTGGGCAAGTCTAACGCCAAGTGCTTTGACTTCCCCCCTCAAAAAAATTTCCTAATGACTTATAATTTGACTTAAATGTATGCTAATATTCCTAAAATGAGAAACAACATGGCATTATGTATAAAAGACTAACATTGAATTTAGGAAGATTTGCATTCAAGGACTACCTTTGACAAGTACTGATGGTGAAAACCCAGGGAAATTGTTTAATGTCTTAGTGGCCTAGGCAACTGGCCAAGATTCTTAGGTTACAGAAGAGTTGCCAAACTAATTGTGGAAGAAGTTTCCACACCAGAAATTACCACACCAATGAAATCAGGAGTTCAGACCAATGCTTAAAATAATTCCATGCAGTAACATTTGGGCTGCATTGTCTGTGCGTCTAGAGACACACAGATCTGTACATATAGATGAACATGTTTCAAGTTTTTTATTATAAACTTTATGATCAACAGACATTTTAACATTTAAAAACAAAAGAGAACCTTATATATAATTCCATTTTTAAAAAATACATATTGAATTCAACCAGGTAGTAATAACCAATAACTAGCCTGTTGCCACTGCTTTAAAATTTTCAGATTACATATTTTGTATTGTTTGTGTCCCATTTTGAACTTTTTTGTTTCCTTTTCTACATATCTATCACAATGTATTACTAACTGACCCCACAAAAAATGTCCTGTCACTCTAATAAGTATGTGAAATCAAAGCAGATCAATCCTTTAGTCATTTCTGAAAATGTATTTTGTATGTGTACGTCATGAAAATAGATAAGTGGAGATGTACTCTTGTTAAATGACACTTTTAAGAGGAAACAAAGTTTAATCTTTGCTAAAACGGAACTCTAGAACAAAAAGAAAGGAGCATACAAGAAGAGAATTGGGTTATCTTGATGTCATACTAGAGAAAATGGAGAAAATAATCATGGGGCTCAGTTTTGATCCAGTCCTTGCAGAATAGAATAATATATGTAATATACATATGTACACACGTATGTTTGTGTGTATTTATATGTGTGCATATATATGATGGATTTTACAAGAGGAGGAGGTGCTCATAAGATAAAAAAAGAGGAAATCATAATTAGAAGAGTGGGAAAGAAAACTGCATATAAGGTAGTGAAAGATGTTAGCTGTTCTTTATAGGAACAGAGCAAAGGGCAAAAAGAGAGGAGTGCTTAGGAGGTGATAGAAAGTGGGCAGTGGGAGAGCTAAGAAGGAAACTCAGATCAACAGTGGAAGCAAATAAGAAAGAGAATCCATAGGTTTATGGTACAAAAGAGAAAATGGAGACAGTCAAGTATGAATGAGGGGGAGAGTCTATGATCCAGGTGAGGGATGAAAGGAATGGAGTTGAGAGTCCTCTGAAACAATCTGAGCAATCTAGCTTTAATATAGAAAGGATTATTTTAGCATCTTGCTCTTCTTGGGAAATGAAGTTCTTTATATTGACAGTGACAACCCCTGGCAAAAGTTGGGAGACGGAGGGCAGCAATGCATTTTAAGAGAATTTGGAAATTGGGCAGAGCTGTAGTGAATCAGGCTTCCATAATAAGTTGGTATGTAAAGTTGAGGGAGAAAAGAATAGGACCCAAAAGACTAAACTCAGAAAAATCAAAATAGAAAAAAAAAGATTGGTAAAGGAATTGCTTGCCCAAAAAAGCTCTACTGTGATGTTCAATAAAGGAAGAACATCAGAAGATGTTAGCAAAGAAATTTAGGAAGGGGCAAGTGAGAAATTGTTGAGCTGACTGGTGTTGAAGGCAATAAGAAAGTGCCTGTTAGATTTGGATCTGGGGAGTGCACCTTATACCTTTTTGACAATGCTTAATCTTTCTGTTTCTTCTGATTGCAGATTTTAAACAAATATGATTCTTGGATCTCATTCCTTAGCAGTGTGAGATACTGGATGGCTTTTAACATAGAGAGAGCTTGTCAATCATATTTTGGCTGTGTGCAGTGCATCAGTGGACCCCTAGGAATGTACAGAAACTCTTTGCTTCACGAATTTGTAGAAGACTGGTACAATCAAGAATTTATGGGCAACCACTGTAGCTTTGGAGATGACAGACATCTGACTAATCGAGTTCTGAGCCTAGGGTATGCCACAAAATATACTGCCAGATCTAAGTGCCTTACAGAGACCCCAATAGAGTACCTGAGATGGCTGAACCAGCAGACGCGATGGAGCAAATCTTACTTCCGGGAGTGGCTGTACAATGCCATGTGGTTCCATAAACATCACTTGTGGATGACCTATGAAGCAGTTATCACTGGATTCTTTCCTTTCTTCCTCATTGCCACAGTTATCCAGCTATTCTACCGGGGGAAGATTTGGAATATTCTCCTTTTTCTCTTGACTGTCCAATTTGTGGGCCTCATCAAGGCTTCCTTTGCCAGCTGCCTACGAGGGAATATCGTCATGGTTTTCATGTCCTTGTATTCAGTATTGTACATGTCAAGTTTACTCCCAGCGAAGATTTTTGCCATTGCTACAATAAACAAGGCAGGGTGGGGCACATCAGGAAGGAAAACCATTGTCGTTAATTTCATAGGACTCATCCCAGTGTCCGTTTGGTTTACAATCCTTCTGGGTGGTGTGATTTTCACCATTTACAGAGAGTCCAAAAAGGAATTCAGTGATTCTAAACAGACAGTTCTTATCATTGGTTCATTAGTCTATGCATGCTATTGGGTGATGCTCTTGACTCTCTATGTGGTTCTCATCAGTAAGTGTGGCAGGCGGAAGAAGGAGCAACAGTATGACATGGTACTTGATGTATGAGCATACTTTTCTCAAAGTTTGAAAACACACACACACACACACACAACACTTGGGTTATCTTCTCTAGGGACTGTAATGAACTGGGGGCATTGGATAATGTCACCAAGGGAAATTCTTCACTGCTGCTGGGACTTGAACATTCAATTTCTATGGGTTTATTTTGATTCTGCCAAAGTAAAATGATCTATCACAAAAGGATAAACTCAGATTCAATCTGTTATTTCTATGAAAACGAGATGAATTCTTTGTTTATGCACTTTTTTCCTTACTGTGCATATGCCTGACAGTGTTTTTGCCTCATATACCTCACTAGTCATGCTTATGTGGGTTCTCAAGCAAGAAAAGCATTGGAAATCTCAAGGAAAAGTTCTTTCAACTTTTACAAACTAATTTATGGACTGTTTTGATAGATTTTTTTAAAAAAAAGAATTTTTAGAAAAGGTCTTCTGTTTTAGTCTGCCAAACACAATGCCAAAGGAGAATTGGCTGTATTTTTATACTGTTGTATTGTGTGTTTTTGTTTTGTATGATGAGTTTTCCAACACAATTTTCACATATTCTTTACTCTACTTTTCTGCCAAAACCCACCTGTACTTCTTTTTTAGACAGATTTCAAAAGAATTCATACTTAAAAAAACAAAAAAAAACAAAAAATAAACCTGCCCAAAATGTGAAGCTTTGTTGGCTGATGCTGTTGATGACAGAATAAAACATTTCTCTCTGCCTTTTAAATTGAATAATTATTTCTATGAGAAGGCAATTTAGATTTCAGTCTTTTAACTTTTAACTTCCATTCTATTTCAAAAAAGGGTTATAAAATTGTCCAACTTTTATGGAGGAAAAAATCATATTTTTGTATGCATCAAAAAATATGTCATTTTAAATCAAGGCCAAAGGGGTAAGTAAGTGCAATTTTGTCATAACTGAGTTAAAGGGAACACTGGTTCTCAAAAGAAAATACTAGACACACATCACTGTGAAGAATGTGTGTGTTTTTGTGGGTTTAAAAATGCACACTAGATAAAGTTTAATATTCTTTGGACCTACAGCCAATATCTACACAGACCAAGTAAAGAGAAAAGCTAAAGTAATTATTTGGTTCGTTTCCGATGTGTCATATAGTTTTTCTAAAAAGATAATTGTTCAACTTCCACTTGACTTTGCCTGTGTAGACAGAGGGTAAAATCAGCCCCAAGTGGTCAAAATCAAAAAGAGTTGGGCACAATGTAGTGGCCTTGGAGCCTATCGATCAATATTCTGTTTAATTCAAATCAGAATATTTCCCTCCAAAAGTATTTGATGATGAATTATACAGATTACCTCAACTTTCCCTCTCTTGACTCATGTTGACTTAACTACACAGTACAAGGGAAGGAGAAGGCTGGAACCTATCTCTTGAATCTGGGCATATAGAAAACCAAACTGGATATTCTGGGTACCCATCCCCAAAACACACACACACACACACACACACACACACACACACACACACACACACACCCCTCTACTTTGGGGCCTCAGTTATCCAGACTGGTGGATGGCACTGCAAATCTTTTCCTATACTCTGTGCTGTGTAGAATTAGGCTAAATGTGTTTGGAACCCGTAGAACAAGTAGGCACCCTTTGGATTGTGACATTAAAAAGCCCTGTGGTAAAGCAGAAGCCATTTGGTGTTCTAATGAACTAGCCGTCTTTTCCGCTTTCTTTTTTATGCGGGCACCCACATGAAATTCTGCTGTAGAGAGAGCTGTACATGCTCACTACCTTCTGGTTTGTCTTAATTCAAGGTTCACAATTATCTGAAAAAGAGGAAACTCGGTGGTTGGTGAACCTGTGAGAAAACAACACAGCCATTTAAAAAAAAACGAGATTAAAACTTGATTTTACCTTTTTAACTATTTATGTTCTAAGTTAAGCTTTGATACCATTCAAATGTCAAATTCTCTCATTCTATAAAAAGGTTGAATTAATTGCCTGTATTTATTTTAGCAATTATTCAATGTATTTCCAGTATAAGATGTATAGTAAAAATTGATTCTTTTTGTAAATAAAATATTTTTGATAAAATTCTTGCTATTTTCGCTTTTTCCTCCTTGGGTTTGATTTAAGAGCATGAGTCTATAGAAATGTTCACTGCTGCCCAGGGCAGCAAAAGTTATTGATGATTTATGTCATGTTAAAGTAGAAATTCACACCTCTGCTAAATCTAGCTTTGGAGTAGATGTCAAAATTGAAATTAGCCCCAAGTACTAGTGAGCTAGGGCATCTAAGTGGTTGAGTGGATAAAGTTACAGGCCTGGAATCAGGAAGACTCATCTTCCTGAGTTCAGATCTGGCTCAGATACCTACTAGTTGCATTAACAGTGAGCAAATCACGTAGCCCTGTTTGCCTCAGTTTCCTCATCTGTAAAATGAGCTGGAGAAGGAAATGGCAAACCACTCTAGTATCTTTGCCAAGAAAACCCCAAATGGGGTTGAACAAGTTGGATGAAGGATTAGATATGACTGAATAGCAACAAAAAATGATTAACCTGGTTAATTTATTCCCACTTCCTTCTTCCCTTGCCTCCCTTTTCCCCTCTGTTCTCCTACTTTAAAGCTACTTGGAAAAAATTTTTTTACAGACAATAGATACCATTTGGAGAGTGGCTGAGTTGTTTTCAAAGGGTAACTGTACTTCCATTTCACCACTACTTTATCTTCTCTTCTTTTCACACTACTCTGGTTTCCCTTTCTATTATTAGACACTTCTATGCTTTTCAGGACTTTAATGAGTCAACCAGCATTTATTAAGTACTTGGTCTGTGCTAGGCATTATGCTAAGTTCTGGAGCTACAAAGAAAGGCAAAAATAATGATATCTGTCCTCAAAAAACTCACATTCTAATGGGGGGGGACAACATGGAAATGAATATATACATAGCAAATATATAAAGTGTAAATGGAAAGCAATTCCTTAAAGGTAAAGCAATGGGGCCTTCATGAATGTGGAGGGAGGGGGGAGATAGGGGCCTGAGAAAGGTCTCTTTCAGGAGGTGGCA